>JAGSMU010000002.1:0-1200000 GCA_029286865.1 Teinopalpus imperialis
AAGTTAATATTATTTACGGTTACGGTTAGTTAATGGTATAAAGCTAGTTTTATTCTACATGTAATTTAAGTGCATTCGAGGATTTTAGTTTTTTGTCGACGATAAGCTTACAACTTACAACCATGGAATCATGCAGTAGTCATGTCAAGGGTCTCTGTTAGCTCTCGATTCTCTGACTATTCCGGAATGTTACATATGTGCAGCAACACAAATTGATGGTTTTCATTCTAGTTGTGTTGAATGTTCGTCCCGTGTCCGTAAAACTACAACCAAACCTCTCATGCTATGCACATTACATTAAACAAGGGATTTGCGCGAACGCTTACAGTTCTATGATATATCCTTAATAATTGTAATTTTCTGGTTATAACAAGTCATACAATCATATTAAACAACGCCATCTACACACAAACGTGTGTATTTGCCTCCAGTATCGTCTTTAGATGTCGATTCATGTTGCTAGACTACTCGCGTTGGCACCTTAGAAACTGTGGTGAATGCATAATTTTCATTGCGTGAAAATGATGCGGTTGAAATAAGACCAGATCCAACTGCGAAACTGCTTCTCTTTATGTCTCTGGAATTATAAAAAAAATAAGCTTTCACGTCATCCACTTTAGTTAAAATTAAGCAAAAATAGTAAGTCTTCAATTGAGATATTTAATAATTGCCATATAATACTTTTAGAAAGGAATTTCATGTCTGATAAATTTGTATAATATATATACAGGCATAAGCAAATAAAGGAACATTTAACTATGTTATATTTCACACCATTAAATTTGTCATATATTGCAGGAATAGTGGTGTTAATCAGTCAATCATCCATTACTGGCATGGGCCTTTGTTAATTCAGGAAGGTGAGGTAGATTATCACTATAAGCGAATAAGCTTGGATTGGCACCAGTAGGATCACTTGATTTACATAGCTTAATTATATTATCTATTGTGAGGGAAAGGGTTAAAGAATTGAAGTTCTTCAAATACTTGTTGAAGCTAGAAATGCGACTGGTTTAGCTATGCGAATTACGGAGCAGTGCTGGGTAGAATCAACATATTACCACCTCCACTACTTAGCTTTGATGGAAGTAGACATAGTTTCGTGGCTTAGTATTCCCTCCCTCCACCATCTCTCACCCTTAGTTTAACCCCTCGCCTTTTTTTTGTATGAGTATTGCTTTTGGTCCAGAGACCTTTACAGCTTCATCTAATTAGACTCGCGAGCGGGAGGCCCGCTGAGTAGGGAGACAACGACGATGCTGCGAAGCTGGCGCGGAGACTGCCGCTGCACCACCGCTGCATTCCGACCCCTGTGGACGAAGAACGTCAACGACAACAGAGCGGGGTGATAATATGATCCGAGGACCCCTCTTAAGGAGGTACGAAACCTCGACTCGGATCGCTATCTAAAGGTAGGATTAACTGCACGCACAGAAAACCATCAATATGTGTATTTCGTCTAACACGGGGTATTTTAAAAGTGGAATAAACAGGACCACCCAACATCAAATAACAGTATAACCATGCTTAAACAGCATTGTTTTGGCGTATGTGAAGATCCATTAACACTGGTAGCAGGGCATTTCATCACAATCCTCACTCGTGTGCATCTTGAATCTCCGTTGAGAGCATAGGTGCATAGGTGTATGGGCTGCAGTCAACATTTGCTGTAGGTGTTGTTTTTATGTGTGCTCGTTTGTCACCATTAGTTTCATTAAAGCACTGTAAAATAAAAATGACACATCTCGCTCTATTACGGATTGGTGGACTCGCAAGTAGCCTTACAATGGTTGTCTTCACAGCCGAGAATGTGGTAAAACAATATTTAAAATTGCATTAAACAATTTCGTTGTTACAGGCACCAGGGATCTAACTCGGTTTGCTCACTTAAAATAAAAATAAATCCTGTTAAACAATAATTACATATTGTTAACAAAAAGTTTTTTATTACAGTGAGAGTAACAAACAAGCACACAGTTCACCAGGTTAAGTGATTAGTGCGGTCCATGACATCCACCATCATCTGACATCATCCTTAACAAGGAATCATAATGCAGATGCGTTGAGCCGTTGAGGACTGAGATGGAATGCCTCGTCACCATTAAAAAGGGTCCGGATCCCTACACTCACCAGACGAAACACAGCAGCATTATGCTGCTATTTAACGCTGGTCTTCTGTGAGGGCGTGGTCCTACCCCGTTCCAGCTAACCCATTCATTCAGAGTGCAGAGTAGCTCTACCACTGGCTGCTACCATAGTCAATATCGACAGGGAGTGTTAGGGCTTGATTGAATTTGAATCCAAAACTGAGATTAAGAGATAATGTGGGCATTCAAATACTACTAATGATTAAAATTGTGACAATTATGTTTCGTCATAGAAATCTTTGAATATGTTGCAGTCAATTATTTCATTATTTTTATGTCATTTAGCCCCTCAGTAACCCACTGATAAACATAGGCCTCTAGGATTTCCGTCTGTCATCTGTCAGCTGATTCTATTGAAATTGTTTAATTTAATTTTATACATTATATTAAAAAAAACTTACCACATGCATTACATATTTCCTTGTCATTCACTTTGATCTCTTCCTTCTTGACACCATATGAAGTCCAGAAGTACCATTAAGTACTTCCAACATCTATATCAGATTCCTTCTTGCTCTCCATTTCAGATTTTTAGACACTTTGATACCTTGTTGTGACATGCCCAATCATATTGTTAGTATTATAATCTTTTACAAATAGTTTGCAATAGTATATAATATTGGTTATTTTGTTGAAGTTTGTCCATACCCAGCTCTTTCAACGTTTTTCTGCTGCTGAAAATAATAAAAATACAACAAATTTAATTATTTTTTATTACAGTGAGAGTAACAAACAAGCACACAGTTCACCAGGTTAAGTGATTAGTGCGGCCCATGACATCTACCATCATCTGACATCATCCTTGACAAGGAATCATAATGCAGATGCGTTGAGTCGTTGAGGACTGAGATGGAATGCCTCGTCACCATTAAAAAGGGTCCGGATCCCTACACTCACCAGACGAAACACAGCAGCATTATGCTGCTATTTAACGCTGATATTCTGTGAGGGCGTGGTCCTACCCCGTTCCAGCTAACCCATTCATTCAGACTGCAGAGTAGCTCTACCACTGGCAATGTTAGGGCTTGATTGAATTTGAATCCAAAACTGAGATTAAGAGATAATGTGGCCATTAAAATACACATACTAATTATTAAAATTATGTTTCGTCATAGAAATCTTTGAGTATGTTGCAGTCAATTATTTCATTGTTTTTATGTCAATTAGCCCCTCAGTAACCCACTGATAAACATAGGCTTCTAGGATTTCCATCTGTCATCTGTCAGCTGATTCTATTGAAATTGTTTAATTTAATTTTATACATTATATTAAAAAAAAACTTACCACATGCATTACATATTTCCTTGTCATTCACTTTGATCTCTTCCTTCTTGACACCATATGAAGTCCAGAAGTACCATTAAGTACTTCCAACATCTATATCAGATTCCTTCTTCCTCTCCATTTCAGATTTTTAAACACTTTGATGCCTTGTTGTTGACAAATAGTTTGCAATAGTATGTAATATTGGTTATTTTGTTGAAGTTTGTCCATACCCAGCTCTTTCCACGTTTTTCTGCTGCTGAAAATAATAAAAATACAACAAATTTAATTATTTTTTTATTACAGTGAGAGTAACAAACAAGCACGAAGGTCACATGATGGCAAGTCATTTCTGTGACATCTACATTCATCCTTGGCAAATAATCATAATGAAGATGCATTGTCACACTTGAGGACTGAAATGGAATGCCTCGTCACCATTAATACGGTATTGGATCCCTACACTCCCCAGATGATGCACAGGAGCGTAATGCTGCTATTTCTCGTTCACAGAATACTCTGTGAGGGTGTCTTCCTTCCTGCGTCGAGCCGAGTCATTTATGCTACAGCTAGACTCAAATTGCATCATTACCACCATTAAGTAGATACCTACATGGAAGTATACACAATAATTCAACACCTTAACTGCTAAAGGACCATACTCTCAACTACCAGTGTAAAATAACATATATTATGTTACGTACTTGAATCCGGACAGTAGTACTGGTAATTGGAAGGTTGTAAGTGTATGGTACTACACCGATCACTTACCAACAAATAAACCATGTGCTTGTAAGGCATCCTTATTTATTGTGTTAATTTGCAAATTCTAAATAAGGATAATTTGTAATGAAATTCTGCTCATCGGTGTCTTATTCATTTATACTAGGCGTGTGGTACTTCCAAAGGTAAGTACTAAATTAAAGAATCTAAACTAGTAACTAAAACACTGCGGAGTAAATAAATAAATTAATATCTGCATTCATATGTTGTTTTACTTTATCATATTTAATAAGGATAGTGGTCAGTCAGGTCAGAGTCGTGGATCTTGATTTCGGTATCCATTAGGAAGCAATATTTGTGCCTCAAAATTTTTGTTGTTTGGGCCGGAGTGAGTTGTAAATGTCCAGCATCCCTCATACTGCACTTGAACCTTCATCTTGTCATCTGTCAGGAAAGAATATGCTTATATTGCAAAAATATATTGCTCCAGTCGAATATCACCTCAAAATACTTGTAAGTGATTTTTTTTTATATTGAAGGTTGTAAAGTGCTCAAACATTAATACGAAACATTAAAAAACCCTCATAAAAGTTTGTCTGATACTAAATTTTGTATATAACCTTATTTATACCTTAAAGTAATACCTTTCTTAGAATATAAATTGTCAGATTTGTGATCATAAATATTATATTCTCCACACCAATGTCTACTGTCCAGGAAATAAGGTGTGAAAATGTTCACTCCATATTTGTATTGCTATTTCCATTACTTAAGATATTTATAATACACAATTACACAACAAGTTCAACATTGTACATAATTGGCATCAGCTGGGATTTAAACCCATTGTGCCCGAGGAAGCAGCCAGGCATTTTGACTATTAAACTGCTTAGTCTAGAACTTACCAAAGTTGCACTTCCTCTTTGTTGGAATCAAAACATATTGCAATTTAACAGTACCTTTCTCATGCTTCTTGGATACTTTTTGTTCATTACTTCAATAATTTGGTGATTTTGTCTGTAGTTGCTTTGCTCACTCATTAATACGGTATTGGATCCCTACACTCCCCAGATGATGCACAGGAGCGTAATGCTGCTATTTCTCGTTCACAGAATACTCTGTGAGGGTGTCTTCCTTCCTGCGTCGAGCCGAGTCATTTATGCTACAGCTAGACTCAAATTGCATCATTACCACCATTAAGTAGATACCTACATGGAAGTATACACAATAATTCAACACCTTAACTGCTAAAGGACCATACTCTCAACTACCAGTGTAAAATAACATATATTATGTTACGTACTTGAATCCGGACAGTAGTACTGGTAATTGGAAGGTTGTAAGTGTATGGTACTACACCGATCACTTACCAACAAATAAACCATGTGCTTGTAAGGCATCCTTATTTATTGTGTTAATTTGCAAATTCTAAATAAGGATAATTTGTAATGAAATTCTGCTCATCGGTGTCTTATTCATTTATACTAGGCGTGTGGTACTTCCAAAGGTAAGTACTAAATTAAAGAATCTAAACTAGTAACTAAAACACTGCGGAGTAAATAAATAAATTAATATCTGCATTCATATGTTGTTTTACTTTATCATATTTAATAAGGATAGTGGTCAGTCAGGTCAGAGTCGTGGATCTTGATTTCGGTATCCATTAGGAAGCAATATTTGTGCCTCAAAATTTTTGTTGTTTGGGCCGGAGTGAGTTGTAAATGTCCAGCATCCCTCATACTGCACTTGAACCTTCATCTTGTCATCTGTCAGGAAAGAATATGCTTATATTGCAAAAATATATTGCTCCAGTCGAATATCACCTCAAAATACTTGTAAGTGATTTTTTTTTATATTGAAGGTTGTAAAGTGCTCAAACATTAATACGAAACATTAAAAAACCCTCATAAAAGTTTGTCTGATACTAAATTTTGTATATAACCTTATTTATACCTTAAAGTAATACCTTTCTTAGAATATAAATTGTCAGATTTGTGATCATAAATATTATATTCTCCACACCAATGTCTACTGTCCAGGAAATAAGGTGTGAAAATGTTCACTCCATATTTGTATTGCTATTTCCATTACTTAAGATATTTATAATACACAATTACACAACAAATTCGACATTGTACATAATTGGCATCAGCTGGGATTCAAACTCATTGTGCCCGAGGAAGCAGCCAGGCATTTTGACTATTAAACTGCTTAGTCATAAATAAATAATTAATAGAACTTACCAAAGTTGAACTTCCTCTTTGTTGGAATCAAAACATATTGCAATTTATACAATACCTTTCTCATCCTTCTTCGATACTTTTTGTTCATTACTTCAATAATTTGGTGATTTTGTCTGTAGTTGCTTTGCTCACTCGTGTAAAACACGTACTGTGTTTTCGGATCACCATTGTCTTTTTACATATTAAGGTTAACTATGAACATGAAATCCAATGGCATATTCCGAAACATTGTATTTATATAACTGGTAACTTAGAAACCCATTGTCTAATTATTTTTTTATAGATTAAAGCAATATTAAAACAGGTAATGGCAGCAAATATATATATATATATATATATGTATATATTTTTTGATTACATCACAATAATCTAACATATTATTTTTATTATACTATGCTTATACTAAACAGATTGAGACTAAAGTAAAACACACACTGTTTTGGTAAAATCTTTAATTTCAACCAAATATCATGAAAGGTGGTTACTAAAAATGAAACAAAGTTTTATCTTCCCATATGGATATTTAATAAAGTTCAATTACATTAGATTAAGTTACATTCGGAAGCTGGAACCTAGTCTCCTACACATTTAAAAGTTATGTTTAAAAATTAGCTAGTTGATTATGACAAGGGAATCAATTGGATGCAAAAATCTATATTTACTATATTACAAAATAAATATTATTTATCATGTTTCAGGATTTTTTTTTACATTTTGCTCACATATTAACCACTACACAAGAAAAGAAATATATAATCCTTAAGTAATTTATATATTTTTTTGTAGATTATTTAGCCTTAGAAGTCTTATTAGTCTAATGATTTTAAGACATAGTCCTCTGTCACGTAGTTGTTTTAAACATAAAATAATAAATACAATGCTATATATACACTTTTAAAAAGTTTGCAAACTTTTACATCATGTCAGGAAAACAATGAATCGTTTTAAATTATATAATTTAAAAAAATATTTTACAAGTTGAGAGACTTTATTTTGAAAACATAATATTTCTAGCTCTAATGCTAAATTTTACTTATTACCTGCCAGTCTAATAAAATACTTAAACTTTTTACTATTTAATAGTTAAAGACACAAGTCAAAATTGTGCATTGTAAAATCTTGAAAACACCTAATTAATGAGTGCAACACATATTTCTAAAGGCCATCAGAGAACATAGGTTTCTTGTGGTTATGGAAGTCTCTCACCACTTCCACCCCGTATGTCTGCATATTAATAACTGATATGCAACCAGTTTTCTGTCTGTATGAGCAACACCATTGCTCCGCGCCGCACTGCAATTTACTTTTAAACACATAGGTGTACCCTTTAAATAAAATGTGATGACCCTTTCTTGTTGGCACACATTGTACAAAATCTTCCGCTGAAATAATAAGGTATTGTAAATTAATTACCTTTCATAGTAGTATATATATGTATATATTTTTGATTACATCACAATAATCTAACATATTATTTTTATTATACTATGCTTATACTAAACAGATTGAGACTAAAGTAAAACACACACTGTTTTGGTAAAATCTTTAATTTCAACCAAATATCATGAAAGGTGGTTACTAAAAAGGAAACAAAGTTTTATCTTCCCATATGGATATTTAATGAAGTTCAATTACATTAGATAAGTTACATTCGGAAGCTGGAACCTAGTCTCCTACACATTTAAAAGTTATATTTAAAAATAAGCTAGTTGATTATGACAAGGGAATCAATTGGATGCAAAAATCTATATTTACATTTACTATATTACAAAATAAATATTATTTATCATGTTTCAAATTAATTTGCGTTTACTTATAAGGATTTTTTTTTACATTTTGCTCACATATTAACCTCTACACAACAAAAGAAATATATAATCCTTAAGTAATTTATATATTTTTTTGTAGATTATTTAGCCTTAGAAGTCTTATTAGTCTAATGATTTTAAGACATAGTCCTCTGTCACGTAGTTGTTTTAAACATAAAATAATAAATACAATGCTATATATACACTTTTAAAAAGTTTGCAAACTTTTACATCATGTCAGGAAAACAATGAATCGTTTTAAATTATATAATTTAAAAAATATTTAATAAAATTATTTATTTATTATTTATTTGAATGTGTAATTAGCTTAATATTGAACATCTAAGAATATACTATGGATCTGTATCTATACACAAGAATTATTACAGAACAGTAAACTTAAAAGTCGTGTATAATATAAATTTGATTTCCGCCAAAAGTGAATTCGTGTCGAAGAAATATAAAAACAGAACATAGGTAAAAAGTTTTAAATTATTCGTGATGCTTAGCGAATTCTAAAGATCATTAAGAATGGAGATCAAAGAAATGTCAGAAAATCATTACGTTGCCTATGCCCCAACTAATTGGAATCCGAAATATATCATATAGAAAAAGTTCCTATAAAAAAATCAAGACTTCACTTAGTTGATTTCATCACTGTCGACGTCGGCTCCAGTTATGATTTGATCACCCGAAATCACCCCGTGCTCCACCTTGAGATGCTCTAGTATGCAAGTGATGCTTCTATCGACGTCTTCGAACTTCATGCATTTGTACTGACATATTTTACAAGAATAGAAGTCATCCTCCGTGCTATCGAAGACTTTCCACACCCATCCGCTGTCATCTGTGAACATTGCATGGGAAATTGTACGCGAGAACCCGAAGACTTATAATTACAAAATTTAAGAGCATAAGTATTCGATATTACTATATTAATAATAAAAGTAATTAAACGCATTTCTGTGCCTACGTTTATTCATAATTTAAAATATATCTAATAAAATTATTTATTTATTATTTATTTGAATGTGTAATTAGCTTAATATTGAACATCTAAGAATATACTATGGATCTGTATCTATACACAAGAATTATTACAGAACAGTAAACTTAAAAGTCGTGTATAATATAAATTTGATTTCCGCCAAAAGTGAATTCGTGTCGAAGAAATATAAAAACAGAACATAGGTAAAAAGTTTTAAATTATTCGTGATGCTTAGCGAATTCTAAAGATCATTAAGAATGGAGATCAAAGAAATGTCAGAAAATCATTACGTTGCCTATGCCCCAACTAATTGGAATCCGAAATATATCATATAGAAAAAGTTCCTATAAAAAAATCAAGACTTCACTTAGTTGATTTCATCACTGTCGACGTCGGCTCCAGTTATGATTTGATCACCCGAAATCACCCCGTGCTCCACCTTGAGATGCTCTAGTATGCAAGTGATGCTTCTATCGACGTCTTCGAACTTCATGCATTTGTACTGACATATTTTACAAGAATAGAAGTCATCCTCCGTGCTATCGAAGACTTTCCACACCCATCCGCTGTCATCTGTGAACATTGCATGGGAAATTGTACGCGAGAACCCGAAGACTTATAATTACAAAATTTAAGAGCATAAGTATTCGATATTACTATATTAATTGCTCTGTGAGTGAAATGTGTGGTTGTTCATCATCCCTATTTTTATAAATAAATATTGCTAAACACCAAGAATTTGTGTTGGACAAATAGTTCTTTACTGGCAATCGAACCTGAAATCTGGCACTCAGTAGACAGGATTTTCTTTTAAGGAAGGAACTTTTAAAACTTGAATATATTATTTGAAGTATGTATATACGTATATAGCTGTCCCTCTCATACGACTTCGATAGTGACATTTTGAAATTAATTCTGAAGTCTATGTTACACAAACAGCATCAAATTCCTCGTAGCATTGAATCTGCTTTTTTATACCTATGGTGCCAAACATTTCTTTATATATATTCAGACAATTCTCACAGATTTTAAATTTTACAAGTTATCTGTATTTATATGAATGCAAATATACAATTTTACTATGGTTTTCGAGGCTTTTTCTTATCATATATATATATATATATATATACATATATATATATACATATATATATATATTCAGACAATTCTCACAGATTTTAAATTTTAGAATTATGCGAGCGCATTTGGCTTTTTATTTCTAAAACTATATTAATAATAAAAGTAATTAAACGCATTTCTGTGCCTACGTTTATTCATAATTTAAAATATATCTAATAAAATTATTTATTTATTATTTATTTGAATGTGTAATTAGCTTAATATTGAACATCTAAGAATATACTATGGATCTGTATCTATACACAAGAATTATTACAGAACAGTAAACTTAAAAGTCGTGTATAATATAAATTTGATTTCCGCCAAAAGTGAATTCGTGTCGAAGAAATATAAAAACAGAACATAGGTAAAAAGTTTTAAATTATTCGTGATGCTTAGCGAATTCTAAAGATCATTAAGAATGGAGATCAAAGAAATGTCAGAAAATCATTACGTTGCCTATGCCCCAACTAATTGGAATCCGAAATATATCATATAGAAAAAGTTCCTATAAAAAAATCAAGACTTCACTTAGTTGATTTCATCACTGTCGACGTCGGCTCCAGTTATGATTTGATCACCCGAAATCACCCCGTGCTCCACCTTGAGATGCTCTAGTATGCAAGTGATGCTTCTATCGACGTCTTCGAACTTCATGCATTTGTACTGACATATTTTACAAGAATAGAAGTCATCCTCCGTGCTATCGAAGACTTTCCACACCCATCCGCTGTCATCTGTGAACATTGCATGGGAAATTGTACGCGAGAACCCGAAGACTTATAATTACAAAATTTAAGAGCATAAGTATTCGATATTACTATATTAATTGCTCTGTGAGTGAAATGTGTGGTTGTTCATCATCCCTATTTTTATAAATAAATATTGCTAAACACCAAGAATTTGTGTTGGACAAATAGTTCTTTACTGGCAATCGAACCTGAAATCTGGCACTCAGTAGACAGGATTTTCTTTTAAGGAAGGAACTTTTAAAACTTGAATATATTATTTGAAGTATGTATATACGTATATAGCTGTCCCTCTCATACGACTTCGATAGTGACATTTTGAAATTAATTCTGAAGTCTATGTTACACAAACAGCATCAAATTCCTCGTAGCATTGAATCTGCTTTTTTATACCTATGGTGCCAAACATTTCTTTATATATATTCAGACAATTCTCACAGATTTTAAATTTTACAAGTTATCTGTATTTATATGAATGCAAATATACAATTTTACTATGGTTTTCGAGGCTTTTCTTATCATATATATATATATATATATATATATACATATATATATATACATATATATATATATATATATATATATATATATATATATATATATATATATAAGAAAATATATATGATAAGAAAAAGCCTCAAAAACCATAGTAAAATTTGTATATTATAATATATAGATATATATAGAATTATCTTACTTATGGATGGTATATGCGTTATGCGGGCAACCGCAGTTCTCCACACACCTGGAACCTTTAATCATTCAGGGTCTGGCATTTAGAAATGGATATTCCGCCATCTAACGGATTTCGTCGAATATACCTCATTCACAAAAGTCTTTATCAGTTCCTGTTACCAGTGATATTCTACGGATCTGAGGACATGGTCCTTGACTGCTGGCCGTATTAGGTAGCTTAAAATCACTCGGCAAGCTATGGAGAGGGTTATACTCGGTTCTCTTCGTGTTCGTTTTCTGTCCCAGCGAACGGGGAGTGGTGGATTCGATGGTTTTAGTTTTTGTAGATGATAAATTGACGACTTGTAAATAAAATTGTTATAGTTTACTATCTCCCTCCACCTCCTTTTACTCCCTTAGACATAAGTGATGTCAACAGGTTTTTGTAAGGACCTACCGTTCTGATCATTCCGGAAGGAAATGTATAGGAGTTTTATTTTTAACTTATTTTTTTTTAAGATTGCCCGACCTGATCACAGCCAATCAACAGTCATTGTTCAACACAAATTGTTGGTGTTTGGGTGTCCAGATGTGTTGTACGTATTCCACATATAACTGACAATGGGTCAATTGTGTTTTCGCTTGTTACTTGACAAGGTTAGGGTTTAATAATATGTTTTGCGTAATTCACATCATCTGGTATTTACGAATATATCGCCCATTGTCGAGATCGGCCAGAAAGACATAAGGATCATCATATTAAACAAACGCCATCTATTCATATATTTGTGTACTTACCTCCAGTTTTATTGTGTATCATCTTTAGATGTCGGTTCATGTTGCCAGTTGCGTTGCCACCATGACAAATGTTCCGATTGCATAATTTGCATTGTGCCAAAGTGCTAGAGATGCGGTTGAAATATGACCAGATCCAACTGCGACGTTGCTTCTGACTTAATGTTTCTGCAAAAAATAATTAAATAAATAAGCTTTCACATAATCCCCTTCATCATAGGCTTAATATATCACCTATACTAAGTTTCCGGTTGGTATTTAATGGTTCCCATATCAAAGAGTTTAGAAGGGAAACACAATTTGCATGAATATATTTGTATGTGTCATTATAAAAAGCATCATCTGAGCACATTTCATTAATCATTTCACAATCATCCACTACTGGAGTAGGGCCTCTTCTCATTCATCGAGAGGTTTAGTCTATTACACAGATAATGATTTGTGTTCGCTCCATAATTATATTTTAGTCATATATTTATAGAAGATATTTATATGGGTATTTTCGTTAATTTTTATCTTAACTATTTATCCCATTGTTTTGAATGCTTCATAACACTCATGGTCACAGGTGGACTGGTGTGTTTGACATCCTGATGTGATAGTTAACCCAAACCGCCATCAGCTATTAATTATTTAGTTTTTGTCCATTTTCCAAAAATGGAACTTAGTACAGTATCCTGAGGTAGGTCTGCAATAAAATGTCTGGTTAAGGATTTAATTTTATAAAGCACAAAATTTCTAGCCGACTGGTTGCATCTCGTCTTTTTGGAAAATCTTTCCTGGATCTTTTTAAAAATAAATAATTAAAAGCTGATGGTAGCTAGAGTTAACAGTGACGTCAGGACATCAAACACCTCATTACACCCTGTGTCTATGAGGGCTGTGAAACGAATGCAATTAAATCAATTAAATATTTAAGATATATACAATTATATACCATACATTTATATGAAATATGATAAGCTTATTAGAGTATAGGCCCACACTTAGCAGTAGAATGTATATATAACTTAAGCTGTGTCTGAATTGGAAAATGATTTTGACCATTAGAATGCATAACTCTACTTAATACTGTTTCAATTACTTTCATCACAAAACTATAAAAGTAAGTTGCAGTGTATTATTTCATTGTTTTTATATCATTTAGCCCCTCAATAACCCACTGGCATTCATAGGCTTTCCTCTCAGAGTGCCATCTACCACCTGTGCCATTGTTTTATTCAACTGTATATATTAAATAAAAAAGTCTTACCAAATGCATCATATAATTCCTTATCATTCACTTTGATCTCTTCCTTCTTAACACTATAAGAAGTGTCTACCTCGCTTCCAACATCTGTATGATCAGAGTCTTTCTTCCTCTCCATTTCAGATTTGTAGACACTTGGATGCCTCGTTCTAACGTGCCGGTTCATATTGTTAGTGTTACAACCCTTTATGGATAAAACAACGTTACATAGATTGCAACGGTATATTATATTGCTTAGTTTGTTGAAGTACTTCCATACCCAGCTCCTTCTTCGGTTTTCTACTGCTAAAAATGATAAAATACAATATTTAAATACTAACATGCTAGAGCTACATAGTGTAGCTAGAAATTAGTAGTAATGCTAAAGAATCAGCGAATTCCTGAGAAGACCAACGCTCAAACTATATTTTTTCTACCAATGAGCGCTGTCATCCCGAGGGCTTTTACAGTTTCACCAGGTTGAAAAGTGACCCGAGTGTGTATGACGTTCGGGCACCTTTCACGCATCTGACTATGGATTATCTAAATTAATATCAGAATTAATAATAACTACCTGTACCACAACTTCGGAATGCGTAGGCGCTGGAGAAGTGGCGTTGAGAACTGGCCTGTGACATGGCGGTATCGCGAATAATATTGTTTGCGACCGTCGCCATTGGCAGGGGCGTTATGATGGTGCAGTGTATATGTGTAGTTTTATGGAAGGCTTGGGCCCTGGTGTGATCGTCGAGGGCGTGCCTCGGTCTCCTTTGGACGCAGGTAAAGTCATGATTTGTGATGGCATTATAAGTGACAGCATTTACAATCAGTGAGTTTGGGTCACACTACTAGTGTAATAGTACATAGCTATAAATATGAAACTAATATGTTACAACCATTAATCCATGAATAAAAGTCTATGGGTCACAAACCACTTACTAGCAGGTGAGAGAACTAAAAGTGTTATTGTACTCGTGAGTCATCTTAAGAACTAACTAGAATAAGTTTATTATCAGTTCTATTCAAAATGAAGCCATTTCTGAAGCTCAACAATCTAAGCTTTGTACAAAAATGGCTTCAGCAGGGAATTGCTGAAAGTCCAAGAATGCTGGTTCAGCAGTCAAATGTTCTGACTATTATACTATATACTACTTAATCATAAAAAAAATATATGAAAAAACTTACTACAATCCCGCTTCTTTTTTCTTGGAATCAAAACATATTGCAAATCAACAAAATCTTCCTCATCCTTCTTAGATACTGATTTGGCAATTTCTCCTGTGGTAGCTTCACACATTTCTCCCAATATCACAGGCTGCGTTTTTGGGTCACCATCGTCTTTCAACATATTAAAGTGTAGGAACTCAATATGAAATCCAACGTTGGCTTCATTGCTATTATTATGTAGTTCATACACTTCCTTGTGATTGCTTTTTATGTGTTCTAATAATTGTGAAGATTTCTCATCAACTTCAATGGCGGCTTCACAAACATTGCACTTATATTCCTGGTCAGTAACTTTAACAAAGTATATGGAAACCCACTCCGGCAACAAATTATCTGTAATTAAATTTTATTACATAGTAAAATAATGTTATTAAGTGCAATTGTTTAAGATTTATTTCTACACTTTAGACATTTTAATATAGTGATATATATCACAATTATATATTAATTTTGCAAACCTACTCTCTTCAAATTAAATAGCATATACAATCAACATAAAATAATAATAGAAAGGCTGTCTCCAAGTATTGGGCAATGGAATGTAGAAGAAACAGTACTACAATAAACTTATGTATGTTACATTGGATCTATGTACATCCATTTATTGTATTACAATTTGGTGGTCAAAATCATAGTGGGGAAATAAAAGTCGGAAGTATATTTAAAAAACATTTAATTGATACTTAAATAAAACTCAGGGTTTTGATAACTCTTTATTTGTAAAATTACAAAAGGCAGTTCCTAAAAATGATTTGAATTGTGATTGAATTTGAGTGAAATTAACTTTGTACATTTATCTCTCTTTTTTATGCAAAAAATCAATTTATCTTTGTAGACATAGTGGTGCCTTATTGGTCTTAATGAATTTTACTCCTAATCTTATTTATTATGATGATTATTATGTGATATTGACTTTTAATAAATAATTTATGTTATACAAATATACGTAAATAATGCTGAATCCTGTATTAAGAGTTATGAATGAAATTCGTATATATCAATATTTTTAAATAACCTAATAATTTACTGCTATGGACAACACATATTTTTAATGGCTGTCAGAAAACAAAGGTTTCATGTGATATTGTTTGTTATAGAATTCTCTTACCACTTCGATTCAATACACCTGCATATTAATAACTAATATGCATAATTTTTTTTGTTTATATAAGCAAAATCGCTGCTTTGCGCCGCACTGCAACCTACTTTTTAACATATAGATGTATCCTTTGAACAAAATGTGACGATCCCGTCTCGTTGCACTAAATCCTTGGCTGAAATAGCCGTAAAAAATAAGTATAGCTAATTTTTATTTTTTAAGCCGATAAAAACCCGAAACAACAAATAATTTTCATCTTGTTTTTGTTATTGTCCAACCCAAATTCTAAATAAAATATAAAAATACAAAGTTTAAACGCGTGAAATAACAGAATTTTAAATTAACACGTAATGAAAGAAATGTTAAAAATTGTTTTGAAAAATATATTGAACCTATTAAACGCAAAATACTACAAAACAGAAAAATATATGAAACTATGACGCACCATATCTGTCACCGTGACATATTGTTAAAGGCGTGTTTCGATACTTCTTCTTACTTCGAGACTTCATCTTACTTATGTTCATTAAAATATTTCGAAAACATTATTCGGAAAGCAAAATTTTTCTGAGATGTTGAATTTTTATTTATTTAATTTATATTAAAGTAGAAGAAATTACGTTTGATTTGTTGTTTGTTTGACATAAATATTTTTATATTCAAACGCGAAATAAATATTTTCGGGTTCTTTATAAATATTTCATATTTGTAAAAAGTGTTTAAGCCCACCATTATAATAAATATTCCTTTTTAGTTATTAAGAATAAAAGTATAAACAGTTCGTGGCATAGAGCATACTCTAGTTTACAATACATATTAACATAGATGGAGCTGATGGATTTAAATAATTTTCTTGCCAGTTCACAACTATTTATTAATATTGGTTAAGTTGGCGTTTTTTAATCTAAACTATATATAAATTTGTACCTAAGTTCTGTTTGCTTTTAGTTAAAATTAATTTACAGGTGGTGGTCCTCAAGACAAAAATCTAAACGTAGTAAAAGATAATTAATTTTATATTTATTTAATCAACATAAGCTATTCAATTAATACTTATACTAGGCAACAGAGTTTAATAGAAAATTATGTTTAGCACTTCATTTTGTAATATTTTCCCGCGTCATCGACAATCAAAATGGGCATGCTGTGGTTATGATCATTGAGAACCGCCAAAACCTCCGTCCCGGAACATTTGAGTGCTGCGCGACAACCAACATGACTTCTCGAAGAACAGTACCATCTCTCATGTGTGTTGGAAACTTTTGAATAATTAGTTTTCCAATAAGTATAACCTCCATATTTTAGAAGTTTCGCTCCGCTGATCATTTGTATAAAGGATGCTAGAATGATAACATATATCTTTAGTACAAGTAAATGTAAACATCAAACTACAACTAATTTTTCAATGGCTGATACTGGTAACTTTATATCAGTGCCAAAATGTATGTCGGCATTTAGCTAAACTTATATATCATCTGCGAAATTAAGTTGTAATTGTTATATGGGCCAATGAAAATGGTAAAAAAGAAAGGGTCCTAGACGACGCGACTTTGCCTGTCGATTTATGAATTAAAAGACAGGAACAATTATGAGCGTATTTTCATTTGATTTACCAATATTTAGCTTTTTTTGAGATAAAATTTTGCATCCTGACTGTCAAGCGATCGAGTGGAAAACCAGCATACTACCTACTTACCTCGGGTGTCGTATCACACATGACAACATGCTGCGCATGAAACTGCAGATCGAATTGCGAGAGCAGCCAGTGCAATACCCTGCATTGACATCCCGCTTACCTTTACCAACTAAGATAGGTATATACAGAACTTCCATTCGATCGCGTTTGACATAAGCCGCTCCAGCGTGGTACCAGCTCACGTCTGCCAAAGAACGGAAGCGTCTGCAGGGCCAACAGAACCTGGCTGTTAGAATCGTGGGAGCTGGTCGCTACGTCAGAAACGATGTTATCGCGTTGAACCTCAAAACGACATCCCCACATGAATAACATCGCTCCTCTTTATGGTAATTCGGACAAAACGACGCTAGCACAGGTCATTATTGGTCTTATGCAGGTCGTGTATAGATAGAGCTTATGCCTTAGGGACGTTTTATTATAAGATGAGCGGGTGGATTTTTGACGCATTTTTGTCGTGCGAATGGAAGTTACATTTCATTACAGTCAAAGACCCCCCTTAGGTAATTAAACGAATTCACTCATGGAATGGGACGGTCCATGATGACACTCATGGAATGGGACGGTCCATGATGATTGAAGAGATTCTGGTGTCGAATGAGATTTGAGTGCGCCTCACCAGAAATAGATGGCGGCTCTCATATTTGGGTTACTGTCTATTCTCGATTTCCGGAACCACTCGACGAAGCGGTTGGCTGCGGATTGGAGACGCTTTTGTGTTTATTCATATAGTAAAGGGAGGGTCTCGTCCATGAAAAGCGCGACTGTCCTGGGGATCTTTGGTGATATCACTTGTGTAAAGTTAGAAGAGCAAAGGTGAGAAGCAGGAGCCTTGAGGGACCCCCGCTAGGATCGGTCAGCTTGAGCATAACGTGCCGTTAGCTTAGTTTGCTTTAGTCCGAGAGTTACAACGTCTATAAAGACGTAATAGCCTTTGACTAGGTTAGTGCGCAAATTTTATGTAATAAATACTGTTGCTGGTAGTAGATGTTCCTACTGGGTGATTTTACCCAGCACAGTGTGATTTTCTCGGGGGGTACTAAAGCTGTACAGATAACTGTCACACGGCGTTACTAAGGATTGGAACTTATTAATTATTTATATTTTTCTTTTAGGACATTCAATCTTTGTTCACCACCGAACACAAAATGGGCACTAATCTAGTCCATAAGTCAGAGCGATAGCCTGAATACTAAGCTATAGCAGCTCCATAGGATATAGGCATATACCACATTGAATGTTAAGATGTTTTACATATTCATACCTCTATATTGCACTGGGGATTACCGTTATTAGACTTAGAACTTAAACCACTAATTAAATCTAATTCCTGATCAGTGGAAATGTATCTGGATAACTAATGGAAAAAATATATAAATTCAACGGAAATAATTTCTTCATTTTTATAATATAAATATCGCGAAGTTTCTGAACAGACGCAAGCTGAGATAGTAACCGCTCATATTTTTTTGATAATATGAATCGCTTTCACACAAAGTTTGCGCTCATTCATCGTTTACGTGGACTTTGTACGGAACAAAGGTACATTTGTTGTTGAGATTTATGTAAACCGTTACATAAAGAACTCATTATGAAGTTGATAACGTTTTGTTATCCCAATTCTTAATTTTATCTGTTAAATTTGATAATGTCGTTATGGCTCACAATTACCAAGCCAATAATTGTTTTGACTGAGCGTCTCAAATAAAAGATGGTTTTCAATAAAACGGCAATGTTTAATAGTGAGAATGCATTTAATGTAATATGGTAAAATCCTTGTAAGTATTCACTTTCTTTCAGATGAGTTGATAATTGTTTCGATATCGATACCTTCTCGGAAGTCGCATGGCGGATAATGGTTTATGTTAAGGTCTGCTAAACTTAGGTCGTCGATTCGTATCCGCCATTCTATTATTGTAGTGAACAATCTCCTAGCACAATCATTTAAGCTTAGTTGGAGTGGTTGACCGGAATGTTAGAAATGCTAAGTTCAACTGTTTCTTTCTTATTCACAATATTTCTACTTTCTATACAACCTACTATACCCAACTATATAACTATACCCAACCTACTATAACCTTACCTACTATACCCAACAACTATAACCTTATTACCCAGCCCGAACCGGCTTCTTCTCGAGTTTAAGATTAACATAACTTGCACGGCAACAAGGCAATATAATTTTACACCGAAGCAGTTGATTTATAAGTCTCCGTGGCAATTACTATATTTCTGGTACATAGGTATAGCCACGCTGCAGTGGGCTCGCTTGGCCACAGAGCACCAGCGTAAAATAGTGGCATATCGCTGCTGTATTTCGCCTGGAGAACTGGGAACGGGAAAACCTTATTACTGATGACGAGAGATTAGTCCTGAGAGGTGATAATGCAACTGCATTATGACTCTTTATGGAGAATGAATGTGGATGTCGCGAGCCGCAGGAAGCACTTATCATCGGGTGAGGTAGCTCGTTTTTCACCTTCAACTGGATGAAGATTAGATGAAAAACTTTTGTAAAGGACAAACCAGTCCATCTTCAACAGCATTACCTCTGGTACTGAACCATTTGCGCGGAGGTGATCACCTACCATGAAATGTATTACGTGCATGTTAAAGACTTTAAACATAAAATAACCTGTACAATAGGTTGCAAGATTAGCACGTGCAGAGCGTGGAAACTCAGTTGAATTCATGTATATTTATAAACTTTAAATTTTGGAATTTGTTGTTGAATATTGCGCAGATTAAATGATTTTAATGACATTGTTGCGATGGGTGGACGGCGCCGGGGCCCCGTATTTATGCGAGAGGTTTGCTAGGTATGAGGCAAAGATTGTCATCGTGAGATTTATTAGTTCATGCTAGTTAAACATGTCCACTTGAGGGGAGTACGTATAAACTAGCTCGTTCTGTCCATTTCTAATCCGATGTACGACAAATACAACATCCGAAGACAATGTTCATGCAGTGTTAGCTATATATAATAATGTTTTGAACACCCAGTGTTGACAAGAACGATTTGTATAGCATAAACATTTAGCATTAGGGTATTGGTCATTCCTGAGTAAAAAACCTGAACTCGAAACCTAGCTACTTAGATATTTTAGTAGTAAATTAAACAAAACTTAGACATTGGAGTCCACCAATCGGCAGTGAAGCCGAGTGGTGGATTATTGTCCAATAACCTCTACTTTTAGAAGCTGGCAACCGATTTAAACTACAAAACTCAGTGCTAATCTGACCACGCCATGCGTTAAACTGTTATCATTGATTATATCCAGTACTTTGACCCGCCGACGTCAATAAAAACTTTACGATTATCGTGACGTAAGTTGTGATTTTCAGAGTACATTTACCACGTCTCACAGCAATCTTTGAACCGGAAGGACAATGTTACCTTGCTTATTTATAGAACAACCCTCAACTCGGCCATATGGATGTATAACATGTGTACAGAATTCATATATAATATATAATATTCGTCAGTTTTACTAATATTAATAATTTTATACTAAAGTATGATACAAAGTATAACGTCTCCATTTTCCTTCCTACTTCATTCAATATGAAAATACTAGTTTCATAAGTGTTAACAACCCGTAAAACTGATATTTTAATATAGAACGATGTAGGAAGGAAAATGGACACGTTATACATTTTCATATTTTAGTATAAAATTTACGTTGACGCTGATGATATATCATAATCATATTATAGCTTATATTTAAATTACGTTACACCTATTACGGAGCACCCGGTACGGTCGCCGCGTTTCTGCCCGTGCCCTAGAGTCGTATGCTGATCACTATATCATCTGAAAAAAATATATTTGACCTGAACCTGTAAAAGCCCTCGGGCTAACAGTGGCCATCGGCCATAAAAAAAAGAAGATATGACTGATATGTCGTTTTTTTTTTTTTTTTCGGGCTGAAGGCCACTGTTAGCCCGAGGGCTTTTACAGTTTCACCGGGTTGAGAGGTGACCGAGCGCTAATGGCACTCAGTCGAGACCTCTATATATAGGTAACCAGCACAAGGGCTCCCGAGAGGGAGCCTCGGCTTGGACCGTTACCTTGTTTCGCGAGAGCGTCTGACTCGAGGGTGCCCGAGAGGGCCGAACCTCGGCTCGGTCAGTTGCTTCTGACAGAGGATTCTTTAAATTCGCTATGATTATTAGCTATCTGTACCACCACTTCGGAATGCGTGGGCGCTGGAGAAGAAGTGGCGCAAGAAACTCCAGCGACGCTTCTATCTGTATGGACTGGAGAGAACCGACCAGTGACATGGCGGTATCGCGAATATCCTTGTTTGTGACGGCCTCGCCGAGATATGTCGTGTACTGCCTAGCCTGTCTCTGCGTTTGCGCATTACCACACTGTATTGCGTTACATACTATATTACAATTGACAACCAAGATGTCTAGAGTATATTTAGTAAATTACATATAGGACATATGTAATTTACTAAATAAGAGCGTTGAATAATTATTAGTGTGAAGCCTGTTCCATAAAGCTTAGATTTATAATGGTTTTAGATAAAGAAGAGGAATTACAAGATGAAAAGTTCTTAATACAGGTGAAGAGACATTACATCTTATCTTAGTCTTCTGTAGTGACAACTCTTTTATTTTTTTTAGCTCTTTTATTCTCTTTTATTCTTTTTCGGTAATAAATATACTTTGTATATACGTCGATTGTATAAACAATTCACGTATATACATCGACTATGTACTCGTTTATCAACATCTAATTTCATAAAAATATCGCTAGTAACAGCAGCATAAAGGTGCAGAGGCTTTAGACACGTGGCAGATGGCAAGTAGCATATAAAACCAAGTGAAAATTTCTCCAGCGTTCACCTCATCAATTGTTTACTAATCAGTTCAGTTCTTTATAATATATAAAAGTAAGATTAAAAAAGCAGCCGACCAATAACCAATATCGACGTATTATGTGTGACGTTTTATCGCTCTTCGTCCGTTGTCACATATATATTATGTGGGCTGCAGTTAAAACATACTGCCTGAATGCTGGTCTACGTCTTATTTTACTCGCCGTACCATACATGGCATTTAAACTTTATAACTTACGACTTTTCTAGAGGATGTCCATGCACGGCGGTAATCATTTACCAGGTGAGGTTAGGCAAGCTGCTTGCTCGTTTGCCACCTATTCTATAAAAAAAAACTGATTATTTTACACTAATAATCTGCGAACACATGGTCTTGTCGACTAATATCTTAATTACAGCGTGCCTCTTCCACATAAAAATCTTCTTTTCAACATGAAAGTAAATACAGTATAAAGGAACACAATGTGTTTGAAATGGAAGAATGTTCTTTGACGTCCGTTATATATGTATTATTGTATATTTTGTTATAAATAAGAGGAACGTCAAATATATTTTTTTCAGATATAGTGATCAGCATACGACTCTAGGGCACGGGCAGAAACGCGGCGTTCAGGTTTTTGAAAGGTGGCCGAGTGCTAAGGGCACTCAACCGAGACCTTTATTAATAGTTGACCGGCACAAGGGCTCCCGACAGAGAGCCTCGGTTTGGACCGTTACCCTAGGCGCGAATCTATCTTTCCCTAATAAGTAATATATATAAAGATTTGGATGCAGTGACATCGAAACGAGACGTTTTGCAAACATGCTTAAACCCAGTAACCAACAATTTATATTACACAAACATTGATTTTGGTTGGAAATCGAATCACCAAGCCACGAACGTAAAAATGTTATCATAGAGAATATTCAGTACTTTGAACAGCCGTCTTTATTCAAAACGCACGCTTATCATGACGTAACGCAACGTACGATTTTCAGCCTGTATTTACCACGCCCATGTCACACCGCTCTTTGAACCACAAGGACAACGTTGGTATTTATCTATGAACGGTCTTTAATCGAACATACAACGTGTACAAATACGGCGTGTTACATATATATACGTATTAACAAGCCGGTTAAATGGGATCCGAAATTATTTGCGAACATGACTGTTATTTTAGTATTGACTGACGTAGGAGTAAAAATTATTTGTTTATTCTTTTGCGTTTATATAAATCTTAATACTGGCTTAGTTTATAATACATAATTATACTTGGTTGTTAATTAGCTACAGAATGTATCGCCTGCCTGAAATAGCAACGTAATGTTACTATTTCACTTGGTGAGAGTAGAGTATTCAGTCACTCCAGTCATTCCATTCGGGTCTCAGGGTTGAGAACGAATGTTCACCTTGAACTTTTGGTGTTTATGACCTGAAGTCATCACTTGCGTGATGTTTGTCAACATAAATATTAAAATAATAGAAACTGATCTGATCGGAGAAGAAATTGTCGAAGTGTGTAATGGTCCAGGATCGATTATCATCATGAGTACGCACCAGTCGAGCAAAGGTGAAATAGCGGACTTTTCTTTCCTCGCTTCTGTAACTGATTGGGAAGCTAAGAGCTTCACAAGCAAGAGAGAGAGAGAGAAAGAGAGCTTATAGCAGAACATCTTACTTAGTCCAATAGAAAGATCCACCCCGAAATGAATTTCCGTGGCCAACCTAGAAGTCACTTAAGTTTAAAGGTTTGGTTACATTGTCGCCAATCTGTCTAGGTATGATAACATGTAATAATGGTAAATGTGTACGATTGTGGCTTATCTCTGCAAACCACGGCGCGCCTCCGGACCTGATGTATGTACATTAGGTGAAAGGTCGCTTTTTTATCGTCGTGGTCGTGAATAGAATATCGATCTAAAAAAAGAAACTGACATCCACGGGGATTAAAATGCAATGGAATACCACACCTCAATAAATAAAGTTTCTGGTTTCTTTTTCTCACCAGACAAAGCCCAAAGGTACTTTTTAATGCTGTAATCTGTGATTATAACCGGAAAACATGGGTGGAATTTTCCTAATATTGAAACTAGATAACATCGTCTCGCTACATTTTTATCTATATAAGTATATAATTTATTATATCACAAATCAAAGTCCGTCAACCCATAGTCGAATACGTGAATACACAAGGACACTTGGGATCCATCCGTATGTCTCAGACCAATACATATAAAGACAAAATGACAACAAGTAAGACATTAAAATAATAGAAACTGATCTGATCGGAGAAGAAATTGTCGAAGTGTGTAATGGTCAGGATCGATTATCATCATGAGTACGCACCAGTCGAGCAAAGGTGAAATAGCGGACTTTTCTTTCCTCGCTTCTGTAACTGATTGGGAAGCTAAGAGCTTCACAAGCAAGAGAGAAAGAGAGCTTATAGCAGAACATCTTACTTAGTTCAATAGAAAGATCCACCCCGAAATGAATTTCCGTGGCCAACCTAGAAGTCACTTAAGTTTAAAGGTTTGGTTACATTGTCGCCAATCTGTCTAGGTATGATAACATGTAATAATGGTAAATGTGTACGATTGTGGCTTATCTCTGCAAACCACGGCGCGCCTTCGGGCCTGATGTATGTACATTAGGTGAAAGGTCGCTTTTTTATCGTCGTGGTCGTGAATAGAATATCGATCTAAAAAAAGAAACTGACATCCACGGGGATTAAAATGCAATGGAATATCACACCTCAATTAATAAAGTTTCTGGTTTCTTTTTCTCACCGGACAAAGCCCAAAAGTACTTTTTAATGCTGTAATCTGTGATTATAACCGGAAAACATGGGTGGAATTTTTCTAATATTGAAACTAGATAACATCGTCTCGCTACATTTTTATCTATATAAGTATATAATTTATTATATCACAAATCAAAGTCCGTCAACCCATAGTCGAATACGTGAATACACAAGGACACTTGGGATCCATCCGTATGTCTCAGACCAATACATATAAAGACAAAATGACAACAAGTAAGACATTAAAACCAATGAAACCATGCCTATTTGTCTATACTAGTAATAAACAAAATATCTATTCAGAATAAATATTATACGGCTTCTATTCAGAATAAATCGTAAAGTATTAAAGTTAAAAAAAGTTTTTTAAGTTTAATACTTTACTACTACTATGGTTGTAAAACAACAAATGACGGTATACAAATGTTTATGAATAAACAAAATTTTGAACGACGGCGTATTTTCTTTTGTTATTTCTTCAATAGACATTAAACTTCAATGAGACTTGATAGCTAGATAAAATGTCTTATGGACTTATTCCATAATAAGCCTGTGGCCTCGTTAGGGGTTAGAAATAATTTTGGTATAATTCGATCAAGACTTGGACCCTTAGGGGATTTTCAAAATATTTTTTATAGGCTAAATGGTTTTATGCAAGTTTTCGGAAAGACTGTCTGTAGGTGATTCAGGCTTATGCTTCGTGGGATTGCCACATGCTACCACCATTTTTCGAGAGGTGAATAGGTATTGGACTATTGGTGGGCCGAGATGATGACAATGATGATATTGAGATGAGGTTTGTCAACATAAAAAGCATCAATAGTTTTGACGGAGTTGAATTTACCTCCGTACCTATCTACAGAGAATAAGGCCATTTTCAACATTGCCACAAAAATGCCAAAGCTGTCAATACTATGCTACTCTGTCAGAAGCGGTCTATGCGTCCGGCCCTTCTTCGCTCTGCTAAAACAAGTCAGAGGGTCACCCAGCTAGCTATCGCGGGTGCCTCGAAGCGCCACGAGGAGGTAAAGGCCAAAACAGCCGTAAAAAGAACAAGGGAGCTGCTCCACCTGCCCCCACGCGAAGACCACACAGAAGCCCAATCCTCCTAGACTCACTCTCGTTCCCACTTCATCGCCAACTACCGTTGCTTCTACACAAGCCCCTAAGGTCCCTGCGTAGGCAGCCTGGCCAAAGCCACCTTCAAGGTTGCGCAACCAAGTAATGACCGCCTCTCGGCACGTGCCCACTCCGGTGCAGCCCGCCAAACCGGCTCAGGCGACACCTTCACAACCACAGGGTATGCAAAACCCTATAACTTAGTCCCTCAACTTCAGGATATCCAACTCCAGCAAGTGAAGTGCCCCATTTGTGGTGCTGCTGATTACTGCATAATACATGGACACCATTCGCAGCTTCAGGGCTCTTCAGAACGGCCCAGTGCCTAGATGGATTCCTCCTTAGTTGTCTCCAATGGCTAATACAACTACCACAGGAAAAACAAATCTATATATATAGTGTCTCGTACTTCAACGCGGACAGACTGAGGAAGTAGTGATACATTTAGGAAAAACAATATCAAGTTATGTTAGTTCAAGAAACCTTCTTGAAATCTAGCCACCGCAAACCAAATATTGCAAACTACAATGTCATCCGTAGCGACAGGTTGACCAAAGCGCACCATTGCGCACCGCTCGGGATCTCACAATTAGTTAATATCGAATCTTCCGCGTGTAGGGTCTCTATGACCGGTAATAGCTCGTTAGTACTCGTCTAGTAGAATCGGACATCAGGATACTAGTCAAACCTTGGACCCTCGGTAGTCTTAGCACGCGACCTAAATAGCAAACATCTCACCTGCATTCAAACAGAAAAAACAGGAACAGCAGGTGTCTCTGCGATCTCATTGAGCCATTTATGTTGATATTGGTGGTGCTATTTCCCCGAAAAGACATTAGTTACATATGTATATAATATCACAGGGCCGATATCCTCGAAAATATCGTGAAATAAAAAATTAAGAACCGTGCGGCAAAGCTACGAACGATACCGAACGCACGCTAATCAACTCAGACTGCGCGAACTCAAAAAGGTCACAGAGCACATAAATAACATGAAATTATCCCGAACACGTGTACAAAGTCGACTTTGACGTACTACTAAATGACTACACAGGGCTGCGTTACCATCAGCGGGCGAACAACTGGAACTAGTGGCCGTAGACGAGGTCACAGACATTATTAAGAACGTCAAGAGATTTACTCCAGGTCCCGACGAGATCGACAGTAAAAATATCAGAGCTACGATCACCTGTCTCTTAGTGGCAATCTTCAACACGCTACTCTGCAGCTGCTCATTCCCTTCTGTCTAGAAAGAATTGGATGTACGGAATACCCAATAACCAAACCACGCAATCTTCCTAGTAGCTAACGCAACATCAAACCACATCACGCCGGCCTCGCATTCGAGCGCGGCGCAACCGTCGCGATAACACCGAGTATACATGACACACCCGCGTTCCAGGATAGTTCTCACCGCCCACAGCTTCTAATAAAAGGTGGCAACCGTCCGAAGCTAGGTACGTTTACCTAACCTTGGACGGCAAATAGGTATCATCACTCATTCTCCATTCTGGAGACTTCTCTGATGTTTTCGGTGGCAAAATAAATTTTAGCTCGTGGATCCCAGATCCGCGAGTCCTAGAGACCAATGAAGCTTCCAGAGCTGCAAAGGCCAATAGCCCCAAAATCAACAGTATCCAGCAACTGTCATATTAGAAACTTAGTAGGCTAGAGTTGAGCTAGAGCATCAACTCTGCCTACCCCAACTAAGATAAAAGTAGTAAGGTTACTCCATCTATAAAGCAGGATATAATAGTAAACAACAGTTATCAATTGTACGTAACAGTATATACAAAACAGTTGTGAAAATTCTTATCAATTACATGTCTTATCTATTTTTAGAATACTAATGAGCAAATAAATTCGATTAAAACTGGAATCGTCATACAAATATTATTTTAATGGCAAGTTTAAATATAACATGATATTTTAATAATAATGACTGACCCTTTCAAGGAACAGTGGTAGTGTATACCCACGCTATAGCTTGAAGCTGGCTCCAGCATGAATGAGTTCGCTATTTCATATACATTGCTGTTTTGTTTGGTGAGTGTAGAGAGGTAGACCCAATTACTGATAGCAATGTATTCGTCTGTCCTCACGGATGAATTTACGTTGTCGTATATGCATCTAGAATCTTTGCTGAAAATTTATATAGTATTTTTTATTTTATTTATAGGCCTCAGTTATCACATACCATTAAGTGAACTGTGTGCTCATTTGCCAACTTTGGATATAAAATAAAGGTAAGAATAAGATCATTGCAAGAACCCTGGTCGGTCTCCATGTCTTATTGCGATGGGGTTATATAGACGTTAGTAAATTTCCACTAATTTATAGAAAATTAGTCACTCCGCTACTTACTTTACTCGTATATACTAATAACATATAATTCTAATTTTAACCAAAGTCTTGTTTCTGAAATCACCTTTAGATGAATATTATAAAATAGTAATAAATGGGCATAATATAAAATTTGATCTTACACTGTTTATGACAGTAATCATATTCTAATTAATTAAGTAATTATAAAATCTAAGTTATTATATTTCTATTCAAATTGTAATCTGACCTATTGGGTTTTATTTTACTTGTAGAATTTTCGGAAGACTTACAGCTAATACTTAAACAAACCAATAACATCATTAATACAGAAGTCTGATATTAAAAATAAATTGTTAAAAGTTTAGGTAGAAAAGGTACTAGACTCACGCTGCAGGGAAAGGTCCAGGTCCTCACGGAATACTAGAGTGAGATAGCAGAATGACGATGTTTCGTTTCGTGTGGTTAGAGTAGCGACCCGGGGGCGATCCTTATTGTGGATGGATAACCAGCTCACGGACCCCTCAGATCCGTGAGCCCTGTGTCCGATGAAACTGTAAGAGCCGCATACAACATGCACACAGCATCAACATCAACAGAATCTAGCTGAGGATGGACGTAATTGTTTACGAACTTCAGTCATCACTTACTATCAGTGAATTGTGTCCTCGATTAGTAATAGTTACCCTTCACTTCACTCCCGATAGGATACTGAAATAAAAAAATAAAATTGTTGATTAATTTTTATTATATATATATATATATATATATATATATATATGATAAAAATTAATCAACAATATCAATAAAAAACGGTCTGGTACAAAACCGTTTACTTAGAATTTGACTCAATCTATTTAGTTTTATTAAAATATGTTAAAGTTACAATAATTTAAAAAACATGTTTAAGACAGTTAAGAATCAGATATAATATATACTCTAATCGAAAAATAGGGTGAATGATTTTATTAAGAACAAAGTAGAGTAATAAGCTTAAATAAATCAAATTTGCAAAGTACTCTCCTCAACTAGGGATGCACATAACCCAACATCGATTCCATCATTCAAAACATTTTTGGAAAGCTTCTTTCGGGCCTTTAGCTGCTCTGTCGAGGCGCTCTCAATGTCGGAAATAGAATCAAAACATGTTCTTTTTAACATGGTTTTTATTTTTGGGAAGAGCCAGAATTTGCATGGTGCTAAATCCAGAGCGTAAGGCGGTTGTGAACAGACAGGGAAAGTTTTTCGACAAAAAAAACTCGCGGATCAGACGCGAGGTTGGCATATAGTCATGATAGAGGAGAAAGCCATTGTTAAAATTTTTTGTAATATTGTTACGGTTGTTCCTACTGGTAAGAACTCTGATCGCACTATGCCTTCCTTATTGCAAAAAACAACGAGCATGAAGTTCGACTTGGGATTGGGATTTTTGGATCAGCCATGCTCCATTATGTTAAAAGTTATACTTTTGCTAAAAAAGTCTGGATCTGCATCAAGACGAACCTACAATTTCGCGCAAACGGACACACGACATTCCTTCTGATCGTCAGTCAAGTATGGGTACAAATATTGCACTAACTCGTTTAATTTGCAAATCATCGGTTAAAATGCTTTGCATAAGAGATTGCGAAAGAGATCTTCAATTCTCCGAAAAGTTGTCGGTTCGCCACTGTCACTTTTGGACGCCTCCGTCTGTTCTTGAAGTCGAAGGGCATCTCAAACGATGCTCGTCTTCAACCGACTCATTTCCGATTCTAAATCGCTCATAATTGTAAATAGTCTTTATAGTTACATTATCGCCATACACTGGTTTCGACATGGTAAACCTCGCTCTTCCAGCTCCATAAATCGACTGACAAGGCACAACTTGTTCAAACTCGACACCGACTGTCTCAACGAATTAGGCTGTCGGGTTCACTATTTTAAATGAAAGTGGCGTCTAACAGCTAGAAAAATTAATTACTTAAATAAAACACCATTAGTTACATTTATTTATCTGCATCTTAGTGTACATGCACATGCATGATGATGTAATAATGTATAACATAAAAGAAAACTTATTTATCTGAATTTTAGTGAACATGCACTCCCATTATTTTTAGTATAAAGTTGTCCAAAGTGATAAGTATCGCATTGCATTTCAGTTTTCTCTGTAGAGCGCATTGCCATCGAGTCTGCCGACCAAAACGTGAATGCACTTGAAATTTGTAAGGACCCAGTTCCAAAACAGGCCTTTTTCGTCGCGTCCAACTGAATTTTGGCACCAAGACTGAAATTTAAAGTCTGAAAGTTATTGTTGCGGCCCATAAATATAATACCTCGGATATGGACGGAGAGCGCGATATATATATATAACGTTAACAAGTATATGACTCTATACTAGCTCCTGGTTCCCCGGCTTCTTTCACCACTCTTACTTTTATATAAAATAAAGAAAAAGCGTTCAACTCATTCGACAATGGTTTACATCACTAAATCTTTGGCTTGGTTTAATTTGCTGCTTGCACGTGTCGAGATTTCAGATCCAATTAATCCGCTTTGCACCTTAAAGCTTTTGACAATAGCGTATTTTTATGAAGTTATTACATGACAACATTACGTACATTGCGTATTTTATAATGCGGCCTGCAGTGTCATCGTAAACGCACTATAAAGACAATTCATTAGGAAAGTCAGTAAAATCTGGACCAGGCACATTTTATTTATTTTATTATATATAAAACTAGTTATTCTATTTGTTATAAAACCAGACGCGGATTACAATGAATCACCCTCAAATAATAATAAATAATTTTATTTTAGGCTGAACTATATATACTATACGATTACAATATTGGGTACTATAAAATAATAAAATTAAATATAGAATATGAATTAGAAGAGAACAAGTATGTTGCAATAAAAATAAATAGAATTTGTACCTACTATTGGAATTACCGTTCTCACTCAGGTGTTACCTCGGCCAATACCTCACAGAGAAGTCTGTGAAGTCTTCAGTTACCGTTGCAAAGGTTTAACTTATTTAAGTGTTTAAATATTCCGTTCCTAAACATTTCCGAACGAGGTTATGCGCTCTAAGAAAGTCGGCGCTTCTGCTCCGGCGGTCATGGCATGCGCTACTAAATCGAGGCAATTCCATCATTATACGAAATGCATCGTTATACTAGTATGTAGTGAGTAGTCATAGCATGTTGTACGACTGCTTCGTGAGCGTTATTCACAACTAGCCACGTATAAAAGCGTTGGCAAAATACTTTGAGTAAAGTCACTTTTGCGGAGTATGGACAATTTGCAAATCAGCGAGCACTCATGTTACAACGCACAGCTAGAGCTCTGCCTTAAGAATGGAAAACATCATTAAGTTAGTTTTGCAGATATTGTAATAGTTAACAGTTCTTTGGAACCTCTATATAACCTATCATATCCCTTTTGCGTGTCAGAGGATCTAAATGGAATCTTCATTGAAGTACATTACACCTGGTTGCATGCCCCTCCTGTGTCGATATGTTTTCTTCTTTCTGCTTTCGTTCCATTGACCACTTTGCTCCTCAAAGTCCATATATTGCATGCATATCTTCCTCTGTTTTCGTCTTGCATATTTCATTCTCTCCTTCTCTTGTGCTATTTGATAAAGCGTCGGGTTATTTCTAATTCTCTGATAGCGTTCCCTCATGTATCTTCGTTTAGCTTCCTTTCTCTCTTCAAGACTTCTTCTTTGCTTTAGATGCATATAAATATACGCTGTAATAAAGAATAATTATTAGTAATATTCTAATATTCTCCAAGCTTAGCTCGAAGCTTTTTAGGAATGCTATTAGAACCGTCATCTTCATTTCTTAGCAAATATCCGTCGCTAACGGATGTCACTGACAGAGAACGGGAAAAGGATTTTTTTCGATAACCATTTCTCCCATTGATTTGACCAAAAAATTTCTGTTATCGACTTAGCACGGATCTATGATTAAATCTTTTTTGTATATAAACCATAGACTAGAAATAATAAGAATAATAAATTTATTTGATAAGTACTATTTACAGGTTATTGTAGTTTTAATTATACACTTAAGCAATTAATAATTATAATTAATATATGATATTATAACATGAGTATCCCAAGTTTATTTCAAAGTTTTATATCAGAAAAATATAGCTAACTAACATATAGCTAGTTTGAACTCAAAACGCTTGACGTATATGATAACCTACCCACTTTTGTTGTAAAACAATATAATAATATATACATATATTTATTTATTTATATATACATACATTTACACACATACACGACGTTTTCAGTGTTTTCATTTTTCTCAATTTGGTCTGTAAGAACCGAAGTTACCATAACAAATTATTCTCGAAAACGCAAGCGTCAGTCATCGTTATCATCGCAGCCTATGGTCCAGTACTGTTATATATTATTACTCATTATCAAACCCTTTGGAATGTATCATCGCATGTTATCAATTGCGATCGATTTCATTAATCAAGGCGCCGCCCGACTGGCTCGCCGTCGTCGGCTCGAATTGAATGCGTCACCCTGACGAAGTTACAGACTGGTCTATAGAGCTCTACGTTCAGAAATTTAAATAAGTTATAATTTAAAGGACTAGCTCTTAATAATCATACACTGGCATGGAGTTCGACATGCCAAGGGGTATTTATTCTCTACCAGCCTATCTTAGAAGTAACTGATCGAGCCGGTCCGGAGGTTCGGCCCTCTAGTGCACCCTAGAGTCAGTTGCTGTCGCGCCCAGGGTAACGGTCCAAGCCGAGGCTCCCCCTCGGGACCCCATTTGTTGGTTACTGATTAATGCAGGTTTCGGCTGGGTGCCCTAAGCGCTCGGCCTCCTTCCAAACCGGTGAAGCTGTAAAAGCCCTCGGGCTAACAGTGGGCATCAGCCATAAAATTTTGGGTTGCCATAAAGCTTTGGGTTGAACATAGAATATACGAGTGTTACGAGTGCAAGAAAGGATTCTTATTTTAATTGTGAGCGAGGAAAACATGACTACTGATCTATTTGTTAACTAACCGACACAGAAGTTGGAGAGATTAATAATAATAAGTTATTCCTTCTTGACACACTTAAACAATATATAGCAAAATCACGTACAATAAAAAACAATTACAAATCCAAAGCAAAAAAGAAGCGAAATAATAAATAAATAAAAAACAAATTTGCCCTGCTGTGCGCCAAATAGGGAAAAGCAATTCCACTAAGGTACTGTTGTTACTTAGGGCCACAACCCTGATCTTCCGTGAAGTTACACAAGCGAAGTGGCGGTCCTCATTTTATTAATTATAATAAAAAATAACAATTCATAGAAAAAAAGAAACGAAGAAAGATTATACTATCTATATACATTTAGTTAAAAAAAAACAGCATTTTTTTAAACAAAGAATATTTATTTAAGATTAGTAACACATTGTTGAAATTTTTTTTTTTTCTAATTACTTATATATAATATACTTCTACAATTACCGATTAGGTGCAAAAATGTAATTCCTATGCCTAAAAAGAATAAGGTGGCGTCATAGATAAGAAGTATAAGTTATGATTAGATACGATTACGATGGGCATTCGCAAACAAAGAATCACCATACCCATTTATGAAAACCGTTTTATTAAATGGCTATCATCGCTGGAATGATATGACAAAATGTAACTGGTCTCGATTTTTAGTGGAAGCCAACATTTATATAGGATACGAATTGTTGATTGATCCATTTTTATCTTCATGTCATCTTCCTACCTTAGGTCAGAAACATGTTATTCAATTAATGGGTAAGATCTAATAGATCTACATATATTTATACTTACGACTTTTAATCTATGCATTCTCCACAATTGAGATATTCTGGTAACAGACAATAATATTTCTCCTGAAAGTACCGATGTAACCCATTAAGAATAACAAAATCGCTCTAAATACATTTTAATTATTAAAATCGCAAACTATTAATTTCAAGGTCATTGTTAAAGTCTGTAAAAAATCATTTTTGAAAATACGACAAACAGAAACAAGATTACGCTTCACACTATCTGACGTAATTAGTAGTGATTATTTATGAATAAGAAATAAGCTGTCGTGTGGTTAGTGTAAAAGTTTAAAAATTAATAACGTCATTATTGTTGGTAGTGATAAAAAGGAATGGTGGAAACGAATAATAACAATTCGTTTCGCATGGCCATAGACTATACACAAATATGGGATAAATTACCCTGCCAAAAAAAAAGATTAAGTTAGCCTTAGTAACTTCGTAGTTGCGAAGAATATAAATACAGATAAAATATAATCAACGAGTGAAACCTTTTTATGACACTGAGGCCACACGAGTACAATATGTGAGCCTGACATCAATATTTCGAATGATGTATCTTCGACATCTTTAACCCGGAAGTAGTTTATTTGTGGGTATGTGATGCTTTCCCATAATCTTTTAACAGTGGTAAACCTACACTGCAGATTGTTTCTAGCTGCAAAATGAATGAGTCAGCTCGACGGGGGTCACACGCTCTCACAATACCAGCGTAAAGTAGCAGCACAATGGTGCTTTTTCGTATGGTGATGGATCCGGAGACCTTTATTATTGGTGACGAGGCATTCCATCGCAGTCCGCAACGGTGGCAGCGCATCTGCATTATGATTCCTTGTCAAGGATGAATGTCGATGACATGGGCCGTAGGAATCACTTAACATCAGGTGAACTGTGTGCTAGTTTGTTGCTCACAAGTAATGAAAAAAAAAACTGTCAATCCTACGCTTAAGAAGCAAATGGCGTTTTGGTTACTAATACTTCGCATCATAACGCTGCTGGTTGATTGGCGGTTGTTACTGTCTATAACATTTTCAACATTGTTTTTTTAAATTTATATGTTCATGTTTAATAGAACTAATTTTACACAGCTTATTGCATTTAATTTTTTAATTTATCACGAGATTTGGTTTTAATTACATAAAAATCTGTGTAGTACTCCGATGGCATTAGCTAACAATCAATGTTCACCATTTATAAATCATAAGTCTTGGGACTGCTAATCTGACTCATGATAAGGATAGAAAGGTTGACCTTAGTGATTATATATTAATGGCTATTATAGAATAAAATATATATAATGGGTTGGGGAAAAGCTTTTCGTATATTATATACAAATACAAGATATTTTTCTCATAGTTTATTCACATTTGATTATAATATATATATCATTTTGTTCGTACACTTGTTGCCAATTTGTAGGTGACAATCTCGTTGCTGTAAAAATTTTGGGATTTCTCATCAAAAACTGCGACAAGGAGTTTTGACAGTCTTCTCTTGATTTTAACCAAACACTACCTAAAGAATACCGATGAGACCGAAACAGGTGAAAATCTGAGGGTACAAGGTCAGAAATATATGGTGAATTAATTAACACTTCCCAACCAGACTCTTTAAAAATTTGCCGAATGGCTAAACATGTGTGTGGTATGGCGTTATCATAATGAAATCCACCACCTTTTTTCTTGCTTGAGTTTCATCAGCTGTGGCAGAAGAGATCCGATGGATAGTTTTGCCGGTGGTAAAAGCTCATAATGAACGATGTCCTTCCAATTCCACAATACACACAGTATCGCTTTATTGCGACTCACCAGGTTTCGCTATAGTCTATGAAGCTTGACTGCCTTTTGTACATGATCTTTTTCGCACTTTCTTGTCGTAGGTAGTCCAATTTTCATCACCAGTGATCAATCTTTTCAAAAACGGTTCGGTAACAAACCGAACCGTTTTTGAAAGTTTTGAAGTTAAGGAAACTTAGAGAATAACAAATGAGTACACGATTCATGTACACTTTCAGTGAGCTCGTGTGGCACCCATTTTTTGTATATCGACTTTTTCAAATGGGTCTAAACTGTTTTCTGGTCAATTCCTAGCTTTTCAAATATGTTGTAACTACCAATATGCCGATCTTGCTCCATTTTTTAAAACATGGCATCGTTTTTAACTGTAATAGGTCGACCAGAGCGAGCTCTCTTATTCTTTGACATTAAAATCCCCGGAATGAAAATGCTTGATCCAATTTTAACATACTATTACCGATCGTCGTCAAAGAAAATTCTGCTGTTTGTGTCCCGCATTTTTCTCCTTTTTTGGAATAAAACTTTTGGCGGACAGAAATATAATAGAAAAACTGAAAAATTGGCGGGAAACAGTTTTTTCTTCTTATTATTCTAAATTTAAAATATCATCTATTTAATCGTATCAAAACCAGCCAGATACAAACAGTACAACCAAAGAGACCTTACTGCAACTTTTTACTTATAAAATACGAAAAACCTTTTTCCCCAACCCATTATATTTTAAAATAAATAGAAACTTAATACAACTTATGGGCAGGTACATGTGTGATAAATAAAAAACAAATATGTATTCACTTGAACAAGCTTGCTTGTTGTAAATAAAAAAAAAAAAGTTTATAACTCATTTCAATTGGATTCTATTCAGTTTTTATTTTTCATGTTATGGACACAAAATGAAAGTCTAGTTTGATTAAAAAAATCTGACAAAAGATTAGATTATATATTTGGTGCAAATATAATTAAAATGCAATACATATTAAAACATATTTTACAAAGAAATTTAAATGAAAAAATTGGTTTAAGCACTCATGCTACTTAATAATAATAATAATTTTATTTCAGATTTCATCCACAGAATGTAACTTAAAAGTACTTACTTAAGTTACTCTTTTTTAAATTTTGTTTGTGTATTGTAATAACTGATTAACATTATACTGCTTTAAGTGTTCAACCTATTATAAAATTTATTAAAATAGTTAAAACATGTTAAAAACTGTCTTATTTCTAAAGAATATGATTATAAATCATGCTTAAAAACAAAACATGTTTTAAGGCAATTTATATCAGTAAAAAATTAACATAATTTTAAAATTTATTTGTACAATATAACATATTGCAGAAATCTAGTTATATTAATATAATCTAGTTACATAGTATTCTTAATATAAACACTACATAAAATCTCATATATATGTATTAAACTTAACAGACAATGAAACACAGTTCAAAAATACTATGATTTAATCAACAAGTTCCATTTTTGGTTTACGGTGGTGCAGCTCGATCAGGAAGTGGGGGTAGACTGTAAGATTTACCATCAGGTGTCATCCAACAAGTAGGAGGATCATGATTGTGCCGGCCAATACTTTCAGTGACTTTTCCAAAGTTATCTATCCGAAGTTTTGCAGGACAACACCGACTGAAGAAGTACCAACAATACCATAATTGACTGCCATATGCACGTTTGTACATAAACCGGAATGTGTGATTTTGATATATAAACAGCTTGGAATTGCCTCTTGTGTTAATAAATATACCTGCAATATAAATCAAAATTGTAATTATTGATAAAATTGTCGCTTATGCTACACAAAATCAATTACATTTGGTGAAGTTAAATTAAAACAGCACTATATTATTATAAAAAAAACTTTATTGTGACATTTGTAGATATAACAACAATAGTAAATAACTAACAAAACTATATCTTATTCAAATATACTGTCTAGTTTTAGCAATTTCTTTTATTCACTGAAATAAAAAGTATTTTTTACTTTAATGTCAATGACTAAATAAAGGTAATAATATAATCATAGTAAATCTTTTCACACAACAATTTTATGCACGTACACACTAACTTAAGACAAACCTTTGTCATGTATTTAATTAAATCCAAACCTAAATTTCTACAACTTGAGCACCGACGATAATTTTAGTCATTTGCAAAGTGCAGTAAGCTAGCATAGAAATTAAGGGAACAGTAATTATTTAGTGAATTTTCCTAAATTTTACAACACAGTTTTCACTTCCAATTAAGACACTTTTTACATTTAGACTAAACATATTTTACACGAGATATTCCATCTATATTGACATTCCGGCGCGTTAAACGCGAGTTGACAATGACACCTTTTTTTGACAGTGACACAACTCTGGTTTCAAACTCGGTATAAAGTAGTAAAGTCGTCGTAAAGTGCCGATAGCGGCAAGAGTAGTTTTATAAATACAGATAATGTTGCCAACATTAATAAAAAAAATCTTATATTCTATATATACATCTATTCTCTGATACACTAAAATATAAATGTACAAAATAATATTAAAAATACACCACAAACTATGGACGTTTAACTAAAAACTATTTTAAAAGAATAAAAACTGAATTCTGAAGTATTAAAATGAAAAAATTGAAGTAATTTTAGAATAAAAATCTAGCTCAACAGTTTAATAAATCGTGAAACATCTTTGAATTGAGAAAATTAAAACTACTAAAAATAAAATATATTAAATTACTAACTTGCAGAACATACCTTCTTATTTATAGTTACTTAAACTTTTTGTTTTTATGAACTTACGTGTGTTAAGTTATAATTTGAACTATAGCAACACTCAGATTGCGTCACAAGTGCGTGGTGTTGTGTTGTTATTAGTTTATAGAAATCGCCTAAAAATAAAAACGATACTAGTGATGATTATCAAAAATGTAACATATCACAATTCTTTTAATGTACCGATATATCGTTTTAAAAGTTCGAGTGGCTTAAAGAATTTATCTTCAGGTTATGTACTCCCGCGTTTTAGAAAGTTGTTTGATAAAAATATGATTGGATATTTTAACTTTCTGGTATGAATGTAATTGTGCATAATAAAATTAAAAATATAAATTTTTCTATAATAATGTAACATAAATGAAATGGACGTTAATTTTGCTTTAGCTTTTAAAGATATTTAATGTGTACAAAAACAGTATTTTGTATTCATTGTATTTAATTGTTATAATATGTTTATCAATTATTTTTGTCTTTGATCAATTCAAAAATATTGTATTAAATATAACTTGTAATGTAACTAAATAATAACTGTTGTGTATATACACTATTGTGTGATATTTATAAACATTTTGTATAATAAAAAAATTGCAACAAACCTCTTTATTTTATTTCATTAATAAAGTAAAAAAATGTATTATTATTATCTATATTGACAGTATTTTACTAACAATAACTGTAATTTCAGAAGCCAATTTTATTCCAACAAGAAAAGGAAGTATGCTTTTAGTGCATGATGGCTATGCATTTCGTTTGAAGAATAAACTGGCCTATGGCAAGAAGCAATGGTATTGCACATCTCGCACAAAAACTGGATGTCATGTTGATGTAACTACAATCCTCCATCGTCTCCACAATGTTGTTAACAGAGTACGCAACACCCATAACCATCCACCTCCAGGCTTCTATAGGCGGACTGATGGTTCTTTTAAGATTGTATAAGTATTTCTCAATTTACTATATATTATGTAGTACTTTATTATTTTAATATTTCAAGACTGACATATTTTTCTACCTCAGATATGTACCTCTTATATTTTTTTACACTTAGAATTATTTGTAATGATAAGCTTAGGAAAATAGTTATAGACTGATTCTAATTATAGACTGGTTTTTTGTAGTGAAGGTCATATTTTGGGCTTTTTAATGAAATGCATTTTAGGTATTATAATAATATTTTTTTTGAACTTATGCCACTGCTTTAATTTTGTGTCATTTTATGATTTGGTTTATATCATATTTTAAATAAATATTATTTTTCTTATAATGTATTTATTGTAAGAAGTGTATATTTAAGAAAGATATTTAGAATTTTATTGTCCATGTGTGAAGTACATGCATGTTTGGGTATAAAAATAACAATAATATAAATTGTTATTTACTTTAATAATCTGTATATTCAAAAGGCACCTAATGTTCACTGTGAAATTAGAATTCAATTAAGGTTCTAAGTATATGAGCCTAAAAACAAATTACTTTATTTCAATAAAAAATATCTATACAAATACAGTAATAACTGACCCCCACAGTAGGCTTAAGCTTGTCCTATTAGGAAAAGGATAGTCGTTTTAATTTAAGAATAAGTCATTGTAGATTTCATATTTTTGATATATTACTTCATTAAATTGGTACATTATTTGCTTAATTAAAAATTTGTAAGATTAAACTATTACATTTTAATATCTTACTGCACAAAGATTAAACATACATAATTTTAATAATGTTATGAAAAAAGTGACTTTGTACATTACTTCAAATATGTTGCATGAAATATTTACGAGTCTTGATGACACCATTTTTTTTGTATTAGATTAAGATCATTATTTTTTCGATGAAGAAGCTGAATTTGGTTTATTGAAGGTGATACCATTAATTCTTTTTCGATTTCTCTATATTCGTGTGTCCAACGACACTTATTTAATTAAATATATTCAGTGTTATTTAAGATTACGTTAAAGGTTGTCAATCATTGTTTTAACCAATTTAGATCTGCATGATCTCCAGCAACTAAAAAGATTTGCGCCAGATCTGTTGTAAAAACAATATTGTTGGAGGCTGATTTTTAATACTCGATAATTATGTAAACTTTTTTACTGTTACTTTATGTAATTTTGATCGTTTAATGAACTATTACGTGTATTTCTACCTCTTAATCAAATATTTTGATATTTTTTTTACAATAAATGGTAACTATATACTTCATAAATATTTACCTATTTACAAAATTTAATAAAACCGGCAGGAATTGTTTTTTTAAACTAAAAGATTAGTACGTACATCGCATCCTTAAGATGCGACCACACTTAAACAGACTGAAGCTAGAAAAATAGGTGAGGGAGCTAATTTTAAGAATGAATTCATTTTTATGGCGGCTCCATATTAGTGCTAGAGTATTCACGTTGTGATTTCACGGCAGAAGTGCCCTCTAATTTCACGAATCACGCATTTGGGAGTGAAACCTGCGGCGAAATGGTCGTGGAAGGTGCTGTTGCAATAAAGTTATTTTTTTGTGACAGCATAGAACTATTTGTACCTACAAATTTTTTTGCTTTTCTTTTTCAATTAATTAACTTCAATATTCATTTGAGTACTAATCCGCCTCCATGTATCATAATTTTTATTATTGTCCTTGAGTATTATAATATTTTAAAAAGCACATTTCTGATTCATTGTCCCAAATATTTTGCTGCTGTGCTATCATTTGAATTGCGATTGCAGGCGTCCGTTCTCATCTGTAGCCAAGAGTAAAATGACACGACGCCATGAATGTGGAAATGTGAATGCAAACGAGAACACATTAACAGGCGTGAACCCCGCGCCGAAAATTATCCACGTTCACGAGGGTTCGCGGAGCATCGCAGTACAAAGTGTTTTATTTTTTTTCGGACTGATAGCCGCTGTTAGCCCGAGGGCTTTTACAGTTTCGCCGGGTTGAGAGGTGACCGAGCGCTTATGGCACTCAGTCGATACCTCTATTAGTGGGTAACCAGCATAAGGGCACCCAAAGAGGGAGCTTCGGCTTGGACCATTACCCTGTTCCTCGAGAGCGTCTGACTCGAGAGTGCCTGAGAGGGCCGAACCTCAGCTCGGTCAGTAGTTTTAGACCATCTGTATTTGCTTCTAAAATTTATTATAACGAGGCAAATTTTTTCAAATATAATCTGTGATGATAACGATGTACTATTGACATAACATGAGCTATGTTGTATATACATCGTAATAGTACATCGTCATTTTGTGGATATACATAGATATCAATTCATGAAACGCTTCGCATGGATGCAGACTGCGGCGCACCAACCTATTTTGGTGTTTTAGGAAAAAAATCGTTCATATCAAATCGAAAATGTTACGGTAACCGTGCAAAGAATCTGCGTATGTGTACAAAGAATAAATCGCTATTATATATAGCATTTGTTGACTCATTGTATTTAATTATGAGGTAAAAAAAAATAGACAATGAAAAATATGTAATGTGATCAATAGTTTAGGTTACATATCGAAAAATAATCGATTAAAGTTTCCAGATATTTTGCTAAAATTATGGATATAATACTTACTAAAAATATAAAACGTACAACGTATACCGTATAGGACAGTGCGGGGCAAGGGTAGGGCGTGCCTATACGTGACTTTGCCGAGCGATTCAGGAAGGAAACGGTGGTTATAATTTTGAGCGTCATTACGATTTACCTCTAATCCATTGTTTCAACAGAAGCAAATAATACTATTTTTTTTAATTATAAAAGAGGTATATTTAAAAACATGAGTTCTTTGATTGAATGAAATATGATGTTTTTTTTGTTTATATATTTAAAATAAAAAATGAGCCAGAATTATAAAATAAATCAAATTTAATCAAATATCCTATGAAATGTTCCGTCAGATGAGACATAATAATTCGGCGCCATGTGGTTGTGGTGTTCAGAGGCATCTATAATCCTGTAAGATTCCCCTGTGGTATTTACGTGGGCCTTACACTTCTTAGACCTGTGGGAAGAGCAAACCCATCTTCGTCCTACTTTCGTGGTAAAACTCGACGTGTAGGTGTAATTATGATACATGAGCAATGGTCGTCCCCTTCTTGAGCTCAGAATCCGCACTGTGAAAAAGGAGAGCGGTTAAAGGTAAGAGTAAGGAGAGTTCATCCCTCAACGCTGGCAGGGATGCTTATAATTTTATTCGTTGATTTATTAACTGCTCAGCGGCGCAGAAAACAAACAGAGGAAATCTACACGTTTAAGAAAAAATAAATAAATTCGAAATTCACATATCCATCAAAAGGGTGGCAACCCTGGGCACTACCTCCATTTATTGTGTTGAATATGAACTTGCAACGATACATGTACCGAGTGTAGATTTCATTCACTAACATTCTGTAAGTTGTATGGTTCAATATAATTATGAAGCTGATGAGGGATTCATGAACTAAAAGTGAATAGCAATACCGTACACCTTTTGTTTCCTTAACTTTTTTCCTTCTTTGTAACTGTACCACTGAAACACTTTTTGAGTACTAGCCAACAAAAGATTAAGTAGCAATAATAGATTTATAATCACGTTGCAAAATTAAACATCATAAATAATATTTATTTTCTTAGACGCGTTTGAAATATTTGATGTTGAATTTTATCTACTTGCACGTCACTATGCTATTTAATCTGTATTAAATTAAAATACTATTTCATACTTTAAAAATATATAAGGTATAAATAAAATAATAAAAATATAGAGCTTTTAATACTTTAAAACAAAATTTAATATTTAAAAAAAAAGATATAATTTATTGTGTAAATATAGTTATATGTTATCTAATATTAAAGTAAGTAAGATTATTCTGCTGCTTAGAATTTAAATAACTAACAGAAAATAATTTCTAAGTGTTGATTTAGTGAATAAAAACAATTCAAAGCCTCACTTGTTACACTGTACACAAAATACTAATAACAAAAAAATAACGGAACAATTTCCACCTATAACAATAATTATAATAGGTATAACAAACTATTTTTTAACATTTATGTCAACCAATCAATTGTGGTCTGATACGATGACGACAATGAAGTCAATACCTGGGAAAGATTTCATTATATTGATTAAAGGAAATCTAATTGTAATGACAATGAAGTATCCAGTCTCGCAAGACGTTAGTTATAAAAATATAAATAGTTCTACAACTATCTGGCCCACATGAATGTGTTTGGTACATTAAGAAAACTCGGCTCATGCAAATGTTGTCCAGCAGATGCAATGATGACGTTCTTTTCAGTGGTGATCAGGTACGCCCTGCAGGTCTTCACCTTCGAACAGTACCAACGCCAGCCGTGTTTTAAAGGATATGGATACTTCGAATAGGTGTAGTTCTTGTACATCAGTAACGTTCGCCCACGTTTCGATATGACTTCCTTTACTGCTGAAATTTTTATAATTTTTTACCGATGTTGTGTATATGAAACGGTAACAAACATTATGGTTTTTATTGGAATGAATAAAAGTGGGTTTAGGGATAATGCTTCACATATTACCAGTGCAAAAAAGCATCTTATCGGTGGTGCATTTACGTAAGGTAACATATAGAATTTGGCACCTTAATAGCGGTAATCAGGCATTCCATCTTAGCAGACCAGAAGTGCTAACGCATTTGTTTGATAACTAATTTAGAATGGATTTACGTGTCGTGCCGAAGATATCAATTACTATCAGGTGATGTTTGTGCCCTTACTTATATAAATAAAGGAAAAACCATTTATTATTACACAAAAATATATATTTCTATATTTTATTCCTAACGCCTTAGTAGCGTATTTGGGTTAATATTTTTAAAAGCACAGTAATATGATTTCAACGGTTTCCTAAAGCTAATACATTTACGCCAATCATAACCAAAAGTATGGGGGTAATATTAATATTTTTTTATTTTACTATATTATGTAAACTTAAAAAAAAGTTGGAAAAATATACATTTCAATATACATATTTCAAATCGGCGTATGAAAATATTCATTTTCTTTACAACATTAAATATTTAATATTATATATATCGATTACTACAGTATGTGCTGGCATGATTCGTGTAAATAAAATAACGAGTGTCGAAATCAATTTATTCTACTACCATTTAGGCTTTAAGGATTTTTATATATCTCACTTAGTCGTTCGATATAAAATAAACATGATTAATAAGATTCTCATTTTAGTTTACCGTATCCACCATATAACAAGCCTTATTATAAATTGCTATCTTAGCGGTTAGAAACAAGCTTATAATTTCCATAAATAGGTTATGAATTTTATTCTTCTTACATATAAAGTTATGTTATTGAATTCTAATTTATTTTAACATCAACAAACAAAACAAAAAAAAAGTAATGATCCATCCATGAAGGAAAATGGATCTTCTATTGGTTTGGTCTGTCTAAAGTACAATACAAAAGCCACGTATGCCGAGACAAAACCGTAAGCACGGACATCTAAACACTAAGCGGACCTCCCACTCGCGAGTCTAATTAGATAAAGCTGTAGAGATATAGGATACCTAAAATATCTTTAATACGAACCAGTAAAGTCCTAGATTACCCGATATCAAAGAGTCATTCCGAAGTCAGTTTATGGGATCGAATCCGAAAAGGTCCCAGATCTAGTCTCACGCCCGTTATTATTAAGGACCGTTAGGGTGATTACGAAATACACTTGCTATCGCTGTCTATATGGGTTGAGTTTGTTATTAATATTTATTACTTTATGCCTAGATTCTAAAATATATAATGTAAGACTTCATTACCATACATTTTTATAAGGTTAAGATAATTTTAAATCTTGCTTAATCTTTAAATCTACTAATTTACAAACAAACTTAAGACAATACGCTCTAAAGTAACAGGTGTGAAGTATAATTCAGGCCAATAAAAATGAAGTGTCGCTGATTAAATCTTGAAGCCAAAACATTTGCAATAATATATGAAATAACCTCGCTGACAACACCCGAACAATGCAACTGCGGTTTTGTTGGATTCAATATTATATTTGAGACTCTGGTCTGGTCTTTATTTTACTTTATTTACTTACCTTTATTTTTAAGTATATGTTGAGATACCTTTTTTCATGCAATCTCCATATCAATAGGAAGTAATGAAATTAACCACGTCGGTGATGAATCTGTATTTGCACTGATAACCTAGTGATAGATTAGTGTAGTGCAAAATGGAATCATAAATATATCAGGCATAAGGTATATACAGCTACAATATTCGGTATAAAAGTTTTTGAATAGATATCTCAACAAAAGTAAAAGGTGGAAGAGGAAAGATTGACGAAGACAATATATGGCTCAAAAATTATCAGCTGAGTTCGTATGGTATGCTTTTGGCAAACAAGGGCCATATGTGGGGTTATTGTAAGTGGCGAATATTTGGGGCGTAGATATATAGTAGAAACCATATAGGTATCTCCCGCTATCGAACAGATGCTCACTAATTGCGATTATTACATAGAATATGTGAATGCCAAAATTTAAATCCGTATAGGTGAAACTTTCAGTATTTATGAATAAGTTTTTACACTTAAGTAGGTCATTCAGTGTCAAGAACTATGGGTTCTCTCAAGGCCTCCAGTACGTGACTGGGATTTAAATAATATTTAGGGGGGTCATGACAATGCTCTTCAAAAGCTGATGTTATAAAGTTGTTATGATCTGTGAAGACGCAACCACGACAATTCTTCATAGTGGAGCACACCCATCTACACCGTTTACTTTTGTTGTATTGCTTGCGGTATGTATACTTTCGGAATAGCAGCATCTCTTTTCCTTTTCGTGATGTTATGACCACTGCTGTGTCTGTAAATTTCGGCATTTGTTATTATCTTTTTTAACATGTCAACCGTATATTCAAAGAACTGGGCAGCATATAAATGCACCTCACATTTGCTAGAATAAGCTTGAATAATTAACATTTAAAGTTGTTTCTAGAATCTGTTTTGAAGAACACATGTTTTCTAATCGAAATTGGGTTATTGCAGTCCATAAAATTTCTTAAATTCTTCATTAAAATACCTACTTCATTTAGGAGGGGTATTAGTCAAGAAGTTATCTATTACTTACCACTTTCCGGATCAATTTGTTCAAGCGTTTGCAGTTCTTCATGATCATGATAGGGATTTGTCATGACAATGTCGTTAGATTCGTTCAACAACAAAAACGCAGTACATTGATTACTAGCCACGCAGTTCCATCGCATGCCTTCTTTGGATCTATATGCCCTTCGGTATCTGTGGCCGTTATAATGCAAACTCGTCTTGCCCTTTTTTGATTCAAAAAACAATAGTGGCGCATCTTCCGGTTCATACTTAATGTCATCTTCGTTTTCTTCTAAAACTTCAATGTATTGCTCTTCAATAAACGACATTGAATCATCGTATTTTTCATTCCCTGCAACAATACAAAATAAATTTATATTTCTGTAGTAAACATTATATTTAATATATATACAGATAATATATCTATGGTAAAAGAAATAAATAACATACGTATGATCATAATATTTTAATTTTTAAGATAAATTACAATGACTTATAACTAGCTTAATTCAAAAGATTCATAATATATAATATAGTAAATGAATACACAAAAACATCGTACATACAAAAGAATTGAAAGATGGTTAAAGCATTAAGTTCGAGTTGCTACATAATTCGCTTTTGAAACATACGGCAGAGTATAGGTTTGTGATTATGTGTGTTTGCCATCAGGACAACCTCGAATTTGCTGTTAACGTGTACGTAGACCTTACAATTGCTCCGGTTCGGTTCGTTGCAGGACCATCTTGTGTCGCCTTTGATGCGCTTTCCTTTCTTGAACGTATAACCATTTACAATCAACAACGTCTTTCCAGAAGATAGAGTTATAACTGCAACTGTGGGCAAAAGTAGCTTGTACAGAATATACATATGAATAGATGATATAAATGAGACTTCAGATGAGAAATTTAAGGTTAATTTTAGGTTTACAAAAAGCTTTGCTTTTCAAATATTTTTTTTTTGTATACAGTTTGTACATACAAAAAAAGCAAATATTTTCCTTGTCATAATAATGTCAGTACCATATATTTTTATTATATATTATAGTTATCGCCTGTATATTCCAAAAATAAATAAAAAGAATATTATAATGCATTAGATCATGTATTGCAAATAAAAAAAAGAAAAACGGTCTCTGAAATATTTAATCTCATAAAATGACTGAGGTTACATTAGATATTCTAAATTAAGCCATACAAAATTAGGTCACCAGTTATTGCCTTGGATCGTGATTATGTGTTGGATCGTAGAAAACAATCTTCTTTTGGTTATTGAAACGGACTCTTGCTTTGCATCTGCTGGACGTTCTCCTGGAACACGTCCAGTACCGAGTGTCCTTCGTCACCTGATTAAAACTATAGTTTCCTATCAGTAGCACTAAGTGCTTTCTCTGAGTGGAAGGGATGAATTTGTAGTTTATTACTGGAACGAAAAATATAATTTAAAGTTAAAATAAATAAGAGAGAGGTAGTGATATGAATCGGTGGATATAAAATGGTGGATGCATGAACACTTTCCTCCAACCAAGCTCTCTCAATGCTTTCTGAGTTAAGGTTAAAAGTTAAAAATGTGTGTGATTTGGCGTTATCGTGATGAAAAACCCTTTTTGTTCATCAATTCCGGCCGTTTTTTCTCTACTTCTTGGTGGAGTCTCATCAGCTGTTGGGAGTAGAAATCCAATTCGATAATAAAAGCTCATAATGAACGATACCCTTCCAATCCCACATACACACAGCATCACCTTATTGCGAGTTAATCAAGATTTCACTATAGTCTGTGGAGCTTGACTATCTTAGACCATGATCTTTTTCGTGCTTTCTTGTCGAAGGTAATCCACTTTCCATCACTAGTGATCAATTAGTTTTCGAGATTTTCAAAAACGGTTCGGTTTCGTTATGTTTCAATCGTTATGAGAATCGCATCATTACAGGATTCATTAGGTTTCTTTTAGTGTCCTCGTGTGGAACCCAAATATCAAGCTTTTTTGTATATCCAGCTTTTTAAATGGATTTTTTTTTTAAAAAAAAGGGCATCGTTTTTACCTTAAACAGATCGACCAGAGCGAGCTTCATCTTTGACATCAAAATTCCCGGAATGAAAACGCTTAAACAAATTTTGTGCTATTCTTACTGACACTGCGTTAAGTCCATAGACGTCACATTTTATTTTTATCGCTTGTGCCCCCTCATTTTCCCTTTTTTTGTAATAAAACTTCAAAATGTATCAAATTTCTTAGTTTGGCGGACAGAAAAATATTACAAAAATCGTTTTTACTTTTTATTTTTCTGTTCTTGAAATGTCAACAATTTAATGGTATCAAAACCAGCCAAATACGGACAGAACTACAACTTTCTACTCACAAAATACGAAACGACTTTTTCCTCGACCCATTATTTAATTATTTTAATCGTTATGTACGTTGACATTAAAGACTAGCTGAAGCTTTTTTTTTGTGTATTTGTATTACTGTTGGTCCAGAGACCTCTACAGCTTTATCTAGTTAGACTTGCGAGGGGGAGGCCCGCTGAATACTAGCTGAAGCATGAATCTAGTGTTGCTTGAGTACGGGAGAGCGGTGATCCCATTACCTAATCCTCAGGGATGACAATGCTTCAGCGTGATACATACGTGATTTATGATCAAAGTATTATGAGATATTATTCATTAAAAAATATAGTATGTTCTTAAAACAGACGAGCGTGATACGTGAAAATTTATTTTAAATAAAGATATCCTAACATTAATATATACGTGTAGGCAATGTTGTGATTAGAGGACTTTTGTCATTTGCGAAGGGAAGAATAAGGTGAAATAGTTTATTGTGATCATAGTTGTTTAATAAAGTTTACAACAGAAAAATATATAAGGACAAGGGTATTGATAACATAGTAACAAAGTAATATACATATGTACACATATACTTTATCTTGCCTCGCTAGTAAATAAAATTATTATATTAAATTAGTCATAATTAAATAAAATATATTAGGAAGTCTTTTTGGCTAATAAATTTAAAGGTAATCTCACGGTAAGGGGGTGCTACAGCCTAAATATTTTTTTAGAAATACCAAATGTTCCTTGTCCACTATAGTATATACTATATAACATATATATATAAACATCAAAACACACGTGCTAATTATTCGTCCTATGTACTAAGCTACCGCATTGTTTTTTTCAAAATACTCTCTATATTTTCATGTAATACCCGTCGCTTCCTCTAGCGTATCTCACTGGTGGATGGGTGTGAAAGTTAAAGGTTCTCAAGACCTTCAGTTCAGTGTTCACGTGTATGTACATTTTACAGCGGAACGATCCGCGCCCGGTGCACCTCCAGGCGTGAGTTTTGTCATGCGCCCTAAGCACGCTTCGACTAGAGCTGAATGTGTAATTATCATACATCAACAAACATTTCCCGCTTGTCAATTTGATTATAATTCCTGGAAAAAAAGTTTAGAATTTGGTATTGTACTCATTCGTCAGGAAATAATTTTTTAACTTTTCCTTTGTACGTACTAAACTTGTAAAATAATTAAGCATATAATATTTTATTAACAGGATTGCGGATCAATATAATATTTAAAGTGTGCGCCGCATTGCAGCTGCGTGGCAGACTATGCTCCAATATTCCTTCTAGATAGGAGACAACTATATATATGTAAATATATATATATACATATAAATAAATATATATATATATACACGCACACATGTACATGTTTATACACGTTTGTGTGTGCGCGTATGCATGTTGCTTTTTGAAAAAGTTTCTGAAAATTGTTTGTAAATGAATAATATAAAATTAAAGTACCCAAGTTAAAAATCCTTTAATGTGCATACAGGTCTGTAATTAAATAAAATAAAAAAAGAAAAGCCATTACATATTAGCTATTTTAATATGCTCATACGTTGTTCATTACAACACGACAAGCACATTGCTTTAGCGCAATCGGCACAAACACGCTTTTAACTTTCTTAGTTTTGTTGTGTGCTTGCCGAACAGGTAAAGAGAGTCTTTCTACTTTGCGTAACAGTATACACATTTCCTTTTCCTATGCTCGAGCCGAAAACTGTGATATTCTTCCGTAACCGTCATTAGACAGACTTTCCTTGATACAAGATTTTTTTTTAATAAAGATTATTCAAATTAGGAAAAAAATTGTCGATACAGTACGGAAGATATAACGAAGTATCTCGATAAAATAAAGGCTTTCTAAAATCTTGGGTATGTTGCATATAAAAGTTGGCTTATATTTAAATGCTTTGATAATTTAAATTTATTGCATAGTATAAATAATTAAATCACTATCGGGCCGAAGGTAGGTGGGTCATAGTGGAGCTGGTGACGAAGATATTAAAACAAAATAAAAAAAAATCTATGTTTTGATAAAAAAAATACTATTTAGGCTATCAGATTGAAATTTAATCAAATATATGTAACTTCTAAATACACCATAATTAATCTTATAATTAATTTATTACAAAACTCCTATAATCATTTTTTTCTTGCTCCCTCAAGCTGTACAGCTCTTACTCAGTATCAAATTTAAAATGCCACTTATGTTTTTCATTAAAACAAGGCAAGCACATTGTTCTAGCGCAATCAGAACAAACGCTTTTCACTTTCTTAGTTTTGTTGTGTGCTTGCCGAACAGGTAAAGTGAGTCTTTCTACTTTGCGTAACAGTATACACATTTCCTTTTCCTATGCTCGAGCCGAAAACTGTGATATTCTTCCGTAACCGTCATTAGACAGACTTTCCTTGATACAAGATTTTTTTTTAATAAAGATTATTCAAATTAGGAAAAAAATTGTCGATACAGTACGGAAGATATAACGAAGTATCTCGATAAAATAAAGGCTTTCTAAAATCTTGGGTATGTTGCATATAAAAGTTGGCTTATATTTAAATGCTTTGATAATTTAAATTTATTGCATAGTATAAATAATTAAATCACTATCGGGCCGAAGGTAGGTGGGTCATAGTGTAGCTGGTGACGAAGATATTAAAACAAAATAAAAAAAAATCTATGTTTTGATAAAAAAAATACTATTTAGGCTATCAGATTGAAATTTAATCATATATATGTAACTTCTAAATACACCATAATTAATCTTATAATTAATTTATTACAAAACTCCTATAATCATTTTTTTCTTGCTCCCTCAAGCTGTACAGCTCTTACTCAGTATCAAATTTAAAATGCCACTTATGTTTTTCATTAAAACAAGGCAAGCACATTGTTCTAGCGCAATCAGAACAAACGCTTTTCACTTTCTTAGTTTTGTTGTGTGCTTGTCGCACAGGCAAAGTGAGTCTCAACTTTGCATAACAATACACACATTTTCTTTTCTTATGCTCGAGCCGAAAACTGTGATATTCTTCAATGACAGGGCCGTAGACATCTGCAATGGATACGGGCATATGAACTTCAATAATAAGGTGGAACTAGTTTATAATAATTCGGTGAGGTCACGGTTCCCTTCGGTGGAACTGATGCATTTTCACGCTGCGGCTTGAAACAAGCTGCAGTTTTGGCAGCTTGTTTCAAGAAAGCAATAAAGTATACCCCACATGTGGGCATCACAAAATCACTTGACAATAGAAAAGACTTTAATATAAACAAGTCGTTATGGCAAAGACTCATTATTGAAATTGCCTTTACTAGAGCAGTGGGAATATATGACATTTTTATAAAAAACGCTCGAGTTTTATTCTAAAAATGCGATAAATATTTTTTAAGTGCGAAAATATATTTTTTTTTATATCATATGTTAAAAAGGCTATCACATTAGAGTCTTTCCGTGAATCAGGTTTTTTTTAATAAAGGATATTTAATTAAAAAATTGATTCTATATATTTTGCAATATAAAAAGAAAAGGTAACTTTTGGGGTTTTAATATATTTTGACAATAAATTAGGGCTAATAATATCAAAATAAACTCAGTAGTAATATAAAGTTTAGACTAAAACTACCAAAACACGACAGCCTCATCACCATCACAGTAGGTAGCTGCTGAAAACTTTTATAAGCGCACGCCTTCACGATCCATCACATAATGTCAGCACTAGACGGCAAAAGACAATAAAAGCATTGAGCCATCTATAGTCGTATGTAGAATCCCTGCTTGCTTTTCAAATATCTTTGTGGCAAATGTGAATGTTCGTTGAAAGTGTTTAACACTTGCAGGTCCGCGTTCACATGGATGTACATATTGCATCTTCCAGCACCACGATCTGTGCACCTCCAAGAGTACGTCCCAACGGTGGCCCGCACCACTTCGGAACGCTTGCTGAATGTGTACCCATTGTACATCAACAAAGTTTTGCCGTTTGACAGGGTTATATACATTGCTGCAATAAAACAACACGAAATATTATTGTTTCAAAATCATTTGTGTTCGAGACAGAAATATGGAGAAATATTAAAATATTTTTATGCATTTTATTAAAGTTCTAATGAAAAACTAATAAAAACAGGATTAATTTTAAAATGCGAGGTAATAATTTCTTATCTTAATTTTATATATTTCTTAATACTGCACATAAAATAAAATTAGATATAAACTATTTTACAGCTTTTTGCTGTTAACCTCCTCCTGGACCTCACCTGAATATGATTGTTATAAAACAATCAAAACGTCAGAATCAAAAAGTTTAAAATAAACGAGATGAAATCCGTAAATCTTACTTTGTTCAAATACTAGATGACCCGACAGACGTTGCGGGACATCAATCCAAATTTCAATATTATTTTTGTGAACATATTTGTGCATTTGTGAAAATTATTCATGAATTCTTAAAAAAAACCTATAAAAAAATCTTTCAGCTTTTTCCGTATTTTTTTTTTCCTATTTTCCGTGCAACTATTCCATTTTATTTGCCATAAAAAGCATAAATAAGAAACAATATTTGATATTTATTTATATAGACTAGATACTCAAGGGATATGATTCCTATCAATAAAACAAACTACTATTCTCATCTTATATGATATTGCGATTGAAGAATGACGAACAGTAGAAAGTAGGTGCAATTATCAAATTTTAGTTAAGTACCTAAAAAAAGTAAGTGTTTAACCTACCTCAAAATCATTGGACTCGATTGCGCGGTCTTTGTTTGTGCTACAATGCACAAGCCTGCCACGTTTCTGAACCTATATAGATTAATTTATGAAGCTATACTTCCTAACGCGGTGCATATAATATTTATCAAGATCTGTTTAAATATATATAATGTTTAAACGAATCAAGGATCATGATCAAAACGAATCTTATTGAGTTATTTAAAACAGCCATAGTTGTATGAAAGTGGGATTCTTTATAGACGAGTACTACATGTCGGGTGGAGCTAAATGTTAAAATAAGTCTATGTTGACTTTTATTTACAATCCGTAATATTATTTTTGGTACGGAGACAGGTTAAAGGATCATTCGTAAAACATTTTTTTAATTTTTCCTTCATTTAGTTTTTAAAAGTCTGAAACGTGTTTTTAGGCCTTTTCAGTGGAAGGCCTAACACACAGCAGTAGATCTGAAATTATCCCAATTTAACACAGTTTTCAGCAGGCTCAATCATGTTTTCATACTGTTTCGGGACACTAACAGTTACATGGCACTGTTTCCGGAGATCCCCGTTTGGAGGCCCAGTTACACCCTACCTGTCTCCGGAATATTTCAGAAATGTGTTACAAGCATAGCTACATACGTATGAGAGATGGTCATATTCGACTCCGATCCGGAATGTTTCCGATTATGTGTACAAAGGACGGAGAGCGACAGCCATTTTCGACTGTAACATTCCCAAACTTTATCGAGCGACGTACCACGCATATATAAAAGGGTTCGAGTAACGGCTACATCTAGTTCGATAGCGGTCCGAGCCGAGGTTAGAACCTCCATGCGAGGGACGCTCGGATGGTATATCGCCCCCCCCTCTGTAGTCGTCGACGTTCTTCGTCCACAGGGGTCGGTCACACAAATAACAAAGAAAAACTACATACAGTTACGATTAAGATAACAATCGATACACGTCGAAAAGAATTAAAAGCGACTAGTGAGTGAACTTCTTAAGGATTATTTTTATAGTGACTTACTTACTAAAACAACGTTAACGGCTTTTTTTATCCAACGAATCCAACAGCTCGTGACTTTATGGCTAACAATTCACCATTCAGACAAGGATAAACTTAACGTCTATAATATATAAGCCCATCTTCAGCTTGAGGAACATCGATTCGTAGTTATGGACTTAATGCGTGTTCTCGAATCCACCACACCCGTCCGTTCTTTCGTTCAAATCAATCTGGAGGCGTGCGCTTCTTTATGGGTGCATCTTTATCGGATCTGTCTGTCACTTCCTTTGATACGTGGCCCGCTGGTAGGTTACCCTTGATACCGAAGCAGATTTGTGTCACGCCACTTATCAACATCATTAACTGGGCTACGGCAAGGTAAACATTATATATAATCTTAAATGAATTTATATTTTCCGTTTCCTTATTTTTTTTTTATATGAAACCGAAGGTGACAATCGAGCGTACAGTAATTACACCTTATCGTGAAATTTGCAGCCCATTCGCATCTACATTGATCCACATAATGCATATTAATAATAAAAAGTGGGATAAATTTTTCAAGCATTATAATATAGACAATGAAAAAGAATAGTAACAACAAGATTTATTTAAACATAAAGCATAACATGATTGAATCCAAAAAAAACTAAAATTCGCGTATTACGATAATAATAAAATTATAATATAAAAATATATGCGACAATCTTACCCTGCATAATTAAATTTGTAAAGTTATTGTAAATGAATGTCATTCGAAAGCAGTTCTACATCTTATGCTTTTAAATACACGTCACACATACGCCTAAATTGAACTCTAAGACGGCGTCGTGTTTTTGTCTCTATCGATATAGTACGAAGCTGTTCATTCGGAAACGAGACAAAAAATCGATGCACGCCGCTGCCTTTAGTGTATAAATATCCCGTAATACATGTTAGTAATATAACAATAATTAACCGTAATTTTCTTATTAACAACCGTATTTTCTAATTATTTTTTCGCAGAACTTATTTTTTAATATTAAGATCAATTAAATAACTTTTGGTCCAATTCGCTGTGTCATCAATATTACTGTTAAACAAATAAATTGAGTTTTGAACAATGATTAATAATTAAATCTTATCTATACCTATATACGTATGATATAAAGACGTATCCGTGCGTGAATACTAAACGACAATGTACAATAAAAAAGTAAATAAACTTTTTTTTTGATATATCATATTTATATTAAATGTGTTCTTAAAACAAATTATTCAACACACGCACACACATATATATATATATATATATATAAATATATTTATATATATAAATATATTTATATATATAAATATATTTATATATATAAATGTATCATCTATCATATACTATGGTCAAAACCGATCGACAGCCGCATGGTGTAATGTTTAGAGCGCTGGACTGCTGTGTCCCAGGTCTCGGGTTCGGCCGACACATGGTTACGACACTATAATATATTCGGCACAGTTGAAGTTGGTAATAAACAACGATATCGCCGCCTTCGACGAAACTGATCATCATCATTACATATATATCCTGCCAGCCAAAAGCTTAGACTGCACATAAACAACATAATTATCCATCAATTGTAATAAATTCCATAGGATAAATAAAAGAAATGCACATTTGCGTATTCTATTGTTAGTATCGAATATTTAAAGAAGTCATTCTTTTGTTTACTCTCAAGTTATTGGACAATAAACGTCTATTGTTTTCAAACACCGACAAACTGCTGACTGGAGCCAGGTGGTAGAATCGTAATAATATCTTTATAATGTCCTCATTACTAATTACTTTGCTTTTGTTACGTATTGGTCAATAATTAAGATTATTTAGCTTCTGAAAACGTGTTTCTGACTTATTATTACCCGAGTTTACTTTCATTTGTTCTCGAACAATGTCAATTAGTCTAAACTTGTGGTTTCTACAGCGAAGACGTCATAAAATGGGAAAATCTCGAGAAATTAGCGTTCTGCCATCGTTGTTTTACATAATGAAGGCAAATCCGAACGTGAGATTGCTTCACAACTGAAGATATCGAAGACTTGTGTTCATGGCACAATAACTCAATACAGGGAGACAGGCAGTTTTCAAGATCGTCCACGCTCGGGAAGGCTGAGAGCTACCACGTCTAGTGAAGATAATTTCATTGTTGTTACCAGCAAGCGAAATAGATGCTTAACAGCACCACAAATCCGCGTTGAAGTAAACAAAACCAGAGTTAAACCTTTATCATTGACTACAGTAAAACGGCAACTGAGAGATGAGAAGTTGCTAAGGCCACAAAACAAGAAAAAACGGATGTAGGCTCTTGCTCATCGAGATTGGACTGAAGAAGATTTTAAGAAAGTGCTTTGGATCGATGATCCAAGTTTGAACTATTCGGTTCAAAATGTAGAATTTACGTTCGACGCAGTGCCCAAGAAACGATGATGTCAGATTGTGTAGTCCCAACAATCAAGCATGGTGGTGGCTAAATTATGGTCTGGGGTTGCTTATCAAGCCAAGAAATTGGCATTTGATATATTGATTTGATAAAATTGAAGGAATTTTGAAAAGGAACAGTACAAAACATTTTAGAACAGAATGCCGTTTCTTCCGGGTTGCGATTAATTGGTAATAGATTTTTCAACAAGATAATGATCCAAAGCATAGCTCAAAATGATGTAGAGGATATTTAGAAGAGAAAGAGGCACATGCGGTGTTAAAAAACATGGTTTGGCCTCCTCAGAGCCCGGATCTCTATCCCATTGAACTTTTGTGGGAAAGCTTGATAGGAACGTCCGTAATCGTGGCCCATCCTCGCGAGAAACAATGTGGAAAACTTTATGCGAAGTTTGGAACAATATATCACAAGACACCATAAGAAATTGATTGCCCGTATGCCGAGACATGTGAAAAACGTCATAAAATGTAAAGGAGGAATTTTTGATGAAAAATTTAGCTAACTATAGCCTTTTTTGCATGGACTGTTAATATTTCTTTATGCTTTTATAGTATATTGTTTGTCAATCAATGTTCTATTAGATGATCAAACATTTAATAATTTATTGGAGTTTTACTTTATTATCCTACTTTAATTAAGGTGGTCTTAAACATTTAGTCTGCAGTGTATATACCTCATGCAGCGTTACATTTCTAGATAAGCATTTATGATTCTATTATTACAGTCGAAACGTTTTTTTTTATTACATTGAGAGTAACATACGAGCATACAGTTCACCTGATGGCAAGTGATTCCTGCGGCCCATGACACCTAATTTCATCTTGGACAAGAAACCACAATGAAGACGCGTTGTTACTCTTGAGGGCTGAGATGGAATGATCTCACCAGACGAAACGTCGAGCCGACCCATTCATTCCGCAGCTAGAAACAAACTGCTGTGTAGCTCTACCACTGTCTAACAACGTGCGCGGTGGGCCTTGGGAATTTCTTGTACTATTTATATTTGGTATAGTATAAGTATGAGCTAAGAAATGTAAGGATAATATAATAAATAGATAAATATGAACACTGACCGGTCGAAAATGTCTCGGAGTTGCAGATTATCATGTGACGAATTAAGTACACTGCCAACCGTTTCTAAATTAATGAGTGAATTTTCTGTTCTATTATACTTTTGGGACTTGATGCAATCTTAAAGGCATTGCCATCTTAAAACAACATAGCAAAAAGTTATTTACACGGACAGTAAGATTCCATTAGCGTCGAAAGGTATAGGCATTGCGTTGGCTTACTCTGTACTGGCTAAATAATTTGATCTTGAGATTGTAATGAATACCATCGCATACTGGGATTACATATTCATAGAAATTTTTAATATTGGGAAAAGTATGCCGTCAAGAATCTTCTTGCATATAAAATTATACTTTATGAATATTTTGTTCTACACCCGGTTGAAAAATGTATATGGTATAAAATCATACAGCACTCTTGCATTTATTTTTTACTTGGATTACTATATTTCGGTAGATAGCAGTCAATTTATCTCGCTGACTCAGGTCTGAACACGGTTCAAGATGCAGAAAGTTTACTTCTTTATTGTAAAGATATTAAAAAAAAATAGAATTAACCTAATTAATTTAAGTCTGAACGTGCTCGACATTGTCGTGTTGAATGACGTTCAACACGAACGAACAGTACAGAGTTTACTCGGGTTTATGGCCCAACCATTGCCGAAATAATTTAATAAATTAAATATGAGAACTGGCATGTGCGATGTGCATAAAGCTCCTTTAATTAGAGATAAAAAATCAGTGTCAGTTGAAGTCTTTAAGCGCGGATTTTAATATCAGTCTATCAAGTACGTCATTTTTTTTTTACATTAAGTCAATCCCGACTATTAGGCATTAAGTTAATTATTTTATTCGTTGGATTAGTAAGACTATTTTGAAGCGTCAATAGCCTGATGGTTTAGGGTACGGTCTGCGAAACTTAAGGTCGTAGGTTCGAATACACCATTAGACTATTGCCGTGAACCATCTCCTAGCACAAGCATTTTATGCTCAGTTGGAGTGGTTAACCGGAATATTAGTAAGGTTTATTAATAGCATTGCTAATATTCTTTTAAATAATAAAAAAAACTATAAAATTATATGATAACTTGCGTTAGTCTAAAATTTCCACATATAGCCCATCGTCCGTTTTCTCGTAGACAGGTGGCGTATGTGCGTGTTCGTTGGCGATACACACCAGCTCGTAATCATCGTTGACGTTCAAGCACACGTTGCATTTCCACCTAAGCCGTCCAGAGCAGTACCAACGCTCACCGCCACACATTGGTGATGGGTTGGTGTACGAATAACCATTCAGCATAAGGAGGGTCGCCCCGTCTATTGCGGTTACAACTGTCACTGCAACGAAACGATTATTGCTAGTGATGACCATTTGGCTGACGCATAAAATATTAAATCAGTATTATTAAACAAAGAAGTTATTTAAAAAACGTACAGACTTTTATCTTACTAATAGATAACATCAAAACATATTCTTCGACACGATTCGTATGGTAATATCAAAATAGTCACTTTGATTTCAAAAATATTTTTTTTAGAAACAATATTTGGCTTTCATTTATCTGACTTTTATATGATTTACAAATATATATATATATATATATATATATATATATATATATATATATATATATATATATATGTGGACTAATAGACCTATAACCATATGAAATAGAAATTAATATATGTTTTTATAATCATGACATATTGCATATAAAGTACACATGTCTACACATATATATAGCATATTAATGGCATTTTGTATATTAAAACTTAATTTAGATTGATGTAGTGTCTATACTTCTAGTTACCTTCTTCCGTTCTCCTCTTCATCAGAAACGAACTATATCTATATACAATAAGTACAATATATGTGAAATAAAAATATAAATATATGATAAACATGTGGTTTATTTCATACTAAGGTCTTATTTTATGTCTAGAATATATTAATAGTTTAGAAATATATTTTTAGTTAAATAACGTAATAACGTTAAACAAAACATTTCACTGGGAAATCTCTAAAGCCAGAAAAAATTAAAGTTAATTTACGAAATTCTAATCTAGCTTCAACTTGTGATTAGAGTGTTAAAAATTGTGGGAATATATTAGTAATATTACTTCTATACAAAGTGAAATCAAGACCTAGTTTAAGAGACAATAGACATACAAACACGTAAACATGACTAAATCACTAATTTAAATCTAAGTACATTTGCATAATTTAATATGCACTTATATATGACTATGTGCTTGACTAAAGCGATCAACAAAAAGAAAATAAACTATTTAATGACAACAATATTTACCCACTAAAAAAAAAACAATTGGCAATAATGTTTGATAAGGGTCTGCACCCACTTTTTTTTTTCGGTCTGAAGGCCACTGTTAGCCCGAGGGCTTTTACAGTTTCACCGGGTTGAGAGGTGACCGAGCGCTAATGGCACTCAGTCGAGACCTCTATAGTCTGCGCCCACTGACGTCACGGGTTGGCAGGGAATTTTCATGTGACGAACAGAAACATCACTTGATGGAATAACAATAAAATTGAAATTTCAATGATGATCTTCATAGGTAAGATCATGACTGCATTCAATCTTCAAAAAATTCTATTATATTGTTATACCAGTACATATTTCTGTTCGTCGCATGCATAAATCCCATGCCTTGCCATTCCGTCAGTGTGCGTAGGCCCTAATATTCCTTTCTTTTGTTCCGTAATAAAATAAAAACTATAAGGAACAGTATTTTGTGTTCCAATTTCAAATTATTTGCCAAAGAACAACATATAATTTAATGTGTTTTTTTTTTAATAAGTACTAGTAGTACTTCTAATTGAGGCTGTGCATTTTTTACTTTTATAGTTCAATTTCTTGATTCAGTACAATATTAAAAATATTTTTCTACACTTAAATTTAAGTATTTTGAGATCGAAATGTGAAATAACCTTCTGAGTATACATCGGCCGGTGGTCGCGGTAGATGTGAATGAATGCACCTCTTCTCTATAAAGTGATTGTCGAGGTCCGTATAGATCTTCGCTTTGCAGTACAGCCGTCGATTTGACGAGCAATACCAGCAGATCTTGTTACCAGATATGTGATGCTTCCAGTAAGTATATTGACGGTGCAGTAGCAGTGGTGTTCCACGTTTTGACATTATTGTCGATGTTTTATGATACTCTGTGAACACAAAAATCCTTTACTAACAGTCGCATCACTAGTGACTTCACTCGTTAATCGAAATTAATTAATACTTACAAAAACAAATTCCAACTGATTTAATCTAAGTAAAAATATGATCTAAGTACATACATTAAAGTAGGCTCACCAAAAATTTTATTATCTGATTGAATAAAATTATCCATCAAGACATATTTGCAGTCATCCTTTCCAAAAATTTAGTAATTGGAATGTTTCCGTCCACAATAGATATCTTAGTACTGGTGATTAGGCATTACATCTTAGTCCTCGGTGGTGATAACCAATATCCATAAGCCCGAAATGGGGAGTTACTAAACTATTTAAGGCTACTTCTCAAATAATGTCATAGTCATGTTCAAGTGTAAATAAAATGTAATATTTCAATTTAATATTTTTTTATTTAAAACATTGTTACACCAAACCCAATATAATTAATTATTCAATTTAAAAAATATGTATTATTTCAATTAATATATGTAATCTATATAAATGTAATGAACGATATAATTATATTTTGAAAAATACAAAACGGGATTGTATAATTCTTGTTACTCCAACTTGTGTGAATTAATAAAAAATAATAAAAAACTTAACCAAAAGTCTTAACTAAATATTTAAAATCAATATAAAAATGAAGTAGCAATAAAGAATTCGAAAATATGTAAGACTACATACATTACCTATTTTTGCGTAATTTTTTTAAATCTTCATTAATTATAAAAAATATATAAACTTAATAATATTATTATTGCAAATGCATTCTTTCTTACATTAGAAAATTACTAAATTATAAGATAAAAATTATAAGCTAAAAAAAATACAATAGATTAGATCTAACAAAGTAAATTTTATAAAGATATTTAAAAATTATGAATTAATAAAGAATTATGTTAATTTAGTACAAGTAGTCATGTTTGGACTACATGTAAGAGTTATTTGTAAATAAAAGTTAATCATTAAATTTATATACCACTGCAAAGTAATATAATAATTTATTAACCGACTTAAACAGGTTAACCCATATAATGAATGAATATATGGTATTGTTCAAAATTCATAATTTTCAATTTTTTTCTAGTCTTTGTATATATTTTAGTCTGTGTTGACATCACAACACAAAATTACCGAAAACTCAATTTCCCGTTCCGAAACTACAAATCTGATTGTGATATTAGTTTTATTTAGTACATTTCAAATTTCAAAAGTTCAACAACAAAATCGGTTCATTACTATAAAAGTTATGGACATTTTACACTTAGCAAGGTTGTTTTGGGCCTTTCAATTTTTCACTACTCAAAATATGTATACTAAAATTTTAATTGAAACCGACGCAATATCTCCACGATACAGTAGTCGGTTCTTTGTTTTGTTTGAACGCTTATATTTCATTTTAATATCTTAGATATAACATTGTATACGAAAGGAAAAATATAAGGGCCGGTTTCATAATTTTTTTTTTCACGGATGATGGAATGTTCCGCTAACAATTATATTACTGTATAACACTGTTAATGACATTGTCTCATTAAAGGCAACAATACTAAATGATACCATATGAAAGTTATTACTTGGCGATGGTGTAACGAGTCTACCAGACTAAAAGATAATAAATTTACTGGAACATCGTTGCGTATTATCTCTCAAGAATTAAGATGTTACTTTACGAGCACTAGAATGATACTTCTTGAGTCCTAGTAAAAGATTCACAGTCTTTTACGAGTATTCATAGTTGTTACTGTACTTACAATTGCAGAATATTTATTGCACGGACGTTATAATACCAAAATACTAAGACTTTTTTTTTGATTAAAGATAATAATTAATCATAATTAAAACTGGCTCCAAGTTTTGAGAAGTAACTGTGGGTAAATGATCACAGCGGCTTATGGGAAGACAATCCATCCCAAAGACATCCCAAAACGGATCATAATGAAAGTTCGTCATACCTAATCTGAGGATACTCTTTTTCAGTATTAAGATCTTTTACACAGTACGAACCGATACTTACAAATAATTTTAACCATTATTCTGCATAGACTTACGGTCAGCTCAACATAATTTACTTTTGAATACGACTGAAATTGTTATAGGGAAATAAAATTATTTTCATTTGATCCTGAAGTTTATTTTCAATTGTTACTAAATTAGTCACGTCACTATTACTCCGTCGCTCCGACTCTAAACGTTAATCTTTTTAACTCAAACCGAAAACAAGGCACAAACGAAAGTAAAAAAAAATACAATTTCAATTTAAATTTCAAAATATTAAAGTAAAAAAAAATTAAATACGCACACATTCCAGTGCATCGACAATACATCGTTTTTTTTGGCTTCAACATTTAGTTTTCACCGCTCTTACGCTTACTGGTCTGAACTGTTCAATATTTTATTGTGTAGTGAAATATACGTGTTTAGGTTTGGTTTCCGCATCAGGCTGCTTATGTGAATGGTCCCCTTTGGTAACCACAACATTCAAATTGTCATCAGTAGTTAGCGACGCATTACATTCCTCAGTTTTGCTCGATGTACATTTCCACACGATTCCCTTCTTTGATTTCGTACGCCTTGTAAAGAAATAGTTCCTGTATAACAGTGTGTATTTGCCTTTTTTGTTCCCTTTTATCAACACTGGCCCTGGATAAAAATATAAATCAGAATGTTGTCAAAATATGAATGATATATTATATCGAAAAATAATACCTAAAATTAATTAAATAAAATAACGGCAATATTCATTGAGTAAATATACATATATTTTATTTTATTCATAATTCTTTAGGATTTTTATCTTTAAAACCGCACACATGAAAAACAATTTGAAGTTAAAAAAAGTAAAAGAAATCCAATAGTTCAAGGAGTGCGTGACATATCCATGACAGAGTAGAGCACTGTTTTTTCTCGTTTGAGATAGCATAAATGTGTTTATACCAAAACAAGACAAACAACAATGCACGCTTCAGACAAGTTAAACTTCCCATAATTGCGTGGGGTCTGTGTAAAACGTGCCTACGATATTTTAATACACATCTTAAGCTGGTTCACTAATAAGATGAAAATAAATATTTATGTACCTTATGGTACATAATTATTTCTTGGTATTAATTGGTACTTATGTACTGGTACCCTTGTGAAAATTTATATTGGGTATCATGTGAAAATATTGTTATATAAAAACAATGTTTTCACACAAATACTTTGAAGCTTGACACAGATTGAAAATATAGAAAATCATATCATACGTGTGTTGAAGCCTTTCAAATGCGCGTGTCAATAGAGAAATTTGGGGTATTTTTACACATACCTTTGACACAACGGTATATGTATTAAAAAAAAATCCTCAAAAATACAAAATTTATTCAAAATAGGTTTAGATACAATTTTATAAACTATACAACATATACTATAATTCTATATCATTAGTTAAATTAATATCTGGCGGTGGATGGTTGTGTTTGATGTTTAAATTGGTGACCACAAACGGCGTCTCCGATTCGTCTAGTGTGACGTTGGCTTTACAACCTTTCTTGTGATGACTAGAGCAAGTCCAATACGCACCGCACTTTTTATAATTACGCCAGGAGTAAGTATACCCTTGGTACAGAAGCAATCCATGCGCCGATTTCCTACATCTAGAAGGAATGATGAGAGCTTCTGAAAATAATGATTCATATGTTACATTATGCGATTTGAATTGAAGTAAATATAAAATAATAATTATTTTTCCACTCCCGACAGTGACGTACTGACAGATCAATTCTGACAGAGACGGCGTTATTACGTCGAACGTCCATCAAACGTTCAAACCCAATTGTATATTTCTCATTATTACGTTCGGAAAAATAAACATTTATGTTTAAGATACACATCATGGGCAATGATTAAGTTAAGAACTGAATAATGTATAAGTCCTAGCTCAGATCTAAATTGGATCAGATAAGGCTAGCTAGCTATCTTGGATAGAGATCATTAATCTGTCCCCATTTACTATCATAAACAGAAGAGTATTAGTATATTTTATGTTAAAATCTGAAAAATGGAAACTCATTTGAGCAATATTTCCGGGATTCGAACATACGATCGCTGGATGGTGGATGCGACGATCTAGCTACTAGATTATCAGCTCCTCGTACTTCAAAATTTATAAATTAAAATAAAAGCATAAGTCCAACTTTATCAATCGTTTATATAACAGTTTTAGTCTGATTGACCTAATTAAAGGCATAATTATTATCAAATAAACATTTCGAATGACAAAGTAATACTACAAAATCTGAACTACAGTCAACTTACCACAAATTCGTATTCTTTCATTGTCGTTATGTTTGTTGCAAGTTCCAGGATTTGAAGTAGTTAGGGTGTAAACCAGCAAAAGGTAAAATAACAAAAGGTACCCATGTGGAAATACCCGCTACCAATTCTCAACACTAACATAAGACACAAATTTATACTTACCATAATTTAGTAATAAGTAAATAATAAGTTCGTATTTTCCTTTTAAATAGTTTACAACTTATTTACTTTGAAATGTAATTGTAATATTTTACACTTTATAGGTAGATATTTTTTATTTAAGACTTTTATATCAAGTCACTTTTACTTTTAATTTTAGTAAAACTGAAATGAGTGCCATGCATATACATTTGCTTGTAAAATTGAACAGTTTGATAATGCAACACAATACAGATAACAATCAAATAAATTTAAAAAAATATGATTACTTAAATATATTATTTAATAAGAGTTACCTAAAATATACACAATAGAAACATTTTTAAAACAGCTATTCAATTAAAAATAGAAAGATTTCAACTTATATTAAGTTAATAAAACACTCAAAAGAAAATTGAAACAGCTTAAGAGATGCAAAATAGACTATTTTATGTATGAAATAACACCTTCATTTAATATGATTAAAGTACATTTTTTATTCACGGTTAAACCAAAATTCCAAATTCCCAAATTCTCCAAAATAAGACCAAGGCAATGGCTATGAAAAAGGCATTTGCAAAAACATTTTGAAAAAGTTATTTTTAACACTTATTATATATCTAATTTATATAATGTTAGTTTTTAGTTTTATTACTGCATTATATTAAAAAAAATACTTACCAATCTTCTTCTGCTTGATGTTGAACACTTACCTGAGAATAATAATAAAATTGTAAGATTAACATTGACAATATGTTGAATTAGTTATGAATGTGCTAATAACTATTAACCCAAGATATGCACTGGCTACCTAGGACCGAGCACACCCAGGCAGAAGGAGTTTTCCTATCCAGGAATGTTAGCTAACTACTATAGGGAATGACTAAGTTTAATTTCTGATCATCCCGGACTGTGAAGGTGCCAAGGCACTGTTAAAGGAAATGAGTTTGAGATTGGGTATGTAATGTGTTAATGCAGAATGTTCCGCCATAATTTATAAGCATTGTGCTGATATTCAAGGCAGACTGTCCAGTAGTCCTCAAAAACGATGACCACCGAACTCATACCATACTGAACCTTCTGTAATTAGTGAATTGGAAGATTTGGTATGGGCTGCACAATCTCTAGGCCTAACTTCATTCAATTATCTTGGGTTGTGTAACATGTTAAATAGCTGGTGTATGAAATGGAGATAAAAACAAAAGAACAGTTTATTGAGTGAATCAATGCAAAGGTGGCATGGCCATGCCATTATAGAAGTTATTAAAAGCATTTGAACTTTTTGAGTTTATATCAAGACTTTTATATTTGCATTTTCTTGGCTATGTGATTTGTGGTAATTTGTTGGTGGATACATCATAGACCATACTCAAATAAACATACTCAATCTAAAACATGCGAAAATAAGGGTAATTATAAAAAAATATAAGGGCCAAGAGATCAAATTTCAGAAAAACAAGATATTATATAGAAAATTAAAAATATAAAATGGCCTAATAGTTGTTATGTTCAATATATATTTATTTAATAAGTCTATCTACACACCCAATCAGATTGTCTTAGGCTTAACACAAATACCTATATAGAAAAATTACTATCACAGGTTGTATTAAATTGAAAAACGATATTTTAGGACATAATACAATAATAATTACATTGATGTTAGTTGTTGCCTCAGATTTCTCTTAAAGATTTCTGCCAATGCACCTATTTTAATATACCATTATATGAGATGTCAACCGCAATAGTTTGATACCAGATGGTTATTATTAACAAAACCTTACTCAATTGACATACAAGCATTATTCTCTGAAAATACTGATCCAAAATATTAAAGCTAGATATTACCTATTTTGGACCAGTATTTTTAGGTTATATCTGACAATAAACAAATCTTCAAGGAAGTTCAAATAAGCTACATATGTATACTGTTATACTTCAAACTAAGTTAATAAAATATCACGTTACATTGTATAAGGTTTAAAATAAGAACTTTAAAATTTTACTTAAATATTAAAACATACCTTAAATCCCAGAACTTCATTATCACAATCAGAAATTTATTATTCGTTATTTTTCATTTAATCGAAGGGTATTTTGGACATGACACACACTTTCAACAAAAGAAACACTGCACTTTATCAACATTGGTTAACTTTATTTATAATTTTGAATAATCATGAGAATGGACAAAATAAATTTTAATACATACTACGTTTGAACACAAACATTACTTAAACATTCTCTAAGAGGTAAACGATACAATTCATTCACTACAAAATAATTCACTTTATTACTACTACACTAATATTTACACCCAATAAAATAACAATAATCAAAGAAAATAAACAATATTTTATAGGTTATACTTATACAGCGTACAAACGTCAAATTTAGTAACTTTGTGTCCTAACGATTCGCTAACGATTAAATAGTTTTGTAATATTAAAGCTTTCATTAATGTAGTTTATTAACAGTAAGCGCATTTGTTCGTTTCAATTTATATTTACAAGGAAGTTACATTTGACATAAATGTAACTTCCTTAACCATATTTTAATTCTTTAGAATCATCTAAATAAAAACCGGTGAAATATTTTGCCAGTCACTAGTAGTTGTTGTACACTTGTCAAAAACAACAATTTCGGGATTTTGTATTTATTTTGTGTTTACTCAATTTAAAGGATAATAAAACTTGTTTCATATGTGTCCATAAGTTTTTATTTATATATGAGTTATGTTTTGTGTAATATTAAAATGAAAATAAATGAAGTGTTAATTATAACCTATGTGAAGTGAGTTAAAGCTATATACATTTTATTACTTTGTAATATTCATTTAGTGTTATTGAATGTGTTTAAAAATGATAAAATTCATGTGAGTTCTTTTGTGATGTAGTGGAAACTTTATCTTCACCTGATGGAGTTGCCAATCTACGCGGGAAGGTAAGTGATAGATATATTTCAGTAATACATTTTCTAATAAAATATCGTAAATAACAAACTTTTACATCGTCATTTTATGTACATCATTGATTGTTATTATTGACATTAAACAAATACAAAATATACTGGTAAACAAACATGTTATAAAGTTATATTGGAGTTTGTATATCTCATTTTTTTTAATGATATTATTTGATTGATCTATTACAGTACGGTTGAATGAATAGCTTTGATTTTATTTGACATGTAATTATATAAATTTTGATGTAATGTGAAATGTTTTATTATTAGTATAAACAATGTATATTTTAGTTAGCAATAACTTAAATATACATTTATTGTGTTTGTGTATTTACTTTTTAAACAAATATTTCTAAAGTATTTTCAGGATATTTAAAATTTGGATGATTTATAATATATAAAGTGTTGTATTTGTGTGTTTCTCTCTTGTTTAGGTTTTAATAAACAATTTTTTATGTATTTATGCTCGTTTCTGTTTGTATAAAATCTATTACAGCGTTTACAACATTATTTACTGTTGAGGCATAAGGTTTCCTGTATTTATGGTATATTTTGAAGACTAATTATGGTAAATATATGGCAGTTTTCAAAATTCTAGTATTCTATTTAACATCACCCGATAGTGACATTAAAATGTTTCCAACATAACAGTCAAATATTCTTTTGTCTTCTTTAAATGGGCTGTGCATTTTATTTTATTATTTAACAATTATGTTATATGATAAATTGTTTATTTTTATTTTAAGGTGGTTTCTTTGAATTGTTTATTTTGTGTTTGGTTTTATAATGTGATACCAATATAATGATTATCTATATCTTATTTCATAGTATATAGCTTTTATAGTATATATCTTAACAAAATAACATTATTGCCGTGTTAATTAACATATACCATTGTTTTTTTTAGAATATTTTAACAAAGTCTGAATTGTGATCAATAAAAGATGTGTTTCTCAAGTGTTTTTTATTATTAAACCAGATCTTGAAGAAAAGAGAAGATATTACACATTCTCTTTGAATTATATATTGATGTATATTTTTTTTATATAAAATCAACAAAGGTTAAACATACAAATAGAGTATTAATTCAGTAATAAACCAACTGTCTAACAATTAATGTGTTTTATTTGGTTTAAGTAAGTAGAAAAATATAGTTTATGAAATAACTCAGGTTTTTCAGATATTACGCTTTTTCTTATTCTTAATTCCTATACTTAAATCAATCAATGAGACTTATATGGAGTGCTAAATTGTTATGATTACTTCTTGAATGGTATTTTATTATGCCTATATCAATAGTCATCAGAATATTAATGAAACATGATTCATAAATAAAATATCTTATTTTTCTTCTAGGATGGAAGTTTTTGCCAGCCAGGAAAGGTCATATACTTTTATTTAATGGATACACTTATTGGCAAGATGCAAGAAATAAATCTTGCATTACTTGGTATTGCTCCAAGAAACGTAAAAGATGCCCAGCATATATCAGGATGGATCACAACTATACTGATATTTTAGGGTCCTATACATATCACAATCATGAACAGTCTAAGTTTGCTAGGAAAAATGATTAATAACATTCTTCTGAATTTAATAAATAATAATTAAACCCAATTTGTAAGTAATGTTTAACTGTTGTGTAAACCTGTTATGCTATTTAACTATGTAAAATGTTACTTGAAATTAAATATGGAATATAAAAGAATGACGTTATATATAATAAATATGTATGATATTATAATGTAATTGTTTTCTTTCTGATATTTTTTACAGTTAGTTTAGTCTTAATTAATTATTTTTATTGGAACTAAACTTATGAATAAACTCAACCTGATGATAAGTGGTACAATGGCTTACATCCACTCACACATACATCCATCCATCTATTTTCAACAAAGATTCAAGATGCACATGCATTGTCACCTTAGAGGGTTGAGATGAAATACTTTGATACCAGTATGTGGATATATTTTTTTTAATTACATTGAGAGTAACAAAAACGTACACTGTACACCTGATGGTAAGTGATTCCTGCGGCTGATGACATCTTCATTCATCCTTGACAAGGAATCATAATGCAGATGTGGTGTCACCTTTGAGGACTGAGATGGAATACCTCTTCACCAATATAGGTCTCTGGATCTCTGCATTCACCAGAAGAAACACAGCAACATTATGCTCCTATTTTACACTAGTATTCTGTGAGGGTTGAGCTGACCCATTCATTCTGCAGGTAGAAACAAACTGCAGTGTAGCTCTACGGCTGTCAAAGATCTCCAGTGCTGGGCACTTAGTATATGAACTGTAGCAACATTTATCTGCAATTTCACATTGATATACTGTGAGAGTATATTTCTTCCCTCTAACTGACTCATTCTTATTGCAGCTTACACACGTACACTGGTTCTAGCTCCATGGCTCAAAGGAACATCATAAGAGATTCCATGTATTATATCCATCATATTGCAGTCAAGTCTTTGTTTTTATTCATGTACCTATGTAGTGATGTACCATGCAACATGCTGTAATCCTATGATAAGAACAATGTTAAGTTGTGATAAACTCCTCTGGTGTTGCTAATGTTCATGGGCAGCTATAATTTCTTACCATCAGGTGAGTAGCTTGATCGTATGCCACTTATTCCATGCAATAGTATAATTCAAAGAAGTTATAGCTTGGCCTTGGATTAAAGATTGCAGATTTGAAAGTTTTTTCAATGGGTGAAATTGCACCCAATTTCATCATGCACATAATGCATCAGAGCATTTTAGTAGTTGTAAGCCATGCTACAGCTTCATGCATGAATGGACCAGGAAAATAATCAGCATACCACTGCCTGTTTTGTATGGTGAGTGTAGGGATCTGGAGACCCTGTTATTGATGACATGAGAAAGACACCACATTTGCATCTTGAATATTTGTCAAGGATAAATGTAGGTGTTTATGAGTCACAGTCTCTTACCAGCAGGTGAACTTTATGCTCATTTGTCGCTACTTTTCATAAAAAAATGGGAGCATTGTACGAAAAATGGTTGAAAATCTCATTGCAAATAAGAAAATAACCTTTTTGAATAATGCAGGTCAAATAAAATTGAATCTTATGTTTTATCTTGCACACAAGTAGTGGCTCTGCGATTGCCAGTCTTCCTGTATGTCTACATTCTAATTTTATTATTTGCCTTGGCTATATCTATCTTTTGAAGTAAATGGTCAATTATGAATTTGTGGTGGATATATGATGTTATCAATTAATTAGAAGATCTATTTATTTATTAAGGAAAGCAATTAAGAAGCATGTAGAGTGACTTTTTCGTGACTAGTTTAGCTATATAAATTACTACATATACAATATTGTAAAATTCCTTCAATATTGGAATATTTACTTTTATATGATAAGAAAAAAAAATTATATGTATAACGAGCACACAGCACGAAAACGTTTCCTGCGGCAGGAGTCATAATGCGTTGTCACCCTTGAGGACTGAGATGGAATGCCTCGTCACCCCGTAAGCAAGGTCTTCGGATACCTACACTCACCAGACGAAACAGCATTATGCTGGTATTCTGAGAGGGTGTGGTCCTACCCCGGTCGAACTTACCCGTTGATGCTGCAGCTATAAACAAACTATAGCGTAGCTCTACCACTGTTAAATATGCTAATATATGTAATAGGAGCTGCAGATTCGTACACACGTAACTGGGTCAAGGGTAACGGTCCAAGCCGAGGCTCCCTCTCAGTCTTCTCTCAAACCGACTAACAGTGGCCATCAGCCCAAAAAAAAAACTAGTCTTTGGATCTCTAAACTCTTGTAACGAAACACACGAGCGCTATCCTGCTCTTTCGCGAGTATTCTGTGAGGACGTGGCTGTTCTGGTATTCGGCGAGCCGAACCATACATCGGTAATACCCCTGATAAGATTAACAATCACCGTCAAATTGTTGTTTCGAAAAGAATATTTATTTATGATTTCCAGTTTCTGGTGTTGAATGCTCAATGCATATGAAGGGAGAACGTTAACAGAGACGTTACCGAATTTGAATATTTTTTTCTCTAACACAGTCTTAAAAAGCTTTAATTAATATTATTCAATAACTAACATATATATATATATCATCACATATCTTTTAATGCATTAGTTATTAATTATCCAGTGTGTATTTAAAATTATAACCACATTAATAAAAAATATTTCTTCTTTGTGTTTAATTTATGTAAATCCTGAACGCTAATGTACCAAAAAAATTAATCTAAAAACCTTTAATATCTATATATAATCAATAAGTTGTTTAATTGTGACCACTAACAAATGGAACATTAGCTGTGGAGCACGGTGGACGTGTGACTTCAGGTTCGACACCCTCGTATCCATCACTTGGAATGATAGTAAAAAGCCAATGCTATTGGTTTCGGCATGTGCGGATAGATAGATGCGTTTCCTGCCATCAGTCGATTACCATTGTTTTGTACGTTAGTTACTAAGGTCCACCGTTTGAAGGTGACATTTGTATAAGAGAAAAAGGAACACCCATTTCTAACTTTATAATGACTAAAGACAGAACTGGGTAAGTTAATAAAACCTTATTGTATTGGCTGCATTCGCAAAGTGCGAAGTTACCATTTTTCAATCATAACTTTACCCGTCAATATGGGACCTGTGATCTGTATTGTTTTCTAAAGCAACAAAAAATAAATGTATGTTACACAATTATTTTTATTTATAATTGTAGCTGGAAAAGAAATGAAATGTTGGAGAATGCATTATTCTTTTTCTTATGTATCTTAATTACCTAACCTGATGTTATTTACGTTTAGAATGTAAGATATATTTTATGACACATTAACATGCATCAAGTATTCTTTTCGATAATACTGAGGGAAAATATTTTATATTAATAACTTTTTAAATTAACGATAAAAATATTATTTTAAATGTTGCGTCATCAAAATATTACTCAATAATTATAAATTGACAATTATTTTAGAATTATAATATTTTTCTTATAAATTGTCATTCATATTATGTATATTTCTTTCAATTGTTAATATTTAGGATTATTTTGTGATTGGCACCTAAAGTCAATGTTTCTCTATCTCGTTTTATAAAAATAAGGTGTTTACAATTAAAGTTAAACTTTAAATAAATAATCGATCAGATGAAAACGATAAGTAGGTAAAATTTAGATTGTCTTAAATTCTATGTATTATTTTCTATTCGGTTAGCAATATAAATAAATATCAGAATATATATTCAATTTCTATATTATCTAAAGAGCATTAGAATGACCAATAATCAGCTAAATTAATTACGGGAAACTCGTTATAAAAGTATAATTATATGGTTTATTCAAATTATATCACTTTAAAAACCGTTGTTTTTCATAAAAATATTCATTATACGTTTGATTGAATATTTTTATTTAAAATAATGAATATTAATTAATAATACATCAACCATTTATGCAAAAAGTGTTGAAAATTTTAATCGTATAATTTTTTTAATTTACATTTATTGTCATAAAAAATATAATCTAGTATATTGCGATAAAAAATTTCAGATATGGTAGAATACCAATTTATACCAACACAACGTGGCAAACATTTACTCATGATCAACGGATATACGTACTCGCAAATGAAACGGACCAACAATTACTACTGTTCCAAGAAACAGTCGGGCAGCTGTCGTGCTAGGGTTAAGCTGGACGAGGATGGAAAAATACTAAGTTCTGACTACAATCACACACATCCGCCACCAATGTATGTTCAGACACCATCTGGACAATATTTCAAATTGTAGGTATTTTAATAAACTGATTTAAAAACACAAAATATTTTTTTCTCTTCTAAATCTTATTCTTTTTTCTTACCATACCATTTTCAGACACGTAACGTATAGGTCTTTTCCTATTATTTTAGTTAAATAATAGAAAACCTATTTGAAATCTTCTTACCTAACAAAATAATTAGTGTAGCCCAATTATTGTTTGTGATTGATATATTTTGGTTACAGTTTTGTGTTTGACGGTATAGTATGAATATATATATCGATAGAAGAAGCTAAGGTAATAAAATAATAATAATATATATATATATATATATATATATATATATATATATATATATATATATATACATATATATATATTGTAGCGTAAAGGTCTTGTTGTCAAGGTTTGTATTCATATATAGCCGAAGTCTAATGTAAGTTTCATTTAGTGGGTTCCGTATTGTACGACATGGACATAAAATAATTCTTAAAATAACGCTCCGTATATTTCAGTGTTGGAGTGCTTTGACTACCAGCTGATACCAACAACCCGGTGCAAAGGCAAGCCTTTGCTCATGCATAAGGGGTACACGTACTACCAACATATGTTTACAAGGTTCTTCTACTGTTCGAAGCGTAAAACCGGGTGTCTTGCACGGATCAAGCTTGGTTCTGATGACCGTATTGTCTTCGCCGACTGCAACCACATTCACGTAGCTCCAAATTATATGCTATTACCTTCGGGCGAGTATGTTAAAATCTCATAGTTTTTTTTATTGTTATATTATATAGTTAATACCGCCTTGGTTTAAGACGTCTATTCGTTTTCTAGATACATTTATGCGTTATATGTTCTGTGCGGTATGTTCTTCTTAGTCATTATAGCTGTGAATATAATAATGTATATTCTAAGTATATGATATATACGGTTTATGTTTGCTAAGTCTTCGTTAGTTCTAAAGTGTCGTTACTTTATGTTTTATTTAGCCTATAGGAGCTGAAAATCTATAATTTATTAAATAATTTTTAACAATGTTATAATTTTACTAATTTGCAGTATCTTTAATAAATGCGACCGTATTTCGAACAGATTTTGACACATCACACTAAAGGGCTATTTGCCCGTAAACAAGCGTTTATCGTAAAGTGTTTATTTATTTAAACATTTTATTATTAGTTTTTCAATGAAAAATAATAGTAATATATTCAAGTAATTTAAATGAATAGGAAGTTCTAATTGTAAAAATGCAAATGGTGTATCAATACTTTGATTTAATCGATTATATTGCCACAGAGTTATAATGTTCAAGTGTTCAAAATTAGAATTATAACTGACATTTTTAAACATCAATCCGCTGTCCGAATATATTCCGTTGTACAAATAATAATTCTGATAGCTCGTAAAAATTATGCAAGATCATTTTAAAAATTTAATCTTATCCAAAAGAAATGTCTGCAAGCTCCTAATAGGAATATAATTTATTCATTAAATATTAAATTATTAATTAGAGGTAATTTTTCTGTAAATAATATCGAAGGATACATAAGGACCATAATATAGTATATTAAATAATAAAGTAAGTACAAACTTGTTAATTAATAAAAATAATAGTGATGTTCCTATTTATGAGAATTGATATTGTATCGGATTTTGTATAAAATATTTACTATTCACAACGTAACTGCTACAAAATTATAATATATATGTTGATATTTAGATGTGATTTTAATGATTGTTAGAATAATAAATAAGGTTTAATACAAAGCGCTTAGACTTATTGTTACCGACCTGATTTTATATATATGCCTGTTTCTGATTAAACAATATAAAAAAAATTATAACATATTATGATGATATAATTTGTGTTAATGGCACACAAATTATATCATCATAATATGTTATAAATTTTTTTAATGTTTGAATTTATTTTCAGATTTGGTTGGTCTCAGCGCTTTTTTTCCTAATTAACATTTTGATAATTCTGCTATTTTGATTTTGCTAAAATGCATTTTGATAAAACTGTCTTTTTTGTAATATTGAACGACTATTTGTTATTATACGTTGGGTTTAATAGTAGTGTTTTATGCATTCCCAAATACGTATCCATAAAAAAATATATTATACATTATATATTAACGTTTTATCTTATTTCTCCTTTGAAAAAAAGATATATTAAGTAATAAAATATCATGTTAGAACAATATTGTATCAATTAAATAGATTTGCAGACCTTTAAGGAACATAAGGATCAATGAATGCCTTCTGTGTTTGCTGATATACAGACCTAATACTAACAATATTATATATCTTTCGAAGATTAGATCTTCTAATCATAAAACACCACCATAGACAAAATCAACTAAGAAGAGTATCATTAGCCCTTTAAAAATAAATTTCATAATATTCTTATTAATTTTTGTTAAAAGGGTAATAGCAACACTTTATTTCTTTTATTTTTTAATATTATCGTTTGTTTACTCAGCTTCTACATTTAATTCTATGTGGTAATAGTAAAAACAAACCTATGCTTCTACTATGTATAAGTTTATTTCTTCGCCAACTCGGAAATCATCGTTCCATGCCGCATTGCAATGAACGATGACGATTCGAAAGGGACATGAAATGTCTCATTTATTATTGTATTAGAAAAACTTGTGAACTTTTTTTCGACTTACTGAGTATTACGACTTAATTAAGAGTAATAGAGATTCCACTGTATATACAAATAATATATGCATGATTATTTTGATGACTTAAATATCGTTATAATGTACCAAAACCCATTAAAACCAAATATAAAAAAACATTTGGACGATCATGAGAAATTTCTTTCATTTTTTGGTATTATTTCTTCGTAATTGAAAGGGCTGGATTACCATTATCTATACCTCGCTGGATGGCGAGCGTATATATAATGTGAACTAACGTGGAGGGAATAGCTGGGCGTGGGTTCGCGACAGAACGCAATTCATTTCTACAAATTAATTGCGAATAAAGTGTTTTTGTTTGTACTTTTTTATGTGTAAGCTAGTTCGTTTAAGTTTAAGTATATAATAACATCATCATCGTCATCTCACTAATATCATAAATGCCAAAGTTTGGATGTTTGTATGGATGAAATTTACCACGGACATAGATTATAGTCTGGAAGGCTACTTTTTTACTCGAACGAAGTTGCGGGCGGAAATTAGTAGATTTTTTTTTATTAATTACAAATGTACAGAATGTACATTGCAGTGTACCACTTTCAACAAATGACAATTTAGTAAGCGACTGTACACCAGGAGCGAGCGGGGTGTCGTATCGGTGAGCGGGGCAGAGTGCGACTGGAGAGCCATTAACGTTTACGCATAACCGCCCGCGCCCCCTTGACTACCCGGGGATACCTTATTTTCGACTTCTGGGCATTAACGGTCAGCGCTAGACTTATTTGCCGCAACTAATAATGTTGTTTCTGACCGTTAGCAAGTTGGATGGGGTATGTGGACTCGATATTTATTTTAAAATAGCATTTCTATTGAGGTTACTATTATTACATTGCGAGAAAAATGTCATTTACGTTTTTCAAACATGTCTTGACTGTTAGAACTTATGCAAAGGAAATCAGGATAAGTAAAAAATTAGATTTTAGTAAAGAATGCATGGTGGCAAGAACTGACTTACTGAATTAATGATGTATTCGTTAATCTTCAAAATAACTTTTCTTATTTGAATATGTCACATATCGAGAATTCGTATGTATTCATGTAAATTTTCAGGTGATATTCAATACCAGTTTATAAAGACCTCTTCTTGTAAAAACAAGAGTCTATTGATGTGCTACGGGTTTACCTTTTCTCAACATAAATTTTCCTGCTCTTATTACTGCTCTAAGAAAAATTATGGCTGCAAAGCACGCATCAAATTAGGAAACGATGGAAAAATAGTCTCGGCGAATTTGAATCATTTTCACGATCCACCTAAATATGTTCGGCATAATTCAGGGAAATATATAAAATGTTAGTATAGGAAACTTAATATATTATTGTGGGGTGTAAATTTACTTTATTATAATTATCTATTGTCAATGATTCTATTATTGTAAGAAAATCAACGCCCCGTAAGATCAGTTTTCCATTAATAATGCTTGAATGTACTTGTGTATATAATAAATAAGTCAATATATAAAGTCCTGAAAATGTGATAAGTACGGTTTTTCATATTAAAATTTCATTGTTCCGATTAAGAGTGAAATCGAAATATTTTTATGTTACGTGGAATATGTACAGATTGTAATCAACCCTTTGTGTTTAATTACCTCCCACTGCATATATTATTTAAATATTATTTTTTAATTTATATTCAAACAGTTATTGCATATTTAAAAATTTGTGTTTATATCAGATTTTTCAGATGAGGTTGGCTACAAATTAATACCTACACTCAGAGGCAAATATTTACTGATGATGGATGGATTTACCTATTCCCAGAATGCCCATACTACAAATTATTATTGTTCCAAAAAGAACTCCGGATGCAAAGCTCGTATAAAACTAGGACAAAATGGGAAGATTATTCAAGCCCAAATCTCCCATTATCATGAACGGCCAAAATATGTTTTAACACCCGCGGGTCACTATGTCAGAATTTAATTTGTTTCAAAAATAATTATAACAAAAACAGTAAGTAGGTAATTTGTTGTAAATATTTACATCATATCACTTGGCTGAAAATATGTTTACAATGTTATTTTGAAGTAAATAAAAAGCTTAATTAATAATATTTGTTTAAATGATAGTCTTAATATATTGTAATGCTTTAATGCATTTGTCATCAAAATATTTTCTACCGTTTGTGTTTTATAGTTAGAATAAGTTATTGTTGGAACTTCTTTTCTAAAATATCAAAAAAAGCTTTCTACGATGTTAAATTTGTTCTTCAAAAATGAAATGGCATATAGTTTGACATTTTTAAACATGGAATACTCAACTTAAAATTTCAACGTTTAATACAAAAATAAAACAATAGATGTAAATATTGCATATATTGATAACATTATGTCTCATAAATTTTATATCAAAATTTTCTTTGAAGGGGTACCCTTCAAATGAGAACTTTTTGTTATTGGGTACAAAATTATCGTACCGAAGTAGTTTGAATAAATACCAGTGTGATATCTGCCATAGTATTTTTAAAATGCTTAAAGCTCGCAGAAATATGAGGCGGCATATCCGATTCAAACGCCGTAAAATATATAAAATGAAAACGCAATTTTAGCAGATAAATTAAAAACAAACTGATGACGGCCAAACCTTAGAAATTTAATTTACTTCCGAAAGCGGAGGTAAGGTTCTATTACAAGCGGCTATATATCGAAGAAAGCAAACTCAATCTAAGGTACAATAATATTCCCAAATAATTATTCCGTGGAATTAAAATGCCAGAAGAATACTGTATCAAGAGGTTAATAACTTAGATACAGAACCCGAGATAAATAAGTCCGAGTGCAAAGCTCGCCTAAAACTAGGACAATATGAGAAAATCGTAGAGGGCTAGATCTCTTAATTTTCATGAGCGACCAAATTATGTTTCAACACCTATGGAACATTATGTCAGAATTTGAAAAAGTTTTAAAAAATATTTATTTCTAAAATATAATAAAGAATGAATAGTTTGCTTAAAAACTTATTGTTTTTTTTGTGATATTCCTAATATATTAAAAACCTTCATGTGTTTGTCATCATATTTCCTTAACCGTTCTTTTCTTACAGGCAGAAGAAGTTTTTATTGGCATTTCTTCGAAATGACAAAAAAAAAATTGGTAAAGTGTAAGATTTGCTCAGTTAAAATGAAACGGCATATGGTACGACATTTTAAAACAAAACATCGAACTCTCTACATAAAACTTCAGCCCTTAATACAGAAAAAACAACGTAAGTATTTACGCATTTACATATTTTAATAACATAATATGTTTCAATCGTTTTCTTTAATCATAAGTGTTTTTGTAGGTGTCCCTCAGGTAAAAACTAGTTCTTATTGGGTAAAGAAATATCGTACTGAAGTCGGTGAGAATAAATACCGGTGTGATATCTGCCAAAATATTTTTAAAATGCCCAGAGCTCACGGAAATATGAAGCGACATATCAGATTAAAACATCCCGAAATATATGAAATGGAAATGCAATTAATGCAGATAAATTCAGAAGAAATGGATGAACATAAAAGCGCAGAAATTGAATCACCTCCAGGTGACGAAGAAGTGGTCATCATAGAAGAGGAAGAATTTCTCGAAGAGTGTGATGAAGAAATTGAATTTAATCAAAGCGAATCCAAGAACATGCCTGAAATAGAATCCAATGCTAGTCTAATGCCGGAAGAAATACTATATCAAGACGTTAATAACCTTGATACAGAACCTGATACAAGTGAATTCGGTGATGTCGAATATTCTAACGAAAAATATTCAGAAAATATACGAGGAAAAAGTAAGTAAATACACAAACCATACTTTGTATTATTTAGTAGGTAATGCATTATGTTATTTACATCTTATCATTATTTTCTTATTCCTTCATTCGCTTGACGTCACGATATTTCCTAAACCGTTTATACGCCTTACATACTCGTACGTTGATAGCATATTGTGTTTCATAGTTTTTTAATCAAAACTTTTTTGAAGGTTTACCTGGGATGACATCTAATTGTTATTGGATAAAAAAATATCGTACCGTAGTAGATGAGAATACTTACCGGTGTGATATCTGCGATAGTATTTTAAAAATATGTAAAACTCAAGAAAATATAAAGCGACATTTCCAAATACAACATCCTAAAATATATGAAATGGAAATGCAATTATTGCAGAGTAATTCAAAACAAAGTGATGAAGGTAAAAATGCAAGAACTGAATCACCTCTAGAAGCCGAAGAAGAGATCCTAATACAAGATGAAGAATTTCTAGAAGAATGTGTCGAAGAAAACGAACATAATCCGAGGGAATGCAAGGATATGCCTGAAATAGAATCCAATGTAAGTCCAATCGCAGAAGATATTTTTTATCAGGACGTTGATAAACTAGATACGGAGCCAGAGACTAATGACTTCGGTGATATCGAATATTTAAATGAAAGAGATCCAGCATATGAAAGCAAAATTAAATGGCTAGCTCAAAGAATCGTACCTGGAAAGAGTAAGTTAATCAGATACACTATTGCATTAAGAAGTTTACCTGTATTCAGTATTTTAATCGCTTCTCTTTGAAGTTCTTTCTCGCTCTTTATAATATTAGGGATGCCAAACAAGCTCAACAGTTCATCTTCTCGTAAGTGAGGATTCCGACCTATAACGTTCATCCACAACAAAGATTCTTGATGTATATGCTCTGTCACCTAAATATATAAATTGCCTATTCTGGATCTCACCTTACAAAACAGATATATGCAATTCTATTTCACAATGATATTCTGTGTGGGCGTGGTCCTTCCCGGTCGCCCTGACTAATTTATGTTCCATGCTTTTTTACCTCAAACGGAGAGGAAACTGAACAATATTTGATATTTCAGGAAAAATCAAAACGTGTATTTGGAACTTCTTCAACGTGGCCAAAGATAATCATGTTTATTCATGCATATTTTGCCAAAAAGAAATTTCTATTTTCCCATACAGTAGTTCGAATCTCAAACGCCACATAACAGTGAAACATAAAAAAGAGTTCAAAGTAATCGTCAAACATGCTCCAGAATTCAAAGTCAAGTATAATCAACTAAATCTAAACAAGCTGCTGGGATCTGGTAAACCAGCTGGTAAGTTAAATTCTATTATGCCTGAATTAAATATAAACATTTGAATTTATATTTTCACAAAATAATACTAACCGGACATAAAAATATGTTTTTGATAATTTTGTTTAGTTTTAAATGAAAATAACATAAATATTTACTGCTTTAAAAGTTTAAAAAGTAAAAGTTTTAAGTAAATTTTCAGAACCATCTAAGTATTTTATATATTATTATCATCTTTTAACAGCGAATTAATTAACAAACTTTTTTAGATGACGTCACTAAAAGATTCGAAACATCGTACTTCGAAAGTCTAGGTGATTACAAATTCAAATGTAAAAGTTGTGAAGTCATTATAGAAAGCAAGAAGTCAGATAGCTTGGTGCTGTTCAAGCATATTCATGAAAAGCATGGGGATGATGTTATCAGTCACATCAAGGATTCTGTTGAAGATGATGAAGAATTCAGCGTTCTTTTCCTTAAGAAAAAAGACATCTGAAGATCTTTTTTAAAATGAGTTATATAACATACAAATATTTATTAATAGGTTATAATAGTTCATCTATACGTACATATATTCAACTGTATCTCTTTATAATAATAATTAAAAACAATAGTAATTATTCAGCGTGCGTTATGGGAGTTTTAGAATAATTAGAGTGCTTTATATTTTGTTTCTTCGACGTTTGCATATTTTTATTATATACAGGTTGAATAAGTTATAATTGTGCAATATTAGTTAGTATATAAGCATATATATATATAAATATTTTTTTAATTTAAATCGCCGTTTATTCCTAATTATAATATTGTAAAGCCACGTTAGCTAAGGATGTGTCCACTTGCGCTACAGTTACTTGGTATTGTGGTAATATTTCTTTGTTTATCTGTGATAGATGTTCTTTTTCCTAGTCTATATTATTTAACAGGAAAGCAACTGAGTTGATTTTTTTTCGTTTGGTCAGCCTCTTAGCATTTGCTAGGTGTAGGTCTATAAAGGCTTAGAAAGTAGATTGACGATCGATAGGAATTGACGCGCAGATAATCTGTAGCGTGATTCCATTCAATTGTGGCGTAGTTAGAATTTAGACAGTTCTGCCAGATATAATACTATATAACTACTACTGAGATTATAATGCACTAATATCAAGTGAATCTTTACAAGAAAGGAGACTATTTCTTTCTGTCCCCATAGAGGATGGGTCACTTTGTTGTCTACTTTACAATGATATTGTTAGATACACGATTTAAACAACATATCTAGAAATAAGATTTTACATTAAAAATATGAATCCAACAAACATGAAACTTTATAGAAGAGGTTCCGCCTAATTTATATGACGATGACGTATCTATTTCTTTAAAACATGCTCCAGTTGACAAAAAATACTTTTTATTATTATTTGTAAACTTTGTTATTTACATCATCTAAATACATTTTATATATTGTTTTTATAACCATTCCTAGCGATATTAGTAAAATATTAATAATCGACGTTTATAATGCTTCGATACACGTTATTTCGTTTACTACATTGGCCGTTATAATAAAAATACCACAATTGACAATTAAAACATAATTTATCTATAGACTTTATGATTTTATTAGAATTACATATAGTCCCTCATTAACTATTACTATTTTTAATACACGTTACAGTTTCTAGTGGTCTTTGTCAGAAGCATTTTGCTGCTATTTTGCATGATTTTTGCTATTTCTTTGTCCGTCCGAACGGGTTAACAAAAGTATAATAAAACGTGGACTTACAACTTTCAACAGTAAGGGACATAAATAGGATTGCTAAGCATTTACATATTTTGTAGTAGTGTCACGCTCTTTTATAAAATACAAGCGCAAGATGAACGTCTCTGTGCTTTGTGTATAACATAATCGGGAACCCATTACTGGCAAGATAGCATTCTATGTGAGTGACGGGACATTCCATTTTGTTGATGAACGAGAATAGACTAGAATGTATCTAAGATATATATAAATATATATATATATATATATATATATATATATATATATATATATATATATATATATATATATATATAAGTAAGATGTCATGTTGTTGAATTTGAGTCATGTAAGTAGGTAGGTCGTAGGTCACTTACCATCATCTAACTGCGTGTGTGTCGTTCATCACTACTTATTTATAGGGTGGGCCAAGTCTGGTGGATTTTGAAAAAAAAACACGGAAACCATAACTAAAATTGGTACATAAACAAATTTAATTTTTAATAGAAAAAATATATGGGAAAATTTCTTGCAAACACTCTTCGAATCTTGTCATTAAATTGACAAAAACGCGCTGGCCTAGTGCGCCTGGAATAGAGGCCATTTATTCCCGGATATTACCTTAAACTGGTAGAGGTTGGATTTACGCAGTAAACCCGTTATTCAGACTTAACATAAAAAAATCTAATGCGGTGAGGTATGAACTTGTGGGAGATCATGGAATATCCCCTCTGCGCGATATTACTATTCCGGCAAACATCTCGATGACAGGTAATGAATCATTGGCGAGTATAGACTTGCAGTTTCGGAAAAAAAATCACTTAACATGCTTTTTCATGTATTATTTACGATTTTTGAAAAATTAAACTTTATCAATTGTTTCTTGTGTTCTTGTTGATCTTGGGCTTCTTGTTTAGAAGTTTTGAATTTAGCGTGAAACCGGTTCAAGCTTCAAACTTCCTTACCCGCGATGTAATGACACTCTCACTGGTACATTGATTTAAATCGTGTAATCTGAACTCTTTGCGACGACAAAACGACAGTGCATTTTTGTAATAATTTTTATCGCAGAACGCATGTTCGACCGTACGCTGCTCCGTCGCGACTAACTTTTCGTGGACCGAACTACACAAATCCTCCTCACGCGCCGTTCCGAAGGAATTCCATTTTTAAAATCGTATGTCTTTCCGTCTCTCTCAGTATAATAGAATCATCTATTAATTTTGATCATGAATTTTGAAATTATATACGGTCTGCGCAATGTAACAGTCCTTTTCTAAATCAATCTAACACTTTATTTATTTATTTAAGCTTTATATGTATGAATGCAGACTTAATGCTTTAGGCATTCTCTACCACTCAATCTTAGATGATCATCATGCAGAGATGAAATGAGGTAGGTGTGTTAAGCATACACCTATCTCAGCTACAGCTTCTTGCTATCATTTGTCAAAAAATCTATCCATTGTTGGCCAATCTCCTTTTACACTTTTTATCTTTTTATATATTAATTCCTTATTCCTCTTATAACATGCATTATTAAAAGGGAGTAGGTATAAGGATGTACAATTAATGCGAAAGAAAGTTGAATCATCGTCGTCACGTACTAACGACCCCGACCCCAATTAGAAATGTTGGGTCTTGGTAAGGGTAATGATGATATGTTAGTGTAAAGACTATTTGATGAAAATGTCTTCAAGTTATTATAGCGCTAAGATGAATTTACGGATGGTATAATAAGTAAAGGTCGTCTGGGACCTGATAGCAAAATAAATGTTTCCTTACATTATATACACACATGAACTGTAGAAGTATACAAAACATTAAACTAATGATTTGATGAATAAATAATGTAGCACGTTAAAGTTTTTTTCTCGTATTAGTATTTTACACTTAATTATATACCTTCCAACTGGAATTTAGTAACATGAATGAAGATCTAATATACGTTATAAGTCCAAGAATAATATCAAAAAACCAGTGATAATTTTTTTCTTGTGGTTGCTTTACATTGTTTTAACATTTCAGGTCAACTAGAATACGTATACAAGTTCATACCGTCAAATAAAGGCAAGCATTTACTTATGATGGATGGATACACGTATTCCCAGAATGCACAGTCCTTAAACTACTATTGCTCGAAAAAAGATAGCGGATGCAAATCGCGCATTAAACTAAGTAGAGATGGTAAAGTTCTCCTCGCCCAATGCAATCATTTTCATGAACGTCCGAAATATGTAATTACACCTAAAGGAGATTTTTTGAAGATTTAAATTTTAAGTGAATAAAATTTAAATCTTGTATTTTATTTAAATTGAAAATTAAAAAAACTTTCTCTTGTATTTTATTTAAAGTGTATATTTTTTCATAACAGATATTAACTACAGACCATGTCATTTTATTTTGTTTTAATCTGCGTACTACATTTTCTTTAAGTATTTGAAAGCTATTATATATATTAAGAGAACGCAAGTGACTCCTACAAAGAGTATGATTATTTGTATTTGTACGGTGGATGGAATATCAATATTTTTCAAAACAATTCCTACAAAATGTGATTTGATCCGACTTCAGGCTTCAGGTTTTTTACAACTCCTTACTCAGGATAAACGCCCTGACATGGAACCGGGTTAATGAGAATATGGTCTTACAGATCTTGTTATAACACTATCTACTTAAGACGGACAATTTAAAATATAAAATAAAGAATTAACAATGCAATCTTGTGTTGTATTCACATTCACCAAGAAAAGATCTACGAAGTATTTAAAAAAAAAGTTTTTGTGTTCCTCCGATAAGCATCAACCAATGCGGTGTTATTAATATAAAACGTGTTGGTTCTATCATTGGCACTATTGGAAACGTCGTACGGGCTCTGAGGTTTAAAGAGTCGTTAATTTTTGAAATATATCTTATAGCTTACTTTGTTGTGTTTTTATTACAGTTTATCCCAGGGACTATGTCATCATACCCACTCGGCGCGGTAAACAGTTGCTTATGATCAACGGTTACACCTACTCTCAAAACAATCACGCAAAAAACATGTATTATTGTTCCAAGAGATCGGCTAACTGCAAAGCTAGCGTCAGATTAGATAGTGCTGGACGGATTGTTGGTATTAAAGACGAACATTTTCACCCACCGCCTAAATATGCAGTATCAGCTAATGGAACTTACTTAAAGATTTCTTCATAATCAATTATTACTATATTAATATTAATAATATAAAATTGTGAAACGTTTATTTGGGATTAATACGTCTAAAAATCTAACTTAATAAAATTAAAGTGTCAACGTGCAAACATTTTGAATATGTGTGTTTTGTTCAATGTTGTGTTCATTTATTGCCTACTGTTTTTTTTTTCTGTATAATGTTTTATATCGTTTTGGTTCTTGTTCAGGAAATATAAAATAAAACTAATGCGAGTTTAAATCTATAGCTTGTTTTACAATATTCAAAGAACAATTCGCATGATTTAATATAAGTCGTTATTCTTGTTTACAATAATAAGAAAAAAAATAGAATGATACTTATCTTAAAAATAACTCTTACGTCGATATTCTGAAACAAGGGGAGATTTTTGGAATAGTTAACATTTGTTAACCATTCCAAAAATTTCTCTATATATTCACTTCATATCTTTCACTATTTTGTAATAGCTAAACGTATATGGTTTAAATTTCAGATTTCCAATATAAATTCATCAATACACGATTTAAAGGGAAGTTACTCATGTTGAATGGCTACACGTTCTCTAAAAACAGCCGTACATTGAACTTCTATTGTTCAAAAAAAGACCAGGGCTGTAAAGCAAAGGTGAAACTTGATCAGGATGGTATAGTAGTTTCTAGCGCAATATTTCTACGTCACAATCATAAGCCTCCGACATATTTTGCCACGCCGAAAGGTGATTACGTTAAGGTTTCGTCTTAAAATTTGTAAGTCTAAAACTTTTTGACAGTAAATATTTGTTTTAATTATTTACCCTTATATGGCGAAAGTGTGCATTATTTCCTTTGTATGTAAGGTACACAGAAAAAATTTCTACAATGTTATTTAATAATTTTCTTCTGTTTGCCACAAACATTTGTTAAGGTGTCAGAATTGTTTTCAGAGTACAAACAATACCAAATGATACCTACACGTCGTGGTAAATATCTACTTATGTTGGACAACTATACATTTTCTCAAATGAAACAGACAAACAATTTTTACTGTTCCAAAAAGGACTCCGGATGTAAAGCGCGGGTGAAGCTCTCTCTTGATGGAACAATTCAGCAAGCTTTCACTAAGCACACTCATCCCTCACCTAAATATATGGTGACGTCCAGTGGAATTTATATAAAGATACAAAGCTAGCATGTTCTACGTAAATAAATATAAATCCCATATTCATAATTATCTTTAATTAATTATACTAAAGAATATATTAAGCATGTCATGGACGATTTCTGACTTCTGCAGGTCTACTTTTGGGAAAATAAGAGTATAATAAACATTCCCAGGATTTTGCCATCTAGTGATTAATTATTTATCTCAAATGGTCCTCATGATCAGATAGTCTATTAATTAGGCTGGCTCTGAATATTATCAAGACGTGGTCTAAATTTTATTTACTTTGTACTATTTTATGTAATATAGCTAATTTTATCGCAGTTATCTCGCGTCGTTGACGCATTTTCAGAACAATCTACCAACCTTATTGCACTGGCCTCATGACAATAAGCGAGTGCTTCTGTTTGCGCAAATATTTACAGCATTAATAAGAGTATTATTATAAATTTAAGAGTTTACTTCTACTCAGTGTAATGTATTTTGTCATTATCAATTTTTTGCGTATGTATTTATTCTTCTCGTAAAGCCGAGGAAGGCCTCTTTTTCTACTGCCTTATTTATTATTAATTAAACGTGTCATATAATAAGCATAAATTAATGGTCAGTAAATATAATACTGTTTTACTAATATGGTTCTTGCTAATATTGTTACTTCGGAAAAGTGTACACTTTTAAGTGTCTCCTAACGCTGGAAGAGTGTATATAGATTATAATTGTGTAAGTAAATTAGTAGTAGAAGCATTGTGTATGTGCGTATTCCTTATTATGTATTCATGGCCACTTAACAGATTGAGCGATCTTAATACCATTTATTTTATTAGGAAGCTTCTTTTGTAAAGCTGTTTCTTAGTCTCGTTTCAATAGAGATTGAGATGCCGCATTAGATTTTTGTAATAACTAAGCTAATTATTCTTGGCTCATTTGTTCACTTGCCCTTCAAAGTATGTATTACTAAACACCACAGAATACCAACGTAAAATAGCAGTATAAAATTGCTTTGTTTCGTCTGGTGAGTGCAGGGATCCGGAGACCTTTATTAGTGGTGACGAGGCACACTATCTCTGTCCTCAAGGGTGACAACGCATCTGCAATATGATTGATAAGGATGAATTCAGATGTCATGGGCCGCAGGAATCACTTACCATCAGGTGAACTCGTTTGTTACTCATAATGTAATAATAAAAAAAATGTTTGAGTTTATTCTATCTTTTGTCTAGGTCGTTAGGTTTCTCTAATATTTTCTAATGTGTGACAAACGACTTATTAATAATACTAACATGTTAGTATTTTGCTTGCATCATTCTCCTTTTAATAATTATAAAAACAAGTGTCGACTGTACTATAATATGTTTTTGTTAATAATGATAATTTGTGCGATGATTGTATATCTTTTTTAAGTAAATATACGCATTAAATCGATAAGTTCTTTATTTGTAAACCGTAATAAATTCTAGGATAAATTCATTTACTTGTGCGTAGTCTAACCTCGGGAGTTATGAATCCGACCAACATAAACCTTAAAATATCAGAAATTAGGGTTGATAGTTTGGTGAAATAAAAAATATTTTATATGCATTTATTTTTGCTTTTTTTTTAATAAAGAATATTAGCAATGCTGTTACTAATATTGCGGTTAACCACTCCAACTAAGCTGTAAATGCTTGTGCTTGGAGATGGTTCACGACGATAGTCTAATGGTGGATTCGAACCTGCGATCTTAAGTTTTACAGACCGTACCCTAAACCATTAGGCTATTGACGCGTCTTTCCCTTCCCTTCTTTCGTGTCCCTTCGTAAAAACTACAAAGTCAGAGTTCCGGGTATTCAATCAATATTCATCGTTAATATGGTATGGTAATCATGTCTCTTACACCCGAAGAATTTAGTAGAATTCTCACAATACACTACTGTGTCTGTTCATCAAAGACATTCCGTGTATCGTTGACGTGAAGCGTTTTCAACGGTTGTTCAACGGTTCCGGGGAATCTACTATTACTTAAGCTTGTCAACTTAACAGGCAGTGTCAGGCGTACTTATAGCATTTGGTCAAAACAATGCTCCGAAATTGTCTTTGCTAAGGAAACCACACTGTGATATGCATTACCATAGCTTGGAGGGACTTAACCAACGGTTTGTTAAAGCTAATTTGATACCATTTAAGATCCACTACTACCTTTGAGTGCTATCCAATGGCACTAAATTGAAGAATAGGTATCAATTTAAAGAGAGAAATATGCGCGTGAGCACTTAAATTAAACGCTTGAGGATAAGCCAAAGGCCATGTTCTTACACGAATCAAAATTCATAGTGTATAAACACACAAAACGTACAGGCTACACGTAAGGCTTAGCGTATAAAAAAAAAGAAAAAGCTCAGCAGAACGGCTTAAGCTAGCCTGTATAGAAGAATAAGCTTCGTACGGTGGCTGTCGGTTTTTCTGTTGGATGGAATTTCTTGGGAAATTCCTACAAAGCTAGTGCTGATCGATAACGATACTTTGAATAGCCAAAGATATTCCTAAATGAGCAGCAGATTGCTGCTGCTCATTTAGGAATATCTTTGGAGCATCATCTGCTCATTGGAGCATCATCTGCTCATTGGAGCATGTCGGTCCATTTAGGGTAAACATGGATGAGAATGCTGTTTAGGCATCACAATGTCCGTCCAGATAATGATGGTATGGTATATGACCATGGGTACATGCAAATGTGAAGCATGCCTGAGACTTGTTCGATGGATGTGCGAATGTACATTTAGTTATGCTTTGTGAGCTAAATATTGCATTAATAGAGGGTGGGTAGAGTATATAAAAATATTTACTAAAGATACATAGAGAAAAAATCCTCAGAAACTTGATGTACAGCATACCAAATCACATTTGTATTGACAGCAAACGGAGGAATAATAAAGTACCAAAATTTTTGAAAATGCTGTAAGAAAATATTGTTTATAAATTTAATTTTGCGAAAGAATTGCACAGTTCAATTTATAAATTTAATTTTGCGAAAGAATTGCACAGTTCAAGTTATAAATTTAATTTTGCGAAAGAATTGCACAGTTCAATTTATGTAATAAGTAAGACAATAACTATAGGAGCCGTATGAATGTCATCTTTTTAGTATTCATTAGTGCAAGTATTAGACTTTATTACCCTATTTAAGTATTAGATTATTGTAATGTAAAGTATTTACACTTTTTATTTAGTATTCTTAGTTTCATATTAAGGTAGGCGGACCCTTGCTTGTTGATTCATTGCTCCCGAGTGTAGTTTTACATATTTTGTAAGACATGTCTTCTGTTATTTATTTTATTGACTAATCTAAAACGGACTATATAGAACAGAAAGTTATTCTTAAAAGTATAAAAGAGAAAAGCAAACTACACTATGCTTAAGTTTTAAGTCTATTGTATAAATATTCCGTATAAAGTTTCTCAAATTGGTCTTTTATTTATGTGCAGCGGTAAATTATGAATTTATACAGTCGCAGAGGGGAAAGCAGCTGCTCCTCATCGATGGATACACATATTCCAAAGTTACCCCAAGGAACTGGGTTTGTTCGACGAAACTGAAAGACTGCAAAGCACGTCTTAAGATGGACCACTTCGGAAATATCATCAGCCTTTGTAATGAGCACGGCCATCCACGGAGGAAGTTCGCAAGAATCGTATCCGGAGACGTTGTTCGTGTTTAAGTTATTTTGGTTGCCAACACTGTTAAAGAGCTAAAGTTACTAAAGAAGTAAAAAGAGAACTCTTATGGGGAGAATGTTGAAATTTGAACAAGTTTAGGGCTTGTGCGAAGTTAAAGTTAGTAATATTTTATTTAGTTCAGATTTTAAAGCTATTATAGAGCTCATAAATCTATTAATGGTTCTAAAAGTTAAACGTACGCAGAGAAGAATCTGCCAAAAGCTCTGGAGTAGGTACATACGTTAAGTTAGACCTAAAATGTTTCTTAAAAAACCTAATAATATCTTCAGGGAAGTTGTTATCCATTTTTAAATCTTTTTAGGTTTAATTTTATTAATATAGACTACATACTACGTATATTATACGTTTCTAAATGTTTTCCATTTTTAATATATCGAGCCTTTTTATGAAGCAGTTCATAAGCGCCAAAATGGCAAAAAAACATTTTATATTTATGAATTGTCAAATATCTACGAAATTTCATGTTATTGTTATTGTAATAGCAAATTGAAATATTGTTAATTAACCACAAAAACTCTAAATCACATCAAACAATACTCATAATATATATAAAATTATGGAGATGTAATTTTTTTTTAGTGCTTACAGTGTTCTTTCCAAAAAGTCTCGTTATTTGAAAATACATAATTATACGTAGTGTTTTTTCGTATCAATCTATTTTGTTTATTAAACAATAATATTGAGTTATCTTGTATTATCTACATTTTTCTGATACAAACTATTTTTTATTGTTCATAACTAATTTAGGATATTCGAACAGGTCCTGAGTATGAGGTGATTGCGTCACAGATGGGGAAAAATCTTATATTAATCGGGGGTTATACCTTTTCAAAGGCGACCCATGGCGTCATTTGGGTGTGCTCAACGAAGGTACGTGCTTGCAAAGCTAAATTGAAACTTGACATGGAGGGAAAAATCACGGAACTTTATAATGAGCACAATCATCCGCCAAGGAAATATATCAAAACCTCATTCGGAAATATTGTAAGAGTTTGAAATGTTTTAACGCCTATTTATGTCCTTGTTTATAAATTATAAAATATATTCAAATTTTTAATAAAATAGTTTTTGTAATGTGCGAGCTTGTGTAAACCTTAACGGGCTAACCTGACATGTCTAAGATATAAATAAAAAAAATATATTCGAAGACCAGTGAAAACTCACCACAGTGGCCCTGTGTGGCCTCACCAAACCTATGGATGCCCCTATGGACTTAATTTTTTTTTTGAAGTCATAAAATTTACCTATATAGTAAATTTTATAAGAGTGTAGTATTAATATTCTCAGAAGAGTAGACAAACCAACTGATGACAAACTTACTTTGTCTACCGTTTATTTTAAACTTTTCTATCCCGACTTACAGTACTGAGACAAGCGCCATCTTTTTTGTCTTCAAAAATAGATGGTTGTGTCTACGGATAATATATTCACTTGATGTTCAGAGAGCTGTATGCACCTTTTGTTTACCTAATAAAATAGCAACCAAAAAGTAAGTAACAAAATTAGGCACAATAATAAGAAAAATTATAGCCTTCACAATATCATGATAAATTTGTATGTATTGAGAGTATATATTAATAGAGTATTTATTATTTTTCAAACTTCCTGTTCGATTCGAAAGCAGTTTTTACTATAAATATTATTAAAAAAATAAATCAGAATCATTTAAAATTAATTGCACCAATCCTTAGCGTTATAAAATTAATAAATCTTACAAAAGTTCTTATTGTTAACAGTCGGACAGTGCTATGACATTATAAAGTCGCAAAGAGGTAGAAATCTTCTTCTGTTGAATGGTTACACATACTCGAAGTCTTGCTCCAGAAGCTGGATTTGCTCAACACACTATCCTCATTGCAAGGCTAAGATGAAGCTGGATGATTTGGGTAAGGTCGTCCACCTCAGCAACGATCACACACATCCCCAACGGAAATATTACAAAGTTACCGAAGGGAATTATGTACGAGTCTAAAAAGTGTTTTTCTACGTACCTACTGATATAGTCCCTTGTAAGTGTCATTACATTCCAATACATTAGCATGACAATGTGGTCAAAAGTGGGATTCTGTAAAATAAATCCTTAAGTATATAAATTACTTTGTTTTATTTTTTCCACCTTTTCCAAAGGTTATAGCAACAAAGGATTTTATCCAGAAATGTATCCAGGCCTTGTAATGAAATTTAATCGCCGTGATGTTCAGTGCTCAGGCCGTACACTTGTGATAAAACATAAATATATATATATATATACATATACATATTATGTATGTATGTATGTATGTATGTAAGCTTAAGCTAGTTCTATTACATCAGGATGTCTATAATATCAATCCCCTAGACCATCGGTGTATTTATTTACTTTTTAAGCTATGAAAAAACATTTATTTATTTGTTTTAACTCATTTTGTAACGCTGAGTTATAAATAAAATTTAAAATCATTGTTTTCTTGGTGACATATTTAGTATACATACTAGGATAAACTTTTTCAAGATCTCCTTATATAATAATAATTGAGCTCAGTTATAATGATAATTATTTTTATACAAAATTATTAAATCCAATATATCCAATCCAATTTATTAAATCGCAGAAAGGGAAGGATCTGATTTTAGTCGACGGTTTCACGTTCTCGCAAAAGAGTCTAAATAGTTTGAGGTGTTCTGTCAACACCTCTTGCAGAGCTAAAGCTCTAGCTGATCATTGTCCATGGATATATAATCTCCATTGATAACAAACATAATCATCTGTCTAAGAAAGTGATGAAGTTAAGCGATGGAACTTGCACCTGGTTCTGATGAAATATTAAATTTTGTCATGTTATAATATATTTTTTGAGAGGCCTGATCTCCTTAGTTTAGTAATTAAAACATTATTATTAATGTAAATTATTTTTAGTAAAAGTCTTCCATCCGCACTAACGCCTTCCTTTCCTAGTTATTTGGATAGCCTTGACCATTCTAGAATTGCAAGTGGTTTAATATAAAAATATGTTATTAAATCACTTTAAATAAATGTTTATACCATACCTCTTCCATTAGACAAATATTACAATTAATTTAATTTTAACTAGCTCTCAAACAATCGGAAGTTGATTTTCGGTCGTATATTTGGTTTTGATGATATTAATTAAAACTCTTAAAATATTTGAAGTAATTTAAAAAAAAAACTCAAATCTGTCATAGAATTGAACGTTATGTCCGGGCACGAAGCTCAGTTTGCGTTAGCGTCAAAAAAGTACTAATCAGCATTAACAGACGTTTTTGAAACAACAAAATGCTGCTCTCACATACAATTTCTAGGCCAGAAAGTTTAAAAAGTATTCATTAACACATGAGGGAAAATAAATGTTGATAATTAAGTTTACAGTAAAGAATTTTTTTTAATATATTGTTAGTAGTTTTTTTACAGAAGAATTTTAAAGATATTTGTAACACATTTTTAATTAATGCCAACACAGGAAATGCAAAGTTTTGTCATTTTATAGGCGAAAGGCTATCTGTTAATACAAGCCGTTATAGTTCACATTTTGATGGCCTGATCATTGTCAACCATAACATTAGCTCTGTGGATCTTCGCACTCTGTCTACCCTGTAAGTGAATATAGGGTTCAGTGTTTGGAACCCAGAAAAGTTTTGTAAACTTGTATTTATCGCGCTGAATGTAATATGCGCCATTTTGTTAGTTTAAATTGTATGTTTCATGTTGTCCTTCATGTTATATACATAGATACATTGTATGTTCATTGTCTTTTAATTAAAAAAAATATTCGTTATTACTTTTTTCTTTTTTATTAATTGAACCTTCAAATAGTATTTAGTTCTGGATATATTTGATGAGTTGTGTGGATTGTATCTTAATTTATTTGTGTTTATATTTTGATTTTTTAATGATGATAGCAGTTTTTGTTCTCGATCGTAAAGTATTTTTAATGAATTGAATGAGTGGGCATTATATGTAAACAGAGTTTAGTATTCAAAAAGGCGTCATCTATTTGAAAATAAATTTTAATATTGGGTAACCCATAGTAAAGCCCGTAGTTTTGATTTCATATTAACCACCATACTAAAATTTACTTTAATGATATAATAGTAGTTGATGGCAATTAAGTTTAAGTTAAACCTCAATTGTAATATTTTGTTTTATGCAGGTAACAAACAATTCAAATTTATTAAATAGCAGAGAGGGAAGGATCTCGTTCTGGTCGACGGGTTCACGTTCTCACAAAGGAGTCCAAACGGTTGAAGGTGTTCCGTCAACAGCTCGTGCAGAGCTAGAGTGACGATGGGGGAATAATCGCCGTGGACTATAAACATAATCATCTACTTACACAATAGACCTACTTCTGAATTGAAAATACTTAATTAACAGTAATAGACATACTTCTGAATTGAAAATACTTAATTAACAGTAATAGACATACTTCTGAATTGAAAATGCTTAATTAACAGTAATAGATATACTTCTGAATTGAAAATACTTAATTAACAATAATTGATATACTTCTGAATCGAAAATACTTAATTAACAGTAATAGACATACTTCTGAATTGAAAATACTTAATTAACAGTAATAGACATACTTCTGAATTGAAAATACTTAATTAACAGTAACAGACATACTTCTGAATTGAAAATACTTAATTAACAGTAATAGACATACTTTTGAATTGAATTAACAGTAATAGAGCCACGGTGCAGTTAATTTGTTGCTGCAACATGAAGTCAAAAGTAAATCTTTCTCCAGACGTACAGCGGTCCAGGGCTACGATCCAGTTTGTTTTTGAATCTGCGTGAATAGGTTTGTCCAAACGTGTAAGAACTACCTCCGAACAGAATACAAACGTGAAATATCACCATAAGTCTGCTCTGTTAACCTAGCTGAGAGATCTGGCGACCACATATCATGTAACGAGGTATTACATATCAGTTCTCAGGAGTTACGCATGTGCATCTTAAATCTCTGTTGAGAATGGATGTACCACATCTGTGAACTGTACGCTCGTTTGTCACCCCATATAATATAACAGATACACTAACATACACTAACATAAAAAAATAACAGATATTATAGTTAATAACTGAGAAACAGCAGTCCACAGTAGCCAATTTAATGGAACAAGGTGTTTTTTTTTTACTTTTTTTACGTTAAATATGCAACGATTATATGAATTTACTATAAAGTGAAAAAAAATTACAGGTGGTCTTCCCGGGTACAGAATTATCAAGTCACAGCGAGGGAAAGACCTTTTGGTGGTGGATGGTTACACATTCAATCAAAGAAGTGTAAACAGCTGGAAGTGCTCGTCTAACCCTTTATGCAAGGCGAAATTAATGCTGAACGACGGAAAGATTGTTTTCATAATTAACAAACACCATCACCCGCCTACCAAACGCAAACATTTGGAAGAAGGTGCGTCATACCACCAAAGTATGTTTTTGAGCTCGGAAGATATATATACACTCTAAATTAGAGGCGATAACATAAGACGTCTTATTAGAAAATATAGTAAAAAAAGGTCATGAAATTATATCCTCAAATATAGAAATATATTTGAGGATATGTAACATGTTTGACACTTGACCATAGTCCTTTTCAGATTCACAGAATAAAAAAAAATAGAAAACAGGCCAAGTGCGTGCCGTACTTTTATGAAGAGGGCTCCGTACCATTCCGGTTTCCGTGAGAATTTTGAGACGTTTGCTCAGGTTTACCGGTAACGGATTAGTGAGTCCAATCTATTGCCTAGTTTTCACAAACTTTTCAGTATTCCGAGTAAAGGGCGAGGGGTGGGGGAATCTCAATTATATTTCCTATATTTTATTTTCAACAATCTATCTTAAAATTATAAAAAAATATATTTGATTTCTCATACCCCTAACCCTGTCATTCGATACATCACGTGATGCAATAGATTTTTTTCAAAAGTACCAAGCCATCTGAAAAGGATTATAGGCGTATTAGTGTGTTTGCATAACACTTAATTTGATTCCAACTTTTTGGGCACAACTTTGTAGTCTACAGTATTATATTATGATTAAAGTAACCGCTTTTGTTCTTCGAATCCTTACCTGTACAAGGTCAGTATATAATATGATCAATAAATTTACAAAATCATTTCCCTGTTCATGTCTTCGTCATTCTTAATCCGTTGTTCATTTGTGCGATAAGCTCAACGGTATAAGGATTTGGATGTAATTTCATTAGCACGCTATTACTCCTTTGTAGTTCCGACGATCGGATGCTATCCTGAGACTTAGTGGCCAGACTGTTCATCTATACAGATGTCGCCACGATCGATGTTTTTAGTATAAATGTATTAGTGTAAAGAGTTTAATAAACTTGTGACTCTTCCATGTAATCTAATTTTAAGTGAAAATACTCATTCATTATACTTTTCGCGTTTTAAAATATACTAATTGTTGAAATAATTACTAATACTCGAAAAATAAAATATATTTCCTATATATGTTTCCTGTATTATTATATTACATGGTTTTATTCCCATATATTTACTAGAATCTACAGTTATAGCTATAGTATTGGAAAAAGGTATGACATGTACACACAAAATACCTTGCCATCATTTTGCTTTGAGAGTCCATGTATGCATGCTTCTTTAGTTCCACGGCCCGAATAATTGTCTAATTAATAACGGTAACGGTATTATACAGTTAGGGAAAAATAAATTATTTTAATATTTTAAAAAATATTACTATAAAAAGATTTCTTTGTTAAACTATACCTATGTAATTTAATAATACTCATTCGCGACTTGTTGTGTTTTGAACTATAAAATCTACCTCCATCATTAATTCGTTTCATTTCGTTTATGATATTACATATTATAATCCGATATAAGGTTTTCGGCATCCACCATAATTTCAACTAGCTTACCGTAAAAATTATTTGGATTCGCCTTATCATTACATAACCCGATATGTCGTTGAGGTCCGTGACACTCGAACAGTTCAGGCCTCCTTAAAAATGCTAGTCTCTGTTTAGACCGGTTTGTTTTTGGTATGCTAAGGTGATTATTTACTCGTATTGGTTTTTGAGGTAAGTTGACAAGGCGCTGTGCAGACGGAGCAATTCGAGTTGCGAGTTCCGGTGATCGACAACAGTATTAAGTTGCTGAAATCGATGACCAAGTTACTTTCTAATTGCCGCAACTAGCAACTGTCGAATTTGCTGACGATTGCTGCGAATATTACCGCTATTGTATTGTATACTATTATGTATATATTTGTATACATATATATATATTGTGTATTTATACATGTATTATGTATTTTATATCTATATATGTATGTATTATTCTTGGCTTGTATTAGTTATTTTTAGTTTTTTTTCTTCTTTTTAATAATAAGTTTATTGCTACATTTATCATACACATATATATCTCACCACACCTTGGGTTGACTGGTAGAGAGTGCCTTTGGCATTAAGTCCGCCCTTTGTGAACTTTTAACTTTGTTATGGTTAATGCAATAAAGAGTAAATAAAGAAATAAATAAATAGTTTGTCGTTGAGGTCGTCGACGTAATAAGATGAGAACAAGTGCCGTTTCTTTGATATCCATAATCACTGTACGTTGTAAGTACGTAGATTGAGCAACTCGGCCATCAAAGATGCTCACAGTTTGCGGCAAAAGTAAACCGGGCTATTTGGTTGTAGCAACTGGCAACTTTTATAGGAAACTTTAAAAAAAATTATAGTTGCCTCAACTTATGTTGTTCCATCTGCAAAGCGCCCAAGGGCGCTAGCAGCGGGTTCTCTTCATGATTTTAAAATGCCATACAAACCTAGTAACAAATTTATTTTACGTCCGTATACTTGAGCATGCTTGGGGTGGAATTAATTAACCCTTTTTTTAATAAAGAATGGGGGCGAAGGCACTGATTCAATTTTATCAGCGTGAAATAGCAATATAAGGTGCAGTGTTACGTATGGTATCACGGGCCGCAATTATTACTTAAATGGCAATTAATAAACGACAGACAGTGTGGCCTTTTTAAGCCCAGCATTAAAAAAATACCTGAAGTATATAAATCATATCTTTTAAAACTAGCGCCTGAAAAACTTTGAATTAGGAACATTTTTTTTATCACATTGAGAGTAACAAACAAGCACACAGTTCACCTGATGATAAGTGTTTCCTGCGGGCCATGACTGATGCGTTGTCACCCTTGAAGACTGAGATGGAATGCCTCGTCACCACTAATAAAGGTTTCCGTATCCCTACACCTACCAGACGAAACACGGCATCGTTATGATGCTATTACAATTGTATATACGAGTAATAAAGATATAGTGTCGAGGACATTTTTTGTGTGCGCGTTTATGGCACTCAGTCGAGACCTCTATATATGGGGAACCAGCGCAAGGGCTCCCGAGAGGGATCTTAAATAAACAGTCATTATTTCTCTACGATATTACAAATACGATATAATCAAGTCACAGATAAGATAGAATTTTGTGTTCAAAGAGGGGTTCACGTTCTCCCAGAGGAGTCCAAATAGCTGGAAGTGTTCCAAGAATTGTACTTGTAAAGCATAGTTTCTGTTGATTAACAGCGTTGTTGTGAATATGGACCACAGAAAATGCCCATCAAATGAAGAAAGGGGTAATTGATTGAATAATTATTTCGTTTAGTTTGTTGAAATGTTATGTAATTGTTTAATAGAATATATATTATATAATAGAATAATAATATGTTTAATAGGATAAATATAATAATAATATATTAGAACCGCGTAATATAAAAGCTTTGATTATATTTAGCGAAGAAAATTTGATGACACATTACTTTTTTTTTTACATTGCTCGTCATCTTACTTTAGTTCTCATTAGTGACTTGGTTCTTTAGGATGAATGTCTATAATAAGAATACTTACTAACATGCGAACAGTAAGTTTGTTTGTCAGGGTGTTTAACGTAAAGGGTCGCTTCGACCTACAGGGGTTATTTTCTGGCTATTTATGTCACAGCGGCAACCTATAGGATGTTACTGGATGGTGATAAATACACTGGCTATTTTTTAGGGAGTCACAAATAAGCACTTGGTTCACTTGATATTGATGTTGATACGGAATGAAACTAGAGATATCACTGCTACGGACTAAGATTGATTACCTCGTGACTAATATATATGTATATATATATATACATATATATATATACATATATATTAGCCACGAGGCAATCCATCTTTCGTGGTGGTCATATAATTAGAAACACTTCTTATGAATAAAGAAAGTATAACTTCAACGTACAATTGTCCGTAAAAAATATACACATTGAATAATTTATAATCATGCAATAATATAGCCGCTCAAATAAAAAACTTTAGTGCCAAACCATAATCCAACCAAAAACCTCTTGTCTAAATCTTTTTATATATTACACGTCAATAAAACGTAAAAGTAACCTAACCTGGACCTGACCAGGATTTTTAAGAATGTTATTATACTATCCATATAGGTCAGGAACTTATTTGTATGATGTGACCACGATGGAGTCTTTTTTTTAATGTTTAAGTATATTAAACAATATTTTAAGATGCCGCCAAACATTTCAACTTAATATTTCTTCTTTCAGGACTTGTACAATATAACATTATCAAATCACAAAGAGGAAGGGCTTTGCTATTGGTGCAAGATTATACGTTCGCTCAAAGAAGCTCTAATAGCTGGAAATGCTCAACCCACGATACCTGCAAAGCAAAACTATCTCTATTTGAAGGGTGTATAGTCTACATTAACAATAACCATGATCATCCTCCTAAAAAACCCAAGGGCAGGGCGTATACTTGGGATATAAACGAAAGAGATTCTTAATTCTTTTATGTATCTATTATATAATACATTAATGTTAAAACGCTAAAATAGCTTCGGTTAGCTAATGTTTTTTTTTTCCTTTTTTTAGTTATGCTACGGCCCACCGTTGATTTTTTCTTGGCAACACTGTGTGTCATTGTCAAAAATTTACATACAGTAAAAACTGACAGTGACATCAGGTAATAGAAAAAACCGACGTCCCTTTCTAACGCGCCAAGATAATGTAGTTCTAAGAGAAAAAAAAAAGCCTAGATAGTTATTCCGAGCATAAATTACTATTGAAAAACTGCAAACTTTTATGAGTCGGATAAACATTGGTAGTTATTTAAGCGAATAGTCATGAATTGAAATGTCAGCCCTAAGACTCTTAATTAAGAACTACAGGTTATACATAATGATTAGCAAATCTATCAGTCAAAGGCATTAATATACAAAAACCTCAATGTTACTTTGAATGAATTTCTAATGTAAAAAATTTTGCGATAAGATGTACTTATTTACCTAACACGAAATTAAACTTTATAAAGCACAAAGCTTTAAATTCATAACATACGATCACAATACAACATAAAATTATGTGTTTAATTTGGGTTTTGTGTAATGTTAATCATATTTTATATTACCGATTATTTTGCAATATCTGTTTTAGTTATCCATCCATCACAGCTTATCAAAAAAAAAGTTGTCCAGGTGGACCCCCATGGGTCCACGGGACACTCAACGGGGGTCTACGTTGGCGTGACAAAACAATGGGAGTTCACAGTTCACAAGCCCCCACTTGTGAACTGTGAACCACGAAAATTTATTTGCTTTCGATAGTGAAGAACTAAAAAGTTGGCTTGACTTCACTTATCAAAATGGGCAGATAATATATTAAGATGCACAGCGACTGTTACTTGTAAAAACTTGGAGGAATATGGTAGAAATGTAGCTGCAGGGGGTCCACCGGTACCAGCTAAATTTTGAAAGTGGTCTATGAGAAAAAGTCTGGGAACCTCTGTTCTAGTGAATCGTCGTCCTACACTGCCCCCTCCAGTCCTCGTTTACTCAAGAACCCGTTTTCACCATTGGTTGGTTCATATCGGTTCCACGAGTTTCATGGCAAGCCCATTGAAATTTCAGCTTGCTGAACTTATGAACCATGTCGGTAACTGCCAGCTCAGACTTCTACGTTCAGATTCAGTTGTTTGTTATAAATGTAATTAACTAGTATGTTGTATGTACTTTGTGTAATGACACGTAATAAGGGTTTTCAACATAAATGAATCGATTATAAAAAAAGTTTCTCATTTTAATTAAGGATGAAATAATAAATCTCGGCCTATTGTGATGGAAAGGTTTTATTAACATTGATTTGAGTAAAAGTGATGTTTGAGAATATTGCTAATTTTATTCATTAAATAATCGTAATGTGTACTTGGCTCTCACTTATTTGGTGCTAATAAAAAAAACTAACAGCAGTCCTCTGAAGTAATCTTAGTCTTTTTTGACACAGGCGCCATCCTCAAACTAATACGATGCACGACCCTGAGACACCTTGTATCACATCGATTATCCTCTTATATAGATTGACAAGTACTGTGCTGTCGTTCCGTGTTTGCCAGTATGGCGTGGCCAATCAAGAGTCTTTCCTAGGTTTACAGTTCTACGTACTATAAACCGATTATTATGTTGGAAATGTTTATAGCTCGATTTTTTATTGGAATTTAGTTAGTTGTGATGACATACCAACGTGCTAAGAATTTGCTGTTCATTAGTGGTTACACGTATTTCAAATTAAACAATCGTATAATGTGGGTTTGTATCAAGAAAAATGTGAAAGATAGAGTCGGACTCAAACTAAGGTTCAATAATAAAGTCAGTTTTAAATTTTGATGGTCATAGTGATCTGTCACAATAAAATTCGCACCAAAAATTACGATACCCTTGTTGTTTGAACACATGGAAATTGTGAATTTCAATTACTTAAGTGTTATGTTAAATTAATTTAAAAAATAATTACGTTTTAAATGTAATGATTTTTTGTGTTTTTTTTAACATAATCAATTATACGTTAAACGTTTATATAATCAAAAATACAATAATTGCACATTGCGGATAAAATAAAATTAATCAGAATAGTATAGTTAATAACAAGATTGATATTTGCATGTCTATCGTTGTTGTCATAATAAATAATAATGCTAACCCAAAACTAGTAGTTCACTAGTAAGTTCATAAATTAACGTGACTCTGAAAACTTTTACAGATGAACTCAAGTTCATAAAACTCTCCGGGAACAAACGGCTGTTGATGGCGAATGGTTACACCTTTGCACAGACAACTCCGAGGCATTGGTACTGCTCGAAGAAAGCCAAGAATTGTAAGGCGAGGGTATTCTTGAGCCCCGACGAGACCGAAGTTGTGTTCCGTTATTATAATCATAACCACGCTCCGCCAGTTTACAGACAAACCCATAACGGATTTTACGTTAAAATAACTGGTTGAATTATTGTAAAGATGCATTTAACACTGGTTATGGCAAATAAGCTTAGTTATTTGCCTTAACCATTGTTCCGACGCTGTCTGGAAATCATCTAGTAACTTTCATGATAATAAATAGTTATTAATAATGACTCCATGATAATAAATATGTTATTAATAATGACACATTTATTCATTACCCTATTTTTGTAACACTGTTCAGCTTGCTAGAGCCATTATTATTAAAGATGTGCTTTGATTTAGGACATACTATTCATAAAAATAATTAAATACTTTGTGATATCTTAAATAAAGGTTATTGATCTTATGATATAGATTCCGTATTTATTAAATATGGTATGGTTATTTCCTCTTTTGTTTCCAAAGCTGACGATATTTGAAGTTTAAATCTAAGCTAATATGAATGATATGCATTTAAATATAAGTAATTTTGATACATGATATGAATCAAAATTACTCACAACTAATCCGAATAAAAGTAATAAATAACTATATGTCCATTTTCGTTTATTATATTTACAATCTATTTATGTGTACATGTGAATATTTTTATATTTCATTTAGAAACTATTATTATCAAATTTGCAGAATACGTATTAATTCCGGCGGGATTTAAAAAGAACTTGCTTTTGCTACGAGGGTTTACTTTTGCTGAAACCACGTCAAGGGGTCTCTGGTACTGTTCGCGAAAGAAAATGGATTGCAAATCCAAAGTCAAGTTAGATTGTGATGGAAGAATTGTTCGCTCCACCCTCGAACATAATCATAAGCCTCCAAACATTCACATCACCAAATCTGGTAAATATATCATGATGCGAAGTCGCAGATAAACTTTGTTATGTATCTCTGTGTTACTAAATGCTAATGGGTAATGTCTGTGAACTTGAATTCACTTTTGATTGCCACTTTCACAGATCATTTTTGATTTTCTATCAGTGTTGTAGTTTCAGTCAGTTTCACGTATGTAGGTTAGCTTTAACATGAATTTGTCGGCCCGTCTATAGAATGACCACGCCCTCACATTATGTTAGTCGTTAAATAGCAGCATAACGGTGTTATGTTGCTGTTTGTGAATATAGTGGTTGGAATGAGTGTTATGACCCGTGAACCATATTCCAAGCAGCGAAGCATTCCGTCTCATTCCATAGGAGTTTTCCTTTATTACATTGAGAGCAACAAACTAGCACACAGTTCACCTGATCCTTGACAAGTAATCATAATGCAAAGGCTTTGTGATTCTTGAGGACTGAGATGGAATGCCTCGACACCAGTAATAAAGGTCTACGGATCCCTTCACTCACCAGACAAAACATAGCAGCGTTTTACGTTGGTATTCTGTGAGGGCGTGGTCCTACCTCGGTCGAGCTGACCCATTCATTCTGCAGCTAGAAACAAACTGCAGTGTAGCTCTACCACTGTAAAAAAAAAATGTTCATCTTGAATCTTCGTTGAGCGTAGATGTCATTTTCGTGAGCCTCGGTCATAGTTTACTATCAGGTGAACAGTGTGCTCGTTTGTCACCCCTAATATTAAAAAAATATATATAAAAAATATTTTTCTCATTTCTAGTGTCTTCCGCCTGAGTTTTGCGTACTATTTTCACTTTAGATATAATTCTTCGTTTATTGCCTGTGTGTATAAGTGTATGAATTGTAAATAAAAAAAGCTAAACATATAATGTATTGAAATAATTTGGTAAAATTCTTAAATCATGTGTAGTGTTAACTCTCCTTAATTTATATTAACCATATTATATGTATCTAACTTTTGATTAAAATACAATAAAAGATTTTGAATTGAAATATTTCTTTGATTTCTTTCAATGATTGTTTTGAATTGAAATATTTCGTTGATGATAGAAACAAAGCGCTTATTTTGAAATTGTAATTTAAAAAGAAACTTATTGTTTTTTTGTCGGGTTAGGCCGCTGTTAGCCCGTGGGCTTTTACAGTTTCACCGGGTTGAGAGGTGACCGAGCGCTTATGGCGCTCAGTCGAGGCTCTAGAAAGAAACGGATGCGTTGGCTTTCTATTTGCTGTAATCGCCACCTTTGATTGTATACGGTGAATATTTTTGTTAATTAAGGTACGCAGCCTATCCATTGTCCATAGCTGAACATAGTCCTGCATAACAGATTACCACAAAGCACGTTCCTGAGCTTCCATCGAGTTACTTCAGTCAGCCCATTTTCACTTCTGTCCGTCACTCTAAAAAGCCTACACCTTTCTTAAAGGCCGGCAACGCATTTGCGACTCCTCTGGTGTTCCGGATGTTCATGGATGTCATGGGCGGCGGTGTTCACTTACCTTGGTGGTGGTGAGCTTCTTGCCTTTGCCACCTATTCTATAAAAAAAACCTTCGTTTTCCTGCGGAGTCTACGTTTCGTATTCTATGAAGCAGTGAATAGTACTAACGCATAACTTTTAGTGTGTTTTTAGCGCGATTCTATCATAGTTAAATTCTTTAACCGTAATAATTACACTAAATTTTTATTTCTTCCACTTCTTTCATTTTAATATGTGCTTGATAGTTAAATATTTTATTACATTTTTTATCCAACTCGCCTACAGCCAGTTCTATATGTATAATCTGTAACCTATAATTTTGTTAATTGAAATCGTTAATCCTTGTAAACGACAAATATAACTTGGAAATTTTTTATCCAGTAGACGGTATAAAAATCGATGACCTTACTAAACATTTGAACAATTCCAGATGGATACATTCAATTTTTGCCTGCGTTTGGAAAAAATAAAACGATAATTGTGTATGAAGAGTATGTCTTCTCGTTTGTGGGTGTTGGAAAGAAATATCTGCGATGTTCAAGGAGTAGACGTGGAAAATGCAAGGCGAGTTTGAAGATCGACACTTGTGGTAAGGTGATTGACGGATGTATGGAACACAATCACACCCCACCGTGTCTCTATAAGAATCAAGACGGCTTTTATATTCACTTGCGTGACAGTTAATGTTCAACTCAGAAGTAGAGTGGAGTATAGAAGCGTCAATAGCCTAATGGTTGTGCGGTACGGTCTGCGAAACTCAAGGTCGTAGGTTCGAATCCACCATTCGACTATTGTCGTGAACCATCTCCCAGCACAAGCATTTTAAGCTTATTAGGAGAGGTTAACTGGAATGTTAGTAATGTTTATTGTACTACTAGCATACTTTCTTTTTTTTAAAAAAAAAAAAAGTAAATATCATAACTAGTACTGAAATATGGTTATGTCAAATATATTTTTCAAAGAAATAATTATATAACAATATATATATTAGTGAGTTTTTGGTATCACTTCCATATTAAAATATAAAGTAAAAACCTATATACCTATTTTCTATACTTATATACTATAATACATTCGTAATGCTCTGATGATGGAAGAATAATGCAACATCGTGAGGTACCCTAAACTCTAAGAAAAGATTTTGTGTCACCTTTACTCCTTCCATTGGATAGACGTTGGTGTGAAAGGGCCGCAGTTATCAACGTGAACGGTTTGCTCTTTTATTATAGATAACTAATTCCATATAATGCCAATTCTTATTAGAACCGTGTCTAACTATGCTCCAATACCTTCTCTAAGATCGATCTATAAGGATTATATCTATATGTTAGTAGAACGTTTGTATTTACTATAAAAGTATGGATCATGTAAGATATACTAATTTGAGGTGGGACCAAATATGTCCATTATTAATATTAAATAATTTTAATATTAGTATGATAGAAAGAATATTCGTTAATCTATATGTCATTACTCTAAAAATACTCGATTTTCTGAAACTATGGGTGACAAAATAGCACACGGTTCACTTGATCAGCAAAGACTCAAGACGTACACTCGTCAGATCTGAGGGCTGATGTTGAATACTTTGTTATCAGTGACTTGTTCTCCGGTTTCCTATTATCACCATATGAAACATAGCGGCGCTAAGGTATTATTTCACCCTGGACTTCTTGGAGGGTTGCTCGCTCCCTTAATATGAAAAAGGTTGTCTGTTTCTAGATATATCTGTCCGTTCTTTGTTATAATCGCCACACTTAGCTAACAGAAGAAAAGTTATTATGACATCTATCGTAAGCTATAACATTTTCTAACATTTTACAGAATTTGTTCCAGCTATACCCACAGTGATATTGAAAACAAGTCAATAATGATGTACAAGAATTATACCTTTTCCTTCGAGAGCGCTCGTTCGACGAAATATTTACGATGCTCGAGACGCCTGAGAGGGAAGTGCAAAGCTGCGATCCAGATGAATAAAGACGGAAAGATTACCAAAGCCGTCCCATGATAACCATTCACCAACACGTTACAACAAGACGAAGGCACTGTGCACTGTAAAATTTAAAATGGAATATATTCTTTTGTTCGTTACATATTCGCACACCACACATGCAAAAAACAATTACCCAAGTGAAGTAGTAAAAAAAAATGAATGTACTATGCGTTTTAATGAAAACCCTCTTAATAATCAGTCACAGTTGTTAATTGTTCGGCTAAGCGCTCGGTCATCGTTCGTCATTAAAGTGTACGCTCACAGTTCTAAAGAGCGGCTTAAGTGGTCGGAAAGGTACAACATGGTCATCATCCAGCTTGAGTGATTTGGTGGGGCGTGTCTTACCAAGGAGTCACAAAACTACATTTTTATGAAAAAGGAGTGAAAACATCAGCCAAAGTGTATCAAGATACAGTTTTGGATAATGTGAAACGTCTCAGCAAAACACTTTTTAAAAATATACCGTGGACTTTCCAGCAGGACTCTACGCCTGGTCAAGAGGGAACGAACTACCCAAGCCTGGCTTGAAACCAACGTTCCGGACTTTATAAGAGCTGAAGACTGGCCCTCATCTTGCCCAGATCTCAACCCTTTAGACTTCAAATTATGGTTAGTTTTAGAGGACATGGCCTGCTCTAAACGACACAGCGACATTGAGTCTGATAAAAAAATCTTTGGAGCAAGCAGTGGCGAAATTTCCCTTGGAAACAGTGCGTAAATCCATAGATTCGTGGCCGAACAGATTAAAGACCTGTATAAAAGCCAAAGGTGGACATTTCGAATAGAATATTTTTTTATTTTTAGCTGAGACTAATAAATTTTAATAATATTACATATTTTCATTAAAAAAAACGCATTTTCAGGAGAAAACATCCGCGAACTTGCCACCCACACACCAATAGGCATATGCACAGTGACACCGAGTTACCATTGGATTATCGTAAGGGTTTGTGAGAGATTAGATTTATTATTACGTAAAATTGGTACAAATTTGTCAAGGTCCAGGTATCATTCGATTAATACGTAAGTAAGTACGGCCTGCAACAAAATGTATACATTAGCGCTACCACTACAATGCACAAGTGCAATAAGTAACGCAATTGTGACTACTAACTATGCTTTGTCAATAATTTTAAATGTTTCACACATATATAATTTCAAATAATAAATTAACTTTTTTCCACATTATTATTAGAATAGTTATGTAGAAAAATAAAGTTTTTAAAAAAATAAATAATAGTAAAGTTTTGAAAAATAAATTTATTTATTATTATTATTTATCCAAATATTATATTCAATTATTTTTATTGTACAGGATTAGTCATGGGGTTGACAGCAGCTGAAAAACAACGACTCTATAGAGAAAAGTTAAAACAGGACCCCGTCAAGTATGCTGAAGCGAAGAGAAAGCATTTACAAAGATACCACAGTAAAAAGAAACTTGTTAAAGACATGACAGAAAGCGAACATAGAATTGCCAAAGAATACTGGAGGAATGCGAATATGAGATGGCGAAAACGTCAAAAAGTGTCAAGAGAATACTACAATTATTGAAAACGTTAAAACTTAAAAAAATGTAGTAATGGCACAGCCAAAGAAATGCTGGAAACTTTCACAGCGACATATAAATAAGGCTTATGCATATAAATGAAGAGTTTAGCTCTAAAACAAATAAATTCCAGCGAGAAATATTACCTGAAAATATGTGAAGCAAACCAGTTACATGATTTTTGTGTATCAAGTAGTTGACAGTTGTTTAGACTATAAGATTAACTTATAGCATTAAAATAAAATTGTCATTAGGTGCCAATACGTCTAGTTAAGACTCTAATAGTCTTAACTAGTCGTATTGGCAACTATTTACGACGTATTTTTAACTATCTTTACTAACTTAGGTGTGAATCCTGGCACAACCATTTAAGCTTAGTTAGGCTCTGAGTGGTTAACAGAAATGTTAGTAATGTTAATAGCACTGCGGTCTTTATTAAAAAAAAAGATAAAGATGACAAAATTATCAAAGCTGTTGCTTGAAACATTGTTACAAGAAAAACTGATATGGATGTTTTAAAATTAAAAATGCAGATTATTACCAATTTTATTATTTTAATAGCTTCACCTGTATGTAGCTCTTTTATACAATTGATTATGATTATAATCTATTATAGAAATAGATCTTCACTTCTAAATCTAAGCGTATTAAAGTATCAATCATATGCTCTCCGCTTTAAATTATAAATGCAGGTTAATACCAATTTTATAATTTCAACACGCTTTTATTAGCTTCCTTTGTATTTAACTGATTATGATTATAATCTATTATAGAAATAGATCTTCACTTCTAAATCTAAGCGTATTAAAGTATCAACCATATGCTCTCCGCTTTAAATTATAAATGCAGGTTAATACCAATTTTATAATTTCAACACGCTTTTATTAGCTTCCTTTGTATTTAACTGATTGTGATTATAATCTATTGTAGAAATAGATGTTCACTTCTAAATCTAAGCGTATTAAAGTATCAACCATATGGTCTCCGCTTTAAATTATAAATGCAGGTTAATACCAATTTTATAATTTCAACACGCTTTTATGAGTTTCGTTTGTATTTAACTGATTATGATTATAATCTATTATAGAAATAGATCTTCACTTCTAAATCTAAGCGTATTAAAGTATCAAACATATGGTCTCCGCTTTAAATTATAAATGCAGGTTAATACCAATTTTATTTAATGCGTGGGCGCTGGAGAAGATGTGGCGCAAGAAACTCCAGCAACGCTTCTATCTGTATGAACTGGAACAGTCAGTTTACAACAAAGATATAAACTGTACATAGGAGTTTACACTTGCGATTGGGAGGCGACAACAAATCTATGTTGAAATCTTGTCAGAAGTTGCTTGCCTATACATTCTTACATCCATCCCCTATTTGAGAGCATTTTTACGGGTATTACTAACATTTCTTCTGCATTAGCCCTTGACATAAGGCGAGTGATTATGATGAATGGAATGTGTCCCAGTGTTTTGCCCTCCACTCCGTTTATATTAATTAGTGTATAAGAAATCAAATTAAGGTGACAGGAAAGAAACGGTGTCATTATTTATTTATACGTAATATTTAAAAAGAATTTATATTATAACACGTAATAATACATATTATAAATATATAATCACACGTTCATGTGTTCGTATTGGAACATCGTGAACATATACCTCTACCCGATAGAAAAGTTCTCAAGACTGCGAAATTCAGCCTACGTAAGGTGCAACTTTTTAAAATAAATTAACATTCTATGTACGTTTTTTTCCAAATTATAGTCATATTAACAAAGTTGGATTCGCTCCAACGACTCTTCCACAGGTGCAGTACATTTAAAAACATTTATTAAATATTTTCAGTGGTGATACATTGTTATACGTACACTTTCCTCTTCCATCGTTCTTAAATGTCGTCTATATTCTTTGCAAAAAAAAAGTGTTACTAAACTCGGTTACATCTATCTAGAGATGTAACCGAGTTTATTCCAAATAACCTTGACAAAGGAAATCTGCCACTTTACGAAGGATATACCTAAAAAGGAGTACGAACAGCAAGACGAGATGGTATTGCTTTAAAAAAAAGGCGCTGTACGCAGGTATACACGTCACCAGGACAAGCGATGAATGTTCGCTATGAGCACAATCGGGTGATTGTGCCAACCAATGTATTTACATCTGTACAAGGAATTGTATATAAATTCAATAGGGAACACCGACTTCACAACTTCATATTTCACAAGGCATATTTTTATTTTTACTGTTTTTGTGCTAGCCGATTTCTTCTATGGAACCATCTTCGCAACGAAATAACATTTAACTCACCTACCTCTAATGCATAGTCAAGAAGAAGCAACTGATCGGACCGAGTTTCGGCCCTCGCGTAACAGGGTAACGGTCCAAGCCGAGGCTCCCGCTCGCGAGCCCTTGTGCTGCTTACCCATTAATAGAGGTATCGATTGAGTGCCATATGCGCGTTTGATCACCTCTCAACCCGGCGAAACTGTAAAAGCGCTCAGGCTAAAAGCGGTCATCAGTCCGAAAAAACAATAATAAATCATCTACTTCTCTTTTTTCAAAAAAAAAACGTTTAATCCGTGGTGTTGGATTGAACTGTGTTACGGCGTCCATATTGAAAAATATTATATTACGTCTGTAATTATATTGCTAAGTATTTTTTATTAATTTATTTTAATGTATATCAAGTTTTTTGTATACTTATTTAGTTCGAAAAATGTATTGTCGAAACTATATAATTTCGAGAATAGGCATTTTTTATTTTGAAAGTAGAGTACACGGTCTGTGTACTCGCAGTGCTCCCTGCCCCCGTAGACTTAGAGACGTAGAGAGTTCTAACCGAAGGGAACGCGTCTTTGTTTTCGCTTATTGTTATTCTTATAAAATCTTCGAAAGTGTGTCTGAAGACTATCGCGAAAATTAATATTATCTTGTCCATTAGTGCACGTAGTAAGCATATTTAGAAGAAACGTTTTAATTTTAGAGCTCGACTAAGTATTACCCGACCGAAATTGTGTCTGAAATTAAAGTGGTGTGTTTTCAATATAATTAAGCCGTGTTATATTATCCCTCACTTAAGTGTTTATGAAATTTACGTTTAGTTGAGTTAGTTTTCTACTATAGACATTTTTTTTTCGTAAGATTGTTTTTGAAACTGGTTCTTCTTAAAATTCATTTGCAAACAATTTGAACGGCTTCTTGACTACGAACGAGGCAATCATAGTGAGGAATTAGAAGCAGGGTATTGTGATTTAGATTTAATTCGCTCTTAGTTCAGGGATGTGAAGAATGAAATCGAACCGATATTGAAAAATTTCGTTATCTTCGTTCAAGTTTGCAAGGCGAGGCGAGGCGTTTAGTTTAATTAAGTATCTACCATTATCAACTCAGAATTTCCATGTTGCTCGGCAAATATTAGAGTATAGACATTCGTATAAGCCTATAGCAAATCGTCACGGTTGACGCGCCGCTTAATGGTACTAAACCATTGCGCTGTGATACTGAAGTTGATAGGATGAAATGGCTGATGATGAATTTCTTGACTGAATATATAGGTGCGTTGTTGCACATTGTTTTAAAGAAAATAGATAATGACACGAGGCGGCTTTGTGAAATATCGCTAGACGATGCAAGCGATTATCCGACTTTCGCAAAGCTTATGGAATTCTTCGCGAAACAGGTGCATGCTTGGCGAAAGAGATGTTCTCTTCTGGGCTCTCGACGGTCACGGTTTTAGTAATGCAGATTCGAATAAAAACAAGAGCACCAATTCTTGTGCCGCTCATATCGACTACAATCGAGTGTGCATTTCGTGCGGCACTGAGAATTTGTTGAGCAAGTGCTCAAAGTTTTTAAATTAAAAAACGGGGTTAGTTTAAAAGAAAGAATTTGTTAAAACATTTGCGTCTGCGCTTTAAATGTTTTAGTGACAAACAGTTTAAATTTCTCAACATGTTCTATGTTCCGGTATTTAATAAAAATATATTTCAAACATCTTTGGTTAATTGCGCAGTCTTGCCCATGTTATCAGAGGACGTCGTTACGATTGAAACCGGTTAACAGTGTTTAAAGAAAGAGATAAATACGGGCTTCCCTAGATAAACACGAGATTATAAAAATGAAAATGAAATAGAAAATTGTGTGTTTTGTTATTGATAAAATTATACCTTATATGTTTTGATATAAATAATATGGCATTATAATATGTGTATTTTAATATAGAGAATTGTTATTAATCCTACCTTATTTTTGTTTAATAGAAAAAGGTAAACTTTATTTCCGACACGAAAATTTAAAACATTACGATATTAACGGTGACAAACGAGCACAGGTTTACTGATGGTAAGTGATGCCTGTGTTCCATGACACCCACATTCAACGTTGGATTAAGAATCGTACCATCGAGGACTAAGATGGAATTCTTTGTCACCAATAATAAGGTCTACGGTTTCTTTCTTTCATCATTACTGCTTACCCTCGTAATCCGCTAACCTTACCTCCCTAGACAAGTTTTAATCAAAGTATATTTGTACTTTTATAATTAATCATATTAAATGAAAGATATTTCTTTTTGTGCAGACAATCCTGAATTCATACCCAGCAACCGTGGCAAGGGATTGGTACTTGTCTACAAGGGATTCACTTTTGCCAATATGAATAACAAGACGAGATGGTACTGCTCTAAGAAAGGAGTCGGGTGTAAAGTGAGACTTCTGACGACCCCCGAGGGCCGTGTGATTGAATCGATGTACGAGCACAACCATAATCCCCCCAATTTATATAGGTCTTCCGATGGAACGATTTATAGAATATAAATTGTATCTTTTAACGTATTGTTATTATATCATAATAGCGGCCAATAATTTTACGCGGATCCCTAACTCGTATGTCACGTTAATTAGTTGCAATATTAGCGTACTCTAAACGATTGAATATGATGGGCCAGATGTCCTATTCGTCGTATTCGATACGGTTCGATCTTCTGGTTATTATAGTCGATGCATTATGAACTGAGGTTTCGGGTCATAAATGATATTTATCTGTCTGTCTCGCTCGCACTTACAGGTCTTATTGAGAGGTAAGGTGCGTAAGAATTGTAGAGGTGTATATCGATAACGGGATAGGTACGATTGATATGCTAAATTATGTTAAGTATTAATAGGAATAATTTTTCGCTATCTGAAAATATTTCTTCAAAACCACGTTAGAATATAAATTTTCCATTGTCCGTATTGCGTAACGAAGCGTAAGTAATGTATAGTGTCATAACAAAAAATCTTATATTTATAGAAAACCAACAACCCTTACTCGTAACGACCAATCAGGAGTCAGAGTGCTAATGAAGGTCACGATGACGCATCGACCCCGCGTGCGCAGGTAGCTAAATATCGATAACTACTGTCAGTGTCATTTATTGCCCGACGACTCAGTTTAAAATGCGTCGATTATACCAGACGACATCGGCTACGCATAATATTTGATAGTGTCGTAAATATTCGCGCGACCATAGAGGCAATCACCCGTCTTCCACTTCTGTATTCCGATGTGATGCATATACAATGAGATCGGACAAAGGTTCAGATGCACGGAACATGTGACACAGTGCAACCAGACCAGACCAGAGAGTATATATACTTATTTTATAGTATTTTATTGACCAATATGTGAACCTAGGAATGTATATCCCACATTTATTAGTCTTTTGTACGGTTAGTTAATTATTTAGTTATGAACAGTTAAAAGTACGTTAGTCAGTAAAATCTTATTAAATAACTACTATATTTCACATAGAACCCGGGCAAGTACCTCACAAATGAGTTGTCGATTTCCTCCGCCAATACATTCGGAATGGAATTAGAACTGCTCCGGAGCCTAAAGTACATGGATGGATCCTGTTTACGAATAAATATACACTCGTGAGCAAATAAAATCGACCCAAGCGTACATGACGAGGTTGAATGTCTGTAAAAAAATAACTGAGTTCTGAATTATAATTTTCTTTTTGAAATATTAAAGCTGTGTTTTGGCTTCTAAATAAAGAAAATCTTTTCCAACAATACGGCCCAAAAACATGTTGTTATAATGTTCTTATTGTGTGTGTTATGTTATGTTGTTATTGTGAATGTTTCATTTTGGAGTTTAAGACACATTTTGTATAAATATTTTTAATTATTAATAAAAAGAATCTATTAATATGAATTTCATCTCATTTTAAAGCTAAAAAATTCACCTTTAATCTACTATAGTCAAAAAATAATACCGAGCAATAGAATTACATTTACGGCTTGAATCGATAATTTTGCTCAGGACTGTAGCATGACATCCATCCATTCCGGCTACCGCGAACATTTTTGATGTGCCCTAGAAGGGTGGCTCCCCAAACAAAATTCTGAGTGCATTGTTGAATAGTTGTAATATTTTCAACTTTTACTATATTTGTTTATATACGTCGATAATTTCTAGAAAGGCATAGTAATTAAGCTTGATTATGAAATATTTAGTGCCAGCACAAAGAATGACCTATTTCTTTGTGCTGGAACTAAATTTTTCATAATCAACATAGAATAAATAGTCGTAAATTAATTATTTTATTATATATTTACAAACATACTGCAAGCTGTTTAGCTCTACCACTGTTTAAATTATATTATTTTATTTATGTTGTATCATATATTATGTTATATTGTTATTATTTTATATAATTTAAGCTGATTATGTATCCAAAATTGGTTAGATATATACGTTAATATTTGTGCATATATTTATTTTTTAATTTCACATGTAATTGTAAAAAAATAAAAAGCTGCTTAGACATGCATTGGTTTCTTTAAATTGTTTACATTAACCGCTGATCATAATTTTATTTAAACGCAATCACATGGATCTCGATTGTAATTCAAAATAAATATTATGTATTAACTTCCAACGTTGTGACTGTACGGATAATGTTCGATAAACTACTCATCACCCGTCACCGCTGCCCACACGTCACCGCTGACGAGACGATATTCAAAAGTGTGTTGTAAATGTTTAAATTGTACGTGCATAAAGTAAAAATAATTTTAAAACTATAAACGCGTGTTTTTTTTAATGAAAACGCAATATTTTATATCTTACATATAGGAGGCGGTATAATTCGTTAAACTTCAATAATCTTATACTATAAAATTTGATCACATGGTTACTTGTAATTGTAATGCATTTATTATATTTATTACGCACGTTCATCTCATATTTCTTTTTTGCATAAACAAGAAATCGGAAGGAAATATTATTGTTTATAATTTTTCTTTTTTTTACTGATATTCAGTGCAACCTTTTTTTTACATAGTTTTCTAACAGATAGCTAATATAAATTGACAAATATTTAAAAACATTTAGAAATAAATAATATATTACAGAATCTGATGAGGTACCAGCTTTTCTTCGTCACTATCGACAATATAAATATTTTAACCCGGAACGATTTTCAAGCTCTTCGCCCAGAGAACCAGTCCCAATTCAGAACCCAGTTTTTCTTGTCAGTGATATTTTGAGTTCTATAATACCGAATAAGTAAACAAAAACACCAACTAATCCCACTGCTAGGCACAGCTGTCTATGAAGAATATGCCTCCTATGCTACAGCATAATAATCTTAATAAATCCATGTATCTCATCGAATGTACAGAATCTTATTAAAATAATTTACAATCAAAAGCTTCAGCTAGAATTTTCGATCTTTTATTTTATGTTAAAAGTTTGCAATTCTATTTAAATAAACACTTTTTTAAAGTGTGCCATAACATTGATATATTATGACACACTTTTAAACTTTCATTATGAGAAATACTACGGTCTTTACTCTCTTTACCTTTTATTTTTCAGATTGGGGTTACAAAGTGATACAATTAGAGACGACTGGCAAATCTCTTGTCATGTTTAGGAGTTTCACTTTCTCCTGCCAAGGCCGCAAGGATGTGAAGCAATATCTTTATTGTTCGAAAAGACTTTCAACAAAATGTCCAGCACGATTAAATTTGGATAAAGAAGGTTATATTGTCATTGCTGCCACAGATCACAACCATCCACCACCAAAGTTCACGAGAACTACTAATGGGACATACATCAAAATATCTTAATCTAGCGATATATAATTTTACACTTTCATCTATTTCTATTAGGTTTGATTCATAATTCCTTAACGAAGCAAAATGTGTTAAGAAACATATCGCATCTGTAAAGAACAACAAGTCAGTAATAAATAAGTCAAGCATTTGTTGGAGTCTGTTTGCAACTATTGGATTGAGTTATCTCACTTTACATCAGCCCCAACTCTCCACCGCTTGTCACTATTACTCTAGGATTTGATTAGGACAAGAAGTGATTGAATTATATATACAAAAGAATTTCAATTGGGAAGATGGATATAAATTACCAAACTCATGGAATCGAGTCAGTTATAGATAAATACAATTATCAACGTGGTGTTTTATATTAAAACCATTGTAAAGTTAGTGTGGCATGCGGAAATACCGACGGTATTGTCTAAAAAGAGGGTAGAGGTTGAAATTATTGCTTTTTACAAATATGACAACGCTTCTTGAGCATGCTACCACGACCGATGCTAACCGATTAACCGAAACGAAACTAAGGTCGAATACAATAAGGTACATTCAACATATTCAACACGATTAAGTTTTGATTTTAATTAACACAAAATCGTGATAGCTTATAAATATTAAAGCGAAATAATTATTGATCATTATTTTTATGATTTTTATGATCGTATACAAATAATGATAGTGAGAAATGTAGTTTTGATTTCAGTGACCTATAAATGGTAGATCCCTATTGTTTTTTTTTAAATCGTTATGTACTGATACCCTTATTTACTATTTTATAATGGTCTATACCATAAGCTAGTAAACGAATAATAAGTGTTAACACTTACTATATGTAAGAGCTCTATATTAAACATAGAATTTTAAAATGGTTCTGGAATATGATGCACAATATTAAACTTTAATTTTCAGATTGGGGCTACAAAGTGATACAATTGGAGAGGACCTGGAATTCTGTCATCATGTTCAAAAGACACGCGTTTCTTTACCGAGGCCGCAAGGATGTAAATCAATATCTTTATTGTTTGGAGAGACGCTCAACAAATTGTCCGGCGCAATTAAATTTGAATAAAGAAGGTTATATAACCACCGCTGTCACCGGCCATAACCATTCGCCACCAAAGTTCACAAAAACTAGCAGTGGCACATACGTAAAAATAAATAATCAAATGAGTAAAAAATAGCCAGACCTGTACAATCAAATACGAAAGTACCAAGTATGGAACGTTTAGTATATACGTTAATGTAAACCCATCTCTTATTGAGGACATTCAGGGAAATTATATTATAAATATTATATAATATAATTTATATTATATAATTATAAAATACAGTACCACTAGTGTTAAGTAATTAGACCTAATGCGTTCTTTGTACTTAGTGCATTATGAGCTTCGTATATTTATTTACAGTTGCGTGAAGTCTGTTGTTTGAAGTGTTTGCTAAGAAAACTAATAAATGTTTTTTTTTTCAAATGTTGTCAACTAGCATAACTCAAACCATTTGTGTTGTATGTAGGTTTTTGAGAGACGTTAAAATAGGAAAAGGTTAGCGATTCGTTCAGTATTTTGGTATCTTTGTATCAAAACTTTTTGGCATATTTGCTAGATTTTTTTTTAATTTGGTAGGTAATATTTTTTAAGTTTGTCTCAGGAAACCACTGACGGCACTGACACGGTGACTGGTGGACAATTTTTTTTCCATCTCTCTAAATGTACGTAAAACTAAAAATAATAAACAATAAAACACGACGGCGGCATTACCACGTGGACGGCAGTGAAGCAAAACGTAGTAAAGAAACCGGCATTTCTAAGAAATAAATAAAAAAAAAGTAAAGAAAGAGTCAAGAGTCTGAGAGAAAGTAAAGAAAGAGCATAGAAAGAGTCTCTGCTCCAATTACTTCTATAGAGAGGCGCCCTTTGTATTTATAGATTGTCACTTATTTATTATCGTATTAATCATAGTATGTAAAAATGGTAAATCATATAAAAAATTACTTGATATTACCATAGTTTTATCAAATCATTTGACACATTATGTATTACTTACTACTACTGGTCAATTTTTTTTTCAAAATTGTTCCAAATGTGTAACTCAAATAATTGTAGTTTAGATTTCAAGAGTGTGTATAGTAAACCTTATAATTTTAGTTTGAGGGAAGTCGATGTATACCGGGTGGCTCGGATCATCAAGCACCTAGTTATCCGCCCTCCCTAAGGAGCATGCAAATCATTGCCACCGCTAGAACCATCAAACACCAAACCACCACACTAACCCTATGTAACACATAATACAAAGTTAACCTTTAAACGCTAAATCTTCAAGCGACGGGTCACAGACGAGTGCATTCGTGTTTATTATAGTGTCGAAATATAGTTTTTGAGTTTGGTGGTTCTGGTTGTAGTTACTTGTGGGTGTGGTGAGGAAGGTGCTTGTCAGTCTTGGGTAACAAACAAACATCATTTATATAATTATGTTAAATTAAGATAAAATAAATGATTTCTTCTTTGATCTATTAGTCTATTTAAACTGCAAAATGCAGATTTTGTACTCGTGTATAATCGGTATAAATGTGTTCCATGGTTTATTAATACGAGTGGGTACTGGGAAGTGAGTTATGTATATATGTCCGAAGAACGTAAAGCGGTATGCATACTTTTCAAAGAAAAAAACCACCAAATGCCGCGCCAGACTGATTTTGGACGAAAAAGGCCTGATTATTTCCGCCCATAGTGTTCTACTAAAATTGTTTTAGTGATGCTCATGTCCTGTATAAAAATTGTATTATTACTGTATATATGCATGTATAAATGTATAAGCTCATGTCAATTAGACATCGAAGCGGCTGCCCTATCGGAACAAGGCCTCAGTCAGCGAGTCAGCGAGAACTGGCTCGTGTGTTAAACATGAGCCAGTTTTCTGTGTCCAGAGTTTACCGGCGATACCAGAAGAAGCGACTCCGGCAGAAGAAAGTGCACATCAGAGAGGAATGACCGATTCATCGTCAGTACTTCGCTTAGAAATCGGGCCCTCTCTGGCCTTCAACAGGAGCTCAGAGGAAGAAACTGTTACATAATAATAGAATTTTATCACATGGTTACTTGTAATTGGAATGCATTTATAACATTATACGCACGTTCATCCATATTTCTTTTTTACATAAACAAGAAATCTGAAGGAAATATTATTGTTATTACTTTTTCTTTTTTACTGATATACATTGCAACCTTTTTTCACATAGTTTTCTAACACATAGCTAATATAAATTGACAAATATTTAAAAACATTTAGTAATAAATAATATATTACAGAATCTGATGAGGTGCCAGCTTTTCTTCGTCAGTATCGACATTATAAATATTTTAACCCGGAACGATTTTCAAGCTCTACGCCCAGAGAACCAGTCCCAATTCAGAACCCAGTTTTTCTTGTCAGTGATATTTTGAGTTCTATAATACCGAATAAGTAAACACAACCACCAACTAATCCCACTGCTAGGCACAGCTGTCTTTGAAGAATGTGCCTCCTATGCTACAGCATAGTAATCTTAATAAATCCATGTATCTCATCGAATGTACTTAATATTGTTAAAATAATTTACAATTAAATACTTCAGCTAGACTTTTCGATCTTTTATTTTATGTTAATAGTTTGCAATTCTATTTCATGTTATGATTTGGAATAAAAAAACACTTTTTTAAAGTGTGCCATAACATTGATATATTATGACACACTTTAAAACCTAGTGGAGGTTTTAAAGTGTGCCATGAACACTACGATCACTATTCGATCAGAAATACTACGGTCACTATTCTCTTTACCTTTTACTTTTCAGATTGGGGTTACAAAGTGATACAATTAGAGACGACTGGCAAATCTCTTGTCATGTTTAGGAGTTTCACTTTCTCCTACCAAGGCCGCAAGGATGTGAAGCAATATCTTTATTGTTCGAAGAGACTTTCAACAAAATGTCCAGCACGATTAAATTTGGATAAAGAAGGTTATATTGTCATTGCTGCCACAGATCACAACCATCCACCACCAAAGTTCACGAGAACTACTAATGGGACATACATCAAAATATCTTAACTATATTAAGATAGATATAAAATAATAATAATAAATTTTATTTGCTGTAATCCTATATACAATTTCAGTTCTGTCTGGCCCCCGCACTAGGCTAAGCCTGTCCTGTGGGAGAGGACAACTTGTCGATTTCCAAGTATTTGCGGTACATTGTAGCAAAGAAGACAATATTACATTAAGGAATAATTGTTAATTAAATGAAATTAAGACAGAAATTACACGAGAGATACAAAATAATCAACGTAACATAAGCCCAAAAAGATAAAAAATAATAAAATAAAATAATGAAACAATTTAAATGAAAGAAAAATAAAACTATGTGAGAGTGTATATGTGTGTGTGCGTATGACTTGTGTATGGGTGTGTGTGAGTATGGAGCAACATTCAACAACAATATAATTTTACACTTTCATATTTTTCTATTAGGTTTAATTCAAAATTCATTAACAAGAGAACAACAAGTCAGTAATAAATAAGTCAAGCATTTGTTGGAGTCTGGCTGCAACTATTGGATTGAGTTCTCTGACTAACTATATATAGAGTTACATCAGCCCCAACTCTCCACCGCTCGTCACTATTACTCTAGGATTTGATTAGGACAAGAAGTGATTGAATTATAGATACATAAGAATTTCAATTGATATGATGATAAATTACCAACATCTTGGAATCGGGTCATTTATCTATAAATACAATTATCGACGTGGTGGCGTTAGTGCGACGTGCGGAAATACCGACGGTATTGTATAAAAAGAGGATAGAGGTTTAAGTTCTTCCTTTTTACAAACATGACAACACTTCATGATCATGCTACCACGGCCGGTGCTGACCGAACGAAACGAAACTAAGGTTGAAAACAAGGTTACATTCAAAATATTCTAGGCGATTATGTTTCAATTTAATGAAGTCAAAATCGTGATAGTTTAAAAATATTAAAGCATAATAAATCATGAGGATTAATTTTATGATTGATCTATGATTAACCGTATACAAATAATGATAGTGAAAAAGTAGTTTTTATTTCAGTGACCTCTAAATGTAAGATCCCTATTGATTTTTAAAATCTTCATGTGCACGTTTATTTTCAATTTTATAACGGTCTATACCATAATCTGGTAAACTGATTATAAGTGTTAATAATTCCTAACTCTTATATATAAGAGCTCCATATAAAACATTTTATTTTAAATGTTTAATATAGAGCTCTTACATAGTTAGAATTTTAAAATGTTTCTGGAATATGATGCAGAATATTAACCTAAATTAATTTTTTAGATTGTGGCTACAAAGTGATACAATTGGAGAAGACCGGGAAATCTGTCGTCATGTATAAAAGACACTCGTTTCCTTACCGAGGCCGCAAGGATGTGAATCAATATCTTTATTGTTCGGAGAGACGCTCAACAAAATGTCCGGCGCGATTGAATTTGAATAAAGAAGGTTATATAACCACCGCTATCTCCGGCCATAACCATTCGCCACCTAAATTCTCAAAAACTAGCAGTGGCACATACGTAAAAAAAAATAACTAAAAAAGAAATGTGTAAAAAATAGCCTGATCTGTCCCATTTCAAAGGCTACACTTTTGAATAACCGAAAATTCATTTATGATCAATATAATGTATATCAATAGGTAATCAAATACAAAAGTACCAAGTATGAAACCTACAGTATATGTTAACGAAACCTAACTCTTATTGAGAACATTGTGAGAAGTTTATAATACAGTAACACTTCTCTTAACTTATTATAGACCTAATGCGATGTTGCACGTAAGTTAAGTGTTTCGTTTTTTTTTATTTTGGGCTGTTGGCCCGAGGGCTTTTATAGTTTCACCGGGTTGAAAGGTGACTGAGTGCTTATGGCGCTCAGCCGAGACCTTTATTAGTGGGTAACGCCACCACTTACCAATACCACCACTTCGTAATGCGTAGGCGCTGGTGTCAAAATGGAGCAAGAACTCCAGCGACGCTTTTATATGTTATCTGGTGAGAAACGACATGGCGGTTTCGCGAATAATTTTGTTAGCGACGCCCTCGCGGGGGCGGTAGGTTGGTGCAGCGTTACAGTGTAGAATATTCATCAGGGCTTGGACTCTGGTGGCCGGGGTCGTGGAGGGCGTACCTCGATCTCCTTCGGACGCGGGGGATATTCGAGATGGGATTGTAAGTCACGGCACTCACAATCAGTGTGCTTGGGTGTGTTACGGCAAAGTGGAAGTATCGGTGGGAAGCCTGGTGAGTGAGAAGCGGTGAGCAAAGACGGGGCTTGCGTATGTCATTATAGATCGGATGCACGCTTTTTAAAGTGTAATTTTATTACGTAGAGACATTTTGCTATTTTTATTAAGTAACAGGGCAAATGACCGAGAACAAAGGCTGCTTTACGCAGTTGATGCGTCTGTGGTTTTATGTTCGTATTTTGCTATGCGATAAATTTCGGTGATGGTTGAGTGGAACCTTTCAACCAATCCCATAGAATTAGGGTTGTGCGGGGTACCAATATGTAAAGTAATTTTGTATAGTTCTAATATTTCTTTCATAAGGACATTATTAAATTCCATACCAGAATCTGAACTAGGAGTTCCATAATAGAAAAATACTTTATTAAGGCTCTAATGACTTCAGAGGTATGATCTGTTATTTATTTCAATCACTTGACCAAATTTATTAAAAGCATCAATAAGAGTGAGAAAATACTTCCCTTCTATTTTGAAAAAGTATCAATAAATAATTCCTCGAATGGCTTAGATTGTGTTTCAGTTAATTGTATTTCCGGTTTTACGGGTTTTCGGTAATATTTCATGTTTTGCACACTTCAGTCTGATCCATATTGTTCCAGTAGAACGTTCGTTTTATGTGTGTAAACGTTTCTTTAATACCTCTAAGGCAATTTTTTCCTGAGTGATATTTAAGAACTACTTCGCGTTGTTCCGTTTCGTCTTCTAGATATATATTCTCTTAGTATATTCATAAAATCTAACGCTGTCTTTTTGGAATAGTTGTGTGGTTACTTTTGAGAACTGATTACGATGTACGTTGTCTGCGAAATAAAAGAAATATTTGATTTTAGGTCTAATGTATCTTTTAAGAAAATTTTTAATTAATTCTAAGTTCTCTAAGGTTAAATGAATTTTTAATATCTTTTGCTTGTCTCTAGAGATGTTTTTGACTGAACATTCGTTTCTGTTCTATGTGTATACGAGTACTTGATTAGGTTTCGTATCAATTGCCTATTGAAGAATAGGGATATCCAATGTATCTATGTTCTCAGGCGAAAATATTGTACCTATGTTACTGTGTCTTTCGGACGCGGTCATGGTGCTAATATCTGGAGAGGATATCGTGGTTGTTTACCGTCTAAAGAGGAGATACTTAGTTTCCGAATCGGATGAAATTGTTATCGGTTGTATTGATGTTTTCGATTTAACAAGCTGTTCAATTTCGGTCACAATACTGTCTAAATATTTTTGAAGTTTTTGTTCTTTTTCATCTACGTTAACTTTCATAATATCTATGAAAGTTATATATTATATTCATCGATTGTACTGCACCTTGTCTCAGCATCGTTTAATGTACGACTACCAAAGACTTATCGCTACCTACTGGCTCTTGGGATAGAACCGCACCTAAAGCAAAATTCGGCCGTCGTAAGAACAAAAAGTCGAGAGAAGTCGGGGTATTATTTATTATTTGATTAATTTTCTATAATTTCCTACGAGTCCAAGAAAACTTTTTATTTCAGTGGTTGTTCGTGGTATAGGGAATTTAATTATCGCCTGGATTTTATCATTGTTTGGTTTCGAACTCTCTTTAGTAATCGTATAACCTAAGTACAAGACTTCTTTTCTCAAAAATTCGCATTAATCTAGTGTGATTTTAAACTTGTTTCTCTGAGACTAATTATATATCGTAACTTTTCTATATGCTCTATGTGCGTCATCAAGGTAAACGAGCCAATGAAGACTTCTTAGGACGTTATCCATAGCGTTGGAAGGCGGCCGGGGCTGTCCTTAACCCAAATGGCATACGTTTTAATTCGTTATGTCCTGACTGTGTTGTAAAAGCTGACTTTTGTCTATCACAATCTTTAACTGCTATTTGGTGATAACCACTAGCTAGATCTAGAGTACTAAAGTATGTTGATTTGCCTAATTTATTAAAAAGATCTGTAATATTTGGTAAAGGGCATTTATCATCTATAGTAATTTCATTTACACGGCGATAATCTATAACCATTCTAAATTATCTCCTCCCTAGAAGCATCTCAATCCAATACAATATTTTGTATCCTATTACAAAATTGAAGAAAGGATTCTCCGTTTCTAATTTTTAATGATTCTAGTTCTATTGCGATACATTCCTCGGATCCTGGATCACCAAAATGTTGGGTTAAGATGTTTTTTAATTCTTCCCATGTTTTCATATCCGTGTTGTCGCTTAATAATGTAGCGGCTCTACTTATAAGTTTGCTACTGAATGCATGGAATCGATATTGGTTTTGCGGTATACTTTCGTTACCTTTTGCAGTACTTAAGACATACTCGCACTTGATGTAAATAAATTTAATAGTTTTTCATCCCCATCATATTTAGGGATTAAATATAAAATATCTTTTGTTATGATAGCGACTGACATCTTAATACAATTTTTATTTTAACACAATTAATAACACACGAAAATTATAAGCCTATTTTTGTGCTAACAAAATCAGATAACGTGATTATGAATTAATTAATAAAATCCGCTGAGTTTAGTTCGGTAAATGCGGAAAAGAACAGGGATATATGGAAACAGGAAGTGAAAAGTTTTACTCACAGTCTGCCCATCCCCATGTCCTCCAGGTGATTCTGCCCATTTGGAAAGACTGACGTCGAAAGTCCTGCGCGTCCTCTCGATGGATGCTGCACCGATGCGCGCCCGTCGCGGAAGTTATTTATTTGGTTCGTGGATATCCGACAGCTATACTTATATTCGAATCTATTTAGCGATTCGAACGATAGAACGGTGGCGGGATATATATACGGATATCCTACCAGCTGCGCCACTTAAGTGTCGACGGACCTCGAAAGACTTTTTAAAAAAAACAATTAAGTTTTAATTAAATTTAATCTTGTCTCGAGCACAGGTAGGACAGGAGTAATGAATGCTTCTTATTTAACAGCGTCAAAAATGGGTGGTCTCTTACTGCGGAATTAGCGAAATTCAATCTCAGTGAGCAAAATGATTACATCGGTGTTGTGATGAATAAGGAACGGGTACAGGGTTGTGGCGACATAACTACGTAGTAAACAAACCGGCAAATCTACGAAATAAATAAAAAACAAATAAAGAAAGAGTCCAGAGAGAGAGAGAGAAAGTAAAGAAAAGAGCAAAGAAAGAGCCCATGTTCCTATTACTTCTATAGGGAGGCGCGCTATGTTTATATAGATTGTTACTTCTTCATTATTGTATTAATCATAGTACGTAAAAATGGTAAATCGTATAAAAAAATACTTGACATTACCATAGTTTTATCAAATCATTTGACACATTATGTATATTACTGATGATTCTAAGAAACGATTAAAATATAATATATACTAAGATAAATTTGTTTTCTCTTTGCTCCAAATGTGTTTAATTCAAATATGCGTGTTTTGAAAAGTGTGTAAAGTAAAACTTTGGAATTTTATTTTGAGAGAAGTCGATGTGGTGGCTCGGATCGTGCTTTGTGGTTATCTCTAGGGCAAGCCTATGTTCAGCAGTGCATTATGGATAGGCAGTGATGATAATGAAACTTAAAATTGCTTATATTCAATTAACCGCCCTCCCTAAGAAGCATGCAAACTATTTCCACCGCCAGAATCACCAAACTCAAATACCAAACCGTCACACTAACCCTAGGTAAAACACAAAACAACTAGCGTATACGTGTGTAACCTTTAAACGAGGCATCCTCAAGTGTAATACGGCTAACAGAGGAGTGAGTTCTTAGTTTATTATAGTTCTTGTTTGGTGATTGATTGGTCGTAGTTATTTGTGTCACTGCCTCTAGTGCCTTTGCATGCATATATTTTTAGTAAGGTGCTTGTCAGTCGTGGGTAACAAACATCATTTATATAATTATGTTAAATTAAGATACAATAAATGATTTATTCTTTGATCTATTAGTGTTATTAAACTCCAAAATGCAAATTATTTCTCGTGTAATATCGGTATAAATATATCCTTGTTTTCTATTATTTTCAGATTACAACATAATACGAGTGGGTAATGGAAAGTCAGTTATCATGTACCAGAGCTATACGTTTTCGTATCAAGGTCCGAAGAGCGTAAAGCGGTATCCATACTGTTCGAAGAAGAACAGCACTAAATGCCGCGCCCGACTGAGATTGGACAAGAATGGTCGTATTATTTCCGCCCACACCGTCCACAACCATCCACCGCCGAAGTTCAGAAAATCATTGGACGGGATTTATGTTAAAATAGATTGAATTCAATTGCTTTTGAATTAAAATTGTTTTAGTGATGCTCCTGTGCAGTATGAAAATTGTAATATTACTGTACATATATATTTGTTACAATGTGGAAATTAACGTATAAGCCCATGTTACTTATACATCCAATTCGTGATGTCGGTTTGCCAGAGTCGCCCTTTCGCTTTTTATTTTTTTCCATATAGTAAGAACATATCCACACAGAGACGAAAGAAACGTCAAATTGCTTCGTCAAGTTCCAACGTCTGTATGTCTCCTGCTTTAGACTAGTGTCAACAATTACTTGTCTATCATCATACTTTATTAAGTACGTGCTATTGTGCCACAACCTCAGTGAAATTAATTTTAAATTATAGTAATTTATATAAAATATATGTTAGATCACCTCTTTCAAATATAACTGTTGTTCTTTTAAAACAATAAAAAAATCTTTTATTATTACATGTAAAATATTTTAGCGTAGCTGTAGTTTCTTTTCTTTTGACTTAACGTGTTCGTTTAGTGACCCCAATTTTTTTTTTAATTTTCCCCTAGAGACTAAGAGTCTCGTTGGATGGCACAAGGTTAAGCTGAGTTTAAATTGGAGTATGAAGATTCAAATTGAAAGACGTAAGAGTGGTTTAAAATAATAAAAAATACGCTATGGTCATGAGTAGCAGTGGGACATGAATAGACCATAGATATAGATATGTTGTATATCTAAATATGTTGAGATGTTCACAGAGCAGTTATTTATTTCCAGATATCATTCAATTCCTGCCCACGACCGGAGGGAAAACGATAATTATGTATCAGAATCATACGTTCTCTTATGTGAACGGTAAACGAAACCTTCGTTGTTCGCGAAAGCTGGCAAAGAAGTGCAATGCTCGACTCATTTTGAATTCAACTGGCAACATTGTAGCTGGCCATAACGTTCAGCATAACCACCCACCACCGAAGCTTTGCCGAACTTCAAATGGCATTTATATTAAAATAAAATAACATAGTAATTACTTTAATGTTCTAGTGACCGATCTCACAATCTAGAGGGCGTGAATTCTGACCCCGGCTGGCTTGTAACAGTAATTTTTTCAGTTTTAAATGTGAAGTGGCGGCACATCTCACGACATACTCGTATATCAGAATAAAACGGATGTTGTCTCTGTCTAGTTCTATTGATAGAAAAGACAAGAGGTACTATTTTTTTTAATTATCTACTATATACGAGTGTATGTGTTTTATATCATCGATGGCACAGAACCCATAATTATTTGACTGGGTGTAGTACGGTTATAAAAAAGACTCCACATTAGCTCTCTGAATTTACCTTTGCATAAATTTTAATTAACAGTCGAGGACAATTTAGAACGAAAAACGAATAGCCAAATATGATTTTAATGAATGCATGCTCTGTATGTCTAAGGTATTTTAATATAATATACTTAAATGGATTTTAAATGTTTTTGTAAACACACATCTGTAAACAATTTAAGGATTTAGGCAGACCTCCGAGTTTCTTGACGGTCCTTCTTGAAGACCTCCTTTTTGGAACCTGCGTCAATTTTAAGTACTCTTATATATGTACTTGTCAACGTCTGTCAAGGCTTATGAAAATAAACGAATTTTATTAGATTTTATTTATTTAATAACCAGAATATATTGCCATGGTTAAAATCGACTAGGAGGAAATCATGTAGTATTTCTACAATAGTCGACGCATTATGAACTGAGGCTTCGGGTCATAAATCATATTTATCTGTCTGTCTCGCTCGAATTAACAGGTCTTATGGAAAGGTGTAGCGATGTGCGTAAGAATTGTAGAGGTGCATCTCGATAACGGGATAGGTACGATCGATATGCTAAATTATGTTAAGTATTAAAAGGAATAATTTTTGCTATCTGAAAATATTTTTTCAAAACAACGTTAGAAAATAAATTCTCCATTGTGCGTATTGCGTTATGAAACGTAAGTGATGTAATGAGTGTCATAACAAAAAATCTTATATTTATAGAAAAACAACAACCCTTACTCGTAACGACCAATCAGGAGTCGGAGTGCTAATGAAGGTCACGGCATCTACCCCGCGTGCGCTGGTAGCTAAGTATCGATAACGGGTTGCATTGCGTGCACATTCCTACTGTCAGTGTCATTTATTGCCCGACAACTCAGTTTAAAATGCGTCGACGTAATAATACATTGGATTATTGAAGGACTCGCAAAGACCCCTTTATACATTTTTGTGTATACGAGAAGAGATGAATATGACACAATAATTGTTATTACAGATACAATACAGTACCTGCCCACGATTAAGGGGACGGACGTAATAATGTATCAGAAGTACACCTTCTCGTTTGTGAACGGGAAGCGATACCTGCGCTGTTCCAGAATGTTCCGTGGAAAATGCGAAGCCAGGCTAAGCGTGGACCCAAATGGGAATATACTATCAGCTCATCCCTTCCACAATCACCCACCACCCACATTTTACAAAACTACTAACGGATTATATTTCATAGTGAAATCTTAGATTATACCCCATGTCTGACGTTTCACTAAATAAGATTTTTAAAAACCAAAGGCACATAGATCACCCGGTGGAAAATGACGACTGCGGCCCATACACACGTAAATCGATCGTCAATAATTCACCGTCACCTTTGTCGTCACCATTGAGGACTGAGATGGAATGCCTATGCAGTAACTGGAACCCCAGTCTCATCAAACGAAATACAGCAGCATTATGCTGTTATTTCACGCTTTTTCCAGTCGAGTCCTTCGATTCATATTACATACAAACTTAATCGTGGGTCATTTAGGTGAAACTTCTTTAAAAAAAGACCAAACAAAAAAAAATTGCTTGAGTAATTAAGAATTAAAACTGCTTTATATCAAATAAACGTGTTAAATGGAATACAAAAATCGTATCCATTAGCTAAAAAAATCGATAACTATATATAAATATTTGTATGTTCTCCCTTCAACGTAAGCGCTTTTTTAATCATTTTAGCTTTATATTTCATTTTATTGATGTTCCGATGTTAAATCAAAAAGTTTTGATATTATTAGTGATATGGATTTCAACCATATAAAAATATTATAAATTTCAATCAAAACATTTACCTAAATTTAGGTAATTTTTATAAGGTATAAAAAATTTATACATAGTTGTTATAAGGTATATATGTATAAGAGTTACTTGTAAAAATATACAAAACATGTGTACAAACATTTTTAGGTTATACACTTCATATATGGAGCTCCTACTTCAAAAGAGATGGTAATATTCTTAAAATACAGATAGACAGTCAATAACACCATCTCATCCAAATTTGGAATATGTTGAGCCTTACGTTGACTTGGACTGGCAACGTTAAAACAACGGAAAACACCTGTCATAGATAGGTATAATTTTTTTTTGATCCAGCGCGAGTTCACTGTCTTGAACATTTAGCAAGTTTAAAAAAAAGTTTAAACTTGTTAAAATGTTACCGCATATGCTAGTTCTGAAGCAAATAATAAGCATTATAATTACTGGTATTCGGCAAAATCGTTGTGTTTCTCCAATCAGAACCTCAAAGGTCTTTTGAAATGTTTATTTTATTTTGTAGCTGTAACGTGATTATAATCACGTCGTTATTTTTTGCAGATAACATCAAATATTTGCCATCTGCTCATGGGAAATCAATAATAGTGTATCAAAATTTCTCCTTCTCTTTTGTAAATGGTATATCATAAGTATCTACGGTATTCTAAACGACGAACGAAACAATGCAAAGCACGGATCAAGCTTGACTCTGAGGGTAATGTTGTAGAAGCATCCCATGTCAGCGAGCATAACCATCCAGCACCAAATTTCATTAAATGCAATAGTGGAGTATATTTCAAAATCGAATAAAATATCGATATATACAGAATTCTAAAAATCTTGAATACCAAGGATTCCACTGTAATCTGGGGAGTGTTTTGAGGTAATGTTGATATTGTTGATATAAAAAGTTCATATATTCTCCCATAATACGTGGGATTGGAGAATATATCACCGATCACAATCATCACGAAAATGTATTATAATCGATTTTTATGACCAACCCGAAGGAGTATATTTTTATGGTATATTGTGTATAACTATAAAATAAGATTTAGAATTAAGATGTCGCTTCTCTCACAGCGTTTTTATATAAATTGTAAAACACTAATCGACACATATGTGTTTCTCTGAATAAATCATGTTTTTATTTATATTTTGTTTTTAAAAATATAAATTCATAAACTCGCGCCCATATACCCGTGATGATCAGCCTTAATGTTGCAATGTTAAAGACCTATTAAGTCACTTCATATATAAAAAAAAATTGTTGATAATACGGTCGCCCGTGTGAATTATAAAATAATATCCTGTTCTTTAGTACTATTACCAATTGTTTATAATGACCCTATACTTCCATCCTTCCTTATCGGAATATCCTTTTAGCAATTACTTTACCTTCTCCACTAACAAAGTTTTAACGAGTACATCATATCCCATAAATTCTCTTGTTTGCCTGGTATGAAACCATAAAATTATGTACGTATTTAATAATAGGTAATCCTATGTCAGTTTACACGTTTACGTGTTATTCTGTCTATCACCTCGTATATAATATTTGTAATATTGAATACATCTATATAATCAAGTTTTGTATTGGTATATAAATATGTATCCCTATTAGAATTGCTAAACCTAAATTTAACTGGTATTTGATGTGATGTAGCTTCACTAATGCGAGGATACCAAAAGTGCATTTAAATAATACGTCTATCCAACATGGCGAGTACTAGGCACGTCCTTGAAAGCATTACGGATTTCGCTGGTGACTTTTAAGATTATTAAAAAGACTATCAGTGGAAAGACATTCGACTTGACTAAAGAAAAGAAAGAAATATCGACACCGATTAGATAATATTACAGACTGTATTTTCTTGCAGATCAAATTCTACATTTACCCACAATAGGAGGTAAAAATATAATCATGTATCAAAATTATACATTCTCGTATCGCGTGGGGAAACTTCAACTGCGTTGCTCCAGACACATGAGGGGGAAATGTCCAGCGAAAATAAAACTGGACCGTGATGGGAATATCATTGCAACTGAAACTTACCACAACCACCCTCCGCCTCAGTATTATAAGACCAATCAAGGGTTGTATATTAAAGTTCACACGACAATTTAAGACCATAGACAAACCACTCTATACAACAAAACATACAAAGGAAACTTGACTTTAAGCTTTTGCAATAAGCGGAAAGTGTATATTTTCTTGATACTTGTATCGAGATATTTAAAACTAAAGAAATGTCTTTTCAAATTTTTTTGGCGCCCTGAATGTGCACATTTCATTTTTGTTTTGATCTGTTATTCATTGTATGTTATATGTCAAAAATAATTAGTAATTTTTTTTATTATATAATCAAGCTCATAAGTTCATTTTCTATTTTTTTTGTTGTTTTGTTACATTGTTCATATTTAATAATATTTGTAGGTAAATGTGTTGTATTATTTACCCACTTTATTATTATTACATTTCAACTATTATACATATCTACACATACTAGTATAAGTGGCATTATCTAATTCATTGATTTCGTGCAAAACGACTACCCTTTTGATTTGATATCATATAAAAATAACTCTTTCATTCGGCGCAATATTAACATGTTTTGTGTTGTGTTCTTCTAATCGGTTCAGTCTAAACGACGTTTTTGATAAAATTTTACTTTAATTATATTTCTTATACAGTTGTCTTAAAAATATTACATTTCTTATCATTTGCTCTCAAAGTTAGAAAATTATGTTTTATTTTTAATAATAAAAACAAATAAACTTAATATTTATACTAGTGCTATTACAGATTAGATTGAAATTACGTTTTTTTTTTACAGAATTTACGTGTCAAATATTGCCTATTGGGTTTGGAAGGTCTATTGTAAAGGTGAACGATTATACCTACTCCTATACAGGTCACGGTAAACGATATCTGAAATGTTCTCAGAAACTTAGTACCGGATGTAAGGCTCGGCTTCAGATGAACAAAGATGGAAGCATTATCTTTATCGATACCAACCACAATCATGTTCCTAGGAAATACTATAAGGCTTCTAATGGCACATTTGTATCGTGTCGTGAAAACTTAAATAAACTTTAATAATTACTTGTTTCTACTATATCCATTACCTCTACTTCATAGAAGCACGAGCACATAGTATTTAACACTGGTCCATTCAAATCTCGTGCCGGATTAAGGCAAACTATCGCAGTGAACTACGCCATCTTAACCCCAACCTTTATAATCACCGGTTAAATTGTGCCAAACACTATGTAAAAGAAGTCTGTTTGATATGCTGTCGCCCTAAACATTGCTGCTATCAATATGTGTGCCTTATGTCGTTCCAGTACAGCATTAGACCTCATCGAATTTATTCAATTCTTTGATCACTCACGATTAGTAAGGAAGCACTAGTAATATATTAAATTGTAGAATAGGTGGCAGACGAGCCAACAGCTCACCCAAAGACAAGTGATTACCGCGGCCCATGACCATCCGCAATACCAGAGGAGTCGCAAATGCGTTTCCGGCCTGTCCAATTCTTATCACCGCTCATATAAAGTATCTTTATGATCCACGATATGCAATGTCTTCAAAACTGTACACCATTCGTTCTCCCTTACGCTGGTATTCTGTGCAGGCAAAGATGAATTAAAAAAAAAATTGTCATCTTCAATGTCAAGTCAATAAAAGCTTGTTAGAAAAGGAAATGAAGCATTTGTCATCAGTAAAACATGACTTAACTCCATCAATATGTAAACAATGAAGTGGTTAATTTTAAATTTTAATACAAATCCAACTGAGCTTGCTCCTAAAAATATTTGTGGTAGGATGACAACTGCACGACAATTGACCAATAGTGAATTCCAACCTATCATCTCAAGTTTCGCAGACCGTGCCGCAAAATATACTAGTGACTGACTAGTGACGCTCCAAATAAGCACATGTTTCGTCTGGTGTAGGGATTCGGAAACCTTTATTACTGGTGACGAGGCATTCTATCTCAGCCCTCAAGGGTGACAACGCATCTGCAAGAATAAATTCTAAAAAGGTTAGTGCGGGATGCTCGTCCCATTGGAAGCTACACACAACAGTGGTAGACCTCTATTGCAGTTGGTTTCTAGCTGCAGAATGAATGGGTCTGCTCGACCGGGATAAGACCACGCCCTCACATAATACCATGCATGAAATATCAGCATATTGTTTCTGTGTTTCGTCTGGTGAGTGTGGGGATCCGGAGATCTTTATTACTGGTGACGAGGCATTTAATCTCAGTCATCAAGAGTGACAACGCATCTGCACTATGATTCCTTGTCAAGGATGTATGTAAATGTCATGTACCGCAGGTATCACTTGCCATCAGGTGAACTGTGTGTGAGTTTGTTACTCTTAATGTAATAATATATAATAATAAAAATAGACAAAGATGGCCGTATTATATACGCATACAATACACATCGGCATCCCCGCCTTCATTTTTAAGATATGAAAAAGATTTCTTTGTGAAATGTAAATAAATATTCAGACTTTTTATTTGGAATCCCGTCCGTAATGCTAGTTTTTTATCGTTTTTTTTAGTACGTAATGAAGAATACATGTAGTTCAATAACCTTCGTTTAATTTCAGGCGAGTTGGAATACGAGTTCCTTATTTCATGTAAAGGAAAGAAGAATATGATTCTAGTGGAGGGGCACACTTTCTCAGTGCAAGGCGGCAATCCTTCCACGTTCTATTGTTCCAAGAAGTCTAGGACCGGGTGCAGGGCGAGGGTGGGGCTCCGGGAAAAGACCATCGCTAGCTACTACCCTGCGCATAACCATCCACCTCCAATGTTACACAGGGCTAATGACGGCACTGTTCTAAGAATCAATTAAAACAATACGTTCAAAAACATATGAAATATAGGATTGAGGTTCGAAGGTTATATAACTAATCACGAATCAATGTTTAAATAATCACGTGACATCCTGGTTATAAAGTCCCAAAATGTTAGTACTCATATTGGTCTCGGTAAGCAAGTTTTGTAAAAATCATCAAAGACCACTTGTAATATTTATTTACACGATGTTTCTTAATGTTTTGAATGTAATAGATAATAATTTAATATTAATATATACACACCTTTTGACGTAAGAATAAATTGTTCTAAATATACCGATAGAAAATTAATAGTATTTGTATGTGAATTCTCTAATTAAAGAAATAAGCAAACAAACATACTAACACGTACACAAGTATTTATTATTTATTCAGAAAGGTAACATATGATTTCTCTACTAGGACCTTTGCCAATACAACTCTTGGCAACCGATAACGACCTGGTTATAAACACGTGATATTATACGATAATACTATGACTGTCCTGAAGTATTTATATATACGAATTTATACCTAATATATTCTTCTATTTTATTATGTATATAAGAATGTATTCGGAAAGGTAAATATAGTATTTGTGATGTGTTTTTCTAAACGGTTCTATTTAAACGATTAACCAACCAAACATTTTACTCACCTTACATATATACAAGAATTTATTATTCAGTAAGGTAATATTAGATTATTTTTACTAGGACGTCCACCATTATTTTAATAAAGATCATTATATTATCTGCGCATTATCTATTTTAATGTCGTACTTAATAAATTCTAATTTTATAACATAAATTGCCCCATTTGCCTACAAAGTTATAAATAAATACAGTTAGTTTTCGGGTGTTCGTATATTTCGCCAGTGTATCTTGGTGATGTCTATCGGTTGCCGGAACTATTTGTTATCAAGTGATCTCCTTCGATACAATAATACAATAAAATTTACAAGTTAAGCACAAAGTGACAAATAAACGAACAGATCGTACATTCCATACGTGATAAGGGATGACAGTAAAAATCAAAGATTGTGTCAAGTACTAATCAATGTTAAATGTCATTGTCAATCTATTTGTACAGTTATCTAATGTACAAATAGTTGACAATGGGACCTAAGAAGTTATGAAAGGCAGATTAGATAGATTAAAACTTAATGATATACCATTTCAGATGATATGACGTACCAAACTATTCCCACGGGAAAGGGGAAACACCTCATTGTGTTCCATGATCACACCTTCTCGGTGCAGGGCAGGAATCGGGAAATGTACTACTGCTCCAAGAAGCACAGGACGGGATGTAGAGCCAAAATCAGGCTTTGTAGTGAAGTTATTATTTACTGTGAATTGGACCATAATCACCCGCCCCCGATGCTGCATAGAGCTGCAGACGGCACTATATTTCGTTTTAATTGAAAATAAAATTTCCTATAATTAAATTAAATTTAAATTCGATTATGCGTTTAATCATGGTAGGAATAAGAGAGTACTTAATTAAATATTATATACGCCTTATTAAATATATACGATAAACAAAGTTAAAAACTGGTTTTAGAATTATTGGATTAGTTATATCGGTGAAGATGTACATTATATCGCTATTGAAATTTCAATAGTCTTATGGTTTAGGGTACGATCTACGAAACTTAAGGTCGTAGTTTCGAATCCGCCGTTCGGCTATTGTTGAGGGCGTTATATGGGCGTGGTGGTTTTGTGTGATGATTTAAGTCGTCCATTGAGTTGGTATCAGACCAGTCTCCATTGTGTAGGTGTTATGGACGGCAGGGGCGAATTACAGTCATGGAATTTTTTTAAAATTTCTTTCCTTGACGTAAAAAACTCATCAGTAATTTATAACTTTATTCTTTATAAGTCATTTGCAGTCAGATAACTATTATATATTCTAAAAAACCTCTGATAGATATAGACTGTCTTATGTCTTATTAAAATATTTTTATGACTGACAAAATTGCGCTTTTATCTTTTTTATGACATATAATATTAAGTGATATATGTTTAATGATAAACATATATAAAATGTAATGAATACTTAGTATTTATTAGATCAAGATAAAACATTCATTATTAATAATCGATGAATACAATTATTAATATACATCCAGCTGTTAGGGTGCAAATTGATGAATAATAAATGCCACATGCCGGGTAAATAATAAGCACAATATAATAAAAATATAACATAATTTCATTAATTTTGTAAATGGAAATAAAATTGTCCGGAATGTTTTTTTGTCTTGTTATGGCTTATTATGTAATTCGATCCCAGTACCAACTTCAAGGTGCTTGGAATGGCTATATAATCTATGAGGACAAATGTGATCATCAATTAAACATATGTATGATGAGTAAGCATATTAATTAGTGAATCATTTAAATCTTTCCAGGCATAACTTACGAGTTCATCAAGACGTCGAAATGCAAGAAGTATTTAGTGTCCATAAACGGCTACACTTTTGCACAAACCACGAACGACGAAAGATACTGGAGTTGCAGTTCGAGATCAGCCACAAAATGTCCTGCCAAGCTTAAATTTAACTCTGATGGAGTACTCGTCTTCTATCAGCTCAATCACAACCATACGCCGCCAATGTATTACAAGGGAAAAGATGGAACGTACATTCGACTTTAATAGACTTTTTGTCTACAAATATATTGCTATCATTATATTATTAAAAATAAATCTCTAATATTTTTTTTTCGGTTTTTAAAAAGAAAGCTAATAATATTCCCTTTAACCATTCCAACTTAGCTTAAATGCTGACTGATGACCTCTGCTGCTGATTCATGACCATAATCGAATGGTGGATTCGATTCGAGAAAAGAGTTTAAATTTTACAGACCGTACCCTAAGCCTTTAGAATGTTGACGCTTAATTAAAAATAGATTTCAAGTATTTTTCTATTCCAAGCAGACACAGAAAAAGCAATCCACGTGTTATGTTAATGTGCATGACAGAATATGGCCATATACAGTTATATATTAAGTGGAAACAATAATGGCTAATAAGCTATATATACTTATTTCTCGTACTTTATTTTTGCATGACATATAATTAAAAACTACCTTAAAATTAAAAGTTTTTCTATGATTTTAGTGGTAGAGCTACGCTGCAGTTTGTTATAACTGCAAAATGAATGGGTCAGCTCGGCCGGGGTAGGACCACACCTCACAGAACGCCAGCATAAAATAGCAGCATAACGTTGTTATTTTATGCTGGCACTGGCTGCTGTGTTTCTTCTGGTGAGTGTAGAGATCCGGAGATCCTTATTACTGGTGACGAGGCATTCCATCTCAGTCCTCAAGGGTGATAGCGCATTTGCATTGTGATTCCTTGTCAAGAATTAATGTAGATGTCATTGGGCCCCAGGAATCACTTACCATTAGGTGAACTGAATGCTGTGTGCTGTTACTCAGTTTTCCTGATTAGTCCGGTAAGCAATTACTGTGATACAACTCACACGTTCAACATAGGATAAAATATCATAACGTGTGCGTTGGCACAGTTGAGAATTAAGATGGAATACCTCGCCACTAGCAACAATGTTCACCAGACTAAAAACAGTCGTACAAACTACGATATAAAATTTTACGCTGGTACTATGGAAAGCATACTAACATATAAGTATAACTCAGACCTGCCAATCTATCGATTTATCGTTTTTTGCAGTTTCTTGCCAACTCTTCATCAGAAACTATCTTTCAATTCAAAATTCAAAAAATTAATTAAATAAAAGATGATTTTGAGTAAGACATGTTGAATTTAAGAATGTAAATCTCAACGTCGCGCAAATATTATGGCGCATTATACTTTTCACAAATTATTATTAATTTATTTAAATTCATAATTATTTACAAATTTTACCAATTTTAATTAAAACTTACTTTAATTATTTTCTTTATAAATTTTAACCCAAGTAGCTATTTTCAAATAAAATTTTGGCCTTGTTATATTTAGTAAAATTATTCTATTATTATATATTGATGCTCATTATACTTGGATGCAGTCATCGCTTATAATTGTAGTGGCACAATACCATCTCGTGAACACCATTCCCATCTAGTGAGTCGTATCATAGGAAAATGAAAATATAATAAAAAATCAAATATGATTAATTTATTTACATTATTTTACAGGTGTTCACTTCGAGTTCATAACGCCGACAAATTGTAAGAAACGTATGCTGATTGTCCAGAAGTACACGTTCGCTCAGACGACTAACGACGGACGTTACTGGAACTGCAGCAAGAAGTTGTCTAACAAATGCCCGGCGAAACTACGTTTCGATAGCAGCGGCAGTCTAGTGTACTACCAATTAAAACATAATCATGTTCCACCTCAATACTACAGAGATAGTAGTGGAAAATGTATCAAATTGTAGATTTAGTGTATCTTTATTTATAATTTATCGTCAACTCGTACATGTTACAATGTTATTAATTACACTTACAATGGGTAGAAAAGCCATTCGGCATTTTACTTAGTTTCGAATATTTAGACGCACGGAATGATGGTATATCAAACCGTTGTGATTAGACTCCACAATCGGCTGATAGTTTTGCTTAATAGTTTTTATTGCTTAAAATACTTTGATCTGTTTGCCTAGAAATTTTGGACCGATTATGATAAGGACGTTTGACGAAAAGAGTGAAAGGCATATATTAAACTATTGCATTATCTGATCCAAAACTACACGTATACTGGTTGGTACTACAGGTGCATACGCTGCTATTATTAAGAAAAAATAAAAACAAGAAAAATAAAGCAGACTGACGTCAGACTTGCTTTAGCACCTCCTTCTTACACTTTTTTGTACGTTTATTAATTTACTTGAATATATAAAGACATAGCTCTATGAACGGATGTAGATTTACAGCGATTTGATTGATTTTTTCATTATTTTAGTAAAGATAGCAAAAGGGAAAATTTGCAATAATGGGCGAAATCTTAGGTTTAACTTAACTTGTTGTAAATAATTTATGTAATAGTCCAAAATCATTTCTAGTAAATAACATATACTCCAGTAGGGTTGAGTAACGTAATATATAATTTTGTGTAAATAACGACAGTCATAAAATTATGATAGAAATATTATTTTCATATAAAAAATGTTAATTAAAACTTTTCCTAAGATTTTTCATCATAACATATTTAATTATATCCACTTTTAGTTATTCTAAATAAATAAAAAATAACATATGCATTGTTGAGTTAAATTAATATATACTATACTAGAAGTAGCTTTTTGTATTTAAGGACAAGCTAAATCTAATTTAACGTGTGAAACATGTTTTTAACATCATGCTTTATTTATATTTATGAGTCATTTCCTTGATAATAAATATAAAAAAAACTATATGTATCAACTTATGCCTTTAAGCCGAGCAACAAATATTGTATATTTTTATTTCACTCCAATACCACCTTAAGATGTACTATGATTCATGTGATACATTTTGAAGTGTTTATTTTAATTAATAATATATGAATAAAACAGTTCATGGTGGTAAGTGAAGACCATACTCAACAAAGGTATGATACACATGTACATATATCTGTGTTGATACTCTTGACGACTTCACGACTGAGCTGGAGAGCTCCTCGTTACCTGTTATCGTGTCTCCGGTGTAGGGTACACTCACCTTACGAGAGTGCGTTATTCTGCTATTTAACGCTACTATTATCTAAGGGTTTAGTCTTTGCCTATTCGAGCCGACCATTTGCCATTCATGTTACAACTAACTGCCTATCATGCCTATGCCTGCTGCCTAAATGGTTTATATGTTGTTTATATGTGTATGTTTAAATTGTTTTCTTATATAGAAAAAAATATATTCGATGTAGCACTGATCACGTTTAGAAAGAGTAATAATAAGGTAATATAGTTTCAATTATAGTAATAATAATAATGCTTAAAATACCAAAATATAAAGAGAACATTACAAAGCTTCACAAATGGTGTCCTTATCCTTATGCTTCTAATAAGCTTAAACATATAAAGACGGCACTTGCTATTCTTTTTCTAGTTTATTTATTTTGATTTATTATTCGTGAACAATAACATTAAATTAGCAGAGAGAACGGTGGAAATAGCCTTGCGTCCTTGACGGTTAATTATTCATGCTGTTGATTGATTATATTATCATCCCAGCATCAGACACGCACGGGTTTTATGGTTTCGTTGTGTATGTATTGGTTTTGTGTGTTTACGCGTCAATAGGCTAATGGTTTCGGGTAGGGTCCGCGAAACTTAATGTCGTCTGTTCGTATCCGCTATTCGAATATTGTCATGTGCCATCTCCTGGCACAATCATTCAAGCTTAGTTGGGGTGGTTAACCGGAATGTTAGAAATGTTAATAGCAGTTCTACCATTATTTTATGAAAATATATCCAATACTCAATCGAAGCGTTTTGCTTCGTCGTTTTCATTGCGCAAAGTGAAGGACGGAAGTTCAAAGCTTACTTGCGTCAGTGTTTCATCAAATAGATACCGTTACTCAAGTTAGATGCCGAAGTTGTGTCCATAATTAAAAACCTGCGACCACGCAAGGCTCCCGGCCCCGACGGCATCACCAACAAGGTGATAAAACTCTTATGTCCTCCACGTCCATTTTACACCGACTGGTGATAATCTACAACGCGGTCATATCCAAAGACACGAGGCGTCGCAAACAAGATTATTCGCGATACCGCCATGTCACAGGCCGATTCTCTCCAATCAATACAGATAGAAGTGTCGCTGGAGATTCTTGCGCCACTTCTTCTCCAGCGCCCACGCATTCCGAAGTGGTGGTATAGATAGCCAATAATAATAGTAGTGAGATTAATGTTGATAATTCTTAGTCAGAACAAACTGACCGAGACGAGGTTCAAACCTCTCGGGCACCTTCGAGTCAGACGCTCTCTCGGAACAGGGTAACGGACCAAGCCGAGGCTCCCTCTGGTTGGTATCCAGCACAAGGGCTCCCACCCTTGTGCTGGTTACCCACTAATAGAGGTCTCGACTGCGCGCCATAAGCGATCGGTTACCTCTCAACCCGGCGAAACTGTAAAAGCCCTCGGGCTAACAGAGGTCATTTAATTGTATAATTAGCCATTTAATTGTTAGGGTTATAAATGAAGTGAATTATTTTGCTACGCCCGTGCAGATGGTAAACATCTGAGATTGTATCGTTGTTCGTAGACAGGCAGGATTGTGTTCAAGCAATATGTAGGGTTTAACCCTGATAGGTAATGGAGGATTCTTTGGCGGCTATACCGAAGAATATGCTCACCAAAGCCTTCTAGGTTAGTGATGGGAGGTGGCGTTTTCTGAAAAATACTATAGTAACCTTTGTGTTAAACATTTACGTATATGTTTCCATACTGTTAAATTTTTAATAAAAATCATTTCAAGCCACTAACATCTGTTTATCCTTGTAACAGTTGCTGCCGCTTCCATAAGAAAGCTTAAATGTGGCAGTACGTATTTGTCTTAATGGATAGTTAGGCCGTCTAACTCAAGTTGTAGGTTCAAATGGTTTGATTGGAAATAAACGCTCACTATTGCCAGATGGACTATGAACAACCAAGCCCATGTAACGTTCGCTATTTAGAATGATAGAAAGCAAAAGCAGTGAGCATTGATTTACTAACTATGTTAATTTTGTACACTATAACTTCGCCATTTCCTTGGTTTTCTTTTCAAATTGAATATTGTTTTGATATTGCTTGCAGGCAACGTTCATGCTGTTCCGCCACAACACTTTTTCCATCATCATTTGGAAAACAAACAGATACTGGTACTGTTCTAAGAGGAAGTCACTGCATTGTCGTGCTAGGGTATTTGTGGATAAATCTAACAATATATATTAATAATAAATATATATTGTTAGATTTACAATATTACATCAACCACAACCATTGACTTGGTAATAAATATACATGGTATATAGTGTATATAAAATAAAACCCAATAAAAGTGGTATTTTTTGTAAAGTAAAAGATTAGAATCCATTTCTGTTTTTGTTTTTATTTTATAATATTGTTTAAGCACCTATCCAAGTTTATTTTGTTTGGTAAGAAGGCTAGATATGCTATTAACATTACTTAAATTCCTGTGAACCCATCCTAATAAGGTTAAATGTTGTGTTAGAAATAGAATATCTAAAGACGGATTTGAACCTACGACAAATAATTGTAACAATTGAATGCCCACTAATTAACCATAGTGGGAAACAAAATTGATTGATATATGTAAATATTCTATATAAAACGGTATTTTTAAGGTGTAACGTACGAGTTTATTTCGTCATCGCGAGGCGGCCATCTCTTAATGATCAAAGATTATACGTTCTCGAGAATTAACAAGACGTCCTGGCTTTGGTTCTGCTCTAGCAAGGTATGTTGTCTTCGATATTTTATACATCTATAGATATTTGATCATTCTCTATCAACTTGACTTTCTTGATAAGACACTGCCAATATTTGACGACACTATTGCATATTATATACAGAGAACGTGTTTTAGTGAGGCTATATCGATAGAACAAATGCCATATCTCAGCCACAGTTGTCCGTCTAATTTCGGACTACTTATTTACAGTAGTGGGGGGTTAAGCTTCACCGCATCTAGTTTCTAGCTCAAGGGTCGATTTTACATGGATAGAACCACAACGTGTATCAACGTAAAATAGCAATATACCTTTGCTGGGTATTGTGTGATGAGTGTAGATATCTGGCGAGTTAGCTGGTCTATCTGGAAATATTCCATCTCAGTCTTCAGGGGTAACAAAACATGTGTGTGTTTCGATCTTTCTTAAAGATGGATAAAGGGTTATGGAACGCAGCAATCACATCAATGCAGGAAGATCACTTTTTGTCATTAGTCCTGTAAAATAGACTATATAATTTATGAATGCTATAGTTACCAGAATTATTTATTTGTTTCACAAATTATATCTGCATAAATTTTTTATATAATTTTAATTCGAGGTAATTTTTACAGATGTCGAGCCAATGTAAAGCTAAAGTGAGATTGAATTCAAACTACATGGTGACCGAATATTATCTGGAACACAATCATCCACCTCCTCGATACTTCAGGACTAAAGAGGGAACCTATGTAAAATTGTAAATCTAACTGAAAAGAAATTATGAATCAATAACAAATCTGTTTATATCAACATTATTGATTTTATACACAATTTAAAATAGTGTACGTTCACGATAGCTTATTGTTCATATTTTGAAATTAAAAAATGTATAATAGACACGGTCGTAGTTTGATATTTGGAATGAGAGAATGAGTTAAGTGTATTTATTTAAAGGTATGTTAAGTGCTTCGCTTTGTACTTTATATACTCGATGACCTAGCAGGCATAGCTCCTGGCTGCTGCAGCTCCTGAATTAGATACAGATGAAGCCAATATATGTGTAACCACACTTATTGCCGGCACCGGGGACCGAACGCGATTTGACTCGCTTAACGTGTAATTAACGTCTACGTGTTTAATATAAAGTGTTTATAAATGAATAACATTTCATTTTATAGTAATCGGTTCCCGGTGTCGGCAATAAATGTGGTTACACATATATTGGCTTCATCTGTATCTAATTCCGAATAGGGGATCTTTACTTAAATTTTCAGTGGAATTAATCAGTGTAAAATATCTAATTTAATATTTTCTTAAATTTAAGGATGCTTAAGGTTGGATTGTCAAACTGGGTTATGTTTCAGTATTCTCCCGTTAGTTATAATAATATCTGCGGTATGGAAGTGAAACCAAAGCTTGCTCTAGCAGGGCACGGATCCATAACCTTCGCTTGAAGCAGCTTAAGGTATTTTTAATATAATCATTATTATAAATGAGAGCAAATTTAAGAGATCTAAGATATTTATCCGAAGAAAATCTTATTTTAAATTGTTAATAAATTAAAATGTGTGGAAATTGAGTGCTTTATTTAAAAGAGATACAAATTTAATGTCAAACTAGGTTTTAAAATACGTCTTACTTTGTACAGTATATAGATTGCTAGGCTTGGCATAATGTTTTTTTTTACATTAAACCTTCTTTACTCATCAGCTAATAACATTTTATCTTTCAGGAACATATTACGAGCTCATTCGTTCCCGCAAAGGCAAACAATTGATATTGTACCAAGGCTACGCGTACTGCAGAAGGTCCACATGTTCCTGGCAATGCTCCTCGACCCCGACCAAGGTCAGATGTCCAGCGCGGCTTCGGGTCGAACATGGGCAGATTATGTTACATCTATCAAATATTGGGCATCTCCACGAGCCGCCTAAGTTTTATAAACAAGGTGACGAGTATGTACGCTCTCTACGTTAGCGATAGGTTTATTTGTTATAACATTTGGTTGTGTGGAACGATCAACTTTGTTATCATAACAGCTTAAATTGCATATACGTTACATAATTAGTGCACCCAATATGTTTGCTGTCACCTACCTTATGTTTAATTTTAAGTAAAAAATATTTTTAACATGATTGTTTGCTTGTATTAGATATAACTTAGTTTTTGAACATAGATGTAATCGATTAACATCCACTTCCAATAGTCGTATAAGATTATTCTATATGTTAAAACAATTTTTACTACAAATTATGTCTGTACTAAATAATGTACTTTTATATTTTTTTAAAGACTTACCCAATCGATTTGAAATCAAAATGTATGCAGTTCCGATGACAATACCGTAACATTTTAATCTAATAATAAGATATCTAAGGTGTAGGATAGGTAATTGAATCCTTCAGTAGCTAGTTATTGTATCGAGTTTGGTTTCATTTTAATTTTATGTAGTAGTGGAACTGCACGCCGCTGTCAGCCGGGTTTGCTCGACCGTAAAAGCCACATCCTCACAGAATTGATCCAGCTTTAACGCCGCTGTGTTTGGTGAGTTTGGGGATCCGGTTATCCAGTTACCGGCAACGAATCATTCCATCTCAGTCCTCCGCTCAATCTTCGTCGAGGATGTTAATGGTGTGCAGTCAACATTTACCATTAGGTAATGTTTGTAATCTTTAGTTTCTTAAAGAAAAATATTTTACTAACTTCTTATATATTACACATAAATACAAGTTGTTCCTGCTCATTTTTACATAAAAAATCTCGATGAAAATGTAGTCTGAAATTTCTAGTTTTGACTTATTTTATTATCGATTTGTTTTTTGAAACTCATTATTTACAAATGTTATGTTTAATTTATTGAAGTTGTTTATAGTTCCAAATATTATAGAGCTTATTTAATTGTATTTACTTGTCGTAGTTAGGAGTATTTTTTTATTTTATTTATTTTTTTTTATTTATTTATTTTCACCACAACTAAAATACATAGAATAATTTTTACATAATAGAAACATGTTCTCCTTAATAAAAACATTAGTACATAGTCGTGGCTCACTGATGCCTGCAGTAGGTATTAAAAAACCTGTAAATCACAGGACATCAGGTCACCATTCCGCAGAACTTACGTATACAAAGAGTTCAGTAAAGTTTGCCAAATATTCCATGAAAATTAAATTAAAAGTAAAATAAACAATCAATTAACATTAGGAAGCAATAACTAGTTATAAGACTTATGATAAATAGGCTTATTACCTTATTAAAATATGTGAAAATTTTAATAAATCTAAAATATACATAATTAAAATATATTAAATAATTAACAATCTAATTAACTTAATTTAAAAGAGCGCCCAAACACTTGTTGTGTTTTGAAATACTCGCTCACGTATTGAAGCGTACATATGTGTTTGCGAGTGTAATAGTGTCTCATGTTTGTGATATAATATATACTTTAACATAAAATTATTAAAACTATTAAGAGATCACTTCTAGGAATTTCTCAACGTCAATGTAAGTTTGTTCAAGCAGCCATTCGCGAAGAACACGTTTTAAGTTGAACTTGTTTAAAGCATACAATGACAATTTCTTATTAAGTTTGCTGTATAAGTAAGGACCTAAAATATAAAGAAGCTATGACTAAAACAAGTTCTTAGTTTTACAGTTCTAGCAACAACTTTACCTCGGGTCAATAAGACATTTGAGTAATGCATTAACCTATGCTGATTGAGACTTGTGTCCTCTACAAAAGCTGCCTGACCGTAAACAAGCGACAGTCTTTATAAAGCGCATCTGTAGGATAAAGCCGAGGTTTGGAGAAACAAACCTTAAGCAATGCTCTTTGTGCTCTTTCAATTTGTATAAGATTTGACTTAGCAACTCCACCCCACGTAGATATACAATATTTAAGAATTGATTGGCACAGAGAGAGATAAACCATTTTTAATATGTCAGCATTTGCTGAATAGCGAAGTATTTTAAAAATGTAGATAAGTTTACGCACCTTGTTTGATAAATATACTATGTGTTTTTTAAAATTAAGATTTCTGTCAATGACAACTCCGAGATAAACCGTAGAAGTGGTCGTTTCAATGTGAGGTACATTCTCATTCAAAGCACTTAATGTGTCATTTAAATTTACGTTTAACGGTTTCACGACAATTTGATGGTTGACGTCCATTTGGTTTATTGAGTCACGTATAGCAAAGTTGACGATTTTACTTTTACTAATATTAAGAGTCAATAAATTACCATGCAGCCAACGACAAACCGAATCAAAGCCAATTTGAGCACACTGGTAAGTCTCTGACCATGTACGTGAACTAAAACTATAGCTGTATCATCAGCATATGAGAATAATGCGCCATTTTGAAGTTTGAGATCGCAGAGATCATTCATGTACACCAGAAAAGACTGGGACCCAGCACGCTTCCCTGTGGAACGCCGTAACTAACAGACAACTCAGAACTAGTATACGAATCGATCTTCACACTTTGCGTTCTATCTGTTAGGTAGCTATGAAATAGCGATAATTGATTACCTCTTATTCCTATTGCCTCCAATTTTCCCAGTAATATCGGAATAGAAACTGTGTCGAAGGCCTTGGTTAAATCCAGGAACATACCAATGCACTTTTGACCTTGGTCTAGGTTTTGTACTATATGGTCGACTAAGTTGTGTACAGCGTCTGTTGTTGACAAACTCGTCCGGAAGCCAAACTGGTTACGGGATAATAAATTATATGTCTCCAAATAGGAAACCAACCTCTTGTTAATAATTTTTCGAAGATTTTAGACAGGGCTGGTAGTATAGAAATTGGTCTGTAATTTTCTGTACAGCTTCTGTCTCCAGATTTAAAAATAGGACATACAAGTGCTTTTTGAAAACATTTGGAAACTTGCCTGAAACAATGCTTAAATTAAAATATATGTTATAGGTGGTACAACGACATCTTTGTGCTTTTAAGAAACGCATTAGAAATGCCATCCCATCCAACTGCACAACTGTTTTAAGCAGTATTATTAAGCGTTCAACTTCCGCTTGATCTGTTTCCAATAACACAAAGGAATTTGAATGGATAAGAGGGCATGAATGAAATAAAGGATTTTGGTTGATTTTTCAGCAAGACTTTTACCGATATTTGCGAAATACGAATTGATATTATTTACAGTAAGCTGTTTATCGATACAATTATTAAGGAGGTCGCTAGATGAAGATGAAGTACAGGGTTTATTTGTAATGTTATTAATAACTTTCCAAATCATTTTGCAATTATTGCCAGCCTTAGTAAATTCAACCTTTTCATACTCTCTTTTTGCTTTTCGGATCAAATTCGTACAAAAATTACGATACCTCCTATATGATAGTATTATAATTTCATTCTGCGGGAGTTTTCTGGTTTTTTTGTATAGATTATCTCGATGACGCATGCACTTCAAAAGGCCTTGGGTTATCCAGGGTTTAAGAGCGTGCCTTCTACGAGATATAAAAAAGGTTTTTCTATTCTTTGTTAATGCTGATATTATTGGTTCCATAAAAAGTTTGATCGCCACATCTGGATCTTGAGCCAGATAAACTGATTCAAAATTTATCTTAGTTATAGCTTCTGTAAGTTTCTCTTCATTAGTTTTAGTACTTATCACGCGATTTCTAGAAACTGATTTACAAGCAGCGGATGATAACAAAATTGCATAGTGATCTGTGATGGTTGACTCTAGGACTAGGATCTTACTAGGACGTTTAGATTTTAGGTTGACGTGATCTAGACAGGTATAACCGTGCGTGGGGAAGGTATGTCCTGGATATAATCCGTGATGTGTAAGTAGATCGAGATAATCTAAGGAGTGATTAGGCAATGAACCGCTAGCAATATTAATATTAATATCACCTACAAGAATGATATTTTGAAAAGATCTATAATTGGTTAGCGCAAGGTTCAGGGATTGAATGAAATTATAACAATCCAAAAACGAATAAGGTCGATAGATGGCAAGAATTGCAACTTCAAGACCTAGAGTGATCAACAAGCAGTTGCACTCAGATATATCAATTCTATGACATTTATATTAGATAATGACTCACGAATATAAATAACTACACCATCGTTTTGATTGAAGTTATTAGCTGTAGCAAAATGATTGTAACCTTTAAGCGGAGGAATCACCGGGTTACGCGAAAGCCAACACTCCGTTAAAGCAATAATATCGCAGGTCACGTTTATTCTTTGTATTAGTGTTAAAGTCCATCAAAATTAGCTTTAATGCTACGGATATTTTGTGAGAGTAAAGTAAAAAGGTTTTTAGATGTAGACAGTATAGCTTGACATTCATCAGGTTTGCATAAAGTTGCTTCACAATTTGAGAAATGATCAATATCACATAGTAAGTTGTTCATGTTTGTGCTAGTTCAAAAATTTATAGTGTAAAATAACGACTTACATACTAAAATATTTATAAACTGTCTAATATGTCTATGCTTTTTACGAGTATGCTGCGCGAAGATTCGTCCTTTCTTATGTATATGCGTCCTTGTTTCACCCAGACAAATTTAATACTTTTTTCTTTTGCCTTAAGACGCACCGCCGCATGTAGTGCCTTGTTTGCCGGCGAAAGATGTTCTGACACATAAACCGGTACTCTGGGACCTACAAAGCCTAGTATTCCCGTATTTAGTTTTTGTTCAGGATGATCACGGTTATAGCTAATAACTGCAGAATAAAATTCGTCACGGCAGCGAGGGCTTCGGAATTTAGCAATAATTGTTCGTGGTCTTTTACTATCCTTATTTATTTTTTGCTACCCTTGTACAAGTAAGAATATCGCAGTCTTCAACCTTGTGTGAAATTGCTGCACCTATATCCTTCAGAATCTTAACAGGATTTTCGGATACCTTCTCTGGCAAACCTTGAATTTCGATGTTTGATGCTCGTAGATGTTGCTCTAAGTTGTTCAACCGTCCAGACAGAGTAGAGATCGATGACTCCAAACCAACACACTTTAAGCTTAGGCTCTTATTTTCATCCTTCATAGAATTAATTATTTCTTTTAAGTCCCTATTCTGGCTTTCGAGAATAGTTACGTGTTCGTCGAAGTGTTGTTTTAGAATCCCCGGTAATTCGACCTCCAACTGTTTACGAAGGATGCCAGGCAAGTCCACCTTAAACTGCTCTCGTAATATTTGCGGTAGCTCGCTACGCAGCATAGACACTATGAGTTTCCCAACTTCCGAATCAGTAACAGGACTTTCATTTTCGGTATCACAAACCGTCACAGAGTTAATGAGTGCATTTCCCACTACGCACAAAGAACCAACAGGGGTGCTGTCTGTAATTCTACATCTATTACTTTGGCAATTAGGGCACAACCATGCACTCTTTGCTTCCCGATTGAATTTCCGATACGCTGAAGATGTAATATTTACGCATAAGTAATGAAATATTCGGTCGCAAACGGAACATATAATCTTTTCTGAAAGTTTAACACCTTTATTGCAGCCGTCGCACAAGCTCATTGTAGTTTTAATGTTGGCTGACAATACCAGAATTTGGGCTGAAATTGACACGAATTGCACTTGCACAAGATTGATTATACACTTTTAAGAAACTTCGTCATTTAGCACACACGGAAAAACTATTTTTATTAAAATACAGTAGACAAAACAATTTTAATTTATTCTTTAACACGTAGCTCATAAAAGTATACGTCTTTGCGATTTGACAGATTTGACATTCAATCAGACAGAGTATAACGTTCATGTGTATAAATATGGCTTCGCATTCATACATAAGATTACTCCGTACCGTTATCATTAACCTTACCAGATCCTATTTAAGCAGGACGATGACAGTGTGTCGTGTCCTTAAATTCATCTCTTTGCGTTAATTGCACATCCACTCACTCTACTTTCAAAAAATGTTGATCTTTATCTTGGTCTTTCTTACTCATGCATTGTTTCATAAATAAATAAAATTAACACACCTGAATCCTTAAATATTAAAAATAAAACATAAATATTTATTATTTTCTAAGGTGTAGATAGTGTGGTTATAGATACAATTTTCAGATATACATGATATGGACCATAGATTTACATTATCATGTAATACGTTAAAATTAAAAGCAATACTAAATAAATCATTTTTAATGCGCAATTTATTGGCGCAAGTTTGTTTTATTTTCATATTCTTTATATGTGTATACCACGATCTGAGATAAATCTTAGTACTTCTATAACTAGAATAGGCTCATACTCTAGTACAATACGTTGACTGTAAGATTAGCACAACATAGGCCTCCCTCATCCTAGGAGGATTACTTGCCTTAACTGCTGCAATGCCAAATGTGGCAGCAAAGACATTACTCTCCTTGAATTTTAACTACGAGAGAGGCCTATGTACTATGGGCATGCAATTTTGTGGCGGAAGCGTGGTTTTTTTGTTTCCTCGTTATATATAAAACAAATATATTTAAAAACAATACAACTGTCTGCGACGCTTTAGAGTAGTATGACAAACCTTTAAATGAGTAAATCGTCAGTTAAAGTCATTTTGTTTTACAGGAACCGATTACGACATAATTCGTTCACGCAAAGGCAATTTACTGATCCTACATCAAGGCTTCACTTATTCTAAAAGAACCACATTCTTCTGGCAATGCTCCTCGGCCTCGATCAAAGTCAGATGTCCGGCGCGCCTCAGAGTAGAAGAAGGAAAGATCATCAAAAACCTATCTAATTTCAAACATGTTCACGAGGCGCCTAAATATATGAAATGCGGTGATGAGTATGTAAGGTTGGCTTAGGCAGTTTTACACAGGTCTGGACTAGGCATTAATACTAAGTAGGCTTTATAGTCTTACACGTTATAACCCAGTATATTTGATGTTTGCTTATTGGATAATTAATAAACCTATATTAGTATACGTTAGTAATTAAGGTAAGGGCCTGTTTCACAAGGTCTAAATAAAAATAGTTTATTTGAAATACAAATGTTATGTGTCAACATATCGAAGAGATCTTATATATTTGCATTCCTTTTCCTTATCGAGGGTGAATTTGGATGTGATTGACATGCAGGTCCATCTGCATACCATACAGCACTGACCATCAGAAGAAATTTGAATTTGGTTCACAGTAAAAACAAATTTTATCACCCGAATAGTGTTACTTATCGATTGTGAAACAAGCCATTAAACTTAAAAATAACAAGTTTGGTAACTACTTTATTGTACTAACAAGTGTATTTTCATCTTAGAATAATTGTAGCGATTTAAGACTTTGCTAATGTATCTGGTAATAATCATTATAAAATATGCTTAGATTGCGATGTTCTGTATGATGATAATCAAAGGTATTTTTTACATTGTTTTGATACATCTTGTTTATTACATTATGACGAGTACCTGAGTATGCAGGCTGACCATTTATAGTATATTAATAGTGAAATTTGGTTCCGTTTATATTTTGTGTGAATTTTTATATATACTGCTTTTAACGTAAAGTAAATGCAATAAAATTTACAATTATTCACTCACTTTACTCAAATATTGAAATTATTTATAAGGAATATAGAACAAATAGACGTAACTGAACTTGTATATTTATAATTGCACTACAAATTACTAACTTGTCAAGAATTTATGTTTGCGATAACTTACTTGATACATACGATTTTGTACGACCTTTTGACAATTGTTTGATGATTATGTCCTTATTTTTAAAACGTCGTTGACAGAATGACATGCACAATGAGTTCAGAAATTTAAAATAATTATATTCAATATCATTACTTTTATGCTAGGATATTTTTACATACTTAATGTCGAGTTTGCGTGGTGTGCGGTTGCTTTTTTTACTTTTGCTGATTATTTTATAGGTTAGGATTAGTTTATTGGTGACGTAATTATTATATAATAAAGTGTTTTATTTAAATTGTTTTAATTCATTTATACTTTATAAAATGTTATTCACTATATTCCATTATTTATTAGTGAATAAGGAACATTCATTTCGTAGCTTATTGATAAAATTAATCATACCATGCATAGAGCATTGAGTGTAATCGTTTAACATTTATTCCACTTAGATTTATAAATAAAATACTATGAAAATACAATAACCGTTTTGTTTTAATCCATTCAATGTTTCAACGAATTCAACGACTGATTTCGATTAGATTTCGCATAATCCGTAACAGGGTATCATGGCAATCTAGGTATATATGCGAATTAATATTTAATAAACAAATTTAACCTTCCATTTTTAAGATTATAAAATTAAAAATGGATGGTAAAAGTAAGTCGTAATGAAATTAGTTTTATAAACTTTTAACAAATAATAATCAAGTGAAAAAAGTAATTTATCATCATCTAATATAATTTTATTTTACAGGAACCGATTACGACATAATTCGTTCACGCAAAGGCAATTTACTGATCCTACATCAAGGCTTCACTTATTCTAAAAGAACCACATTCTTCTGGCAATGCTCCTCGGCCTCGATCAAAGTCAGATGTCCGGCGCGCCTCAGAGTAGAAGAAGGAAAGATCATCAAAAACCTATCTAATTTCAAACATGTTCACGAGGCGCCTAAATATATGAAATGCGGTGATGAGTATGTAAGGTTGGCTTAGGCAGTTTTACACAGGTCTGGACTAGGCATTAATACTAAGTAGGCTTTATAGTCTTACACGTTATAACCCAGTATATTTGATGTTCGCTTATTGGATAATTAATAAACCTATATTAGTATACGTTAGTAATTAAGGTAAGGGCCTGTTTCACAAGGTCTAAATAAAAATTGTTTTTTCTGAAATACAAATGTTATGTGTCAACATATCGAAGAGATCTTATATATTTGAATTCCTTTTCCTTATCGAGGGTGAATTTGGATGTGATTGACATGCAGGTCCATCTGCATACCATACAGCACTGACCATCAGAAGAAATTTGAATTTGGTTCACAGTAAAAACAAATTTTATCACCCGAATAGTGTTACTTATCGATTGTGAAACAAGCCATTAAACTTAAAAATAACAAGTTTGGTAACTACTTTATTGTACTAACAAGTGTATTTTCATCTTAGAATAATTGTAGCGATTTAAGACTTTGCTAATGTATCTGGTTATAATCATTATAAAATATGCTTAGATTGCGATGTTCTGTATGATGATAATCAAAGGTATTTTTTACATTGTTTTGATACATCTTGTTTATTACATTATGACGAGTACCTGAGTACGCAGGCTGACCATTTATAGTATATTAATAGTAACGCACGTGAAATTTGGTTCAGTTTATATTTTGTGTGATTTTTTTATATATACTGCTTTTAACGTAAATGCAATAAAGTTTACAATAATTCACTCACTTTACTCAAATATTGAAATTATTTATAAGGAATATAGAACAATTAGACGTAACTGAACTTGTATATTTATAATTGCACTACAAATTACTAACTTGTCAAGAATTTATGTTTGCGATAACTTACTTGATACATACGATTTTGTACGACCTTTTGACAATTGTTTGATGATTATGTCCTTATTTTTAAAACGTCGTTGACAGAATGACATGCACAATGAGTTCAGAAATTTAAAATAATTATATTCAATATCATTACTTTTATGCTAGGATATTTTTACATACTTAATGTCGAGTTTGCGTGGTGTGCGGTTGCTTTTTTTACTTTTGCTGATTATTTTCTAGGTTAGGATTAGTTTATTGGTGACGTAATTATTATATAATAAAGTGTTTTATTTAAATTGTTTTAATTCATTTATACTTAATAAAATGTTATCCACTATATTCCATTATTTATTAGTCAATAAGGAACATTCATTTCGTAGCTTATTGATAAAATTAATCATACCATGCATAGAGCATTGAGTGTAATCGTTTAACATTTATTCCACTTAGATGTATAAATAAAACACTATGAAAATACAATAACTGTTTTGTTTTAATCCATTCAATGTTTCAACGAATTCAACGACTGATTTCGATTAGATTTCGCATAATCCGTAACATTAGGGTATCATGGCAATCTAGGTAAATATGCGAATTAATATTTAATAAACAAATTTAACCATCCATTTTTAAGATTATAAAATTAAAAATGGATGGTAAAAGTAAGTCGTAATGAAATTAGTTTTATAAACTTTTTTACAAATAATAATCAAGTGAAAAAAGTAATTTATCATCATCTAATATAATTTTATTTTACAGGAAGAAAGGATTACGAGATCATACGTTCTCGCAAAGGAAATTTGTTGATACTGTACCAAGGCTTCACTTACTCTAAAAGGACTACATTCTTCTGGCAATGCTCCTCGGCCTCGATCAGGGTCAGATGTCCGGCGCGGATCAGAGTCGAGGAGGGGCAGATCATCAGAAAGCTATCAAATTTTAAACATGTTCACGAGGCGCCTAAGTATATGAAATGTGGTGAAGAGTATGTAAGGTTGACATAGGAATTGTAAACTTATCATGGAAGGCCCAATTATTAATACACCTTTTTTGTTTTTTGTACGTCTGGTTGTGTGAGTTGATATATACCATATGTAACTTAGTTTGAAAAGAAATTAAGAAGCTAATTTAACTCATTTCTAATAAACAAAATAAGTTACAGCGACACTTATGACAAAAAGCTCTCGATATATATATATATATATATATATATATATATCGATATATATATATATGTATATATATATATAGATATATATATATATACATAAGAATCGATGTAATGTCGCAATTATGGATTATTTTTATACATATAACTTCAGAGAAAATTAAAATGAGATTATAAACTAATATTTATTAAAATGTTTACTTTTTTTTACCTTTATATCAATGTAAGTTAAGAAATTTTACTGTTTACTTTAGTATTTTAACTTTTTTTTAATTAATATCAATTTTTATTACAAAATAAACTTTATTTTTAATTAACTAATAAAGCATCTCTTCTGCCCCCATACAACAAAAATGCTAATATCTAGTTTTCATATTTTAATTTCTGTTTTATATATTCAATATGTAGTTGTTTTAATTAATACGTAATATTTAATATGATATAATTAAGTAATAAGATGTATCTTTACTTCCTTTATTGTAATCAACTTTAATTATAGTAGCACTAAGTTTTTATTTTTCCTAATGCTTTGTATGTTGACGTACGCGTCCGCTATGTTTGCTATTCATTAAAGCAATAAATGAAAAAATGTATTTTATTGGACTTATTTATTTTATTGGCAAAATCAAAATATTACTTCTGGCTTCTCCAAAATAATAATGAATGTGAATCTGTCATACTGAAAGTTTCTGGAATTTGATAAATAAGCCCAGATATTAAATATATAAAATAATAAATGTATCATATATATATATATATATATATATATATATATATATATATATATATATGATACATTTATTGTTTGTCGAAATATATGCCCCCACTATTTACACATCTTTGCATTAGTTTGAACCATTGTGTGAAGCAGTGAATCCAGTCTTCAGCAGAGACCTCTTCAATGGCTTCGTGGAACGCATGTATGATAATCACTGGTTGTAACATGTATTGTATGTAGATCGTGTAGATCCACATGGATCCTGTGTCGAATCAGATATTGAAATATAACAGTGAAAATACCTGTTAATCTCCTCGGCTACATTGTTTAACCATCACCGGTCAGAGGTTATTGTAGGGCAGAATTTAGGCATTGATTTATCATATTTATTTATCACGTAAATCACCGGACGGACTTCAGGACGTGAAATAATTGTTACATCATAGTTCGTGTTAAGAATAAATTTTTAATTAACACTTCTTTTTCTGGTAATTATGTGGAGATAAATAGTGAATTATAATAAATAGGTACGTACCATACGTTATTGCCTAATCTTTACACCACTTTCTACGTCACCATACCTCTTCTTTGTATTGAATATTGCAATATTACTGTTTTTACTACTGCTCTAGGTATCCATTTGTGCTAAATGACATGACAAATGTATGTCTTATTTAAGTAACGCGTTGATGTCTTTTGTGTTGAAATTTTTTGCTTTAATATTTTTCCCATTTTCTATTTTAATATATAAATAGAATTCAAAAAAGACAAACTTTTACATTACATTTATTTATGTATTCATTGCTTCAAAAAGTAAATTCCCATTTATAATTCTTGTAGTTAACTCTTAAATTGTTTGAATGTGAAACAAAGACTTAATTAACTTCAAAAGAAACGGATCGGTTCTCCCGGTGTTAGAGACCACGCCCTCACAGAATACAAATATGAAATAGCGATCATTTGCTTTGTATTATGAGTGCCCTTGCGGGGAACCTCACTCCTCCGGGACAACGCATCTGCATATTGATCTACAGAGATTTGTTGGGGATGTATCTAGATGTCATACATAGGAAGCAGTAAATTTTGTGATTTTTAGTCACCCCTAATATAAAAAACAACTTACACGTTAAGTTTACAAAGGTCAAGTGCCTTTTTTTGGTACTTATGTAACCTGTCTGAACAAGTCATTGGACTTTGGTAAACATTTTATGATTATGTATCGAAAAGATATCAAAGTTGTATGGTCAATATGATGTTAGTCTAAAATTGATTAATCTTTTGTATACTGGCAGCACTGGCTTTATGAATAGGACATATTTATTAGCCTATATGTCGGGCAGATACTTATAGAGGTGAGAGTATTGTAACTGGTTCCAAAAAGGTGACCCTAATCAGTTTATTAAGAATAATTGTTAAATTTGTAAAGGTAAACATAAATTATTAGTTACGTTTTCGCATTCATTAGCAATAATCAATTTTATATGTATGTACAGTTAATTCGTTAGGGCTATGCCCGGTATTTCTCTGCGCTATAGAATACGCAACGTATTCGTAGGTATCAGCAGTACAAACAGCAAAAACAACTTATCAACAGATGGGTTCCAAGTCAAGAATTATATACATTTATGGTTATTGGTTTGAAACAAAGTTCTAAAGCCCACAATGATACACACATACAACATATTAAATGAAACGACCTCGAAACACAATTACCACACGAACTCTTTCAGGACGAGAGTTGAGGTACTCAGCAAAACATTTTTATTTACAGGAGCCGGTTACAAATTCATTCGATCCAGCAACAGCAATCTGCTAATTCTACATAATGGCTATACTTTTTCTAAAAAGACGTCATACCTGTGGCAATGCTGCTCAGCTTCAATCAAGGGGAGATGCCAAGCCCGGATATATGTGAAGGATGGGAAGATCGTCAGAAAGATAGTGAACATGACGACACACGTTCATGATCCCCCAAAATATATGAAACGTGGTGACGAGTATGTAATATTTCAATAATTAGTACATTCAGGGGAAGTGAGTTTGATAAATGATACTACTTGAACGTCAACTGATCTCTGAAGCATGACATTTACATTCGCTTTGTTAAAATTCATAACTTGAGAGCGATGTCAATTGCTTCTAGGATTTAAATAAGATTGATCATTGATATATCCTACTGCTGCAATAAAATTGGTCCTGTCTGGGGTAGCCGTGAAGGTAATTTTATAGTGAATGTGTCTGCAAGGCTTTTTACTTACGTTTTTGGCTTTTTCGTGGGTAATAAATAAAAATGGTAGAGAAACAATTTCACCTCTTTTTCACCCAGACGGAATTTTTCTCTACCAATAATTCTGGGTGTCGCGAACCCTCAAGATCAAGCCAATCTTCTATCCAAGCTGCAGCTTTGTTTTTAAGTTTTAAGACAATATGTTCTTGGTGTTCAATGTGTTTAAGATTGAATTTGTGTTAAGTCGATTATAACATCTGATCATTCGAGTTGATTGTATTATTTAAATTATGCAAATGATTTTGAATTAGCTTTGTGTTTTATCTAAATAAATTTTAAATACAGGCATGTAATTCTTTTCTTTTCCATATCTACAGTATAAAGTATAATTTTTTCATGTATATACACATACTTTTATTTTATTACATTTTTATTTTATCTTATTCATTTAATTTTATTCACACTATTTTCAAAACTAAACTAAGTTGGTCAGTGCTCGTTTATAACCATTTCTTATTTAGACATGGTTAGTAAAGCACTACGAAACAGGCGAGAAATCGAGTCAGTTTTGTTTTTAACCAAAGAGTTATATATAGTTATTATAGTTATATGTATAACAAATAGAGACAATGTACAAGTTTAAAATAATTTTTTTTTAAATAAAAGTATGCAAACAGATTTCGCCTCATTTCCAAGAATCATCTCAAAATTCTTTATATATTAAAAATTACTATCGTAAAGTGTTTTCAGCTGTTAATATAGATATTAATTTGAAAAAAATCTTAACTTATTAAAGAAATGTGGTAATTGAAAGAATATCAAGGCTCTAAATGCCACAAATATTTAGATTCAAATATGCCTATTCGAATTGGTATTCTAATAATTTAGAATTAAGTTAGAAGACAATTATTTATAAGCTAATAACATTATGTTTAACTTAGGCTTAGAATTTAGAATAAACGTATAAATGAGCAAATCATCAGCTAACGGCATCTATTTTACAGGAATGGACTACGAAATCATACGCTCCCGCAAAGGCAACCTACTGATACTGTACCAAGGCTTCACTTACTCTAAAAGGACTACATTCTTCTGGCAATGCTCCTCGGCCTCGATCAGGGTCAGATGTCCGGCACGGATCAGAGTGGAAGAGGGCAAAATCATCAAAATGCTCTCGAATTTTAAACATGTCCACGATCCGCCTAAATATATGAAATGTGGTGAGGAATATGTAAGGATGGCATAGATAGGTGGCACGGGGAAGAATCCCAGACTAGTTATTAATAGAAATAATATGCATGATACTCCTAAACTTGGACACCCAATGTTTTCTCTGATATTTAGTCTTAGTATTGTTTAGTTTTATATCATGATCGGATGAAGTAATTAATAACTAAATAGACTAATTTAAGAGAGTAAATTTTCTATTATTGATATCCATCTAACCCTTTCATGAGAATACAGTCAAATCAAAACGTTGGTAAAGCCTTGACGCAGTATGTTTCTAGCTACAGTATAAATGGGTAGCCTCCACCGTGAAAGGAGCACGCTCTCACAGAATACCATCAATAGTCCTCCGGATCTCTTGGCATTCTATCTGAGTCCTTAGGTTTGACAACGTTCGTGAAACATTAAAAACAATTGCCAGACTGTAAACCCCTGTGTTTTTATTGATATGGGAAGAAAAAAAATTTCTTGTCGCGTCTGAAGACATTTAGATGAGAAGCTTTCAAATATCCATAAATTATGTTAGGAAATTTTGCTTTTGATATGTCCTGCTCATTCATGTCATTGTCATGAATCATCATCATGTTCTTGAATCTAATTAAAGATGATCCTACAAAATGAATATATGGATATCAAATAGATAGTTTATCAAGTAGATAGTTTTAAGTTTTTTGGTATTTTCTTATAATTATAAGACATTTACAAGAAAAAATCTAGGAAATTGAATTTTTACTTTCTAATTTCTTATATCGATATATTTTTTAATAATTATTTTTTTTAAGTAAATATAGAATGGTCTAAAGGTGCATATTTTATGAGTTTTAGTAACAGTTTATAGTTAGGCAAATGTCATGTTGACTTATGACAACTACCGCAACACAGACAGAGACAGAACTAATATTAGTGCTGTCACTCTCCAGACATATATATTTTTAATTTGTTTTATTTCCCATATAAAACATGTAGAATATCCCATAGAGATTATTTTAGTCGTTACGTAGGTACTCATGTACGTTACGATTTGAATAGTTTGTAATTTGATATTTTGTAATTTAAGCTAATTAATCAATTATTGTCATATATTCGTAGATTTATGGAACAACATTTCTTTTTTAATACAATGATTATTTCTCAATTAAAATTAATAGTATTTTAATAATAATACAATATGTTTATTACTTATACTATTTGAATAAGTTATAATGTACTCATTTTATCTAAATTAAACTTTTCATGCAGTCTTTTTATGTGTTGTTTTAATTATTATAACTTTCAAATATTGTGAATTTGTGTAGTGTCCTTTTAAAGAAATCCTTCCTTGTATCCTTCAAACCATCTCTACTGAAACTGTTCCGTTCCGTGAAACGTTCCTTTTAAAGGTCCCGCGCACGGACCTTGATCCCTACGAAAGTGGTGATAGATTTGAGCATTACAGCAGACAATATGTACTTATGTATATCTGAATAAGGACGAAGAAATAATCAAAGATAATTTATCAGCAAGCTGTTTAAATCTTAAATCGATATTTCAATCTGCAAAACAAACTCAAAAAATCCTCTACGCAAGTGAAGGTTTGCTTTCAAATTTCCATCGCCGGCACTTATTTCGGCTTGAATTCGTTTCAGTTCTATGTACTATTTTTCAATAGAGCATTCATAGTTGATAGTTGATTTCACAAACTTGTAAAATGTTTTTATTTTAGCTATACATTACGAGATGGTTGATTCATTGCGCGGCGGCTATCTTTTAATGATACAAAATTATACATTCTCAAGGATCAACAAGCACTCATTTATTTGGTTGTGCTCAAGCAAGGTATGTACATAAAAATTTATAACATTAAATACACATCGCTTATAAATATTTACAATCGGCTTTAAAATTAGCTTTAAAATGAGATGACACTCATATCTATAAATTATTTTTATAAAAAAAAATATTTATACAAATTTCGTCGTCAACTCTAAAATAAGGAAACATTATCTTTAAAGAAAATTCAGACAAAAAAAAATTGAGAGAGAGTAACAAACGTGCACACAGTTCACCTTGTCAAGGAATCATAATGCTGATACGTTGTCACCCTTGAGGACTGAGATGGAATGCCTCGTCACCAGTAATAAAGGTCTCCGGATTCCTACACTTCCAAACGAACACACAGCAACGTTATGCTCCTATATCACGCTGTTACTCTGTGACGGCGTGGTTCTTCCCCGATCGAGCTTACCCATTCATTCTGCAGCTAGAAACAAACTGCAGCGTAGCTTTACCATTTGTTAATCTCAATAAAAAAAGAAAGCCCCCCTTAAACGAATGTATGATGTAGATAATATGTATTTATATATCACGATTCGACCGCCAGTCATCTCCATTCAGCATCTGCATGCAGGAATTCCCGCATGTTTGAAAAGGTTGTCGCTCCACCTATACGAGGTTATCATTCGTCGTAAATGTAATTTGTTTTATAAAATTTTCTTTATTATTTACAGTCGTCATGCCTATGTAAAGCCAAAGTGAAGTTGAATCCGGTGAACAATGAAGTGATGAACTATAACTTGGAACATAATCATTCACCACCTCGATATTTCAAAACAATGGAGGGAAACTATTTAAAAGCGTATATATAAAAAAAAAATTGTAAAATTAATTTATGTTGCGGATGTATCTAAATTTAAATTTATTAATCACAGGATGTCCAGACGATGGTAACATCCAACATACTAGCAAGGACTATAGGTATACTAAAACTGCATTTATTACGCAGAAATATGCTTTATTACTGAAAATAAATTCTAAATAAATAGAAGATGAGATCCGTGGACGTTGGTCTAGGTTATTCCTCTAAGACGTAAATCTTAAAAATAGTATGCTTGAGCAGTAGTAGTAAATTAAGTATAGAATATTTCTTTCTCTACTAGTCAACTCGTGGCGTGGAGAGACACAATAAAGTCGGAACGATTTAATTGGAAGATAGACAGACCTATAAAATATAGATTCTGGATGGTCATGCGGCATGATAAAATTTGTAATATTCTTTTCTCAAAATCATTGCGTTATTATTACTTGAGTTACGACTGCCACGGCTGCTTTGTCGGTTGTTTGGTGCGCGTGCGCACGATGAAACGGTCTTTTCTTGTGTCCCTGTCTACGTGTAAACCAATATCCTATTTCTTTTCTATTTTTTTAACTATATTATTTTATTTTTTTATTTTTACATAAGTATACTTTTTTTTCGTTCATTTGTCTATGAAATGAAAGCTCTAGTCTAATGTTACAACTATGGTATACTTGGCTTAGTTTATGTATCATATGGACTTCGTTGGTAAATAATAGATCACCCTTTATTTGTTTATTCTAAGCTAGTTTACTTTCAGTTTCGAGGAACCACCTTTTGTCAAAGTGTCAATAGCCTAATGCCTTAGACAATAGTCTCCGAAGCTTAAGTTCGTTGGCCCGAATCCGTCATTTGACTGTTGTAAGCTACGCAAATAGATATACAGTGGTGTTCGTATAATTAGAAACACTACCAACGGTCCTTGACATTATGTAAGATACTTCACCGCAATCGTTTTTATTTTGAAATTAAACAATAAATAGGACCACAATATTTTCAACGATTTATCATTTATTAGAAAACTATATAAATATATATATATATATATATATATATTTTCTTCTTCTCTTAAATAGGAATGAATTACGAAATCATTAGTTCTCGCAAAGGGAACGATCTGATTCTATGCCAAGGCCATACTGGAGAACATCCATTTGCTGCTGCCGGTGCTCCTTATGCTCAACCAGATTTAAATGTCCAGCACGAATCTCACTCAAAGATGAGAAGGTGATTGCATTAAATTTTCAACAAAATCACGACCAACCTACGTTAGAGTCAACGACACTTATATAAAAGTGTATCTATTGTTGATATATTATCAGGATGACTACAATACTCACATTTTCAGAGTTCTGACTCTCAGGACCATTACTTTTACATAATTATCGCCACGGTTTATTTAGATGCAGATTATTAAAGTTCGCATTTTATTACTACGCGGATCTATCCGTTTAGTTTAAGGTCGTATGATACGTAAGACAATATTATATCACCGGAGATGTGAAATGCCTATAACAAGGTCTCAACACAGTCGTGCAATGGCCGTGTGCATCAATAAAAGTACTAGTGTTGTAACTACTGTATGCGGACCATCTTAGTGAATAGCTATCTGCTATTATTGATTCGGATGTGATAGACTATATGCACCATATCCATGAATAACGAGGAGATGGAATATACATCGTATATGGTAAACAAAAGCGGGTAGAGCATATGGCTAGAGTTGGATAACAATATATTATTTTGTTACCCAGTCCTATTAGGTTTCGTTTTTATTTTCATTATCTTTGCATGATAAAAAAAATTACACTTCGCTATTTCATTACGAATATTACAAGTTGTTCTATAAACATATTTAATTTGTTAAACTAAAAAAAAATGTTTTTACTATTTAAACATACTTGACGTTGCGCCGTCATCGCTGCCATCGACGATTTTCCCATTTTTCTTTTGTTGCATTTAATAATAACTTATATATTATTAGTACACTTACCTGTACATTGTAGTTGTGAGAAGTTATACTTAAGGTATTACCTAACAACTGCTTATACTTATTTTGCAGAAGACTAGAATTATAGTTTTATAATATTTTTAAATTATTTAAAAAGTGCTATCCAAAATCACGACTATATCATTTAGTTTGAATAGAGTAAATCTCCAGAAAAATCCAAATTTTAAAAAAAATTGTAAAATTAATTTATGTTGCGGATGTATCTAAATTTAAATTTATTAATCACAGGATGTCCAGCCGATGGTAACATCCAACATACTAGCAAGGACTATAGGTATACTAAAACTGCATTTATTACGCAGAAATATGCTTTATTACTGAAAATAAATTCTAAATAAATAGAAGATGAGATCCGTGGACGTTGGTCTAGGTTATTCCTCTAAGACGTAAATCATAAAAATAGTATGCTTGAGCAGTAGTAGTAAATTAAGTATACAATATTTCTTTCTCTACTAGTCAACTCGTGGCGTGGAGAGACACAATAAAGTCGGAACGATTTGATTGGAGGATAGACAGACCTATAAAATATAGATTCTGGATGGTCATGCGGCATGATAAAATTTGTAATATTCTTTTTTCAAAATCATTGCGTTATTATTACTTGAGTTACGACTGCCACGGCTGCTTTGTCGGTTGTTTGGTGCGCGTGCGCACGATGAAACGGTCTTTTCTTGTGTCCCTGTCTACGTGTAAAACAATATCCTATTTCTTTTCTATTTTTTAACTATATTATTTTCTTTTTATTTTTTATTTTTACATAAGTATACTTTTTTCGTTCATTTGTCTATGAAATGAAAGCTCTAGTCTAATGTTACAACTATGGTATACTTGGCTTAGTTTATGTATCATATGGACTTCGTTGGTAAATAATAGATCATCCTTTATTTGTTTATTCTAAGCTAGTTTACTTTCAGTTTCGAGGAACCACCTTTTGTCAAAGTGTCAATAGCCTAATGCCTTAGACAACAGTCTCCGAAGCTTAAGTTCGTTGGCCCGAATCCGTCATTTGACTGTTGTAAGCTACGCAAATTGATATACAGTGGTGTTCGTATAATTAGAAACACTACCAACGGTCCTTGACATTATGTAAGATACTTCACCGCAATCGTTTTTATTTTGAAATTAAACAATAAATAGGACCACAATATTTTCAACGATTTATCATTTATTCGAAAACTATATAAATATATATATATATATATATATATATATATATATATATATATATATATTTAATTTGTTAAACTAAAAAAATGTTTTACTATTTAAACATACTTGACGTTGCGCCGTCATCGCTGCCATCGACGATTTTCCCATTTTTCTTTTGTTGCATTTAATAATAACTTATATATTATTAGTACACTTACCTGTACATTGTAGTTGTGAGAAGTTATACTTAAGGTATTACCTAACAACTGCTTATACTTATTTTGCAGAAGACTAGAATTATAGTTTTATAATATTTTTAAATTATTTAAAAAGTGCTATCCAAAATCACGACTATATCATTTAATTTGAATAGAGTAAATCTCCAGAAAAAATCCAAATTTTAAAAAAAATTGTGTTAATTCGCAACATCATAACATCATGCCATGATTGATTGTTTTGTTTTGTTGCCTACACTAACCGACTATTTCATCTATATCGTATACGCGTCTTTTTTAACACAGAAACTCTTATTACATAAGTTCCCATGTTGTCTTGACTGCCCTATCCGTAGTGTATATAAAAAGTTTCTAGATTTCTGATTATATCCTATGCAGCTACAAAAGCTTCATCGAAATCTGCGCTCACGAATCCAAGATCTGCAATCTAGTTAAAAAAAATCCGGTTGACCACATGTCTTTTATATTAGAAATAATTATATGTGAATTATAGGTTTCTGAGTTTAAAAGGATTTCTGTGTAAAAGGTAATGGTCTTCGCTTATACAATAGCTTTACACTTCTAACCAATTAATATGTGACCGTGGTAAGGATTCCTTAAATAAAAGCACGTAAAGTTGTTCACCACTCTATGTCCTGCATTTGGTTCCACCTACTCGACAATCGCTTCACTTGGGACATCCTTCGCAAGGTTCTGGTTCCAAGTAGACCAGACCACGTGAAAGCTCTAGTACAATGTTACAAACTAAGAGTTTATGTGTTTAAAGGAATTGTTCCACTTGAACCCTCGCTTTAATTAATTTAAAAATCTTTACCACGCTGACATTCTTACCAAACAAGACGATAGAATAGAAAATGAACTTAGATGTCAAGAAAATTTATCCAAAAAATTGTATTTTGCCTTAAAATGCGTTTTAATGAATTTTGACAAACGAAATTACTCTTAATGAATAAATCGACTTGTTCACGTTGACCGTATGTAAACAATGACGATTATTTTATATAATGGAGAATTGCTTTACTGCATGTTACCAATTTTTATATTTAATTATCAACGTTCCTGCACTTTTTATTTATTTAAATATTCTTTTGGCAAAGTCCATAATCGCTTAATTTCAAATTCATGATTCTAGTCTTGTTGAAAATTACATACTATTTTTCTACTTAATAATATTTTTATTTGTCGTATTCAGGCACCCAATATTATAATACTGTGTTATCAAGAGGTTTTAATTTAAGAAATTATCCAAATTACTATCCGGATAATAAAATGAAATAAAGATTTTAAACATAACGAGCTAGACTTTTAATTTTACTTGTACCCCTTTCTATAGACTACGAGAACTTTATAGCGTACGACTAGACCATAAGATATATAATTACGAGTCATGGGAAGCTTGTAAGATTTAAAAAAAAATTGTGTTAATTCGCAACATCATAACATCATGCCATGATTGATTGTTTTGTTTTGTTGCCTACACTAACCGACTATTTCATCTATATCGTATACGCGTCTTTTTTAACACAGAAACTCTTATTACATAAGTTCCCATGTTGTCTTGACTGCCCTATCCGTAGTGTATATAAAAAGTTTCTAGATTTCTGATTATATCCTATGCAGCTACAAAAGCTTCATCGAAATCTGCGCTCACGAATCCAAGATCCGCAATCTAGTTAAAAAAAAATTGTGTTAATTCGCAACATCATAACATCATACCATGATTGATTGTTTTGTTTTGTTGCCTACACTAACCGACTATTTCATCTATATCGTATACGCGTCTTTTTTAACACAAAAACTCTTATTACATAAGTTCCCATGTTGTCTTGACTGCCCTATCCGTAGTGTATATAAAAAGTTTCTAGATTTCTGATTATATCCTATGCAGCTATAAAAGCTTCATCGAACTCTGCGCTCACGAATCCAAGATCCGCAATCTAGTTAAAAAAATCCGGTTGACCACATGCCTTTTATATTAGAAATAATTATATTTGAATTATAGGTTTCTGAGGTTAAAAGGATTTCTGTGTAAAAGGTAATGGTCTTCGCTTATACAATAGCTTTCCACTTCTAACCAATTAATATGTGACCGTGGTAAGGATTCCTTAAATAAAAGCACGTAAAGTTGTTCACCACTCTATGTCCTGCATTTGGTTCCACCTACTCGACAATCGCTTCACTTGGGACATCCTTCGCAAGGTTCTGGTTCCAAGTAGACCAGACCACGTGAAAGCTCTAGTACAATGTTACAAACTAAGAGTTTATGTGTTTAAAGGAATTGTTCCACTTGAACCCTCGCTTTAATTAATTTAAAAATCTTTACCACGCTGACAGTCTTACCAAACAAGACGATAGAATAGATGAACTTAGATGTCAAGAACATTTATCCAAAAAATTGTATTTTGCCTAAAATGCGTTTTAATGAATTTTGACAAACGAAATTACTCTTAATAAATAAATCGACTTGTTCACGTTGACCGTATGTAAACAATGACGATTATTTTATATAATGGAGAATTGCTTTACTGCATGTTACCAATTTTTATATTTAATTATCAACGTTCCTGCACATTTTATTTATTTAAATATTCTTTTGGCAAAGTCCATAATCGCTTAATTTCAAATTCATGATTCTAGTCTTGTTGAAAATTACATACTATTTTTCTACTTAATAATATTTTTATTTGTCGTATTCAGGCACCCAATATTATAATACTGTGTTATCAAGAGGTTTTAATTTAAGAAATTATCCAAATTACTATCCGGATAATAAAATGAAATAAAGATTTTAAACATAACGAGCTAGACTTTTTAATTTTACTTGTACCCCTTTCTATAGACTACGAGAACTTTATAGCGTACGACTAGACCATAAGATATTTAATTACGAGTCATGGGAAGCTTGTAAGATTTAAAAAAAAAAATGAAACTAAAACCATGCTGTAAATGGACTAGTTTTACCAGAAACGAGGCCCGTTGTTATATAACCTCGGCAGTATTGTAATGCTATGTATATTATTGCTTTGATTAGCATGGTGAGTGAGAGATCCACTTGTCATGATACTAGGGGTAACACGAAAACACAGTTCAACTGACGGTAAGTGCAAACCATAACCACCTTCAACAATGATTCGATATGCTTGTGCATAACAAATCGTTGTTGAGGGTGGTTAACAATGTCGGGAGACGCAGATGAAAAAGCTTATATAAAAATACGATGTTTTTATTATTAATAATATTCAATCATAGTCCTCACAGGTAAATAATCGGATGGGATGAATAGTGTCTATGGATCGCAGTGTACCTTGAAAACCTAATAAAATATAGTAATTTATCACTCATAATAACATAAAAATCCGATAATATAGTAATATTACTAATAATAAACTATACAACTAATTGTACATTGCTTTCAGATTTTAAATATTCATTTATTCCATCGAGTCGAAGTAACAAAAAATTGTTGATGTTTCGAGGATATACATTCTATCAAAATCAACAATCGAGCAAGTGGTATTGTACCAAGCATACTTCTAAACGATGTAAAGCAAAAGTACATCTCGACCAAAACCAAGGAATTATTTTTCATCAAACAGACCACACCCATGAGCCTCCAAAGTTTTATGTTGATTTGTCCGGTAAATACTTCAAAATTTAGAGTAAAATAAAATAAAATGTGTACGATAAACGAAACGTAATTCTGACAAGTTTATAGTGACACATGGAATCGTATATATGACAGGTGTTTGACAGTTAAAATAAAAACAATAACCTTTAAGAAAATATTAACTAACATAATACACGCGATACTAAAGTACAAAAGTGTTTGATTAGTTATATTTAATACTATTATAAAATTAACTAATCTCATGGTGACTTTTGTTTGTAGCGACGTAATATAACCTATAAAAAGTGTATTATGTTGGTGAATTATAGTGAAATATGCGTGTGAATTGTGAGTGTTATGTGAAAAATATATAATATAGGAAGTAAAACGTTGGTAAGATGTATTTATATCCTTGTCTATCCCACGAATGAGGTAATATAAGCTTTTAGTAGGTAAAAAATATAAGCAAAGACTTTTTAGCAATATTTTTTTCATATTTCACTCTATCAAATAATAACCATAATAATGTACATTTCCATTCGCACTCTTCGTAACTGATTATAATTCAATAACAGATTACAGGTATATTTCTATACATTTGTCATCATTACAAATATAAAGGTAGGTAAGGTATTATTGAACTGTTTGTAAAAGCTTATCTGCTGCTTACATAATTAATATAAAATTAGCTATTCATGTCTAAATTATGTACTTCCCAACAAACTGATGAATAACTAAAAATTAACTAAGTTTTTGCATCTGATGCAGCATTTGCATTCAGAAGCAATGGACATCCATTGCTTCCTAATGTAATGATTATGCAGATATTTAAATTTGTTTGACTTTTTGTAGTGTCTTTTGGCAGTTAATAGATTACTCTTATTTAATACTTTAGGTTAATGTTTTCATAACAATTTTTATATAAATCAAGGGTAAGATATTAACTATATAAAATTAAAAATACATTAGAATTATCTAAGTTTTAAGCTAATAAACATATTTTTAGGATAAATTTAATTTAAATGTTGGATATTACTGACATAAATTATTTAGCAATTGCTTCAGCATTATTTGACATGTTTTATATAACAAATAGATGGCACTACAAATTTTATCTCATACAATATATACTTATTTATATCATTACTATAAACTTACACTGATGAAATATTGCAATTAATTAATTACTGATGAATTGTGGCACTTTTAAAGTTAATATTTATCCAAATTCTGAAACTTCGATTAATGTAACATTTCTAGTAATATTCACATCTACTCTAGTACTTCAGTAATTTTGTTTCAAAAAAATATTTTCAGCAATACTGATATTCACTTAAGGATTTATAATAGTAGTTTTTAGTATAAAATAAAAAACACAAATAGTTCTGCTGCTATAGTTGAGAAAAATATATTTGACGAAATTAATTAATACTGAGTTTACAGTATTCAATGTTATGTGATAGAAAATAATATTGCAATATATCAGGTTATCTATTGGTAGCTTTAGATAAAAGTTGCAATATTTTTGAATGTTTACTGTGTAAAAAAATTATGAAATAATATTAAACTAGTTAAAAGGATATCTGTCTTTAACTTATTACCTTTCAAATTACTACAAAAAATAATTCTCATGTGATTCTCATCTATTCATGTACTTAAACGAAACTATTGGTTTCTTATGATAGTTACTTATCTAATTGGCAGATTAGCCATGGATGGGTATCTATTATATTCAGGATCACATGTGAAGTTGTTAATGTTTTTGGTGAAAAGGAACAAGAATAAAATTTTTTATTAAATTTTACATTATTAAATTTTCAGGTTTACGATTATTTTCGGAATGTGTAGTAGCTCAAATGAAGAAAGAATTTAATTATATGATTCAAAAATTAATAAGCCGTAAGCACAGGAACAGCATATATCTTATAAGCAGAGAGGAATATGAGGATCTTATTAAAGAAATTAAACAAATCAAACAAAAGTGCAATAAGGACTTTGAAGACTATAATATGTTAACAAATTATGATATACTGAATGTGTGTGGAAGAGAAAGACTTATAAAGCCTAGAGATCAGTCAAATACTGGCATAAAATTCTATGTAGCAACTGATGAACTATATGGAGTTTTACATACTATTCACCTATTATTTAATCATGCTAATAAAGACCAAATGGATTCAGAAATAAAAACTAAATATTGTAATGTGTCTAAACAAGTGATCAAAATTTATCTCACTTGCTGCAAAATATGCAACAATGGGCAATACATATAAACAATTATTTTTTAATTAATGTTTTTTCATTTATATATTCACATTTATTCTTGCTTGCTTTTATTTTTAAACTTGAGTTAATGGTTTTTGGGAATCACATAGCCTAGCTTATATTTTAAATCATTGATGTATATTTCTTTTTTTTTAAATAAATACTTGAAATGTTATATACTTTTACTGTATTTGTCTTCCTCAGTCGGTTAGCAAGTCCTTAGGGCTTAATACAGATGTGCATCCTGAATTTTTGCTGACCATAATATTAAAGTATATATAGTATGATATTACTTAACTGGGTCTATAATAAACATTAGATTTCATAATTTAAATTTCATAAAAAGCTAATTAGTATGAGAATTACTCTCTTCCAGCATTTTGTTAGAAATCGGCTTCTTCTATTATAGAGATATCTTCTTGCATAACATATTTTGTCACAGTTTTTCTCTAATTTAATTCTAAATGTCTAATTGAATACAAGTGATGTTCATCAAAAAAAATTTAAAACTTGATGACCCAAGTTGGGCCATATAATATGCTACTTGATTGTTTTTTGGAGAAATAGTAGATTTAGTCAATCATAAACTACATTTTACAGATGTTTACCACATTTCATATTAAGTATTGATATGGAACAAGATCCTGTTATCATTTGAGGTAATAAATAGTTCAAAATAAGATCACAAACAAACCTTTTATAGTGTTTAACAGCAATTTAAATAAACGGTTTCTCTAGATTACTGTTGAACATTAAAAAAAATTCTCACTGTGCATATGTTTTTAGTGAAATTTATGATTTCATTGGATGGCGAGAGACTAATGCAACTTGGAGACTTCACATTCATAAGAACATTTTCGCGTAGAAACCGAAGCTGTTGGTACTGCTATACACACAGCTACCATGGCTGCCCGGCCACAGTGTACACCAATCAAGAAAAGTTGATTCTTGCCAATAATTTTCACAATCACACACCTACAGAGTTTTTTGTTTGACACTTCCTGTGCTCCAGGATAAGTTTATTTCAAATTGTTAAAAATTATGAAAAATTATTTAAATTGGGGCTTCCTCATTATAGTATAATCCGGTGTAATAGTATCCAAATAAGTGAATAGTTGTTTCATCATTATTTCAAGTGTAGCTTTATGATTGTGTAAAATATTTAGTATATATTTAGTATTTATGCATGCTCAATAAGGGAATCAGGGAGAGTCAGGAAATTGAGACATACATACAACACACCAAGACCCAAACAACTTTCATTGCACAAGCCAGGCATCCTGATCATTTCGCCATGCGTTCGTCATTGGACTATGGAACATGTAAGCAACAAATGTCACTGGGGTCGACACATCAACCAGGAATACGTCATCTAGAAGTAATATTAAACACACAATATTACCACTACATTTTTACTAGTATTGACATAAAACAAGATCTTGATTATTGGAATTTTACATCAAATAGGATCCATATTACATATTAACTTTTGATATACAAAAACTTCTTACACAGATACTGAAAAATACTTTATAAAATATCAAAGAAAAACAGTCAGTTGGAAAAAAATGTTCATTCATAACTTTTGCATGAACGAAATAAATAAATGTCACATTATGATTACTGAGCAGTGAGTTCCTTTAGTGCTGTTTGGAATAGCTGAATTTCTTCTTGGGTTTTTGTACATTAATAATATTACCATGTGCCTAATGCCTTTTGATTGTTGTATACAGTATATTTTGTGTTATAATAGGTGCTTGATATGTGATAAACATGATCTCCATTTAGTAAATCTTGCCTTTTACATGTTTTTAGTAACTTTAGTCTTATATTGATTTAATACATTTCTTAGTAGGTACAAATATGGCATAAATATGTTTCAGTATTATCATCGCTACATTAGAATTAATAAATATTTAACATAACCATTTTCTATTTATTATATATTACATATTTATTTATAGAAACTGTAGAGCCGTTGGTAGTTCAGTGTAAGCCTTGCTTATAATTCTCGATCGATTCCGAACCCCCGGTGTCGGCATTAATTAAATTGTTTGTTACAATTTTAATTGCTGATTTACCCCGTACTCCGCTGTGAAGAAAAACATTTCGAGTTGATGTCAGTCAACCATGGCTAAAAATTATAAAAAAAAATACATTTCGAATGCTGTGAAATCCGCAAATAAGCTGTGAAACGCATAACGAACAATGTTGCAATGTACAGATCATATGAGAGAGTAATACATACATACGTGTATTGTTGCCTAAAGAAAAAAAATCAGTTAAATTGCGACGTTCTAAGTAAAACTAATGTAAATTTTTGGTTTCAGGGGCATTGACGTCGGCATGTTTCATCCAATCTCTTAGAGGAAAACCACTTATAGTATTTAATAACTACACCTACTGCCGACATTCTATAAGGAACGGTATCATAAGATGGACATGTTCCACTCATTCATACAAGTGTTGCAAGGCCGTTGTTAAAACTTCAGGGTCGTATATCATAGAGATTAAAGGTGCGCACAATCATGACGCTTCAGAGCTGCTGATTAATCGAGAGAAGCCTACCTTATTTTATCGCCACAAATCCTCGTTTGGAATTCAACTATGAATATATATTTTTTTATGTACGTTAGTTTTTAAAATATCTAGGTACTGTACAATGTTGGAACGAATGATTTTACATTACAAACAGAATCGATATTTCCTAAAAGTTTCATTACTGAAACATTGCAGGGCTTTGCGTGTTTTTTCAAACCACTTGTTTTAAAACACAACAAGTGTTTAGATTTATTTTAATTATATAAAATGTATTTTATGCTGTAAGAATAGTGGTCTGCAAGTGCGGACTGGCAAGTGAAATTGTTCACAGCATTTTAGAGACCTACAGGTCCATATGAAACGATACAAAGATGAGGACACCATACAATGATAGAGGTCGATGAAGCTGTAAGAGCCGCAAAGGTTACCAGCGCTGTCATCAACAAGAATGCAGACAACCATATTCGTAACGCTAGCGATCTTTCTTGAAATTGGCGCCAAATCCAGACCTAACGAACAATCTACGCAGCTGTGTTGTGATTTTAATCTTTGTTTACTGAATAATTTTTACATGTCCATATGTGTAATGTTAGTTATAGATGATAAACGGCAATATTGTTCGGTTGTGACTTTAGTTGATAAAATTATTTTAAAGACTGCAATCCTTAACACGTATCATTGATTATTTCATGATTTTTAAATCCTTTTGATTTAATTTAATTTTCGTTTAAATTTTAAAGCTGCTTCTTAGTGTCTTATAAAAAAATAACTTGGATAAATAATCAAAATATGTTTATGTGTGTATCACATCACATATTCTTATTGATTATTTAATGATTTTTACATCCTTTTGATTTAATTTAATTTTCGTTTAGTTTGTCTCACGAAATTTTAAAACTGTTTCTTAGTGTCTTATAAAAAAATAACTTGGATAAATAATCAAAATATGTTTATGTACGTATCACATATTCTTATTGATTATTTCATGATTTTTAAATCCTTTTGATTTAATTTAATTTTCGTTTAAATTTTAAAGCTGTTCCTTAGTGTCTTATAAAAAAAATATGGATAAATAATCAAAATATGTCTATGTATGTATGGGTTATATACGTTATGTATACAATGTCCATATATAATGCTTGGACTTCAACGTCGTTTGTGTGGTGTATTTGATACCTAGTATACTTTTTAGACATATGTTTCCGTTTCTGTATCTTCCCATATGTTCATTATCCATTATATTATTAGTTAACTGTGATTTAGTAAACTAGACAAATAAAAAGAAGGGTGTTCGTGGGGAAAGCCCTCCGATCTGGTATTGGGGACAATTTCTTGGCGTATTGAAGATCTATGGGCTGCATTGGAATGCAGATTACATTGTACTTAAACTCCGATGTATGTTTCGTTGGTTAAAATACATATCTAACTTACATATATGAGCTCAGATGTGCATATGATGGCGCGATATCTTACACTAAAAGATAGTCCTTACAAGTGCTATTTAAATAGGTTTTGCCACATGAATATCGAAAAAAAAAGAGTAATTGGCATGTGTTAAGAAATATACGAACTATTCTTAGACGAGTAGTTTGCTCAAAGTTGAATCCATGTTTGTGATATGGTGATTAGGCAGTCTATGAAGTAGGAGCTAATGATTATAGGAATAGGAATTTAAAACTTAAGTATTACTTTGTAATTGTACATATTAATGTATAAAAATCATAATTTTCTCTTGTCCTTCTCTAAATTATTTAGGCGACCTTTAGGGGTTTTTATTTTATTAATCCTTATTTGATAGTCACCCTATCTTGAAAATCATTATTCTTGATTATACCATCAGAAGATGACAAAGAATATACATTTTCTCGGCATTAAACTTCTCTTGATCACTTTGCATTCATATTTTTTTTCAAGTAACGTGATATTTATTCTTTCTTCTAACCCCTCGCGTAGCCATCGTGGTAACGAGAACGTTTTTTTTTATGAGAGAAAGAAAGGTTAGGCACAAATGTTACCTAATGCGAATTGATGACTGCAGCCCGCCAGCACTCATAGCCATCCTCCACAAAGATTCAAGATGTAAATCAGGGCCTGAACTGAACTGCGATGATGTGAAACCGTGGTAGATTACGATGCTCCATTTTCCGCCCAAGACATTAATAGTAATTGCACATTTGTGAATATTTAAAAATAGAGTGTTGCTATATTCTCCTACTTCTGGTAAACTTACGTCACTAAGAGGTCATCTGGACTTCGTTCTTGATATTATTTTATTTTATGTGCAAATAACCATGCAAAGATTAATGTCAAAACTGGTTCTTCCCTTAAAACCTCTAAAATTATAGAATTCTATGAGTACATTGTTGAGAAATATAGATAAAGGAGTATTTTTGTATTCTAGGAAATCAGAATCCTACATTTGGTACGTTTTAATATAATTTCTATTTTACTCTGTGCTGTCTATTATGATTGGCGGTCTTGGTTTTCCATTTGTTCACTATTTAAACATTTTCTAGTGAATGAGTATTAAACGTAGAGCTGTGAATTATCTCTTTTATTTCCGTTATATATATTCATGTGTAATTTCTAATTGATCTGAGTATATTTTTAATTTACTATACATTTACATTATTACAATCTTTGTTATACTTTTTAAAGAGTACCAAATAAGTTGTATTATAAACAACAGATAAGTTATTAAGTCTTTAAAAATAATAAATTATGAGCAAATAAGAGAATGAAAAAAATGCAACAGATTTTTTTTATAATTTTTTTTGCCGTTAATGCAAATAGTTAACTTATTTGAACTAAATCTATAATAATAGATTTAGTTCAAATAAGTTAATAACAGTCATGAAAAGTAATGCGTCAAGTATGGGATTAGAATTTTGTGGTCAGCTATGTTATTTAAAACTAAAAAAGTATAATTAATAGTGCAACGAGATATTCTTTTTATATGCGACATTCGTGACTAAGTTTCGTGGTTATCATGGTAATAGTATATAATAGGAATGCGAGTCAAAACCAGGGCCGAAAGAAATATCAAAACAAGTACCTACGTTGTAGAAGGATGATCTTGTTACTATGTAACATACTTTTATTTTAAAAACATTATCTCAGAAATGGTCATCAGAAATCATTATCTCAGGTAACACTTAATGCCAGTAAAAAAAGTAATACTTTTTTTACTGGCATTACTAGTTAATAAGTTAACTAAAATGTTTCGATGTGACGTGACTAGCAAATGGTAGTAAAAAGACCACTTCAAGTATCTATTACGTATCTACAATTTTCAAATATTTTTTGTTAATCTGTTAATTTAAACTTATCCTAAATATTAACTATATTTAAGATAAGTTTAAATTAATTATCTGGCGTTTAATTTCAAAAGTAAGTAAGTAAAATATCTAAACCTATCGAAAAAAAAAAATTTTTCAAAGCAAGAAATTTAAACGTTATTTATCTGTACTACCAGTATCATTTTATATCAAGGTTGGCTTCACGATTTTTTCGTAATAATTAAATGATAAGTTTTACCTTATATCCCTACGATACTGTTTAAAATGATATATCAAAAAATAAAAGTCATGGGCGCTCATATATTGTATATAAAAAAATCAGAAAGAGAACACAATATCCCTAGTATTATATTATTATTAGTCTTAAAACGATGTGGTCGTCGACCTATGAGATACGATTAGTTATTTCTTTATAATAAATTTAATCAATTTTTGGTCACCCCATGCATCGATTTTAAATTGATGCGAAAGAGTACGTGCCAAAAGTCTCAACTTTTTCATTAGTGTGTGGTTACTTCAAAAATCATACTAAATGTACTAATTGCTTTAATGCGGTTATATAGTGGGCCTTCCTCTGGTACATCATAATGTGTTCTTGTGTTCTTCACTGAGATTTATTATTCATGACATTGAACTTTAATTTTGTAAAAGTATGTCATTAATAGATTCCTTACGTATTGTGATACGTACATTATTTCATAGTGTATAAATAAAGTGATGTGAATAGTATTGCCTTGTTTAAAATAAAAACATATTAAGTTCCTATTATTCACCTCAGCCGACTACGTTGTCCTTCTATAATCTGTAAAAAAAACATACGATTTATTCAGCTTTAAGAAGCTAAATGTATACAACGCTTGTATAGAAAATAAAAATCTACTATTAAGAGGATATTCTATATAACAATTCTGATGTAATTTAATATCGAAATGACTCGATTATATTAGAATTTGGATTAAAATTATAACAAAAGGTAGTTTTTTTTGTGAGCATATGGTCGTAAATACAATATCTCTCAAAAAGCTCAATTAATCGTGTCCATATTTTATAAAAATGAGAATTTAATACACAATAGAACCCTATTGACTTTCACCGCTGTAACTATTATTGTTTGTTTGTAATTAATGAAATAAATTATTGCTGGCATTTTTTTTCACTTAAATTATTGGTGTAAATTTCTTTTTTTTTAATTTATTCTTAATTTTTTTTTACATTTTATTATGAAATATATTTTGTAAATAATAAGCGAACAAGGTGTGTACTTTTGAATTTTTTACAAATTTGCTTTAATACTTTTGCAATTAATGTATTAGTCTCATTCACAAGTATACTCTTTGGGCGCATATTTTTTCATTTAATTTATTTAACCATTTAATTTTATAACTTGAAAATAATATATAAATATATATATATATATATATATATATATATATATAAATATATAAAATATTTATATTTTTAAATTATTTATATATATATATATAAGGTCTGGACTTACCATTATAAAATCTAAATTGTTGATGAATGTATTTAATAAAAAAAATATCTGGGTTCAACCTTCCTTATTATTTCCTTCGATATATTTTAACTATAGAATCTATTTTTTTTGCATTTCCACTATGTGCTTCTAATCCTTTTGGGTGACAAATCTATTCAATTTACCTGATTACAAACAATAAATAATAAAAGGGATAAACATTAGCCAAAATGACTTAAGTAGCGGTAGAAAATTATTTACTTCTTGTGTTATCCATATTTATTTATATATTTTTTTTTATTTTCAGTTACTTTCGCTTTGTCAAAAAACAAAAGAACACTAATGATAGTCGACGGTTATAGATTTTCATTGCACTACGTGAGAAAAAACAGCGAACGATGGCAATGTAGTCGGCGAAGTTACTTCGGTTGCAAAGCTGTGATACATACGCGCGCTGGCATGCTCATGTACGGCAATAGCAATAGATTTCACAATCATGCTCCTTGAGAATATCCCTATTATGGCCTACGTCACGTTGACAGATGGTACTTTTGGCGCGAAATTTTATATTTCATCTGTTGCGAAATATAAACAATCAACGTTACTAAACGTTATTTAAAAGACAAGTACAAAGTGCACATTTTTAATGACGTCTCGTATGGTTGAAACCTTATAATAGTGATTGTTGTAAATAGGTTATGTTGAAAGTGTGTTCATGGGATCTCATTCAAAATAATGTGTATCAATGTACCTGTGATAAACGTTACTCTTATTAAGCATGAAGTTAAGAAGGAACTTTATCAATATCATTTAAATAACATATGATATTTCACGCGTAGAGCGCAATAATTCAATGAAACATGATTACAATAAAAAAGACATTAATTTATCAACTATTTGATATTTGAGCGTGGGTAATAATGTTGGAATTCTTTTAATAACATTTGCTTATATAAGTATAAACATGCTTATATAAATAATAATATTTAATAAAGATTATTATACTAAGAGAGGTTGTGTAAAACGATGTAAATATAACTATAAAATTATTTAAACCGATTGTGTTTGTATATAAACTGGATAATAACATATGAAAATCGGATGTATGTATTTTTCACATATATATATAAATATAATAATTGATATATTATTGAATTGTATTATTTTTACGGCCATGCAGTACTTGTCACCATACTTTTTATCTTTAAATATCTAAAGTTTTTTAATTGATATGTGTTCACTTATAACCGCAGTCCTCTGAAAAGAAAGAAATACATATGGTCATCTTATTAAAATATTAAATATTTTTTTATCTAAATAAATATTTTATTGGAGGACACTAAATATTTATTACATTAATATAATGGTTATCATATTTGTATATGTGCCATTTTGTTCGATGAGTTGTTGCCACTTTGTTGGTAGTAACATAATTCCATTGCTGTATAAATTTTGGGACTTCTGATCAAAAAACTGCGACATGATGGCAATCTAACACTACCTAAAGAATTCTGAAGAAAACGACACAGTTGAAAATCCGAGGCTGCTGGGTCAGGGCTATATGGTGGATGCATTAACACTTCCCAAGCAAGCTCTCTCAATGTTTGCTGAGTGGCTAAAGATGTGTGTGGCCGGGAGTTATGAAAAACCATACCTACATATGTTCGGAACATATATATGTTCGGGCCGTTTTTTCACTATTGGCTCTATTTTGCTCGAGTCTCGCCAGCTGTTGGCAGTCGAGATCCGAATCGATGGTATTGCACGGCGGTAAACGTTCATAATGAACGATGCCCTTCCGATTTCCACCACACACGCAGCATCACCCTAAATAACCTAGTTGCAATGCAAGTTTCGCTATAGTCTGTGGACTGGCTGAATTTGACCACGATCTTTTTCGCACGTTCTTGTCGTCGTTTTGTGGTCAGCTTTTCATGTCGTAACTACTAATATATATCCTATCCTATCTTGCTTCATATTTATTTAAAAAATGGCATCGACTTTATCTATTTTGTGCTACTCTTACTGACAACGTGTTAAGTTCATAAACGGCACAAATTTTTTTGGTAGTTTATGTCGCATTTTTTTTCTTTTCGTAATAAGACTGCAAAATGTATCGAATTTGTTCATTAGATTCACTCATTTTGGTGGGCAGAAAAAGGATAGAAAAATAGCGGGATATCCGTGTTTAGTTTTTATTTTTCTCTTTTTAAAATGTCTTCTATTTAATGTTAATAAAAATCTGCCAAATACAAACAATAGAACCAAAGACATTTCACCGCAAATTTTTACTTATAAAATACGATAATACTTTTGCCCGACCCCATTATGCTGTTATTATATATTGTGAGGTATTTAGGCTTCTACTTTTCTTAAGCAAAAGAAGAAGAAGAAGCACATTCTCTGCTTATCAATGTTTAAAAAAAGGAGTATTATACACCATGCTTATAAATTAAAACTCCCGGAAATTAAGTAGATGGACGCAGAGTAATTATGCAAGTTTGCGGGATGCATGTCCCCCGTAACTGCTGACTTGCTGACAATGTGTGAGGGAGGCCTATGTTAAGTAATGAACTTATGTGGGGCTGAGTTGTATACGATAAAGTAGCAAACATAGTAAAGTCACACAACATGCCCGATAAAAAAAAAAAAATTAAAAATTATTATAATTTTAAAGAAAATAAGTCAAAATTAAAAAAAACGGTGTCTGAGTTAAATTGGTCTATTTTACATTACGCTCTCTTACGGCTGGAATCTTGACCGAGATTTTTTTTATTAATGTTGGTGTTTACAAATGAAATTATTTAATATTTGGTCAAGTTATTTACAGTTGTAAACTAGTACCCTTTTCACGCAGGTAAGGAATGCCCCATATGTGGTGATACCATCACGGGTCTCCACTATAATATCCCGTCATGTGACTCTTGCAAGCAGTTCTTTAGGAGAGCGGTGCGCACGGGTAAATATATCGATTTCAAATGCAGGAATACAACAGGAAACTGCTATATTGACACGAAAAGCAGATCCACTTGTAGATTTTGTAGATATAATAAATGTATCGGAACAGGAATGGCGCCATGGTTAGTTCGGGAATCGAAAATATAAATAACGTCGAATGTTTCAATAGAAAATGATTACCGTATAACATGTATCACGTTCAATATTTGTTAACACATACAAATTTTATAGCATATTTAAAATTCCAGAACTAAAAGTTAAGATTTAAGTGACATTGTTTATTGAGTATCTATAAATTGGCCGCTAATGTAAAAACAAGATATATTTTATTTAAATACAACGTGTTATTTTACCCTCTTTCGTATGGTTACAAGACGGGTGTGAGAAAGAAAAGAAAGTCGAAGATGAACACAGTATTAATTTATAATTACAGTGAGATTTTATTTAGTTTGTTTGTACCACCAATCTTTTATCTATTTATTGTATTATGGAAGTATATATTCATAAATGCCTTATTACCATGTGAATAAATATGAAACTTTCATTAATGTAAAGAAATAAGTTTTATTATTGTACGGTACCTAAATATTAAGAGCCTTGATAGCTCAGTGTGTAAGCACTCGCTTTTAATTCACGGTACGCGAGCTGACTGAGTTAGATTCCCGGTGCCAATGTTTACAATGTTAATCTCAATTTTGAGTGCTGATTTACCACTTGCTCGGCGGTGAAGGGATACATCGGGAAGAAACCCGCATATCTAAGGAATGACAAAAAAAACTTTTCTATGACAGGTGAAGTCCGCCAATACGACCATGCTCCAACACCCTCTCTAGAGAGGTAACCTATGCCCAATAGTGGGATTTATATATATAGGCTGTTATTTTTACATTAATATTCAAAGCAAAGTTAATTTTCCAATATAATTAGTTTTATAGACTACAATTTAGAAAGTTTGTATTAAGTGTAATTCAATAAAAATATTATCTCGAAACAAAAGCAAATATCTCTTTTTTTCTTATGTATAAATTAGAAATTTTACAAAGTATAATTTAAAAGTTATGTCTTGTTCTCCTTAGTTCAACGCAATAATACATTTTTAACCTTTTCACGCAGGTAAAGTGTGCCCCATATGCGGTGATAGCGTAAGTGGCGTCCATTACGGGATCCAGTCGTGTGAACCTTGCAAGCTTTTCTTTAGGAGGGCAGTGCGCACTGGTAGATTTATCCGTTTTGCATGCTCGAATTCATCAGGAAATTGCAATGTGGAATTGCAGACTAGAAATCATTGCAAATATTGCAGGTACGAGAAGTGTATCCGAACGGGAATGTTGCCATGTCTAGTTCAAGAACCCAAAATATGACCCAATAACACTAACATCACAAATGGACGGTTTATTACGTCATCTAAACGATATTACAAACATTGTGTTCAATTCTTATCAAGCAATAAGATTTGTATGTAAATAAATATGAAACGATAATTTTATAATAAAGTTTTACACTGCAGTCTATGATCTCATACTCTGTTTGTAATGTTTGGGGTGTAGAGTTTGAAGTACTTACAAGTTTTGTGCTCTTATCTTACGAAGACAAAATCTTAACAATGTTAAAGTATTAAACTTTAGAAAATTAAACTTTACAAAAATAGGAAAAAAAAATTTACAGTAAATTAGTATTTTAAAAATAAACAATGTTTTTCAATTGTAAATAGTTTTATTAGAACATCGAATATAATCATACTTCTCAAATGATCTTGAATACTATTTACCCATTTTATTTATTATATCAGAAGATGATGTGTAGAAACTTCTGTTCTCTTTGTTTGTTTCCATGACGAGACATATGTCTTACTAACATCAAATAATATATATAAAAGAAATAACCAACAACCTGAATACAAAATATATATTCTATGCAAGTGGATCATTATTTTATAGGAAATATTTTCCATAAACTGAGCAAAAAGGAGCATTTTCAGGCTAAATTACATATAATATATGCAAATAATTCAACCACATATTGTCTATTTTTAAGCATAATCAAAAAATCAGAAAGTCATTTTAAATTGAAAATATATATTTTTTCAGAAAGTCTAATACCGCAGTATAGCTGGTCACGCGCAGGAAATGCTATAATTCTTCTCGGTGAATACAGATTCAAAAAGAGGTCTCGTCACATAAACCAGAAACAGGAAATCCACTGGGTGTGCAACAAATGCGACAAGGGCTGCAAAGCAAAGTTAACAACACTGAACGACGCCATTATAAAGATCTTCAACGTTCATGACCACGACGGACTAAGAAAAGTCAAATGATATTTAATGTATTTTAGATATAAATAATTTTTTGTAATTTTATTATGGATACTAGGTTAATAGATCAAAAAAAAAAATTTTTACATTTAAAATTTACTGTTATTGCAAAATAACCAAAAACCAATCAATATTTTTATATATCACCAATAATTATTGAATATGTAAATTATATATACATTAAAATTATAATTTATATGAGAACTCTGATTGAATATTTATTGTGCATTCTTTTGTTTATTTTTTAATGATTTTATATTCCATATAAAAAAAAACAAATACGATATAATTTAAATTCTTTTTAGAACGCAGAATGACTACCCATTGAATATTAGTCTTGGTTCACATTAAAGTAACAGAGTTATTTTTATCTGTTCATGTGCAAAATTTTGTAAGAGTTTAAAATGACATTTTCTAGTTTAAAGCGACGAAAATTGTTTCACGCGCTTTTATACAAAAAAGATCTAAATAAAGAAGTGCCTTCTGAATTATAAGTGAATAAATAATGTTTAGGATATTTTTAAGGCGCAATACAGTGGCATTGTTTGTATGTATGTTGTTGTTTTTTTTTTGTGTGTGTGAGTATTGCTGTTGGTCCAGCGGCCTTTACAGCTTTATCTAATTAGATTCGCGAGCGGGAGGCCCGCTGAGTAGGGGGACAAGGACGATGCGAAGCTGGCGCGGAGGGAGACTGCTGCTGCACCACCGCTGCACTCCGACCCCTGTGGACGAAGAACGTCGACGACAACAGAGGGGGGCGATAATACGATCCGAGGGCCCCTCATAAGGAGGCACGAAACTTCGACTCGGATCGCTATCTAAAGGGAGGACAGGTCAATATTTAGAAGCGGCCTTGAACACGAGTAAATCGCGTGTAAACCGCTGTGCGAGGAAGACGACGTCGCGCTCGCCGGCGAGTGCGGTGTAGCGTGTCTGAATTTACGTGTATGGATTGTATGTTGTTGGAAAGTATGTATGTTGTACCTAATCCACAAAAATATAAGTGAAGATATTTAAAATACACAGGAATTATTATTTTAAAATATTATACACTAATTCCGTTTCGATCTGTCTCAAGTAAGGAATTTAGACAAATTCTCCATTTAATTCCTGTTTCTATGATCAGAATCCAATTCTGTCGAGTCTGAATGCTCATAGTGTATAATGAAATAAAATAAATAAATCATCATAAATATATATATATATATATATACATATATGTATATGTGTGTGTATATATACATATATGTATATTTGTATATATAATATTTTACTATTAATATTTCCACTATTGTAAAATAATGTTTAATTATAGTATTAATTTCGCTTAAAGTTCTCATTTAACTAAAAAGCACTACAAAAGTATCAATATTTAATAATTTACAGTATTACACGCTATCAAAATAAGTCAGTATAAGAATTATTCACAATAAAAGTCGAAGCACAGATCAAACCTTTACGGTTACCGTTGAAATTTTAACTATTTAGCTGCAAAGAAGGAGTCGTGCAAACACATACTTAGGAACAATTTTGTCTTGTGGAAATACCCGCGATGCATTTTTAATGTGAATCAGCCTTAAGACAATAAGTTATAATAACATGTGAACAAAACTAATTCACTTATATTGCATTGCATGACTCGTCTTTTTCTATCCCGTGACATTTACCTATTAAATGATAGACTGTGTGTTGTGCCTTTGTAGAAAGCTAAATATAAACGGTGTTACAGACCTAACCATAATCCACATTCCATGTATGTATTGTCAAAAATATACTTCTAATATCTGGTAAATTTTTCCATGTATTTGTAAACGTAAGTAAATAAGTAAGTACGGGGTCTATAGTGCCGTATTGTCTAATATATATATATATATAACAAGAAATCATTCCATTTTGTCGTGGCAGTCAAGACATTTTTATAAGTTAAATATGTATAAGTAAAGGTTCTTCAATACATTTTTGGACACTTCTCATGTAACACAAATCTGTTACTTTTCTATATTATTGTTATGTTATATGAAATTATGTAAACATGCCGGCCAGTGTTCCTGGGTTATAGTCGGTGGAAATACATTCATGCCGGAAACCCAAGGAGGATTGTGAACCTCTTTGCGCAATATAGTAAGATATTATGTGCGAATATATATTTGATGATCTCGTAGCTTAGCGTTCAACTTTCCAAAACAACAATGTTGTTGCAGGTCCACCTAATAAATTACACGATACTTATACAGCATCCGAATCACCCTACTATCTTATCGTATGTGACGTACATCGGACTATGGGAGACAACGACAAGCGAGGCTTTATAATAAGAAAATACTTTTTAATTCGTTTTAAGTATTAGTTAATTTCAATTTCCTTCAAAAAGTGGTGAAGCCTGCTACTGATTGCTACTACCCACTACTTTCTAGAACACAACATGAATTGGTCGTCGCAACCAAGAACCACGCTATCACGCATCAGCGTAAAGCCAAAGCATAACGTTGTTTTGTTTCGTAAGGGATCCGGTGACTCAATTACATTTTACAGTGTAGAGTGTCAGTAGAGTTACGCTGCAGTTTGTTTCTATGGGTCAGCTCGGCCGGGGTAGGACCACGCCCTCACAGAATACCATCGCGAAATAGCTGTATACTGCTGTGTTTCGTCTGGTGAGTGAAGGGATCCGGAGACCCTTATTACTGGTGACGAGGCATTCCATCTCAGTCCTCAAGGGTTGCAACGCATCTGCATTATGATTCCTTGTCAAGGATGAATGAAGATGTCATGGGTCGCAGGAATCACTTACCATCAGGTGAACTGTGTGCTCGTTAGTTACTCTCAATGAAATAAAAAATAAAAAAATACTGGTAACGAGGCATACCGTCTTGGTCCTCGGGAGTGAAAAAGTGAATCTTGTATGATCGTTGCTGATAATGGATGTAGATGTCGAAGTCCGCAATTAACACTTGCCATTTGTTGCACTGTTTGCTCGTTTGTCACCCCTAATGTTTAAAATAAAAAAAAAAACTTCCTATTATCTACCTCGTTGAATCCTCAAAAAAGTTTATTGTTACGTTTAGGCTTACAGTCCGTGATCACCGTCGGCCTAATTTGACCTGATGATCCATATATCGAACACGCTAATATTTTCTCGTCATCAACAGTTATTCTATTTGACTTCATCGTATGTATGCAACACATCGAACAATCTAGTAGAACACTTGGCTGAATTATATCATTAGTAGTATTTAAGTGTTAATATTATTATATTTTGATCAACCATAAACATTTCATGTATGGTTGTACTAAAAATCAACTGAATACAATCCCTGTTAATGTATATGTAAATATTACAATGTTACTTACATAGCAATTTGTATAACAATTTCACTATGGTAAACGTTTTAGGCTAATAAATAAAGGCTAAGCATTGTAAACAAAATATTGAAGCCGACAAACCCCTGAAGATTTGATTCACATACGAAATCAAGATCAAACCGTGGTGTTCCCTAGACGAGCAGTATTTGATGGTGCTAGCATGCGTATTCCATGTGTTATAGTAAAATAAGCTGGGCTTTTAGTTCAATATTTTGTTTTAATATTACTCGGTCTGAAGGATACGTCGATGTTATTGGAAATCTTGTCTCATACTAGTGACGAAGCGTTATATGGTTACCCATCATCTTGACTTATGTTGAATAAAGTTGTAAGACATAAATATGCTGTCAAAATGTCTTCGAGCAGTCGACAACAACTTAAGTACAGTATATGTGACTAGTGTGACCATAGATATCGTTACATTTTGAAAATTATTTTTTTCCTGCATTTGGAATGCACTTCCTGTCTTAATCTTCGAGCGTTTTGGCGCCATTTAATATATTAATTGTGTGGACATAGTTATTAAATTATATTATGGAATGGGATGGTAAAAAAAAATGTAATGATTGTTTTCCAAAAATTGGGTATGTCTGGACTTCAGACATTTTAAAGACTCTTCACCTTTATGCCTGTTTATACCACTTTCAACAGGTACACTAACAATTCCTCAATCGAAAACCATAAAAGATCGGAGCGACCCCGTGCTGTTAGGACTAGACGCGTTGTGAACGCTTTCAAAGCAAAGACATAAAATGACGAAATTCTATTAGGATACAATAATCGCGTGAAACGTACATTTTAATTGAAGTGAAATTATTAAATAACACTTAAAGCCAAGTGCATCAATACACAGGCCCGAAATCAGTCCTAACAGCCTAGGAGAATGGGTCGGTCAAAATGCTTGAGTTTTCGTATGGGGGGAGGGGACACTATACGCTAGTAGTAGTAGACAGAAATATGCTCTTCACAGATAAAATTAGAAAGCACAAGTAAAATTACAAAGTGTACGTATATAGCTCTAAAGAAACCTCCCAAACTGGGTAAAGCTCAACATGGTCAATGTCCTGAATCCATTATGAGTATGTTAGTGTTTTCCTACCAAGATGTCACGGAGCTTAATTTTTGTGAAATTCCTTTAAATACTGTCAAAGTTTATAATTCATAGATTCGTGGCTAGCGAGGTTAAAAACTATAAAAGCAAATACAGCCGCATTCACTTTAAATGTTTTAGATGAATGACATAGACTTCAATAAATAAGTACACTAAAGTCCAAGTATTATATACTACACAAAAATATATTTAATTTGTAACAGAACTTATGGCTATATTAGTTTGTATAATAAAGAATGTGATATTGACGTGACCTCAATATCAAAAATGTATACGAAGTAGTAACTGTTTGGAATCAACAATAATGTAATATTATTTATATCATCGATTGAAATGCTAATGTGGACACGACGACTTTTTAAATAAACAACAATAAATAAATATATTTGTTTTATTTCATTAAATCCTTTGATCTTATTTCTATATTTGGAAAGACACAAGTAAGTTAAGTGAAGTAAAATATGCCTTCTGTGAGTATTTTCTGACTTTTTTATATTAATTAACTTAAGTTTAAACCAAGGATTCCCAAACTATTTTGGGCAAGACATCCCTTTTCCAAAATGAACTGATACCATAGCCATATTACTTTAAAAGTCCTATCTCTAGTTTTTTTCTTATTGATACAAAATACTTACCAATTTAAAAACTTTGCGGTTGGGTTAGTAGTTAGTAGTAGAGTAAACTTGTCACACATAATTGCAGAGTTTTTCATCTTGTACGAGCTTATCGACTTGTTGAGTTTTTTAAAAGTGCAACAATGATACTTCCTACTTAAATATTAGTCATTCTTATAACAAGTTGGCACAAGTAACACAACTCATACAGTATCTTGAAAGTTTCAAATAAGAAGTGTTAATTAATAGGGGTCCATTTTTAGACCTTGTCGACCCCCAAAATAGTTTTCGTTAATGTCGAGCCGTGTGAAGCCGATATCGACGCCTTTGGATCCACTTTGGGAATCCCTGGTTAAACTATATTATATGATTGTATTCATAATTTGAAGTAACACCTTATTGTTGCTGTATTTAGCATGTTGAGTGAACAAAACCAGCTCAATTATGGTCATGAGCCATTCCATCTTCTAGGGGAAGCAATGCATTTTTTACCCCTAAATATGGTAAAAAATGTTTTTAGGAGTTATTCGGATTAATTCCAGACGCTGTCCTTAAAAATCGTTAACTGCACCATAATTATCTCGATGGTTTGCAATTCACTACTGTACGTTTTACACATTTTTTCTGCTGCGCAAATCAACCTTGTGGAATCAGCTGTCTTTCCGAACCTATACAACTAGACGCCTTTAATCAAAGAAAGTTTAATGAAGAAGGTGATGATCCTAAATCATAGTACATGTTAAAAAAATAATTTCGCATTGGTTTTCTTCATTTAGAAATGGATTATTTTAAAACAAACAAAATGAAATAAGAACATTGTCTATTTGTCATGTCATAAGTTAATAAAACTAACTAATTTTAAGTTCCCAATAACACCCTCTTTTTGATCAACAAAACTTCTTACTCAGCCCGTTGAACGTTAATATAAAGCGATCCTCAAGGTCTGGAACTTCCGACATCTCAGATCTCCGATAAAACTGGAAATCAAGTCGTAGTTTGTGTTTGTGTAGTGTTTCAATACCTACATATTTCTCCCATAGAAACAACTGTTAACATGTCGTCTTCCTCGCATAGCTTACACACGATTTACTCGTGTTCTAGGCCCGCTTCTAAATATTGACCTCCCTTTAGATAGCGATCCGAGTCGAGGTCTCGTACCTCCTTATGAGGGGCCCCCGGATCGTATTATCGCCCCCCTCTGTTTTCGTCGACGTTCTTCGTCCGCAGGGGTCGGAGTGCAGCGGTGGTGCAGCAACAGTCTCCGCGCCAGCTTCGCAACAACGTCGTTATCTCCCTACTCAGCGGGCCTCCCGCTCGCGAGTCTAATTAGATAAAGCTGTAAAGGTCTCTGGACCAACAGAAACTCAAGACACACACAAAACAAAAAACTAGTTTAACAACATTTCTTACTTACCTGTTCCGTCCAAATGCCACGAAGTAGAAACAACATTTGTACTTTAGATTGCTAGACAGAAGTAGCTAAGAAGTAACTATATGGTATAATAATAGTACTTCTTCCGAGCTATATAGTGGCATTAAAATAAAAGCAAAGTTTTATGTAAATTAACTATTATTATATAAATTAACAATACATCGCATGAATATATAACATGTAACATATAATATGTATAATATATTATGAATATATTGATTATAATGGATATAATGGTATGATGCTGAAAAGCATACAGGTGACGATTCTGTAGATAATGTTTAGGCATCTGTAGTCCGATTGTTTAAGATACGGTACGAATATATGGTCGTTCCATTCGACCCGCCATTCGATTTCTAGTTTATAGTATATATAATATTGTTAGTAGATATTCTAGTTCTAGTAGTATATATATTGTAGTTTGTGAACGTACTATTAAGTAATCAAAGTTAGTTGGATTGGTTAACGGGAATGTACATACGTCAAAGTTATTGGCAGTGCGAACATATGCATTTTTTTAAATAATAACGTTTACGGAATGCTAGAATAATTTCTAAAACTTAATTATGTTATGCAAGGAAACAATCTCACAATAAAGATGCCATATTGAAAAAAATAGTAGTGCAGAACAAAATACACGTTTCAGTTTGTTTTTGTTTTTCTTTTATAAAACTTGCTCAAACTGTCTTAAAAGATATTGATTATCTATTTGGATCCAGCTTTTACTATCTCTTGATTTAAAGGTTTATTTTGTTGGTCGCAATGGTAAGTAAACATTTATATTTCTAATAAATTCACATTTAACATAATCTTTAACACAATAATAAATCTTGTGCACCATTTTATACCATTACTATTTATTTCGGGTCACGTGCATTCTATCCCAGAGAAATTGCGTTGATACATTAGAAAACAAATATATTTTACGTTTTTGAGTTGCTGATGAGACAATCTTTTCCCTCATAATCGAATAAGAAAAAATAATACAAAATTAGGTTGTCTTTTTGTGCTAATTGATATAATATTTATCAAAGATACACTGTTACGTATCGGTCCCAATCTTGAGTGCTGTCTTTCTTTTACTTTTATAGAGAAGTGTATTTTTTTGTTAGGTCCCACCTTTGTGGGAGTTTGTGTTGCCATAATAAGGCGATTGGATCATCGAATCATTTGACTTTTTAAATAAAAAGCTATCGTTCTCTTTATTCAACGAAATTGATTTAAATTTAAATTGATTATTTCAATATGATATAACAATAAATCAAGAGTACGTAAAAAAATTAGAACAAAATTATCAGCCTATTTGTTTTTTTTTTAAATTATGACACTTTTACTGAGATATATTGTTTTGTTTTGTAGGAGACTCGTCTACTATCTTCCCCTTAAGTTTGTCGTGCTTTTAACGTGTCACCCAGTAGATAACACTTCGTATTGTTTATATTCTCACTATTTCAATACCAAGATTCGTGCCGATAACGCTACATTATAGATATTGGTATTGCAGAAGTATAGAAATTATTCTAAAGGAATTTCACGATCATGGTTGTGTTCATTCTTCACGTATAGAAACGAGTCGTCCATCGTTACCACGATAGCTTTGCAGCCCTTCCTCTGCTTCACACATCTCCACCTCCCTTTGCCCCTGTTGACGCACTGCAGACTGTACCTGAAGCCGTCCAAACGAATCTGTTTCGTGTTCGATGCTGTGCATATAATGGGCACCAAGTCTAGAACAAAGTTTTGGTGTGAGGTATGTCTTTCTATGATCGCTTGGTCGATTTATCATATTAAAATCATATTTATTGATGCTTCAGATCACGCCTTAAAATATTTTCTTTTAACTACGTAGAAAATTATATGGTGATGTAATAACAGATACAAACGTAATTATGTGATTCGGCAACTCAGTGTAAACCATTTATTAAAATCGAAAGATATTTCCTATGCCAACGTCTCGGCGAATACAAAAATACATAAACTAAAAAAGCCATAATTTGCGTCTGACGATTGTTAGCTTTTACTGGGAATATCCAGAGTAACCAGCATGGCAGCCAGGCGCTCTGATCAAGGATCTGATCATCAGAGAGCACAACAAAAAAAAAGTCAAGATCAACAATATGTGCTGTACAAAAATTAATTAATTATGGACTGTTTTTAAGTCTTAGGGTCATGGTTGCTCAAACAGCCATATCTCATTCGAGTCCGGGTGCATTTTAACAGTCTTCTCCTTATATTCATTTTAACGTTCAGAAAGACGTGAAATGATTTTTTTTTATAGTATAGGCGGCAAACGAGCGTGCAGCCCACCTGATGGTAAGTGATCACCGCCGCCCATGAACAACCGCAACACCAGAGGAGTTGCAAAGCGTTGCCGACCTTCCCCCGTAGTTTCCAAGCTTCATAGAGCGTCAAATATTAATGCCTATTTTGGTATATATCATAAAGTAAACAAAAACACAATCTTAAGTATTGTAATTTTTTTATTATGAGATAAGACAAGAAAAGAGGAAATCAAAAGGCAATATCACATTACATATTTTGTAGAAAGTTTAATCGTTACATTACATACTTTTTATTCTGTAACCAGTTACAATAAAAGAAATTAACAAATAAAAAACACTCATACATTACAAATCCACACGATCACAATTACCTTAAGGGTAGTACATAGCGGGCGATACCGGCGTGGGGACAGGTAGCGGGCAATCTATAGTCAAAGGGGTAGTACATATATAATAGCCCTTAGGGTTAGGACTACACTTACACCAGAAGAGTGTGTTTACATTATAGATGTCCTAAACTAAGGTGCTGACCTAGATTCAGCAGTTTGTGTAAAATCGTGACTGCTACATCAATTTTGGTTTGATTTTCTTTTCAACAGTCAGTTGGTGGCACATTCAGATTTAAAATTATTATATACTAGATACAATATTAATATAGTCATTACAATAGAAATAACAATAGTCGTGAGTAATATTATCCAATATGGAGAATCAATTGTTTTTATAAATATAAGTCTAGGTTAATATTTTTGAAATTTAAAGTGCGTGTGTGTACTCCGGAATATTTTAATAATTGTTTGGACGTCCAACATAGGTATACCATTGATAAGGTCAAGCATATAATTATTTATTATAATTTGAGCATCTTATGAGCCGTGTAACTTTATTTTGGCGAAGCTTTTAATTCGTAATGAAATTTTTGTAATTCCAATTTTAAGTGTTGATTTATCACGTACTCGTTAGTGAAGCAAAGCATCAGACAAGAAGAAAAAATCGAAAACATTGAAGTCCACCAATCCGCAAGGAGACTGTGTGGACTATGGGCTATTATCTCCTCTAGAGAGGAGGCCTAGTAGTGGGATTTATATATAAAGGCTATTATACTATACTAGCATTTATGGATTAAATTTATTTTTTTGTTTTTAAAATTCAATTTTTAATTTATGATTAATTAGTAAAATTAATTGGGTACACAGTTATTTATTTAATTTGGTACATATACAGCACAAATATGAAAACAATTTAATTCCACAAATCCATAAAATCAAATCTGAAGCATGACCAATTAAAGACGAACACTTAAATTGTTACATATTAAAGGTTATCGTGTTACATAAAATTAATAGTGAAAACAAAACAGTTACTGTATCTAAATAAAAACAAAACATAAGTAAATTTTAAAAATCATATAAATGAAATGGTAATTAAATAATACTAAGATATGATAAAATACATTTCAAAATACATAAGAATTTAATGAAGTCAAACACGAATTCATACTCTAAGTCAAATTAAGTGTGAATTAAACCGAAGTCAAAATTATATAGAAATTAAAATCTAAACGGAAGTCAAGTTATTAGAGAGCACTTTTGGCTAATTACATATTACAGCCTTTTCTAAATTATCAACGATTGCCAAATCTGCAAATGACTTTAGTATCACATAAAGTTGGTAAAGAGTTTAATGATTCAGATATTATTTACGATTCAAAAATCGATATTGTAGAACTGGTATATATTATATATATATTAGTATATAGTATATATAGATTTGCATATACTACATAAAATTTATTGTATAAACATTTTCAATTATTTACACTGTTAAACTTACAATAAAAAAACTTATCTCTAGGTATATACTTAGTACTTGCAGAGCATTATAGCTGTATAAGTATTATCTGGTTTTTGGGAACTGCAGTGATATAAATCAAAGGATAAATTAAGGAACTGTCAAAAGTTAAGTACAACTTACTTACTCTCTCCAATTCAACAAATGACTATTATTTTAAATTTGTCTCTTATTTGTTCTTAGTAATTTGGTCTTATATTAAATTTGATAGCATGTATATATAATGTCCACTTACTTGATATTAACAAAGTGCTTTCCAGTATTTTAATTTAACATTTTTATAATATCAACATTATCACGGTTACATTTTCCTCATGGTAAAAATTTTCAATACCGCTGTAACAATTGGTATTTCACTGATGTTGACTTTATTTGTCGATTTTATACTGGACGATAAATTCTATATTGTCACCAATGTGTTTTATATTACTTACTTTGATGGGATCAGGATATTTTTTAAGGACGAGACTATAAGATGAGAAGTGGAGTAGATGCGGCTTTTACGATAACACTCGTAGTAAATTTTCACGATTTATTGTTATTCCAATAATTTAAAAATGTAGACGGCAAGTAACCCGTAGTAAGATACTAAGCTGCCGCCAGATTTGTTTGTCTTCAAATTTAGAATTCAAAAAATATATATTTCACAAATACACTTAACACACACTTGAACAGTATCTATCAGGTGAACCGTGTGGCCCTCAATTTAATAATAAAAAATTAAAGGCTATAAATTTTTGTCTAGCTGCTTGGTAATGAATGGGTCAGCTCGACCAGAGCTTGGGTCAGCTCACGCACTCACAGAATATCAACGTAAAATAGCAGCAAAGTGCTGCTATTTACTGTTATCACTGGTGGCGAGGGATTCCATCTCAGTCATCAAGGGTGACAACGCATCTGCATTATGATTCCTTGTCAAGGATGAATGTAGATGTCATGGGCCCCAGGTATCACTTGCCAGCAGGAGAAAGTTTGTTATTCACAATGTAATAAAAAAAATGATTTTACTTAATATACGAGTATGTACAATTAATATGAAAATTCGTATAAAGTTATTTTAACTTGATGTTGAATCACGAATTACAAGAGTTGTGTCGAATTGCAATTTAGAAATAATCGAGAAGTAACCTTCCAAGTGTTGGGTAAGGTAATGGATGCCGCCAACCAAAGCTCGACCCTCGATGTCGGCTTTAACTCTGATTTAAGACGTACTCCATAGTGACTCCATAGTGTGGAAGCTTCCATGTCTAAGTTAATAAATAAACAAAACAATTTCGATAACGGAAGAAGTCCGCCAATCTGCACACGAGTTCCATGTATATACATTTTGTTATTTTGAACTACGCAATGCAAAATAACAAAATGTATATACATAAATATGTTATTGTTATTTATTTAAAATAAACTGTACAAAAACGTGGCCTTAATGCCAAAAGGCATTCTCTACCAGCCTACCTTTGAGTTGAGCAGATAATATTTTTATCTTTGTGTAATATTAGTATAGACAAGTAAACTATCTTATAGGCGGATTTCTGAAGTACCATCTCAAACTTTATTACACTTACGCACCTCCTCTCAGTTGTAAAGTTTTACAACAAACGTTTAAAGCTAAATTATATTATATATATATATATATAATATATATAATATATTATTATTAATTAAAATATTATAATATTTTAATTAATAATAATAATATATACACGTGTTCGGCAAGGGTGAATCTTATTTAATTAATAAACAAAATAAATAAGGTTCGCCCTTGCCGAACACGTCAAGGGGTCATAATATAACTTGTTAATAATATTACAATATTAAAACACCTTAAAGCATTATATTATTACAATATAATTTTAATATTAGTACCAAATTGTACGTAAAAGGTACCGTATAGAAATCACTATTTCTCTCTCATTTTCTTTTTACACGCATGTATAAATTGGGGTTTACGTCACTTCCCGTCCCTACTCAGCAGGTATCCCACTCGCAAGTATAATTAGAGACAGCTGTAAAGGTCTCTGGCCCAACGGCTAATTACTCATACACAAAAAATTACGGCACTTGAGCCGTTCGTTTACTATACTTGTTTTACTTGTACAGTTTACTTCAGATGATTATTAGATCTTGATAAGGATTTGGATTGTCGCATCCATTCCTAAATTTTCTCGGGCATTAATAACTTGCTTCTTTCTCCATAAATAAATGCGGTATAGATAAATGTCATATATCGTCGGGAGAAACGCACCTTGTAATTTTACAGTGGTAGAGCTACACCGCAGTTTGTTGTAGCTGAAAAATGAATTGGTCAGCTCGACCGATGATGATGACAGACGTCATGGTCCACAGGAGTCACATACCATCAGGTGAACTGTGTGCTTATTTTTTTACTGTTAATGTAATAAAAAATATTGCTTAACTCGGTGTTCGTTTATCACTTTCATTTCTTTAAAAATATTCTAGAAGTATGCAAGAATTTTCAAAACTGTTTCGTTATGTGTAATGGTTATGTTCTTTTATATGAACCACTTTGCCTTGAATGGTAATGAGGAAGGAACGGCATTTGGAGTTGTGTTTCACACAACGCCACCAAGTCTTATCGCCACTTTGTCGGTGCAATCCGTATCTATATCCGCCCAGGTATAACCTTTTCGTGCCTGTTCTGGTAACAATAATTTCCGGTTTCCCCATTTCTGAAATTTTATAAGATATTTTACAATACCTATATAAAACATCCAACTTTTTCTAGATATTATGTTTTATTCCATAACAATTTTAACACACCTTTTGTGTTGTACATTTATTGGCTTGTTGGGCAATTGAAAATATAAGCCGCGTCTCACTAGCTTATGCGGTAAACAGAGTGCAACCGGTTATTTTGTCAAATAATTCAGTCTATTTTATAGAAAATAGGTTTGAAGTATAAAATCTTAGGAATAAAAATGGCCTAGTAAATATTTGACACTTTTATTTAAATCACAAATTTAATTAAAATGCAAGCAATTTCGGTAAATCTAAAATAACAGGAACAACGTGATGATTTTAAGTTAAATTCGGTGGATGGGTGTGTTTGTTCTGACAGTCGACCATGGTGTAGCCTCTATCGTAACTACAATGGCTTGGAATTCGTTGTTTCGATTCACGACACACAACCATTTCATCCTGGATGAACAGACAGAGTGACGCGTGTAGCAGTAACCTCGCAGTTTCATGATCGTCGCACCAACTTCAGTCGTAAAAAAAGTTGTACGGACTGTAAGAAAAAATAATAGGACATATGTCTAGGTTATCATATTATCGCAACGGTTAAAGATATTGAACTATGTAATTTGTACGAGATAGATAAAATAGCAAAATGATGTTAATACCTTAATGAGAATTGAATCCATAGTGAGGAAGCTTCCATGTCTAAGTTAATAAATAACCAAAACAATTTCGATAACGGGTCAAGTCCGCCAATCTGCATACAAGTTCCATAGTGAACTACGCAATGCAAAATAACAAATATATATATCAATATGTTATTTTTGTTTATTTAAAATAAACTGTACAAAAACGCGGCCTTAATGCCAAAAGGCATTCTACCAGCCTACCTTTGAGTTAAACAGATAATATAATGTGGGTAGAAGAAATAACTTATTTTAATTTTAAACGTACATAAATGTAATAAATAATACAATAACAATAAATATGATAGAAATAATGTTACGTCGTAGAACAATAAACTTAAATAAATGCGTAGAATACAATTCTTTTTCTATGTTGTGTTTGTGATTGTTTTCTTTGGCCACGTTATGTGTTTAGTAGATTCAGAGATCACTAGGGGTAATCTCTTAATCATACTACATACAAAAAAACGAACAAGTCATCTCTTTACATTATTATTGTCATATTCTCAGTGAGTTAATTTCAGTTTTCATTATCTTCCTAAAGAACACTTCATAAGTAAAATTAAAGATCACTTATCAATTTACAATTTATTTTAACTTAAAATTATGTCACTTAAGCCGTTCGTGTACTATACTTGTTTTACTTGTACAGTTTACTTCAGATGAGTATTAGATCTTGATAAGAAATTGGATTGTCGTATCCATTCCTAAATTTTTTCGGGCATTAATGAGGGCTTGCTTCTTTCTCCATAAATAAATGCGGTATAGAGGCATGTCATATATCGTCGGGAAAAACGCACCTTGTAATTTTACAGTGGTAGAGCTACACCGCAGTTTGTTATAGCTGAAAAATGAATGGGTCAGCTCGACCGATGATAATGATAGATGTCATGGTCCGCAGAAGTCACATACCATCAGGTGAACTGTGTGCTTATTTTTTTACTCTTAATGTAATAAAAAAAATATTGCTTAACTCAGTGTTCATTTATTACTTTTATTTCTTTAAATATATTCTAGAAGTATGCACGAATTTTCAAAACTGTTTCGTTATGTGTAATGGTTATGTTCTTTTATATGAACCACTTTGCCTTCAATGGTAATGAGGAAGGAACGGCATTTGGAGTTGTGTTTCACACAACGCCACCAAATCTTATCGCCACTTTGTCGGTGAAATCCGTATCTATATCCGCCCAGGTATAACCTTTTCGTGCCTGTTCTGGTAACAATAATTTCCGGTTTCCCCATTTCTGAAATTTTATAAGATATTTTACAATACCTATATAAAACATCCAACTGTTTTCTAGATATTTTAAAACGGGAATTATCTTTTTTTCGATAACAATTTTAACACACCTTTTGTGTTGTACATTTATTGGCTTGTTGGGCAATTGAAAATATAAGCCGCGTCTCACTAGCTTATGCGGTAAACAGAGTACAACCGGTTATTTTGTCAAATAATTCAGTCTATTTTATAGAAAATAGGTTTGAAGAATAAAATCTTAGGAATAAAAATGTCCTACTAAATATTTAACACTTTTATTTAAATCACAAATTTAATTAAAATGCAAGCAATTTCGGTAAATCTAAAATGACAGGAACAACGTGATGAATTTAAGTTAAATTCGGTGGATGGGTGTGTTTGTTCTGACAGTCGACCATGGTGTAGCCTCTATCGTGACTACAATGGCTTGGAATTCGTTGTTTCGATTCTCGACACACAACCATTTCACCCTGGATGAACAGACAGAGTGACGCATGTAGCAGTAACCTCGCAGTTTCATGATCGTCGCACCAATTTCAGTCGTAAAAAAAGTTGTACGGACTGTAAGAAAAAATAATAGGACATATGTCCAGGTTATCAAATTATCGCAACGGTTAAAGATATTGAACTATGTAATTTGTACGAGATAGATAAAATAGCAAAATGATGTTAATACCTTAATGAGAATTGAATCCATAGTGAGGAAGCTTCCATGTCTAAGTTAATAAATAAACATAACAATTTCGATAACGGGTGAAGTCCGCCAATCTGCATACGAGTTCCATAGTGAACTACGCAATGCAAAATAACAAAAAATATATTTAAATATGTTATTGTTATTTATTTAAAATAAACTGTACAAATTCTCTACCAGCCTTCCTTTGAGTTAAACAGATAATATAATGTGGGTGTAAGCAATAACTTATTTTAATTTTAAACGTACATAAATGTAATAAATAATACAATAATAATAAATAATATTGAAATAATGTTATGTCATACGAGGGCACATTGAAAAGTTTTGAGCTCGACCTTTAAAAAAATGATTTTTTCTAAATGATTATTTTATTTCTCTACATAGTCTCCAGAATGATCAATACACTTTTGCCATTTTGTCTCTAGCTTTAGTATTCTTTCTAAAAAAAAAGAATCTTCAATTTCATCAAAATATTCAGTCACAGCTTCTTGTACCTCGATATTCGTCGAAAATTTTCGTCCTGCCGCGTGTTTTTTTTAGATTGGGGAAGAGGTGGTAATCAGATGGGGCCAAGTCCAGCGAATAGGGTGGATGCGACAATAATTCAAAGCTACAATTGTGTATTTGTGCGATTTATTTCTCCGCAGTATGGACAGGAGCGTTATCTTGGTGGAACAAAACTTTCTTAGACAACATACCAGGCCTTTTTATTTTTATTTCTTCACGCAAACGTTGTAAGCGTGTGCAATAATAGTCCGCATTTATTGTTTTACCTTTTTCAAGGTAGTCAACCATAATGACCCCTCTACAGTCTCAAAAAACTGAAGCCATTACCTTCTTGGTTGACAAAACAGCCCGAGCTTTTTTAGGGGACGGTGACCCTGCTCTTTTCCATTGCTTGGATTGTACTTTGGATTCTGGTGTATTGTGGTGAACCCAAGTTTTGTCCATAGTAACGAAAAGGCTAAGAAAATCTTGAGGATCACTTTGGAACACATCCAAACAATCTTGTGATACTGTTTGGCGGGTGCGTTTGTTTTCGGCTGAAAGCAGTCTAGGTTACCCATCAGAAAATCTGAAAGCCAAAGTCTCGTACATATCATCATAAATTTGTTTAAGCGTTAATCCTTTTTTTTGGAAATATTTTATGACGGAAAGGTGCTCTATTTATGCATTTTTACGGAGACCACGCACTTCGTTTGTTAAATCGAACACAAATTTTGCAATTTTGACAGAAGAAAAACAAAAGACGCAGATTATAATTAAAAAAGAAATGGCTATTACGTGCCAGTATTATTTTTTCTTTTGAATTTAAATGTCAACCTTAGGCTCAAGACTTTTCAATGTGCCCTCGTAGAACAATATACTTAAGTAAACACGTAGAATACAAATTCTTATTCTATGATGTGTTTGTGATTGTTTTCTTTGGCCACGTTATGTGTTTAGTAGATTCAGAGATCACTAGGGGTAATCTCTTAATCATACTACATACAAAAAAACGAACAAGTCATCTCTTTACATTATTATTGTCATATTGTCAGTGAGTTAATTTCACTTTTCAATATCTTCTGAGCTATATCATACTAAAGAATATTACACTTCATTTGTAAAATTAAAGATCACTTATCAATTTACAATTTATTTTAACTTAAATACCGTGGCTTAAATATAAAAGCCAGGTATTTTGTATCATCATACATACATATACCGATGGTACAGTACATTATTTTAGTATTAGCAGCAGCGTATTTAATTCAGATTTGACTTATGTCAAGATTTCGAATAGATACGTCATTTTTATTAAAATACAATATAACCTGTATTAAATAAACAGGTAGTACAGGTTTCTACTTTTTGAATCGATTCTATAGTTTCAGAGATTACCCTCATTTCACAAATATCAACAAACATTTTTACCTTTGTGTAATATTAGGATAGATAAGTAAACTATTTAAAGGCGAATTTCTGAAGTACCATACCAAACTTTATTACACTTACGCACCTCCTCTCAGTTGTAAAGTTTTACAACAAACGTTTACAGCTAAATTATAATAAAATATTATAATATTTTAATGAATAATAATAATATATACCTACACGTGTTCGGCAAGGGTGATTCTTATTTAATTAATAAACAAAATAAATAAGGTTCGCCCTTGCCGATCACGTCAAGGAGTCATAATATAACTTGTTAATAATATTATAATTTTAGTGTTAGTACCAAATTGTATATATATTACCTATTATACCTATTATATATATATATAGAAATCACTATTTCTCTCTCGTTTTCTTTTTACACGCATGTATAAATTGGGGTGATCTGAAAGTTCATACGATTCAATTGTTTGTTTACGTCACTTCCCTACTCAGCAGGTATCCCACTCGCAAGTATAATTAGAGACTGTGAAGGTCTCAGGCCCAACGTCTAATTACTCATACACAAAAAAAAATTACGGCACTTGAGCCGTTCGTGTACTATACTTGTTTTACTTCAGATGAGTATTAGATCTTGATAAGAAATTGGATTGTCGCAGCCATTCCTAAATTTTCTCGGGCATTAATGAGGGCTTGCTTCTTTCTCCATAAATAAATGCGATATAGAGGCATGTCATATATCGTCGGGAGAAACGCACCTTGTAATTTTACAGTGGTAGAGCTACACCCCAGTTTGTTATAGCTGAAAAATGAATGGGTCAGCTCGACCGATGATGGTGATAGATGTCATGGTCCGCAGGAGTCACATACCATCAGGTGAACTGTGTGCTTATTTTTTTACTCTTAATGTAATAAAAAATATTGCTTAACTCAGTGTTCGTTTATTACTTTTATTTCTTTAAAAATATTTTAGAAGTATGCACGATTTTTCAAAACTGTTTCGTTATGTGTAATGGTTATGTTCTTTTATATGAACCACTTTGCCTTCAATGGTAATGAGGAAGGAACGGCATTTGGAGTTGTGTTTCACACAACGCCACCAAATCTTATCGCCACTTTGTCGGTGAAATCCGTATCTATATCCGCCCAGGTATAACCTTTTCGTGCCTGTTCTGGTAACAATAATTTCCGGTTTCCCCATTTCTGAAATTTTATAAGATATTTTACAATACCTATATAAAACATCCAACTTTTTCTAGATATTTTAAAACGGGAATTATGTTTTATTCCATAACAATTTTAACACACCTTTTGTGTTGTACATTTATTGGCTTGTTGGGCAATTGAAAATATAAGCCGCGTCTCACTAGCTTATGCGGTAAACAGAGTACAACCGGTTATTTTGTCAAATAATTCAGACTATTTTATAGAAAATAGGTTTGAAGAATAAAATCTTAGGAATAAAAATGTCCTACTAAATATTTGACACTTTTATTTAAATCACAAATTTAATTAAAATGCAAGCAATTTCGGTAAATCTAAAATAACAGGAACAACGTGATGATTTTAAGTTAAATTTGGTGGATGGGTGTGTTTGTTCTGACAGTCGATCATGGTGTAGCCTCTATCGTGACTACAATGGCTTGGAATTCGTTGTTTCGATTCTCGACACACAACCATTTCACCCTGGATGAATAGACAGAGTAACGCATGTAGCAGTAACCTCGCAGTTTCATGATCGTCGCACCAATTTCAGTCGTAAAAAAAGTTGTACGGACTGTTAGAAAAAATAATAGGACATATGTCCAGGTTATCATATTATCGCAACGGTTAAAGATGTTGAACTATGTAATTTATATAGATAAAATAGCAAAATGATGTTAATACCTTAATGAGAATTGAATCCATAGTGAGGAAGCTTCCATGTCTAAATTAATAAATAAACAAAACATTTTCGATAACGGGTCAAGTCCGCCAATCTGCATACAAGTTCCATAGTGAACTACGCAATGCAAAATGACAAATATATATATCAATATGTTATTGTTGTTTATTTAAAATAAACTGTACAAAAACGCGGCCTTAATGCCAAAAGGCATTCTCTACCAGCCTACCTTTGAGTTAAACAGATAATATAATGTGGGTAGAAGAAATAACTTATTTTAATTTTAAACGTACATAAATGTAATAAATAATACAATAATAATAAACATGATAGAAATAATGTTACGTCGTAGAACAATAAACTTAAATAAATGCGTAGAATACAATTCTTTTTCTATGTTGTGTTTGTGATTGTTTTCTTTGCCCACGTTATGGGTTTAGTAGATTCAGAAATCACTAGGGGTAATCTCTTAATCATACTACATACAAAAAAACGAACAAGTCATCTCTTTACATTATTATTGTCATATTTTCAGTGAGTTAATTTCAGTTTTCATTATCTGCCTAAAGAACACTTCATAAATAAAATTAAAGATCACTTATCAATTTACAATTTATTTTAACTTAAAATTACGTCACTTAAGCCGTTCGTGTACTATACTTGTTTTACTTGTACAGTTTACTTCAGATGAGTAATCTGAATTAATTTATTTATTAATTAATTTGATGATCTTGATAAGTAATTGGATTGCCGCATCCATTCCTAAATTTTCTCGGGCATTAATAAGGGCTTGCTTCTTTCTCCATAAATAAATGCGGTATAGAGGCATGTCATAAATCGTCGGGAGAAACGCACCTTTATCTGGTAATTTTACATTGGTAGAGCTACACTGCAGTTTGTTATAGCTGAAAAATGAATGGGTCTGCTCGACCGATGATGATGATAGATGTCATGGTCCGCAGGAGTCACATACCATCAGGTGAACTGTGTGCTTATTTTTTTACTCTTAATGTAATAAAAAATATTGCTTAACTCAGTGTTCGTTTATCACTTTTATTTCTTTAAAAATATTCTAGAAGTATGCAAGAATTTTCAAAACTTTACGAAACGTTATGTGTAATGGTTATGTTCTTTTATATGAACCACTTTGCCTTGAATGGTAATGAGGAAGGAACGGCATTTGGAGTTGTGTTTCACACAACGCCACCAAATCTTATCGCCACTTTGTCGGTGCAATCCGTATCTATATCCGCCCAGGTATAACCTTTTCGTGCCTGTTCTGGTAACAATAATTTCCGGTTTCCCCATTTCTGAAATTTTATAAGATATTTTAATAGTATGTTTTGTGTTAATATTGGAAATAATTCCATGAACCTATATAAAACATCCAACTTTTTCTAGATATTTTAAAACGGGAATTATCTTTTATTCGAAAACAATTTTAACACACCTTTTGTGTTGTACATTTATTGGCTTGTCGGGCAATTGAAAATATAAGCCGCGTCTCACTAGCTTATGCGGTAAACAGAGTACAACCGGTTATTTTGTCAAATAATTCAGTCTATTTTATAGAAAATAGGTTTAAAGAATAAAATCTTAGGAATAAAAATGTCCTAGTAAATATTTGACACTTTTATTTAAATCACAAATTCAACTAAAATGCAAGCAATTTCGGTAAATCTAAAATAACAGGAACAACGTGCACATCTCGACGGATAAAATAGATTTTAATTCAAATTCGGTGGATGGGTGTGTTTGTTCTGACGGTCGACCATGGTGTAGCCTCTATCGTGACTACAATGGCTTGGAATTCGTTGTTTCGATTCTCGACACACAACCATTTCATCCTGGATGAACAGACAGAGTGACGCATGTAGCAGTAACCTCGCAGTTTCATGATCGTCGCACCAATTTCAGTCGTAAAAAAAGTTGTACGGACTGTAAGAAAAAATAATAGGACATATGTCCAGGTTATCATATTATCGCAACGGTTAAAGATATTGAACTATGTAATTTGTACGAGATAGATAAAATAGCAAAATGATGTTAATACCTTAATGAGAATTGAATCCATAGTGAGGAAGCTTCCATGTCTAAGTTAATAAATAACCAAAACAATTTCGAAAACGGGTCAAGTCCGCCAATCTGCATACAAGTTCCATAGTGAACTACGCAATGCAAAATAACAAATATATATATCAATATGTTATTGTTGTTTATTTAAAATAAACTGTACAAAAACGCGGCCTTAATGCCAAAAGGCATTCTCTACCAGCCTACCTTTGAGTTAAACAGATAATATAATGTGGGTAGAAGAAATAACTTATTTTAATTTTAAACGTACATAAATGTAATAAATAATACAATAATAATAAATATGATAGAAATAATGTTACGTCGTAGAACAATAAACTTAAATAAATGCGTAGAATACAATTATTTTTCTATGTTGTGTTTGTGATTGTTTTCTTTGCCCACGTTATGGGTTTAGTAGATTCAGAGATCACTAGGGGTAATCTCTTAATCATACTACATACAAAAAAACGAAAAAAAGTCATCTATTTACATTATTTTTGTCATATTCTCAGTGAGTTAATTTCAGTTTTCATTTTCTTCCTAAAGAACACTTCATAAGTAAAATTAAAGATCACTTATCAATTTACAATTTATTTTAACTTAAAATTACGTCACTTAAGCCGTTTGTGTACTATACTTGTTTTACTGGTACAGTTTACTTCAGATGAGTATTAGATCTTGATAAGTAATTGGATTGTCGCATCCATTCCTAAATTTTCTCGGGCATTAATAAGGGCTTGGTTCTTTCTCCATAAATAAATGCGGTATAGAGGCATGTCATAAATCGTCGGGAGAAACGCACCTTTATCTGGTAATTTTACACTGGTAGAGCTACACTGCAGTTTGTTATAGCTGAAAAATGAATGGGTCTGCTCGACCGATGATGATGATAGATGTCATGGTCCGCAGGAGTCACATACCATCAGGTGAACTGTGTGCTTATTTTTTTACTCTTAATGTAATAAAAAATATTGCTTAACTCAGTGTTCGTTTATCACTTTTATTTCTTTAAAAATATTCTAGAAGTATGCAAGAATTTTCAAAACTGTTTCGTTATGTGTAATGGTTATGTTCTTTTATATGAACCACTTTGCCTTGAATGGTAATGAGGAAGGAACGGCATTTGGAGTTGTGTTTCACACAACGCCACCAAATCTTATCGCCACTTTGTCGGTGCAATCCGTATCTATATCCGCCCAGGTATAACCTTTTCGTGCCTGTTCTGGTAACAATAATTTCCGGTTTCCCCATTTCTGAAATTTTATAAGATATTTTAATAGTATGTTTTGTGTTAATATTGGAAATAATTCCATGAACCTATATAAAACATCCAACTTTTTCTAGATATTTTAAAACGGGAATTATCTTTTATTCGAAAACAATTTTAACACACCTTTTGTGTTGTACATTTATTGGCTTGTCGGTCAATTGAAAATATAAGCCGCGTCTCACTAGCTTATGCGGTAAACAGAGTACAACCAGTTATTTTGTCAAATAATTCAGTCTATTTTATAGAAAATAGGTTTAAAGAATAAAATCTTAGGAATAAAAATGTCCTAGTAAATATTTGACACTTTTATTTAAATCACAAATTTAACTAAAATGCAAGCAATTTCGGTAAATCTAAAATAACAGGAACAACGTGCACATCTCGACGGAAAAAATAGATTTTAATTCAAATTCGGTGGATGGGTGTGTTTGTTCTGACGGTCGACCATGGTGTAGCCTATCGTGACTACAATGGCGTGGCATTCGTTGTTTCGATTCTCGACACACAGCCATTTCACCCTGGATGAACAGACAGAGTGACGCGTGTAGCAGTAACCTCGCAGTTTCATGATCCGCGCGCCAATTTCAGTCGTAAAAAAAGTTGGACGGACTGTAAGAAAAAAGAAATAAGACATGTCCAGGTTATCATATTATCGCAACGGTTAAAGATATTGAACTATGTAATTTATACGAGATAGATAAAATAGCAAAATGATGTAATACCTTAATGAGAATTAACGGTAAAATTTGATGAAAATTAGAGTATAAGGAAGAGGATAAGTTACAATAATTCTAAAACAAGGAATAAATAAAACCTAATATATTTACTTCACGAAAATCAATGTAATACTTTATTTCACATACATCTACATGCCCACAAACGAACAAATAGTAAATGATTATGTTAATGGCGGTTAAAAGAATCTACATCTCACCATGTTATAAAATAAAACCAAGGTGAAGTAACTAATTCGAAGAATGGTCAAAATTCTTTAGAGCCTTCTAAATGCGTTTTAAATTATGATGGTGTTTAATTGGGTTTTTTTATAAAAAGAAACTTCAACATAAAATTAAATAAATGTTGGAAAAGACCAATTTGTTCTTTATGTAGAATAAGCAAGTAAAAGAAATTTCAGGTCATTTACTCGAAGTATCGTCTGTGTCATAAGCATAGAAGACTTTCAAAAATGACACTTACTGGCGCTCTCTTTGAAAGAGTTATTTAATATAGTGGTATACTATATATACCTGTATGGTATCTAATCTCTATGGTACCTAAGTGATGTTTTAATCACACTCGTTCTCATTGACCGACGGATGGTTGTGAGCATTATTGATCTTTATTATGGTATGATCGTCATTAAACGTAAATAAGCAAGCTGTGCAACCATTGAAATGTCTTACACATCTCCAACGCTTCTTGGGGCCAGTGACTCGGTGTTTAGAAAAGTAGTAACCTTGGATGTAGATCTTCCGGATGCCTCGACTGCTCGTTAGTAAGATTGGGTCTTAAAAAAAAAAATGTTCATTTGTAAACTGACTTAGCCTTCTAAGGAAAATGATCATTATTTCTAAAATATTACCGTCATATGACTTCAAAGATAAAAGGACACATACGTTACACGTACATAAAGTCATTTGTTGCATAAAGTTTTTATCATGGAAAATCTCGCTGTAATTATTACAAGGTGTAGCATGAATGGATCTAGTCAACTGGTAATAACTACATCTTTAACAGAATATCATCTTAAGGTAATGGTTAGATTAATTAATAGAATTAGAATGGACAATGATTTCAGCAGGAATTGTCTTGGCGACATCCAAATTATATCATATTGAATATATATCCTTATCGAAGATGCAGATGCATTATCACCATAATAGTTAACTTAATTAACCGTTTGAAACACAATAAACGTGGTAAACTGCTCTTTATTAATCTTATGGTACTTTTTATTAATACTACGTAAATTTCAGTAATAATTAAATAAAATATACATAATTATTGGATGCATGGAAACACCTTCACTGAAGAGTATATTTCAATCTGAAATGTCCTACGTAACAACAAAATACAGAAAAGCTATATATTTCTGAGCTATATGATGCGTTGTGAGAAAGGTAAGTTAATAATAAATAATTTCATTATGTTATTAAGAACAATCTAATAAGTACGGAAATGTTATACGACATATATTATAAATACATAATAAAAACTTCTAGTTTTAACTAAACATGTTCTTTATTAGCAGTATAAACACAGTTACTAGAACGAATTACTTAATAATAATACTAATACTAGAAAGGGTATAGCCACAGGAATTGCTTATCAGGTAAAGTGTGTGTTCTATTGTCACCCTTAATAGAGAATAAAGAAAAAAAAACTTGAACCAAACAAATCTTTTAACAATATATGTGATCATCATAATTTGCTTAATAACTTTGCACCGAATAGGAATCGGTATAGTAAACTGGTTCAGAATCTTCAAAATTTTGTTTGCGACGCTTTGTCTTTTCATTTATTAGTCTTAGTGTTATAAGGTTTAACCTATTTGACAATTAATTTCCCGGCGGATGATTGTGGTCGTCGTTGCACCTAATAATGACGTCCTTGTCGATGGTATAGATGAAGGCACGGCAACCCTTTTTGTTGTGAGTGCCGCACCACCACCTGGTTTTGAAACCTGACTCTCGTTGCCGAAGAAACTTGTACCCACTCCAGTTAATCATCCGTGCACCTCGTGAAGTCACCGAGAATACGAACCCTGATGAGCATAATCTAGTTAGTATGTATAACTAAGTAAAAGATGAACCTAGTCTGTCTCGAGGTTACAGTTGTGTCGCATGTGTGGGCAATACTTGCAAGAAGTGCCACTCTTTTGCCGACGCGTTTATGGAAACACCACAATTTTCCTGTTTAATCTTTTGAATAGTAGTAGACAAAGTGTCGGAAAAACAATTGGCAGTCTGAAAATCCCCTGATGATTTGTTCACTGACGCTAAATACTAGGTCATACTAAATGTTTCTGGATTTTGATAAATAAGACCAGACATTATATTTAAAATACATTTATTGTTTTTACAATGTAGGGGTATAAAATAGTGGGGGTATCACTATTTCCACATTTTAGCCATCATTGAAACCATTGTGTGAAGCGGTGGATCCAGTCTTCAGTGGGGATCTCTTCAAAGGGTTCGTGAAACGCATTCACCGCCGCTTACGGGCTTGGAAATCAGACACCTCTAAGCTTATCCTTAATTTTCGCAAATAAAAAGAAATCGCAATGTGCAAAATCCAGGCAGATACGTCGTCAGTTCCACATTTGAAGGCTTCAAATACACATTTGTTATCTTAGTGGAACGGGTCCGGCGATTTTTCTAACACTTTGGGCAAGCAATTGTTTACGTACCAATCTGCAGACACTGTCCTTTAGTTAGTAATATGTCCTAAAATACCGAAAAAAGAAGCGACCATTTTCTTACCACTGTTCTAATTTTTCAGAAACTTTTGTCGGTAAGTCTTCAAAAGAAAAGACCCATTCTGCCGACTGGCTCTTTCTTTCCGGCTGAATAAAGTACACCCAGGTTTCGTCACCTGCCACGATATTATAACGAACCGATATTATAACAAATTACTGTTTTCCATTTCATTTCCATTATATGGCACCACTCGACACGCAGATTCTGGCCTTTCGTTAAATCATGCGATATCTAACGAGTGCAAATATTGCACTGGGCTCATTCCAGTGCCTAATACAACACGAATTTGCCGAGAATATTTTTTTTGTCAATTTCAGGTATCGCACGTTATCAATATTGGATTCCGATCTTCGACATGGAGATGCTGACGTCCAAGTCTAAATTCTCTGAATCACGAACACACAGAGCTAAGACGTGGGACTTCATCACCAAATGCCATTTAATATCTCTGACACCTTTCTTTTTGACTTATGCCGTAGCTACAATCGTAAAAAATCATTGCGTTAAATTAATTGCAATAGCGACACATATTTTTTTAAAAGACCCCACGATGTTAATACAAATAACACTCTCGCATATTAAACAGTAACATGTTCCCAGAGAGTTCCATTTTAGAATACCGTAATTGCTTTTTTTAAAAAAAAAAAAGTTATTGTATAGTTCCAGAAACTGTCACTAATGTATGTTATACATGATCAAAGGTTCCTGACAGTGTATTTTATTTCCGATCTTTGTGCTTAAGGTTATTATTCTGAGATATAAAGTGAGAGATTAAGAATCCTTATAGATATTCTATAAGCATTATCTTTTTACTCTTTCTTTTCTATATATAGGAAAATTCGAATATCATTTTTCTTGCTGACAAATTGTGTAAAATACTGGCTGTGAAGTAAGATGTAGAATTTTCAAATAGCAAATAACGATAGATTGGTCTGCAGTCCCCAGCTGTTCGGTATATAATGTATGTGATAGTTGCTTTACTTTACATATGAGATAGACAACCCACTATCTTTCTGAGAGCTCAAGATTACCTGGTATTGTACTTGGTGAAGTCGATGAAGAAGACCTCTACCAACGACATAGTGAAATTATGAATTCCGACGGTTTTATCTCACGGATAAGTAAGTGTCTTAGTTATTTCAGTGCATCAAGCTAATGTAAAATTAATGCAAAGAGAACGTATTAATAGGAATAATTTTCTTTCGCTATAATCTGAAAATAAAAGTTTTTAATTTGTAAGATAAAATGTTTGTTTCGACGTAATCATAGAGAAACTGATCATAGAGAATCAGAGAGATCGATCGTGTTCCTGAAATGGCACGTTTTTATCTTTTCTAGGGATGACGCATCGACCCCGCGTGCGCAGATTGCTAAGTATCGATAACGGGTTGCATTGCGTGACATTCCTACTGTCAGTGACATTTATTGGCCGACGTCTCAGTTTAAAATGCGTCGACTATGGATGATTTGAACTGAGCTGAATATGTTACATCCCTTTCCTTTCCACAATATTTGATTCAAAAAAAAGCGGACAATGATGTCCTCGAGGCCGATTTCGAGGCACGGCGATATCTTCTTATTTTTTTAAAAACGAGGAAGCAGCTCAACCGATGGTAAGTGATCACCGCCGCTCATGGACATTTTCTTTATTTATTATTACCAAATGACATTAACTCCGCAAAACGCATTACAGTGCCCTTGTATTTGCACAAATAGAGGCAGTCATTCTTTGCCTTCCTCCCTATTCCGATGTAACGAATGTACAATAAGATTGTAGTAAGGTTTAGATGCAGAATCCACGACGTAGCAGTTAGATACTCTAACTACGCCACGCAGCCTAACAGCCTGTACCTCTGTAAGGGATATACTATATGATACTAACACCTACAGACACGTAAACCCTGTACACATATTGTTCCTGGTTGGGCGTTTAACCGGGAATCCGCAATTGAAGCGTCAATAGCCTAATGGTTTAGGGTACGGTCAGCGAAACTTAAGGTTAACTTAAAATCCACCATTGGACTGTTTTCAGTTACTTTCCCCTAGCACAAGCATTTTCAGCTAAGTTGCGAGTGGTTAACCGGAATATTAGTAATTTAATTTTTTTTACAATGCTAATATTATTATTTTTTAAAAAAGAATAAGAACATTACCGCACTAGCCAGCAATCAGCGACAGGTCCAGGCTAGTCTTTATATTCATTATGAGTGTTACCCCATAAAGCTGTGTCTTATATGTGAAGTAAGTTTATACATCATTAGCCTGCATCAGTCCACAGCTGGACATAGACCACATGGCACGCCACTGAGCTCTTGTCTTCAGCTCTTCTTCTCCAGTCTCTGCCCGGCAGTAAGTTTAAAAGAGTCCGTCTAAGCAAGAATATGTAAATACATTTCGTATAGGATATATGGACTAATATTAATATATCCTGTGATAATAATGTTTTTGCTATATTACAAGAACCTTAATCATTATCCATCTTCATGTTGTTTAGCGTTGACACAATGGTGGTGAATGATTGTGTTCATTCTTGCATCGTATCACTTCTTCAGCATAAGTAACGAGTGACGCCTTGCATCCTAGAAGGCTATGTGTTCCGCAACGCCAACGTTTCTTCAGTCCAACGGTGGTGTGCTTCAGGAATTTGTACCCCGCTACGCAGACGATGCGAGCACCTCGAGAGGACGTGGTGAATACTGCACCTGTTGAAAAAAATCATTCGTTACCATTATCTACTTCGTACTTTATATTGCTTCCACTTCATGGAAACTAAATTAAATGAAATTAAACATCTAAATTATACTAACTACACTAAGCCAATCAATAGAGATATTTCCTTCATGTTGTTAACGTAAATCATTACTATAATCAAATGATTATTTAAAAAATAATCAAATAGTCTTATCAGCTTCCTTACCTTTAAAAAAAATAAAAGCATAAAACCTTCAATAAAAGTGAACATACACAATCACAAATACAACAGAAAACCAGGGTGCCATGTGATAAATGTAAGACAAAAAATATTTAAAACATAAAACAATAAAATACAGTGCAGAAAAAACGATAAATATCAACCATAAAAAACTGGTTGTTAATAAATATAGAAACGCAGAGTAACTAACAAACGGCCATTTAGTGGCCACGAGTGTCTAAACAAAAAACAACTTCAAATCATACATAGTTTAACTTTTAGGAAATGGTAAAAGAAGAATTTTTGTCATATTGTGACTAACACTATTATATTCTTTTATCGATATTATATTTTGTCTCTTTCCCACGCCAATGTGGCGGTACTTTTAATGACAGAAAGTTGGGATATTGTTATTTCAATAAAATTTTAACCATAAATCTTTCTTCGATTTTTTCTAGTTCATTCTAAATGAACGATATATTTAATTAACATGAATTTCTACTGAATTATAATTTTGAATCTAACTACTGAATTAAAATGAGATCATTCAGACACGCAGTGTTTTTTATGACCTTTATGCCGAATTATCTTTATTTTGTTCTTGAGGTGGCTTGATAACGTATACGATATTATATCGAAGGCATATGTGATAGCCGCAGACGATTATTCCTGCCGCATTTTCAATCAGGTTCTTCAAATTCCTCGATAGACACAAGTTGAAGCCATATCGAAGACACTTGCTCTACATGAGCAAGGCATTAAGGATCCGTCTGAATATTCAAAAACATACTATTAATTCAATTCCGTAGTGTTCGAAGTCAGCAATCGCATTATATAACCTTAGTTATATCGCCGTTACAGGATTTTGTAATATTTTAGAAATGGATATTCCATATGAAGTGAAGACATTTTTTATCTCCTTCCATCTAGCGTCAATCCATATAGATATATATTGTACTTAATTTATCTAAGCATGTTTTAGAGTAAGTAATTACTACTGAATACTATTGATATTTTTTTATATGATTACAATGAAATAATAAAATCAGGCACTCGACGATTTATCACCGACCTGTATAGAGTTTACCTGCACTGGCCTAAGTAAAGTTTAATAAAAATTAAATAAAAAGTAAGTAGAGTTTAATTTAAACCTGTAATTACGTCTCTCTTTGCAACCTACATGCAGTACTTGACTAAAATAAATCTAATCTCTTGATCAAGATGAGTGGTAATTAAAAAGAAATCTAGTTAAGAACGGACTTGACGATTTCTTCACATACAGTGAATATAGTAGGTCAACAGCCGTCTGATGGGTCCAGTACCAACGGGTCTTATAACTGGACTATCTATGACGACGGAATTTGTAGTCACCGAGACAAAAGTGATGTGCCCCACGGGACATCAGTATAATGTGCGGACTTAAGTACGAATGTGAAGAAAAATTAATACCTGAGTAGTTACATTTTCAACATTTTTTATCTAATGAGATAAACAAAAAATCACCCACTATACCCTTGATATGATTACTGGGGTATGGACCTTCATCGATCTTCGTAAAGGAATCATGGATCAGGATGTTATGAAGCCTGAATATTAAAATAGAATGCGTCGTTTTCAGTAATACAGTCTAGATTCTAGACTCTAAAAGAATAAGGACTTTATATTTATGTAGTAAGATTTTTGTGTTTTCCCTGATTAAGTGAATCTATTCGTAGTCTGGTGTACCAGCAGATCTGCCGGTTAACAGAATCTGAAAGGGAAAGATAATTGTTAATAAACACATTGAAAACTTTAATTATAAAAAAATAATACTTCCCTACTTATTCAGGAGAAGTGGCAATGAAGTCCGACAACGAAGGAGACTAGTGTTTGCTTCTTCATCGGTAAGTGTATAAAAACTGCCCAGAAGTAACTTTGTTCCACCTTTATAACAAGATTATTCAAATGTTGATGGAACAAATAAAATTACTGTAAACCGAAGTTGTTTGTGTTTGTAATTACGTCCCTCTTTAACTCATATACTCATTCATTCAATATATTATACATAAAGAGGTTTAGTTTCTAACACTCATAATTTAGATCTAAACGTCTCACTATTCATAATGAATACGCAAAGACCAGAAAATGCAAAATATTGCATTTTTCATCTAATTGGGTGAAATAAATCATTATGCAAACTATAGTGGAAGTATCTTTATTTATATTTCACTTTCTAATATAACTCTGACTAGTATATTGTCAGTAGGCAGCTGGTTCCCATATGGGACCACACAACAACAAGCCAACCAACACCAAACCAAGCACAAAAACAAGCTGAAGATTTGCGCTTGTGCAGCGAAACAAAACAACTCCTTGTGAGCAATAAGTTTGTTTCTGACATTTACAATCTCACGTAATTTTATCAAATGCCTGTTCTTCGTTCCTAGCAGCAGCCTAGATCTCGCATTCTCGTAGTAGACTTCTGATAGTATTACTTGTAAATGTTTGTACAGCATCCACTTAAGACTCACGGTTTGCGTTCCGAGGTTCCATGAGGTTCCTTACAGTCTTGCGTTCATTAATTAACGTAATTAACATACCATTTTTTAAGTATGACAACTGAACAGACTTAATTCCATTTAATTTTAGGTCTTTGTAGTATATTTCTTCCAATAGTACGAGTAATACCCATACGAGTGGAATAGCCTATTTAGATATAATGATGATGATATGATAATTCTATTTATAAAGTCGACGCTCCCTGTCCCCTCCCGACGGTCCAAGTCTTGATTAGTTTCTCTGCCTGTTTCCTCCCCAGAGTATGGAATTTTCACTAATCGATCAACAAGTACTACAATAATCTGTAATATTGATTATAAATTGTAATGTACACAAGGAAAGAACCACAAAGCACAGGCCTGGCAGCTCAGCGCTCAGTGTTTAGACTTGCGAGTAAAATACATAGAATCCCTAATGATTACATTTATACTTATACACACCGAGAATTCAACACACTACTTTGTTGTCTAGTTTTCTTAGCCTCGTGAGAGCAAATGAATGAAAAATATATTTATGTTATTATTGATTAATTTTTTTAAAAACAATTCAGTCCTAATTTACAACAAAGTTCGTAAGTATTTACTTAACTAAAATTTATTACAAGGTCAGTAAGGTATTTCCATTCTTTCGTTAAAATTTATAAGTTCATTTAACTTATAAATTACTTGTTAGTAGAATAGTCCTTATATATTACTTTTCTTTCTCACTGTTCTTATTTCTCTGCCAGTTATGTCTAAAGTATTAATAAAATAAGTTTTACAAACCCTAACGTTTACTTCGTTTATTCTAAAATAGAAAGCGCAATTAGGCAACCTATTTGATTTAGCGTATCGGTATTTAGGTTTTATTTCTTTCATGCAAGAATTTATGTATGCTCTATGCAATTCTTTTTTGCCTAAACTCCAAAAGTTATCAAATAATTGCCTCCTGTCGGTTGCGTTTATTTTCTCTGAACACTTCAGTACACATTTACATGGGTCTTTCATGAAGCGGGCTGGTACTAATTTATTTTTGCTAGAAATGTAAGCTTCACCATGGTTCCTTAAGTAATTAGCTGCATTTTGTATCCATTTGGATGGATCTCGATGACGTCTACGGGATCTTTTCGGAATTTCTGAAAATTAGATTATATTGTGATTAGATTTTTAATGGATCATAGAGTGGGAAGTAGAGGGACTAATGCTAGAATTCTAATCTTTAATTACTTCTTTTGGTGGAATTTCAGTGGTTCAGAATCGTCATACTATACGAGGATTTTTGGTATTCATGGAAAATATCCCGTGTGCATCAATTGTATTTAAGTAATTATGAAATTTATGGTATATGTTTTTTCTATAGAGGCATTTAAAAACGTGTTTTTTTTTAATTCTACCTTGGGTTTTAAATGAAGCTTGAAATAATAGATTGAACACCTTATGCTGAATTAGAACGTCGGTTATAGATTACAATACCAAAGAAAAACCAAATGGTTGACAATTTGGTCGTAAACTAACTCAACCTTTTAGAATATTATATCCTCAAGTTTTGAGTTAGGTCACTATCGTTCTGAAGATAAATATAACTCTTATTTTTTTGCATTTATTAAGGTATATCAATTAAATACATTAAAATGTAAATTACATTCGTTTTGTAGATATAAATATTTTTTTTGTTAATGATTTGCATAGCACAGAGGCACAACCTTTACTGAATTAGGACTCAAACTTTTATGATAACTCACGGCGGAATACTGAAATGTTACTCAAATTTGAGTAAAATTAAATAAAATCTAGTGTTAAATCACATTTAAAACTTAAAATTTTATTGAATTTAGATGTCTGTTAAATGATTTCGGATGGATAGCAACGATTTGAATGTCGTTTCAATATTAGGCCGTGACTATCATTGTTTACTGTTAAGTATATTATATACACATACAGGTATATCCAATGTTTGTTTTTAAGGAAAATATTATGTTAAATATGTATTTTCATCCACAATATAAATATTATGTAAATACATAGGTATAGATAATGTCATTAGGTGGTTGATATTTTAACAGTACTGAGAAATATATTATTATCAAAGAAAGCATATATTCAACAAAAATGATCAGGTTTGAAGTTTCAAAATCCATATATATTTATTTAAAAATCACTTAATTGTGTTAGTACAAAAAAAAACATAAGAAACAAGGACATTGAATGGAAATACGACTATTATTCGTGATTATAAGTGAATACCATCTACATATATGTATAGTCATGCCTATATTCATGGCAAATTTAGTTGCTGATATGAAACATATCACGAACAAGCAATACGATATCAAAACGGCATATGGTTGTGGAAGTTGCTGCATTTGATGATTTTGTTGTCAATGGTAAATATAACTGCACCGCAGCCGTGGCCATGGTTGAAACAGTACCAGCGGGTCTTTGAACCTGAGTCCCTGTGACGTCTGAACTTGAAGCCACCGATGCAGAGGATCCGCGCACCACGGGCCGACGTGAAAAAGAATGGACCTGGTAAAGAATAATATGTAAATATTAATTGACTAACTAATATTTAACACTGTGATAGATGGTAGGTAAAAAACCTTAGTTTCTCCTGGATTCTTCCCTAAAAAGGTTTTGTTATTAAGCCGGTTGTAGTTTACACGTTCATTGGAGACAGAAAACAATCTAAATAGAATATAGGAATTTTCTACGATTACCTTCAATCTTTATTTAAGAAGAAAAATCAATAAGCAATTTGGTTAATACTTCAAAACGAAAATAAATTATTAATTGACGTAGTAGTGAAAGGTTAACTCGCCAGTGTTCAAGAAATGAGATATAAAACATGAGATTGGGTGCAATATAAGAGTTGCAGAAAATCACAATCTGCGTATATATAAGATATTTAGATAATATATAATAAATATATAAGACTAATAATTTGTGTAATTGAACATTATTATCTTCGATTGGGTAAAAATATACAACTATTACAACTGGAGGTTGACTTTAATATAATAAATTATAAGATTTATTTATATATAATAAAATAATGTTTAAATAAAACGAAACACCACCGCCATTTGAGTCGATGGCGGAACTTACGGGTGGACGGTCTTCTTTCATATAATTTTATTTATCGTTTCTAGTATCAATATATTAGTATTGGTGAAGAATGGTAATAAAACTCAACTAGAAATAGGCATAAATACTATAAATATATAAAGAATCTAGAGAACCTCCTCTTTTGTTGAAGTCGGTCAAAATGTGCCCTTATTGGAGTGATGATAATTTGATTGCTATATCGTTTGATAATAATAAGATCGATTAGAAGAATAAGTACCTGTTTTTCGGTTATTTACGTTAAGGAAAACACCAACTAACATCTACGTTGCGACATTAGGTGACAAAGCCCATACTATAAATACCAGGGGAATTAAAAGATGCTGGAGCTAATAATATCTTATTATTTATTTGCATGTTAATAAAAATATAATTGAACCAGATTTTGATCGCAGTGTATGCATAGTTTGAATAGTTTATTGTCAAGTAACACAGTATATCTTTTTTTTTCATACAACTAGGATGACAAATGAGCTTATAGTTTATCTCAGTGATTACGTGAGTAAGTACGTGATTTCTTCGAATGGACCACCCACAGCCATTGTCGATAGCGCATCAACATGCGGATGTGATTTCAATATTGAGGAGTAAGATGAAATGGCTTTGTTTTACATGGTGGTAAACAAACCCCTGTCCATAAATAGCTGTAGAATGAAAAGATCAATTCGTACGGGAAATACCACGCAGAATGAACCTTAGCTAAGCGCTGCTGTTTCATCTTTTGAGGGAAATGAAACTGAAACCCTTATGGATGTGAGTGCCATGGTCCGCAGGAATCACGTAAGGACCCCCTAAAACTATAAAAACGGTTGATTGTTGTATACCTAAGTCTACCCATGATTATGGATGTTATTACATTTGATAATTTTGTCGTCGTCGATGGTAAATAAGACTGCTGGGCAGCCGCGGTTGTGATGGGTGGAGCAGTACCACCTGGTTTTGATACCCGCGCTTCTATGGCGACTGAATTTGTAGCCTGCGAGATAGATAATCCGTGCGCCACGGGGACTGATCGTGAAGAATGCACCTGCAAAAGTTTATTTATCAATAAACAAATTCCGACATCTTATATTACTTTCACTTACGTTCACCTGAAGCGAAGAAAAGAACATATATAGTACTTATCAGTTCTACGGTTTAGTTGAAATAAAAGAAAAATTGACTTAATTATAGTCGCACACCTTACAAACAATTTGAACTCAACAAATCTTCATTGCCGTCGACACTGAAACTATTAGAAAAAGAATTTTCGAAATCATCTCTAAATTGAAATCTAAACACAACATACCAATGTTGAACCTACATATATACTATTAAAAGTAAAAAAAAAAAAAAGTTAAAACCGTACTTATGTTGTAGCTATTAAAAAACTTCTTCAAATCTATAAATTGTTTCTATTTTGAAAATAAATTATTATATTGATGAATACATGTTATATTAAAACAACTAGAAATACTCCAGGAACTGAAACCAAGTCGTGAATACAAGTAAGCGGGTGACAAAGTCATTATTTTAACTTTAGAATTGGAACTTGACTGTAGACTTTTTCGCATAATTTTAAATTTCATATTTACATTCCGTTTATTACGAATAGATTCTTATTATTAATCTATTCGTAATAAACGGAATGTTAACAAATAAAAACAAACAACTTATTTTACAATTTAATGGGAGTCAACTTTAACGTAACATTTTGAATTGACAGTTACACATTTTCTTATTCCTCAAAAATGATATCTATTAGCTAGGTTGCTAGCAGTTGCCTTAATACGTACACTGTTAGGTGACAGATGTCTTTGCTTGATTGACAGTTTGTTCGTTCTAGCGTTGTTATGTCGTGCCGAAGTCATGTCTAATATTATCTTTCTATTGGCCGATACCGATGCCTTCTCCGTACATTTGGGTACTGATATATTTCTGTCTTTGTTTCGCTGCGAGATATATATGACTCTATTTACAAGACATTCCCATTATATTTTACTAGCGGTATTGCCTTTAATCATTATGTTTATATTTTAGGTGTTGTATACTTAAATAGACATTATCAAAGTTTCTGCGCATAAAACGAATATATACAATACTGTAGTAATTATGTCATTGGGGAGTGATTATGCTCATTAGAAACTTTAAGGACAGTGTTATCCAAAGTTGTATAGACAACGGCACGACAACCCTTATGATGGTGTGTACCGCAAAACCAGCGAACCTTGTAGGCCGATTGACGATGTCTGATGAACTTGTAACCCTGGATCAACAGCGACATAGCGCCGCGAGAGGTTTTCATGAAAATTGCTGCAAACACACGTCTTTTATTAGTTTTGTTCAGATTCAATTATTGTTCGAAATTGATTTGATATATATTTCATGTATATAGAGTTGTTAGTAGGAAGATATTCATTCCACTGTTATTAGTTTTTACCTAAATATATATTAAATCTTATTCTAAAATCTATTATTTATCTATACTATTTAATAGTATATATAAATAGATAATTACATTATATATATTATAAAATTATGTAACATTTATATAGTTAATATATCTCCTATTTATATAGACGTTACAAAATCAACTTGGTTTTGGAAAACACTAAAATGGAAATAATATCAAGGTTAAATTAAAAATGAATACCACTATTAATAATTATGTCCTCGTGTTCGAATTCTCACATAGCGCTTTCTTTCTAGTGTTTACCGTATGACGTCATCTGCGAAGGTTTTATTGAAGTCCCATTAGCTTTAGCGTTAATAAGGCATTCACTCGTCATCCCCTACCCTTTGATGGGTCTAATGTAAAGCATGCGCAATAAGATAGCAGACAGGTTCAGATGTTGTGTCAAGGATATGGAGTATGTATGCCCAGCAGCCAAGCACTAGGAGCGCTACGCCACGCGGTCGTTAATTGCACGTGGAGAGCCACGCTTAACAAAAGCTGGACTATGAAGGTATTAAAAACTCAAGACCAGAGTAGGACCAGAAATGAAGGAAAAAAATTACAGTATTTAACCTTGAACTGCGTTGACGACTAAATTTGTAACCACATAGCACTATCATTGGAGTACTTCCTGTTGACACCAGGAACCCGAGCTCACCTGAAACAAGAAAAAAAGATTGTTGATGTATGATGTAGATTTCTTAGCATATTCATTATTCATCTCATATTGTTAAGTAGGTAATGTTTATATATTGTCATTAGTCGCTACTTGCTGTATTTGCCGTATGTAGTTAAGTAGGTAATGTTTATATATTGTCATTAGTCGCTACTTGCTGTATTTGCCGTATGTAGTTAAACTCATAAATGTTAGCGGAATAAACAGTATTAAGTATATTTGAAATGCATACGTTTTTATTGAAATTTTTCATGTCGCGTTGTTTTAATTATTGTTTTCATTAATTTCATTTATTGAATTCATACTTGCACAGGTCGTCGGTCCATCGTTATATTTATTATTAAGTAATATAAGAGTATTTGGTTATAAGACGTGTAACTATTTTTGTGTACATGTTAAGAACTGTCCTGTTTTATATTATTGAAAATATATTTCTTTTGGCGTGTTTGGGAAATTATGAGAGTGAATTTTACACACACCGACACGTAAAAGCGACACCATGGAGTTGGTTGTTAATTATCACTCAAGTTTTAGTGTGAACTGATAACTATATTCAAGGCAGTTGTTATTCAAGTATATATGAATCTACAACACGTGTTTTATATCCATTGGGTAAAAAAATATATTCATACATAAATATATACATGTGTATATGTGTGTGATTTTAAATTATAAATGATATATGAATGATAATTTATTTTAAAGTCTTTTAAAGTTACTTATAATTTTTTAATTAAACCGTTATTAATTGCATTTTCATGTCTTTTTTACACAAATAAAAATTACCGGCACACAAGATAAAGTTTTTAGTTATTTTTGCTTTGTTACGTTAAAGAAGTATAACTTACATGTGTACATAAGTACCCACACACGTTTTTTTTGTAAGATTGGCCTGATGTTTAATAGTTATATCACTTCGACCAAACTAGAAGTGATAAGTGTTTAATATATTAAAGATACCTGACAGTATAGATCCATGGATATAAATATGATTAGAATGCATCTAATATGCAGCGTAATTAAAAATGAATCATATGTTTATTAATTATACCACTTTGACCAAATTAGAAGTTATAAGTCAGTAAAGATAACTGACAATATACAGTTAAAAGAGGGTACTGTATATATTTACTCGTTCAAATAGCTTTAATTGATCCATGGATATAAATGTGCACAACAAAGTAATGTTAAACTTTTTATAACACAAAGAACAAATTTTAATTAATTTATTATTTTTGTCCCTTAAATAAAGTGAACAAGGGTGGACTTAAACCCAGCGGCATTCTTTACCAAATAACTCTGGGTGAGTGTCAGAAAAATATGATAGGCGTAAAAATAGTTCAAAAATATACAAGAGGATTCAGAAAATATCTGATCCCTCTAACGCAGGGATTCCCAAACTATTTTGGGCAAGAAACCCTTTTCCTAAATGAATTACCGAATTAGAAATACCTCAGAATCCCATGACCAAATTACTTTAAAAATTCTATCTGTAGTTTTTTTCCTATTGATACAAAATACTTACCAAAACAAAAACTTTGCGGTTGGTTAAGTGAGTAAGTTAATGATAAAACATTTTCTCATTAAAATTTAACTAAATAAATAGACATAAAATTGCCAAGTTTTTCATCTTGTATGAACTTGTGCACGCATATCGACTTGTAGAGATTTTTAAAAGTACAACAATGGGACTTCCTACTAAAGTATTAGTCATTCTTATAACAAGTTGGAAAATGTAACACAACTTATACAGTATCTTGAAAGTTTCAAATAACAACTTGTGTTAATCCCCAAAAGCAGTTTTCGTTTATGTTGACGTCCGGTTTCATATAACGTATATGATATTTATGATTTATTTAGAGACTATATTATATTTATCGTATTTCGTAATAATTTAGTATGAGTTTCAACTGTAGTTATATTTTTATTTGATATTTAATAACATAAGCGCAGATTAACATACATTTTCAGATCTAACTCACTATTGACAGTCATTATGTAGGTTGACTAGTTTTCATAAAGTAACATAAAGATATATATAGATATGTATGCTTATTAGTTTACAGAGTAAAGGTCGTGATATTTAAGGTTTTTTTGCTGAATTCGTTTTTACCTAAGTGTTTAATTTAAGATTGTTTTTTGTAAAACCATTTTTTTATCTTTGGATCGACAAACGAACACACAGTTCATCTGATGCTGTGACGGCTGCAGGCAAAAAAAGCCTGAGCAAAAATTAAAGATCGAAATGCGGATCCCTGAAGACTAAGATGTGATTCCTCGTTACCCGTACTTGGGTAACTAGATCCCTACACTCACCACACGAAACAGCTCATCAGCATGGTGCTATGTCAGTGTGTTATTCTGTTATTATCGTATAGTGTGTATTTAAACTCACCTGTTAGGTTATGGATATTGTCCTTCAAGCCCTATAAACTATCTATTTATTGAGGTACATTAAATAAGATATTTTACTAAAAAGATGACTTTTTTTATTATGCTCAACGACAAGTTAAGATGTAATCACGTTAACATTTCCGAGGACTAACTCCAAAACGTTCCATTAGCAACACTCTCCGGATTTTCACATTTACGTCCAAAACACATGTGGTTCCTCCAAAATAGAGTTGAGTTTTCCTGTCACGACCCTCTGTGACGTTCAGTTTGTAGATGTTTAAAAAGAATTAAGTAAGCGTTCTTCTTTAAAAACTGTTATCTTTCTTCGTAACGTTGTGCGAGGTATTTTGTAGATTTTGGAAGCTCGCTGGCAGCTCATCCTGCCACTGACCACGGCCTTCACTGCTGCTACGGTCATACTTTCCCTGTTCCAAGATCTTGGCGCCGACATAGCATATCTTCTGACATAGAATGGTGGTGTATTAAAATCTGTAAAATAAAGATAAAGCTTAACACACGCTATGTAACAAATAGTTACAATTGGTGTGCAGAGTGTTTGTTTACTGTGTCATTCCGCTTTGATCGGTATATACGAAATACTGCAGTTATATATATTTTAATATCCCTCGTTATTATGCGAGTAACTAGTGAACGGTGAATTTTGAAACTGGTCAAAGTTGATATAATCGGAAGTTCCGTAAGTACTAATTCCCATCAAGTACAGAATTCCTCACTAGTCACTTTTGTTTATGCGATGTAACAATTTTATGACAAGAGACAATGTAGGCGTCAGCAATATGGGACTTGCTTAGTATAATTTTTTTAAGATCCGTAAATTATTTGGAGTATGCATACTTTGAAAAGTGAATTGTGCACAGTCAAAAGGAAGCGACAATTCCTTAGAAGACTCCCGACAATGCAGCGTGCATAGCCGGGAAAGAGCCGACAACCGATCTTCACCATGATTGGACACGGCTCCACTTGGAATGCCCAGCATGGGTGTAGCTGTGCAGAGATTTGATCCAGCAGTGGAGGATGATCTATCGCTTCTAGCTTCTTAGCTTAACGATTGCTCGCCCTCTATGGCAAAAAAAAATGCCCAGTCCACAGGAAGGAACAAGAACGTTCTCGTACTCCCTCATATTCTTACATATAGAAAATAACTAAATAAAAATAATAGGCTTACTCCCAGCCACATTTGAAGGTCCAGGTATAACATAGATAAGACTTTTTCGCGGTTTAGATAAAAGATTTGAGAGTTTATAATATTGGGATATGGATTGTCTACCTCGTGTGGACGGCAAATAAAATAAATTAAATGTTATAAAATATAAAACTAAACCAGTAAATTATCAATAAAGTAGGAAGTAGTAAAATATGAAACAAGAAAATTAATATATAAATATCAACCAGCCAGATGGGAGTTCCAGATGCCATATGACGGTCTCCTCCTGTCCTGGCATACGTCAAGATCTAAATTATTAGTATTTTATTGTTTTCGGTTTCAAGTTATTATTTGTCATCATTTGGAATGGTATAATGTCGACCAAAAATATCCTCCACTGTGCCCGTTCTATCTATTCATGGCTTCCGTCGTTTATTCATAGCTGCGATAGTTATGAAGTATAATCCTGGATATAACTTCATTTTGTATATGCAGATATTCAGAGGTAGAAAGTGCCGAATATGCCTGCTCAACTAAGCTATTCGCCGGGAAGGCGGTGAAAATTATAGAAAAGTAAATTATACTTAAAATTTTTCAGGTATTAGGAACAAAAGGAACAATAAATATTTTGAAAATTATTTAATTGCAGTTAGCAGTGTATATCGTGCATATTATTTTAATTCACAACCTCATGATTTTTAACTACAATACAATACATACTTGACCTAAGCAAAAACAACTCAAAATTATATATTAATTTTATCGCCCGTGTACTGGGGCATGGTTGTGTGTGTTATTGCATCTGACGATTTCGTCGTCGACGGTGTAAATGACAGCCTTGCAACCCTTGCTGTGGTGGGATCCACAGAACCATCGCGTCTTGAATCCTATCACGGAATGCTTGCTGAACCTGTAGCCAGACATATTTATGACCCGGGACCGTCTCGCTGACATTTCAAAGTGTGCCTCTGAAAGAAATAGCGCTGAAGATTAATTGATTTAATGTTTCATTTGTAATAGGAAATTTTAGAAAAACTTCTGTGATATGTTTAAGAAAAAGTTAGTGGGCCGCTCACGACATTTTGTCATCAGTTTTAAATGATTGGTTAGTGACTACTTACTTAAGTTACCTGTGGTCAGATAAGTTCATGATCCACATATGGAATTTATTGGTAGTTACCGATATTTTATTGTATTCTATTATGTATGTATATTGTATTTATATATGTATTATTCTTTATTTGTATTAGTTATTTTTAGTCTTTTCTTTTTATTAATTAGTTTATTGCTACACCTGTCATAATATCTCACCACACCTTGGATAGACTGATTGATTGGAGAGAATGCTTTTGGCATTAAGTCCGCCCTTTGTGAACCTTTAACTTTGTTAAGGTTAATGCAATAAAGAGTAAATAATTAAATCATCAATGTGGACGCTTTTTTTATGTAACTCCAGATCTTTTATCAAAAATGCAAAGTCAGTGATATCATATCCTAATCTTTCTAAATTTATTTAAGTGGCTATAAACTGGTAACATCAACTGGAATTCAATAATCTTTTAATCTAGCAACTCAAGAATAATATAATTGATTATTTGAATTTAGCGGAACGACAGACAATGAAAGTTTCTTCTAAAGTTGTATATTTTCATTACATAAAAAACAATATGACAAAATTGAAAAAAAATATCCTTTCATTGAATTCTTTGAGAAAGCATCTAGCAAAAATAATGCTGAAACCATCTTCAGGGTCTCAGATTTTTATAGAACAACTATGAAAAGTCTTATAAGAAAAATTAATTACAATATTGAATAAAGACAAATATGTACGTGTGTTGGTAATCCACACGCCGACTATTAAAGAATTAATAATTACAATTAAGTGGCAGAAAGCTATGTGCTATGGGCACATATTAGTTGCGAACTAACACCATGTGTTATGTCAAGTTGTATAGTATGCTATATACTTAAGCCTTAACTAACTAAACTAACAGCCTTGTAAGATAAGTTATATGCTTTATGTTTTAGCTAATTACTATGTACTGAGAATGTAAGTTATGCATAAAGGCTATATCAAAGATTATATATATAAAGTAATGTAATTAAAATTAAAGTTGAACTAAAATGAACACAAAATACATTTAATTGTATGAGAACTTACTATGGTAAAATCTATAAAGATATATAATGTATTATGCCAGTTTAAAGGGCGCTTAAACTATGTTATTATGCACTAGGAAGACAGATACACTAGATTCAGGAACAATAAAACGAAAGATTTTACACAGAACTACAACCAGTAAGAAAAATAATATTCTATAAAGGTAGTAAATAGAGAATTCTCTGAACAGTTAGGTCATTGAGTAAAATGTATTATGTAAACATTAATATGCTCCTTGAGAGAATAAAATTGTCAACGGTTAGTTGATTGATATAATGAAGATATGATTCAATATATAAAGGATCTGGAGCACAAACAGATCAATTCTGTGTAAAAATCAATCAATATAAGCAACAAATTAGCGCAAGCTTTAAGTGTGCGAGCAGGAAGCTCAAGGAAGAAAGGATCAGGAACAACAGCCGTAAATTATGTGCGCTAATTGGTTGCGAGCCTTTTTTAACGGCTTCCGCCCATGACTAAGTGTAACACCCTATGAGGGGTATAGGACGAGAAGGCCGAACGAATGCAGTCGACCTCCTCCTCAAGTATTGTCTGACTTGTTTCTATAAAGTGAAAGTTTTCTCAATAAACTATTATACATCAAGAGTGTTTCGTCGCATCCTCTACATGGTATACATTAATAAACAAAATAGAAGGATGAACTTAGAATCCTCTATTGGTCAATATCTAGTCGAACCAAGGGTTGCTTATTGGTGACCATAGGATTTTTATCAAGTCCAAGGTGGTTGTGATTATTATTTTACTTGAAAATTTCATGGGCAACCGTGTGGATGACAGCTTTGCAACCTGCTGACACTATGTTGACAGAATCTGTATCCGTGTATGATAATGACTTTGGCCCCACGAACAGATGTAGCTATATATGGTCCTGAAAAAACAACACTGTTTGTATATACTAGTTATAATATAACTAATAATTGTGTAATACAATGTACATATATAATTATAACGAGGTAGAAATGTAACGAGGTAAAAATATATAAAGGCAGGTTTAAATTGGATTCATAACTACCATGTGTTTGTGCAAACCGTTGTTTAGTCAGCACCAAGGACAATATCTTATCCAATGTATTTTTTTTGAAATTTAGTAAAAATACACAGCAGATTCTTCAGAATTTTATTTCACTGATTCCAGGGTTTGAAGAGAATGAAAAAATATTAACGATATTTGATTAATTACAAATAAATACAATAACCAGATATAGTATTCATTCTCGTATTAAAGGTGGCCACCTTTTATTATACCAGCCTATTAAGGCTGTTAACAAACAGCATTTATTGCTTGCGGGCTAGCGGTCATATCCGGTAAGTCACAGTTCGATTTATTTTCAACGAAAAGCTCATTCGATAACATTTTTAACCTTGTGTACGTTTGGAACTTAAGTATTCAGGTATCAACAATAGATAGCACCATAGTGTTCATTATATCTTTATTAGTTAATTAGGATAAAAAGCATGATTGGGTTTTTATTGTCTAGCACTTTAGTGCACAACTCGTAACATAAGAAACACGTTACACAAGAACATCAAAGTTGCATACCGTTTCCTATCGTAAAAACTAAAACCCAATGAGTATTTCTAGATTATCTTTAGTGGTCGGGTCATAATGTACCCTTTATTAGACGAGAATGGATGCAGATATTTACGGGATACAATGATCACTAATCATAAAGCGATTAGTGTCCTTGTGGGTCGTCTTCACTTTCAATAAAGACATTTTACGATCACAAACATTTTAAGTATTATACAAACTTCCCAATTTGACATACTAACGACAGGTTAATTTCGTCCACGATACCTTTTGTATTTTACCCGACAACATCGCTGAATTGTTCGACACACGATGGCCACCACATTCATACTCTATGGCAGTTAACACTGAATATCACCACGGGAATCTATTACCATCAGGTGGACTGTGTGGTTCGTTTGTAACCGTCAGCACAATAAACCAAAAAAAGATTTACGCCCTGGTAAGAATCGATTAGGAAGACCTATATACAATGTTGAAGCTATATAGGCGGTGGATGGTTGTGCGAATTGTTGTGTTTAATGATTTCATTTTGGAACGTGTACAGAACAGCCTTGCAGCCCTTGTTGTGGTGAGAGCTGCAGAACCAGCGGATCTTGAATCCCGACTCGCGGTGTTTGCTGAATTTATAGCCTTGCAGATAGATGAACCGATGTAATTTAGACATCTCTAGGAAATTATAGTCTGAAAAATTTTACTGATTAAAACTCAAGGGTGTGTGTTTGTTTATTTTTGTATTGAGAGGGACAGGTGTGACACTCACATTCATCCTTGATAAGCAACCGTGATGCAGATGCGTTGTCACCCAGGGTTCACCGGATACCTACACTCACCAAACGGAACACGTGAGCATTATGTTGCTATTCTACGCTGGTATTCCGTTGAGGGTGTGGTCGTTCCCCGGTCAAGCTGACCCATCCATTATGCATTCAAAAACTAACTGCAGCGCTAAACAGTGCTGCTACTGTTTGTGCCTTTATGTAATACAAAAAGGATTTGGTCCACGTGCATCTAATATTCACAGTATCAAAAAAATATATAAATGTATCTCGATGACATTGCCGCTACAGCTGTGCGAGGAAATTTGTAATCTCCTTGCTACATGTTTTTCTGTGTTTTTGGGAACACCGATGATTCTTTCATAAATAGTGAATTGGTTGATTATGATGATATTAAAATAATGGTATGTCAACTCAAATCGAATGGAAGCAGATGACTAAAGATCGCGCTGTGAGTCTGTGACGGCGGCCTATGTTTCATAGCAGTGGACTAGTGATGGGCTAATATTACGAATCAAATTTATCAATTATTTATTTCGTTTTTTTTGAATTATTATTGGTCTATTATCTTTCCATGATCGATGGCCATCTTTTTTTGAAAAGTGATTCAAAATCTTGCTCACTTGTTTCGCGATTGATAGACATCGGACCGGATAGAGAACACTAGACGGAGAATCATTAACGTCGTCTCAGTTCACGTCTCAGCCTCTTTTTTTATTACATTGAGATTAACAAACGAGCACACTGTGCACCTGATGGTAACTGACTCCTGCAGCCCATGACATCATTACCAGACGGAATACAGTAGCATTAGGCTGCTATTTCAAGCTGGTATTCAGTGAGGGCGTGGTCCTCCCCCGATCGAGCTGACCCATTCATTCTGCAGCTAGAAACAAACTGCAGCGTAGCTCTACCACTGTACAAGTACTCATTGCACCTAGTGAATAATCCGTGGGACAAGCATGTTTAGATCGTCGATGTTAAACACGTGGGTGTTAAACTGTTCCGATAGTGGCTTCATGTCTATAAGTAACCGAAAATCAATTACAAAAGCAAACAAAAAGTTTTATTAAATTATAAGTAAAGGTGTCTCAAAATATATTTCGTTTTTGATTCTTAAAAACCTAAAACCTTACAATTATTTCAAATTTAACAACTAGTTTGATATTTTGTTCTTAAATTTAAGTGTATTTTATTCATAACAAAACAATCGTATTGAAACGCGCACAAATCCTCGCTTCACATTAATTTAGCCTGGAACTGGGAGATCGTATTTACGGTACCTTAGAGAGTGTAACGTATTTGGGGGGGGGGGGTATAAAAATAAACTAACCAGGATCTCTTAAAGATAATGTTTTCCCCCTAGATCAGACAACTTGCGGCATAAATAATAAGTATGCCACATCGTTACAATGAGGTTGCACATGCATATGAAAGGTTCTTTGCACAGATTTTTATTTAAGGTGGATGTGTGTGCACATTTCTGTACTTAATAGCTACGGCGCCCACAGTGTAGATTACAGCGCGGCAGCCTTTGTTGTAGTGCGTGCTACACCACCATCTGGTCTTTATGCCCATGTCACATTGCCGTCGGAATTTGTAGCCATTTATTACTAAGAGACGAGCGCCACGATCCGACACCATGAATGTTGGCCCTGAAATGAATACGGATACTTTTAGTACTTGAATAATTAATATACCCAGAATGACGACATTGTCCGGACCGTTTTAAAACATGGTGACATATTCTGTTCGCACAGGTACGTTGTCATCAATTGTGAAGTAAGGTAGGATTTCATACCTACCTACCCTTCTTCCCCCTTAGATTACGCTTATGATAACAAGTCGATCGCGATCTACCGGTCTGTCTACCCATACCTCACTGGAATGCACCTTATACTGAAACACAGTGTATAAACATAGTATGTATTTCACACCCCTTCTTTCCCCTTAGACTACGCCTATGACAACAAGTCGATTGCGATCTACCGGTCTGTCTACCCATACCTCTAACTATATAGATAACTTAATATTGAGCTGCTAGTCCAGCTATAGACCTGTAGTCTAGATCACTATAATAAATAAAAAAAAATTAAAAACGTTTATTTACATTAAAATATTAAAACATCCAGTTTTGAGACATCCTTTTAATAAAATAGTTACTTGATCCAGGATACCCTTATACCTAAGGATCGACCCAGAACTTCTGCTCAATTGTGTCAAAGGAGAATTGTTCCATTTTTTGGTCTACATATTAGTCGTCACAATTGGTTATGTCTAAGTCATCTCTGCATCTTCTCTCTTCTCTCAATCTCAGGCTTAACATAAGGCGATGATGAGCGAGTGTCAATGATCACTCACACCGAAGCCTGCCGCTAATTCTGACGTGGTTGCTTTCGAACCGCTTCCACGATCACCTTTAATTGTTTATTGACAACTTGGTTCTCCCGCCGTCCGCGGGGTTTATTTTGGAGGTCAAAATCTCCAGAACGAAAACCAAAAACGTACCGTGCATTCTCTTACAGTAGCTTCCCCATACACATTATTAATATATCGAGTTGTTTCTGCAGCGCTGGTGCCACGGTGGAACTGATATTCGTAAATAACGCAACATTTCATGTTTTCCATTTTGTTAACAGAAGGATGTCAAAGAAAAAACAAATGAATCACTAAAATCGAAACACAAATACACAAGTCTAAACACGATTATATGAGATCAAAGTGTCAGTATCAGTTCGACAAAACGCCAATATCATATGTGCATCTAATATTTATACCACATGATGATATTCTGATTCTGAAGTGAGAAATGTTAATAAAACTTTTTTTTTTCTGTTCTAGATTTACCTGAACACAAGTCAATATACATTTGTAAAAGTTATCACTGATGCTAAAACCTAGAATGGTCTGTATGGTAAGTGAAGGAGACCGGTGGTAACGAATCTTGGATTAATCTTTAGGGGTTACAAAGTAAATGTCTCTTGACATTTATTGAGGGTGGATATATATATACATTAGATTAGAGAGGTATATATGGATTACAGAAATCATGTACTAGCAGATTAAAATTGTGCTTGGTTATGTTATTAGTTTTTATTTTGTTGAATTGTGTATTTGTAGGAAGATAAAAATTATGTAAGTATTCCTCTTTATATTTAAATATATTTATATAGTAATGTATATATATATATAGACACCTCTATATGTATGGTATGTTATATTTTATTAGTAGAAAATTTCTATTTATTTATTATAATAAATATATCTATATATTCTTTTGTTTTAAGTTTTAAGATACTTTTTTTCTTCTTTTTTACAATGTAGGTACTACACCTACCGAAATGTCTTATTGTAAGGTGTTACCAATAAAGTTTAAATAAATAAATAAATGTCTCGTAATAATAGATAGGTAGGTATAGACATTTTTTTTTATTATTTTCTACCATTAATAGTTATAAAACTATAAATAGCTAAGTTTATTTTAAATAGAAAATGTATCACACAAAACAAAAACGCTTATCAAATATATTTCTTATATAAGAAAAGAATTGTTAGCACATGGATTACGAGTATTTATCATAAATTTCAGTTAATTTGTATTTACACACTCGTTCCTCTTGATTATAACGAACATTTCATTGGGTTTTTTGTTATTTTTATATTATGAACGGTTAAAACTTTGAGAATAACACACAACTACAGTATTTTCACGATAGTATGAAGTTAACGCATGTATCCAGAGGGATGGGTTTAAATTTACCATCTAACAGCCGAGTCCTAATCCAAATCAAAGAAGAGATTAGGACGATTTTTATAGATAATATGTGTAAATAAGTTGTTTAAATCGATTTTACGAACTACTCTAATTTACAATATTGTTTAGTTTTGATATGTGCTAAGTAACAAAACACTTGAAAGGATTATAGTACTTATGGCTAATAGAAAAAGAAGATATTGCCGTGATCGTCAATTTGAACACTATCAACATGCGTAAAATGCCGAAAATTATCATATTTAAATGGCAATCGGTGGTAAATGATTATGATCATTCCTGCATTTGATAATAACATCTTCAACCGTGTAAAGTACAGCTTTGCAGCCGGACTTCTGGTGTGTGCCGCAGAACCACCTCGTCTTGCAACCGGACTGACAGTGACGGAGAAACTTGTAGCCAGACACGGTCACGACACGAGCCCCTCGTGAAGATGTGGTGAAAACTGGAGCTACAGAACAACGAGTACAATACAATCATTAGCAATTTTTATTTTGTTTACAAAATTTATTGCAAATTTTGTCAAATCATAATAATAAAAAAAGACAATTATTATTTGAATAAAGGGTCGGGAGGAAGCAAAGGGTGACAAACGCGTAAAAACCTGGTCTGATGGATAGTGAGACCTGCAGCCCATATACACCAACGTCTATACTCGACAGATTCAAGATGTGACCTTACTTCAATACCCTACACTAAATAGCAGCGTTGTACTGATCTTTCACCCTGGTATAGTATTTAAGGGGATTTCCCTCCTTGATCGAGCCGACTCATTCATATTGAAGAAAAAACTCATTAGGATCTCATTTAGAACGAAATGATTACTCTTTAAAAAGAAAGGGTTATTAAATTATTTTATTTTCGTGTAATTTATAAAAATTCACAAACTACAGAAATATGCATATATATTTACGTACACTTCCATTTGTATACGAAAAAAAAGTACATACGGCCTTATATTATGCAACAAATGACTAAAGTGTAATTTTACAAGAAAATGTTTAAATATTTATTTTTTTAATTAATTATTAACAGTTGTGAATTATAACGGTAAAAAAATAAAGTAATTTGTTTTTAGTAAATTATAATTCTGTTAATAAAATTCACAGTTATATTATAATTTGTCAAACAATACTTCATCTGTATACCGTATTTTTCCAACTTTAAGACGCACCTTTTTTTTATAGAAAATTGAACTCAAATTTAAGGTGTGTGTAAAACTTTTTTTTCCTATATTTGATGCACGTCTTGTATGAATGATCATTAAAATGTTCAAAATTGCAAAATTTATTTGCTATGTCAATTTCATTTCAATCAAAGCTAACCACGAAAGTTGATATTTAATTCCTAAATCTGTATTCAATTTATCACAACGAACTAATAAATAAAAACATAAAAATAATCGCAAACATATTAAGCATTAACAGGTAATTTAGTGTATTAAAATTAATACATATTCTATTAATTCTAAACTAGTTCTATTCTATACTAGTTATTAAAACATCATAGCTGGTCCATGATTATGTTCATTTCTGGTTCTGACTACGCTGTCGAAAATTGTCGTCAAAGTCGCCCGGCAATGGTAGGAGCAGTGGCGGGAACATCGCCAAATCCTTTGGACGTCAGTTTTACCTTTCAAGTGATAGGTGTATCCTTGGTAGCGAATCATTGTGTTCCCCTTTTTTGACATTAAATATTGGATACCATCTGAAAGTAGTACATAAATCAATGACCATTTTCAAACTTGAAAAAATATATTCACTACATTTTTATAAAATTTTTACAATTTTTAAAAAAGTTACAAAATGTAGTTTGGTACCCTCGCATTAATTAATTAACAAATTTTAGTTCATTCATATGTAGTTTTAGGCACTGAATAGAAATTTTTTTATGGATATTTATGCGTTGATTTTACTTTTTAAGTCTCGACTCGTTGAGAACACACTTTACCTCGTCTATAATATAATACATATATAATAGATACGTTGGTATTTTAAATAAAGTTATTTATCTATACAATATTTAAGTATATGTTAATGCGTTGTATTAATATATACGTATATACTTGTTAATTTATTTGTTCATTATAAATTATTAGTAATAGAGTCATATCATTTTGATGTGTATTTATTTTGTTTAGATTTTGATTACATGTATTTTGTTTAGATCCTTTCCTTCCTGTGTTATCTTTGTTAAATATTCAATGCTATTTTGACAGGAATACAGCATCGCCTCGTCACGTCCAACGTCGTATGAGTTCCCTGTTTCACATTCTGTGTTTATTTCAGGGATGATATTTTGGCTCGACATGCCATTCTGTCATTGAGCTCGGAAGGAATAACTAGGATTTTTTAACCGCTGTTAATGCTAGATAAAAAGTAATAGGTTGTGTGGATGAGATTATATTTAGTGATATTATACCGCTAATTGCTTAATTTGAAACATATTTTGGGCGCTACTTCAGGGTAACAGATCTTTTTCGGACTAATATTTATTAATAATGATAATATTTGTAATGATTTGGTATATAATGGTGTATTTTTATTTATAATTTCGTAGTTATTAAATGAAGTATTATATAATTAGATAAGAAAATACATGTATATATATATATATATATATATATATATATATTAAGTAAGATATATATATCGTGTTATTTATAGAGTGCAATATAATGAAATCTATTCTAAGAAGATATACACACTCTTTTTACCTCTAATTGGGTCTCTAGATTCTGCGATATGCCCGCAGTATTTTACGCTGATAATAAAATAAAATGTTTTCAATTCATAAATAACATTTATTGCATTATGGCCCAAAAACAAAAATTCAAATAAATTTATGATTATTAAATTGAATGTGGATATCTGCTAATGCGATCTGGTGTCGCGTGGTTTATTAAGATCCAAAACAAGAGAGGACGCCGCCCTGGTAACTTTGACTAATACGAGTAATTTGACATACGAGTAATATATTTTAGTTACTTAAAATAATTTTTATACTGAGTATGACAAACATTGACATTTCACTTGATTATAAGCGATCGTTGGGGCCTATGAACTCTTACACCTATCCTCAGCAAAGATTCAAATTGTACGTGCGACGTTCGGGTCTCAGATTCCGTTCACATCCACCTTAACAAAACACATCCAAGCTAAGTTAGCATGTAATAGCACATGCTGTGAGAATGTGGTACTTCTTGGATAGTCGAGCAGAGCTGGTGTGTTTCTATCATTGGTAATAATGACAATACGAGATACATGCACAATGCTAGTAATTATTTTAGAATTGCGAACGAAAGATTAGCATTCCTAAGGAATATGTGGCCACTAATAAATATATGAACTGCTGGTGTAGCTAGTTCTGTTAGTATTTACAGCATCCGTGTATCGGGTCTCGTTTGGCGGATGATTATGGTTGTAATTGGCATATATCACTTGATTGTCGACCAGATGCACTCTGGCATTACAGCGTTTCTTTCCCTGGTGTGTCGAACAGCGCCATTTACTTTGACCGCCTCGATTCTCCATTCCTTTCTTCGTTTCCTCGTAATATGTGTAGCCAAAAATCAGAAGGAGCCTGTTCCGTTTGTTGGATAACACGAACCTTATCTCTGTAATGAAGCCAGTGGTTCCGATTTAGAGTTGTGTTAACGTTTTGTATTACATTTTATGTTCCAGTTGCCTATTTATATATTTTTTACTAAATAAATAGATACGTGATATAGTATAAGTTGGTTTGTGATAAAATTTTGTTTTGCCAAATGGATTTATTCCTTCGCCTGGTTTCATACAAATTTTGAGAATTTTTAATTTTTAATAATAATAATATAATAATTTACACGCAACCCAATGCGAATTGTATAGGTAAATATAATATCAATTTAATCCTTCAACCAATACAAACTACTGAAGAAGTGGTTACCGGTGAAGAACGCACTAAAGTACGGAATTCATTTGATGTTGTGTTGACAATATTTTGCTGTATTTTTCTTTTGGACTAACGTGTGAAACAACAAAAATTCTTTGCATGATACGGCTCGTATGAACCAAAAATATGTTAGTATATTTGCCTCTCGGGGTGTTGTGATACAAAGAATAGTAGAATTTAGTCTTTGGATTAAAATTTCTGTTTAAATAATTTCTCATAGAATTTTATAGTTGCATTTCTGGAAAAAATTGTAGACAAAATAAAATATCGGGTGGTAATAATATAACATATGTGATCAATTTAATATTTTTTTTATTAAAAATTTATATATATATATGCTCAAATTCATAGAATAACGTAACGTAACTAAAATACAAAATAAGCCTCTCAACAATATATGTACACTCATATGTCACAATAAATATTATTTCGGTTTATTGTCTATGATATATTGAAAAATAGATATTTGTCTATTACTGTAGCTTTATATTAAAGTTAAACTCTTTAGTATCTAATTTAAATTGCTTGTATAATTTCATTGACATTGACATAGTACAGAAGTCTCTTAATATACAACGTGATAAATACTAGATGTATTCATGACGTTGACTGCTGACAACTGTATTACCATAGATGATGATCAAATAAGTCCACTTCTAGCACGGTGATATATTCTAGTGTTGCTACAGATTGAGGACGCTAAATTCGTTCGATCGAAAATAAAAGAGAGAATACTTGTTGCTTTCCAAGTCCTACGTAAAGATTATGCGATAAAAATACAAATACACGCAGATCTGAAAACTTTTTAGTTTTATACTGCCTTCGGCACGGAACATTCCGACGGATCTTCTGATGATAAGTGATAAGTACGACCCATGATAAAGTTTCCACAACAAAGATCCAAGATCTACATGCGTTGTCACCTCTGAGAACTAAAATGGAATGCTTCGTCCCTTGCAATCGGGTCTACGGATTCTTAAACATACGATGGACCATACGATAGACAATAGCATTACGTTGCTTTTTAAGACTTGTATTCTGTGATGTGGTCGATCCTTACCTGATTGACTCGACCTATTCAGATTTGATACCCATCCAGGGCCTGTGTTTAACAGTTAAGCTCTTCTGTCATGGTTGTGTTATTTATTTATATATATATTTAATACATGAAGGCCTTCCTCGAGGAATACAGATAGTGAAAACCGATGTCAAAATAGTTAGGTGTTCTCAATATTAGCCCAGTCATACAGACGGACATTACATGCCCGGGACTTCCTTTTATACCATGTATATTTGAGATGACCTTACGAAGACGGTTAAGTACAGATTGCCATTTATTTCAGCGGTAACGTATAAGATGACTATATATACCAGAACAATTTTATAATCTTAGACCCAATTATCGAAATCACTCTTAGGCAGTTGAGTCTAGGATGAAAGACGTCTGGATCTAATCGTCTGCTATAAGATCGATTATCTTTTTGCCAAATCGGAAAAATCCGTTCAAATAGTAGGTAATATACGTCTTTGCAAGAACATAATATCATACTTATAATATTGCCTTGTTTTTTTAGCGTTGTTTACTAAAAAACGTCACATCTCTCTCTCATTATCAATACTATATCTATATCAGAGTGTGTAGTCTTGTCGTGGGGGGTGATTGTGGATGTCTTTCAGCATGATTATGGTGTCCCTCACAGTGTACAAAGTGGCCAGGCAACCGCATGACGCGTGGGTGGAACACCTCCAACGCACTTTCGACCCAATCGACGCCGAGTAGTACGTATAACCACGTAACCAGATCATCTTCTTCCCTCTTCGTGACAGAACAAACTCGGCTGCAAGAGAACGTCTAGTTAGAGAAGGCAAGGGAATTAAAACAAAGCTAAAACCCTCATATTCGCTTAATAATAACAGTTGATGTTGGTTTGTGTAATTTTCTGTAATGTTATCGAGTTCCTTTCTATTTCGTTTTTACTTTTTACCCGTTTTGTAACTAACCGTGGGGCTCCGGGATTGGTGTTACACTAATACATGTATCAATGTATCATTTATTTTAGATAGTTTATTTTAATCTTAGGTTAAAAAACGCACGGTCAATCGTTTTTTGAAATAGTGGCTAACAATTAAAATGCATCAACATATTGACAAAGAGTAAAATTATAAAGAACGACTGATCTCACAGTTTTAATGACATAAATCTTTGTAAAATAACCGACTTCATTGAAGTCGATGCATACGTATACTCAAATATCACGATTACACACGTCGATTTTCAACATTTTTGCACAGTTTTCGAATATAGCTTAGACTGAGACTATATATTTTATAAATTGCTCCCCACCATTATTGACAGATATCGTCCGATACTGCAAACAGTTTCTAAATTTATTTAGATATCTAAAGTAACGTATGTGAACATAACGCAAAGGAAAACGTTACTTAAAAGAATAGTCTCGAAGCATTCCGTGGTTTATGCGAATGTTCGAATTTCAACGATACAATTTCGTCTCCAAATGTATATACGGTGGCGTTACAACCACGGTACGCGTGCGTGGAGCATCTCCAAAGTATTTTCGGACCACCAGAGGTCGCATAGTACGTATACCCCATATAACGAATCGTCTTGTCCCCTTGTTTCGATGTTAGGAATTCAGCTGTAAGTAAAAAAATATTATCATTGTTGTCTGTATGTTACTACTTTAGACATCTAATTTCGATAAACACCGCTACTTCACTATACCGATGAAATGAACACACATTAAATTGAATTAAATTGTAAACGTTTTATTAGAAAGTGTTTATGAATCCATCGTTATAGTTATATATGTCGTATTAATATATAAGACATAGATATATCGTCGTGTATTGTTGATACCGTGTACCGCAACACTGATTGAAAAAACCGTCCAATATGTATGTTGCTTTGGTTATCAATGTGTTACGGCGACAAGAGCTGGTTTAAGTTAAAATAAAACATTAAGATGGAAGACTATGAATTATATATATTTAGATTAATTTTATCAGTATAAAAATCTGGCCGAAATAGGCATATCTATAGTGTTATATTAAAAAATATGTAAACAACTTAACAAATTTCTAACAAATACGGAAAATTAAAAATATAAACGTAAAAGTAAAATTCAAATCAGTGTCCATGGGCATCATCATTTGAAGGACGATGACTATGTTCACCAAATACACTCATAATCTCATCGCCATAAGTGATCACGAAAGCTCGGCAGTTGTGGTAGCAATGAGTGGAACACCTCCAACGAACTTTCTGACTCTTTGACGGGATAGGACGGTACTTGTAACCCCTCAGCATTATCATTCGCTTGCCCCTTTGTGATGTCACGAATTGTGCTGTAAAAAAACCGCAATATACCATTATGGACAAACGATTTTTATGTTTAACAAATGTTATTAATATGATCGGTCTTGACACATAATCCTTTACAGATATCTAGTCACGACAGATGGCAAAGAAACAATAACACAGGTAATACTAATCTCACCAATTAATGCTTTAATCGTCTGACTGTCATTTCAGGCGATTTTTTTTAGCTTTGCTATTTGAAAAGGATTATTATATTAAGGAGGTATTTATATTATCTAACATGTGGAGTCAATGCCTAGTTCAATAAATGGGAAATTTTATTTTTTGGTACAACGTTTATACCGTTATTTACAAAACATATGTGCAGTTACATAACAAATTTGTTATAATAACACTTGACTTCTTCCTTTAAAGAGACGTTTATATTAATAGATGGTTGTGGTTGTATCCCATGTATCTCTGAAAGTATTAATTTTTGTTATTGTTTTTTATTTTATCATTAGATAAATATGAATGATTAGTTTTTATTATAACTTCGCATGTATATAATTAAATAATAAATAATGCATTATAGATAGACAACTTTTTATTTCAAGACGAATATTAATAGAATGTATCGGTGCCATCGAAAACGTAATTGCTATAAAAATAAGAATTTACATTCTTTTATAGTACCATAATAACCTTACCAATTTATTTATTAAATTATCACACACACATATATTAAAGGCTTACACGAAACAAAACTAACCTTACAATGAAACAAAACTAGATAAAAAGCCTCGTTTCTGAATATTTTCAAGACAGTGGTATATTTTAGAACTTCTAGCATGGAAGTAGGAATAAATCTCGTCTCCTGAACGGATCATTAAAATGTTTAAGCTGATTTCGATTATATCGAGGTTGCGAGACGTCCGATGTCGTTTCACTCAGTGAGGTTAGCTAGGGTGGCATCTTCTAATTGCACTCAAATCACAAAATCGAGAATTAATCCAAATATAAGGGTATTATAAGAAACAATTTTGAGGAACATTTATATACAGTAAAATCAAATATATTTGGACAACTGGTAAAGCGATCGACTCCAATATGCTAGACCGGAATAACCCTTCCTTTCACATGGACCTGCGATCATGTTCTATGAATCGAGTTGTGGTAGAGTAATCTTGCAGCACGTATGAGTCAGCATAGAGGTGTAGACTACGCCCTTAAATAATACCAGCGTCAAATAGTAGCACAAGATTCCTGTTTCGTATGATGAGTCCTCTCCATCGTTCAGTCTCTACAAACGCATGTGCTTATTGAATCTTTATTGAGAATTAATGTAGATATAATTTGTGGTAGTCATAATTTACCATCAGGTGAACTGCGTTAGTCTAATAATATTAAAAATATTCATTTAGGATTTGCATTAGATGTTACCTTACACTTTACACTGTTATCTTACACTTTACACCTTTATTTTTTTTTTTTTCGGGCGATGACAGCATACCAACCTTTGTCCACACGTTGCACAGCGATTTCAATGTTAATGTTCTTTTCGTCCGTCATATCATTCGTGAACAAATTTGCATTGCCTTCTGTAGTTCACTTTTGGCGTGAACGTCATGGTATTGAAGGGATTAACATCAAATGATGATCCGAAATAAATAATATAATTATTATTATAATCATAATATATATTAATATAAAATCAATCCGTGGTACCGTAATCGTCATTGTTATCTAAAGTCTAGTAACATAGTCAGTAACTAGCTAGATTAGTAACAATCTAAATATGTAAAATAAACGAGTTGAATAAATGTTTACGGGGAGAACGTCAGGTTTACGTTGTTACTAATGGAATTATTGTAGTATTACAATCAAGTAATTTTGTTTATGGATTGTGATTATGATGTTCCTTTATGTTTAATATTTCGTCCTGGGCAGTCACGATCGACGCTCGACAACCTTGAGGGTAGTGTGTGGAACATCGCCATCTTACCTTGACTCCTTTACCAGGAGTCGAGCAGTATGTATAGCCGTTTAGCTTGATTAGAGGCTTCCCCTTCTGAGATGTTATATATTCAGCTGAAAAAAAATTATGTTTTATTAAAATGTACCAAAATCAACAATTATTTTACTAACAAGATTTTACATTATAAATAAGAATGTAATACACCAAGAAATAATTATAGTCACACAGAATTTGTTTGTGGTAGAGTCGAACCGTAGTTATATACTAGCAGATGCATGAATGAGATCGTCGACTTAACCAGATTAGGATAAAATAAATAAGATTATGACTTCTTTATAATTTGGTCTTCAGTTATGACGACGTATGTATTTTCATTATGATTCCTTAAAGAGAATGAACTTGGGCTGCAGGAATCATAAGCAAGGACTGTAAGAAACGACTGATCTCATTTCTGCTGTGAAGACATTCCCCCTTTGTATTCAGGGGTGACAGCTTATCGTATTATGATTGCTTATCAAGACTGAACGTGAGTGTTATGGACCGCAGAAATCATTGACCCTGTGCAGCGTGTGTACCATGTGCTTGTTTGTCAAACCCTTATTTGACAAAAAAATGATGCGATAAGTAAATAATATCAGAAGATATACATATATACAAGACCACGCATTTTTAATATAACAATAAAGTTATATTAAAAATATTCATTTAGGATTTGCATTAGATGTTACCTTACACTTTACACTGTTATCTTACACTTTACACTGTTATCTTACACTTTACACTGTTATCTTACACTTTACACTGTTATCTTACACTTTACACTGTTATCTTACACTTTACACTGTTATCTTACACTTTACACTGTTATCTTACACTTTACACTGTTATCTTACACTTTACACTGTTATCTTACACTTTACACTGTTATCTTACACTTTACACTGTTATCTTACACTTTACACTGTTATCTTACACTTTACACTGTTATCTTACACTTTACACTGTTATCTTACACTTTACACTGTTATCTTACACTTTACACTGTTATCTTACACTTTACACTGTTATCTTACACTTTACACTGTTATCTTACACTTTACACTGTTATCTTACACTTTACACTGTTATCTTACACTTTACACTGTTATCTTACACTTTACACTGTTATCTTACACTTTACACTGTTATCTTACACTTTACACTGTTATCTTACACTTTACACTGTTATCTTACACTTTACACTGTTATCTTACACTTTACACTGTTATCTTACACTTTACACTGTTATCTTACACTTTACACTGTTATCTTACACTTTACACTGTTATCTTACACTTTACACTGTTATCTTACACTTTACACTGTTATCTTACACTTTACACTGTTATCTTACACTTTACACTGTTATCTTACACTTTACACTGTTATCTTACACTTTACACTGTTATCTTACACTTTACACTGTTATCTTACACTTTACACTGTTATCTTACACTTTACACTGTTATCTTACACTTTACACTGTTATCTTACACTTTACACTGTTATCTTACACTTTACACTGTTATCTTACACTTTACACTGTTATCTTACACTTTACACTGTTATCTTACACTTTACACTGTTATCTTACACTTTACACTGTTATCTTACACTTTACACTGTTATCTTACACTTTACACTGTTATCTTACACTTTACACTGTTATCTTACACTTTACACTGTTATCTTACACTTTACACTGTTATCTTACACTTTACACTGTTATCTTACACTTTACACTGTTATCTTACACTTTACACTGTTATCTTACACTTTACACTGTTATCTTACACTTTACACTGTTATCTTACACTTTACACTGTTATCTTACACTTTACACTGTTATCTTACACTTTACACTGTTATCTTACACTTTACACTGTTATCTTACACTTTACACTGTTATCTTACACTTTACACTGTTATCTTACACTTTACACTGTTATCTTACACTTTACACTGTTATCTTACACTTTACACTGTTATCTTACACTTTACACTGTTATCTTACACTTTACACTGTTATCTTACACTTTACACTGTTATCTTACACTTTACACTGTTATCTTACACTTTACACTGTTATCTTACACTTTACACTGTTATCTTACACTTTACACTGTTATCTTACACTTTACACTGTTATCTTACACTTTACACTGTTATCTTACACTTTACACTGTTATCTTACACTTTACACTGTTATCTTACACTTTACACCTTTATTTTGTCAAATAAGGACACGGTACACACGCTGCACAGGGTCAATGATTTCTGCTGTGAAGACATTCCCCCTTTGTATTCAGGGGTGACAGCTTATCGTATTATGATTGCTTATCAAGACTGAACGTGAGTGTTATGGACCGCAGAAATCATTGACCCTGTGCAGCGTGTGTACCATGTGCTTGTTTGTCAAACCCTTATTTGACAAAAAAATGATGCGATAAGTAAATAATATCAGAAGATATACATATATACAAGACCACGCATTTTTTAATATAACAATAAAGTTATATTAAAAAAATAATACATAAAAATATAATGAATTGAAGGACAGATAACGGTTCTGGATATCACTGGATTTTCAATGAATAATTAATCAAATAAATAAATATCTTATGCCATTTGCCAAGTAAATAATAAAATATTATGCACTTAACAATAAACATAAATACAATATCATAAACCACGGCTCAGTATACGTGCTATAGGATAGTCGTAGATCTGCTGAAATATAATTTTCGAACTCCAAACTAAATAAATAAATAACAAACGAACAGACAATAATTCTAAAAACTATGGATTTGGGTCACATCCAAGTTATTATAGATTTCAGTTTTTCCACTATTTTTTTCAATATACGGACATTGCTTTATTATAGTTTAATATATTATTGTGAAATTTTCATTTCTCTTTTACTTGTATCATTGGGTTCATGATTATGGATATTTCTAATCGTGTCAATTTCATTATCTAAATTGTTCAGTGTGGCTCTACAGTTTAGACCATTGTGGGTGGAACATCGCCATCTTACCTTGACTCCTTTACCAGGAGTCGAGCAGTATGTATAGCCGTTTAGCTTGATTAGAGGCTTCCCTTCTGAGATGTTATATATTCAGCTGAAAAAAAATTATGTTTTATTAAAATGTACCAAAATCAACAATTATTTTACTAACAAGATTTTACATTATAAATAAGAATGTAATACACCAAGAAATAATTATAGTCACACAGAATTTGTTTGTGGTAGAGTCGAACCGTAGTTATATACTAGCAGATGCATGAATGAGATCGTCGACTTAACCAGATTAGGATAAAATAAATAAATATCTTATGCCATTTGCCAAGTAAATAATAAAATATTATGCACTTAACAATAAACATAAATACAATATCATAAACCACGGCTCAGTATACGTGCTATAGGATAGTCGTAGATCTGCTGAAATATAATTTTCGAACTCCAAACTAAATAAATAAATGAACAAACGAACAGACAATAATTCTAAAAACTATGGATTTGGGTCACATCCAAGTTATTATAGATTTCAGTTTTTCCAGTATTTTTTTCAATATACGGACATTGCTTTATTATAGTTTAATATATTATTGTGAAATTTTCATTTCTCTTTTACTTGTATCATTGGGTTCATGATTATGGATATTTCTAATCGTGTCAATTTCATTATCTAAATTGTACAGTGTGGCTCTACAGTTTAAACCATTGTGGGTGGAACATCGCCACCGAATGTTCCGTCAGGGGTTTTCGAGGAATAAAATGTGTAGCCCCTATACCTCAGTAGATACTTTCCTTTTTTGGACAAAACAATTTCCGCTGGAAAAGTACAAGTTTTGCTTTGAAGTAAATCATACGAAGATAGTAATGACGATCAACTATAAAACGATTGTTTAAGGGGGGAGCCTGCTTTAGAGGCTTTTTTTTTGCACAAATGTTTTCCCAAACTATCCAAGAATGTGTCTCTAAGTCTTCTAATTTCAGAAGCAAATTCAAATTATTTTCGGAGTTACAGAAGAAATAGTGAGCAAGCGTCGAGCAGGTAGGTACGAGCGGCCGGATCGCGCGGAGTGCCCGCGCTCAGCCTCTCAATCTGTTTGTATTGTACCTATTGTACGTATCCAAAGGGACTAATAGTCCTTCGAGACACACTATTCGTAGAAGGTCATTATGGAGCTATGGTAGGGATAAAAGTACGTATTATAACGATATATATTAGCTGGCTGTGTCGGCTTGAGCAAAGCTATATTTAGCATTTAACAAAATATGTTGTTTCCTTCTCAAAAACTATTATATTATTGAAATAATTTGCGCAAACACAGAGGCATTTCGAGTGCCAAACGCACTTGAAATGCCTCTTGCCTTTGCCTTTGCGTAAATAATTAATAAATTCAGTGTATAAATAAAACAGGAGATATTAAAATGTGCATGTAAGAAATAAATTAAATAAAATCATTTAAAGGATTTTATTTACTACACAGGTTTTACATCTTTGTTATATACTACATAACTAGTGCAGCGTCTATTACAGATAGAAAATATTGAAAATGTAAGGAAGAAAATTATCTAATAACATTTAGCTAAGAGTTAGAAGTAAAATTTATTTAGTCATTTAAATTACTCACCCAAGGACGAACCTAAAAGCTGATATCGAATATATATATCTGATATAAATATCAAATGACGTATTTTCAATTCGATATAAATATTATATTTATTGCGGAATTTACGTCTCCCCCATAGACGGTCAACTTGTGCCAATTCATCCACATGCATCAAATGTTTACAGATCGTTTTCATTGGCCCACCTAGCAGGAGATCGTCCTTTACTAGATTTATCACTACATACATCTAAAGTTATCTATCAAATTCTATAATTTCACACCAAAAAGTATAGTTCATCAGGCAACACTTTTTTTACATTTACTTTTTCTTCACAATATCTGAATCCAAATAAATGAAAATTCTACAAGCTTACATTGTAAAATTGCAATAGATGATTTTAAACATAGATTTTATTAGACAAATATTATTTTGTTTATTTGTTGAAATAAAAAAGGATATATATGAATATTTGCACACTTCAAAATTGTTTCTACAGCCTCTTTTTTAAGCATAACCATATTTGTTTTGTGTGAGACACTTTTTTCTCAATATGTACAAACGGGTGGATGATTATGCTTATCATTTATCATAACGATGACATTATTTAGGGTGTACAGTGTTGCACGGCAGTTGAGTCGGTTTCGAGTGGAACACCTCCACCGAAACTTCTGTCCAGGTGTTTTGGAGAAGTAAAACGTATTGCCCTTAAACTTCAACAAGCACTTTCCTTTCTTCGACATCACGTATTCCGCTGAGAAATTTAAGTTTAGAACGTTAATTTTATAATAAATATAACTGTAATGCAATTAAAGAACTTAAATGAAACATCCATTATTGTCACGAGTAATGCTATATACAAAATACGATAGGTTGTCACGTTAAGAAATTAATAAGAAATGTGGATTAGCTTATTATTTCTTAGGATAGGATAGAAGACGTGAGAGCTACTTCCTTAATAGATTTCAAATATTTTTAAATGTCGTTAGACATAGAGAACTCACATATTCTTTGAGTAATTGCCTTGGCTTACGTAAAGACGAGAGGTATTAAGCAGTTTTGTATTTAACAATAAAATTTTAAACATAAATTAACAAAAACTTTAAAGAATATCTGATTCATTCAATTAATTTATTTATATATAATATTTTAGGAAAGTTTTTATTATTAATGACATTAAAAAATAGCTTGTGTTTTATTACGGTTATTAATTATATTGTTGAAATATATATATTTTTAATATATTACATGTAATAATATTTTTTTCATTTCTTGATTTCTATAAGCATATTTTTTTATCACGCATAAAGGAAAACTACAAAGAAAATAATTCACAACTTGTTTAATAATAACAATATTTAATAATTGTATATTTCAATTTTAAAGAATAGTAAATAACATTTCTTATACAAAAGAATTCAAAAATATCTTTAAACACATATTCAAACAAATATTTATTTTTAAATTACAGGCCTCACATTTATATTTATTTGTACGGTTTAAGTTGGAATGGGTCGTCACTAGTTATAAAGTGTCCGGTTTACAAAAGAAATAGCCGAGTCAATCTATTACTTTGAGCAGACATATCGTTAAAAGAAAACAGAGACAGAAGATACAGAATATATTCTCACACTTTTATTGACGTGTCTTGTTAGGAATGCTTTAAAATTTCTAGTCATCCATAAACTAACGCTGTTATTTCAAGCGGAGTATGTAGAGTATCAAAAAAATGTTATCAGTGTGAAAACTTAACTACTTTTTGATATGACAAGTTTTATCACCCTTTAGCTAATGATATGCTCTATGTATTTTTTTCTATCTCAGTCCAGAACGGAATAAAAAAGCACACCATATAATATGTTAAGTTATAAATTTATAGACATAAAACACAAAATGTTGTTTCCTGTCATATAAGAGTCAACTTTTTTACTTTTTGTTCAGAAGGAAGAAGTGTAAGAATGTTACGTAATATATATTTAATATATAATTAATTTTTGAAGATAAGTTAAGATTTCATTGCACCACTTATTACTAGAACACTTATTTTAAAAACTGTCAAAATTGTTCATATAAATTTTATTTCTTTCACTTTTGTCAGTGGATGGATTTATCTGTAGATAAATCGATTATTTGCTCCCATTTGTAAGTTTGTATTTGTACTCAATATCATATTAATGGACGTCGGTGATCTCTTACCATCGGGTGCACGTCTGCCACCTATTCTATAAAAAAAATATATACAAAGAAAGATGGTCCGTCCGTCCTTTCAAAGTATTATTTCTATAGATCAAGTGAACTATAACTACTTAAATTACTTGAGATCGGCTCAACGTCGTAAGTAAGAAAGATTCGAATTTTGTTAAGCATATAATATTATATTACATAAGCAGTCCTACAAAACTAGTGCATTAGGGTTAGGTAAACAAAAAAAATCTAGGACAATGCTGGGGAATAAGTATTTAATAACAGACATTAGGAAATATGTAAGACAGATGATGATATTAATTTATCCCTAATGGGAAAGGCATAGGATTTTAGTCCATACAGCCAGGTCTTGTTCGTATGATGGTTGGTCTGAAACACGTATGTAAGACAGTTTGTGGATGACATAATCTGTCATGATTGGAAAAATCATATAAGTTACGCTTACCGGCACCAATCTCAAGTGCTGCACTATATTTATGCAGAAGTTAATTTTGAGACTTGTAAATAATTGGGATGGAATATTTTTAAAATTTTCTTTGTATAAATATATATGATGAAATTTATAAAACTAAAAAAAAAACAACGCGAATGTTTTTTTTATAAAATATACTGGTAACTGTGGCTTAGGGGCACAATTTTCAAATCTATCCCCAACTTTTTTATGAGCGTTCAAGTTATAAGTCATAAGTTATCTATAACGTTATAGATAACTTATAAGCGTTATAAGTTATCTATAACATTATCGGCGCATGGCTGTGCTTATCGTTTACCATAATTATCACATTACCCAGCGTGTATATCGACGCATTGCAGTTGTTGCGATTGTGGGTGGAACACCTCCAACGAGTCCTGCCTCCGAGGGTTTTCGAAGAATAATATAAGTAATATGTATATCCTTTTAATTTCACCAAACGTTTGCCTTTCCTCGATGTCACGAATACCGCTGAAAAATACACGTGTTTAGACTATGATAATAACGAAACAGATGAGACAAAATGTAATTGTTATGTTATCTTTCCATTTCCTCAAGAGATGTGGCGTAATTCAAGCGCTTCCTGAAGACATCTACATCCATCCTTCGGAAGGAATCAATCAGATGTATTTACAAATTCCTGGGGAGTGAAGTCTGTGTTTTATTTTATCTCGCTCTGCCCTGGTTAAGTGGAGAATTTTTTGTCAGCTTGAATTAATTATTATTTTGCATGAATTATATATACTACAAAAATACAACACAATTATATAACATAGCTCTAAACGCAGTTAGAAAATATAGACGCTCAAAAATAAATTTTGTCATAGTAATAATAAATATAGTAAAATATACTTTAACTATTATAGTTTTTGGGTGCTAAATTACAATTGATTAATCAATAATACAATGATATTATTATTCCGTTGGTTAAATAATGAAAGCGATATAAAATAATAAATAAATCGCTATTAATAATGTGAAACTTTATTTGTATCGTTACAACAAATGACACTATATAAAGTAACAAAGTAAAATATTAAAATAATATATATCTTATATAGTTTGATTCTACATATTATTTACTGATATTTACACAATTATTGTATACGAAATAAAACTTATTGGGTTAGCTATTTGTGCATAAAATAATGAGTGATTCACAGCTCACTTCAATTAAATCAATTAGATTGATAGTATGGATAATTACGTTGTTGGCAGCATTGCTTTTTTATTGCCAGCTTTTTAAAAATTGTTGGAACAAACTACGAGTATCAATATCGTTAAAAACTTAAAAATCACTTAGTCTCAGATCAATATGTAATGTATCCAATAATGTGTCCAAATTGTCAATTATTATAACATATAACAAAAAATATTTTTATGAAAAAAGAGAATTTGTTTTTGATAATGTGAAAATTAAAAATAATTATATTTTTAATTATACAATTTTTGTTTTATTATTTGTATTTGAAATAATGATCTCTTGGACCTACCTCTTTGATTATTGTGAGATAATATATCTCACATTAATAAGGTCAAAGACAAATAGTATGGTAAAGTACAACGACGAAATTTTTTTTTAAAAAAAAAATTCAACGGAAGCTTTAATAGTCGTAGAAATATTATATGTAGGTAGATCCGAAAACAACCACCTTAAATTGTGATATATATATATATATATATATATATATAGAATTATTGAATGTGTATATTTATATATATATATATAAATATACACATTCAATAATTAATAATCATGCAATAATATAGCCACTCAAATAAAAAATTAATTAAATGCATAAAATATAAAACATATCTTACTTTTAATTACAAAGGAGTGTTACACATGTAGGAGTTTATTTTCTGTTACGCCTAATTAGAAACATTTAAAAAAAGCATCCATAGCTCGTTCTTTTTTTTAAATTGGGGAATAACATGGAATATCTTGGCTTTTCTATTATTTTGGCGGCAATTCAAAATTTAATTTGAATTTTATTTTGTTCAAAACGGGCAAAAATAAAAGTTGTAATGCGTCAACTAGGCAAATAATTGTTAATTTACATATAGATCATAAGTGGGCGTACAGACGAATAGCTGAGCATTTAAATTGTTCTGTTTAGAAAGTTTTTAATGCAATTGATCATTATAAAACACATGAAATCGTTGAAAATGTTCTTAGAATGGCTCGGCCAAGAAAAACCTCTCCCAGAGAAGATACGCTAATCGTTCGTGTTGCCAAAAAAGACCCAAGTAAAGGCTCCAACCAGATTACAAATAAAGTTTTTTCGTCTGATGACCCGAGAAACATCTCGTCAAGACTGATACGCCGAAGATTAGTGGAAGCTAAATTGTTTGGAAGAATCTCTCAAAAGGTACCGCTTTTTACCAAACAACACCGAGAGAAGCGATTATTATTCGCTCAAAAATATGTTAATTGGACGGTACGAGAATGGAAAAAATGGAATGTTATTTTCAGATAAAACAAAAACAAATATGGTAAATTCTGATGGAAAGCGCTATGTTAGACGTCCTGTAAACAATTCTTTTAATTATAAATACAAAAGGAGTATAGCACGGTGGCGGTAACATTAAAATTTGTGGGTGTTTTTCCGGATGTGGAGTTGGACCCGTTTGGAAGATTGAGGTTATAATGGAACAATGGCAATACAAAAATATCACACAATGATTCTCTACTCGGGCGATAATTTGCCTGTAACCTGGGTCTTTTAGCATGACAATTGCCCTAAAGACACGGCCAATAGCGTGAAATGTTTCCTTAGCGTATATCCGGTTTTAGTCCGGATTTAAACCCGATAGAAAATCTTTGGTATGTTGTTAGAAAGAAAGTCTCAAACAAACGTAACACCAGTCAAAACGAACTAAATGAAGCATTTGTTGAAGCGTGGAATTCAATAACCCTAGAAAAATGTATGAAATAGATTGAATCAATGCAACGTCGTTGCAGTGCTGTTTTTGAAAATAAGTGATACGCCAATAAATATTAATTATACATTTATCTTATTCTATGATTGACTATCTATATGACTATCAATTCTAATAACTTTATTTAATATTTTACTATTAAGGATTACTGGTTAGGTTACTATTTTTTTTAATTACTAATTAATTTCAACGTATATGTGAAGATTTTTTTTCGTATATTATTAATTCTATAGTATTTTATTATATATGGATTTGATTCGCTTTTTTGTAAGCATCGATAAAACATGATGTACTGGATTGCAGAAGGAATGATTTAAGATTCAACCACAGCAGAACTTCAAATATTTTGTTTATGATTGTAGGGGTCACCCTCATCCTTCATGGATAATCAAAATGCAGATGCGCTATCACCCCTAAGGTCTAAGATGGAATGCCTCATCAGTGATAACGTCTGCGGTTTCTTTCTTTCACTAAACGTAAATTAACATCAAATAATATATATTCTCTTCTCAACCCAAAGGTAGGCTGGTAGAGAATGCCTTCCAAGTTCGTCTTTTTGTACAATTATTCTTTTAAATGTGCATTACAAATAAATAAATAAATAAATATATATTGTACATTACAACTATTTTTGCCTATATCGGAAAGTATGGTCCTACTCCGGTTGTTCTGACGCCGCTGGAGCCAGTTCGTAATTGCGATGTTCTGCGACGTGACTTTCTTCATATGTATTTTTAAAGAGCTGGAGGGTGATTATGCTCATGCTTCACTAGTATGATCTCATCATCTGCTGATGCTGTGTATATTGCAGCACGACATCCGTGATGGCAACCGGTGGAACAGCGCCACCGCACCTTGGGTCCTGTGCTGAATGAAGAGTAAAACGTATATCCGTTGAGTTTTATCATTCGCTTGCCCTTCTGCGAGGTTATAAATTCCGCCGTACCTTAAAAAAAACTATAAATATAGCACGTTTCATAATCTTATCGAAACACTTTTCAGATGTCATAAAGTGTCATCACTATTTTACAGCATCATTAACCGATGATACTAGTCTTCAAAATTGACGATCAGTTGCGAGATGAATCAATTCCTAATTTACTACTAAAACAATGACACAACAACTTAATATTATCAACGCATCACATCACAACACCTTTGCATTATCACATACATCCATTATATATTTAGACGTATTGTTGTATTTTTTTTTCTACATATTGCTGCATTAAAATATTTATATAAACTGTACATATAGTATATTCAAATCTTGTTAATTATATTTTCTAATATACGACTTATAAACTTTTATTGTGAAAATAAAATAAAATAGACATTCATCTTATACATAAATTTTATTTTTATATTCTGAAGCCTACACAAACATCATCTTATATGTCTATACGTTAACTCTTAATAAACTCTTTGAACGCTTACTTAATTCATGATACAATGGTTCCAAGCGTAAATGTTTCACTGTACGGCCACATTTAATATCAGCTGTGTTCTCGGTTAACCTTAGTATCAAAAAAATTTACCACAAAAAAGCTTCCGGTCTCCAAGTTCATCCATCGTCATTCTGACTTCCTTCAGGTTTAGTCATCTTCTTTAGTATCAGCATTAAAGAAAATAATAATAGTAATTTAGTTGTGTGGTAGGCAAATAATAAAAAAACATCGTTACATAAGTCTTTACTCATTTTAATTTACCTGTTTTATAATTAATATCGTGAATTATTGAAACGTTATCCATATGTCCAATAAAGATAAAACTAATAAATACAAAACTATTACATTTAAAAAGTTAATTGGTATAAAAACTAATTGAAAATATAACCTAGAGTATTATCTGTGAAATTTATTGTTAAACTTTTCAACATGAGACGGCCGCGTGGACTTAGTTTTAGAAGAGTAATACTGCTCCGTCGTGAGTTCTGGATTCAATTAGTTATTTACTTATACTTTATTGCATTTATCTAAAATATAAAAAAAGATACAAAGGGCGGCCTATTGGCATTCTTTACCAGTCAACCAAGGTATGCTGACATTATGTGATTGATGCTGAGCAGCAATCAAAAAAACTGATAAATGAAAAAATTATACATAATATATCAAACAATATATAAAGAAGAACAAAATATTATACATTTATGAATATATGTTTACAATTTGTGTATCACAATGCATTGCATTGGACAAGGGGAGGAAAGACGAATGCCTTTAAAGATTTATTTCTGTTAAAAAAATCCACAAATAATTTCCACAATATTCCGCTACTGTGTTCTATTATGTATAATGTATTTTAATATGTATATATATATATATATATACATATTAATATATTTAGACATATGTATATATATATATATATACATATTAATATATTTAGACATATGTATATATATATATATATATATACATATTAATAATAATATATATGTATTATTCTTTACTTAAATTAATTACTTTTAGTTTTTCTTTTTATTAATTAGTTTATTGCTACACCTATCACAAACATATCTCACCACACCTTGGGCTGACTGGTAGAGAATGCCATTGGCATTAAGTCCGCCCTTTGTAAACTTTGAACTTTGTTAAGGTTAATGCAATGAAGAGTTCTGAACTGTTCTGAACCTATTATTACAAACTGTAATGTAGAAAATGCAGGAAATTATTTGTAGATTATATTTAATTCAATTTTGTCTTATAATTGTTTAAAGGCTTTTTTTCCTGTAAGTTTAAAATTATATGAATGTTTCTTGAATGTTTCTTTTAATGAAATATACGTAGTAATAGTAATAAAATAAATTTCGTTTTACTTATTATAGAAAATAAATTGAGTCAGCCTTAGTTATGCCTAAGAGCAAAAAAACATTAATGAAAATTCTTAGGCTTAATAAAAGTTTAATTGATTGATATTTCTACATTATATATAGAAATTACGTAGGCTCGTGAGGTATCTTACCATGAAAATGGCATATCGAAATCGATTAAGTAGGAACCGGTTCTAGATGTCGTTTGTGTTATAATGTAGTAAAACGCAAAATAATCGAACGATGTAAAATGGTTGTAGAATATGACTTGGTTCTCGTTGTTGTTAGTCGCCGAGTTTGATAATGTTAGAATAAGATACAAATACGGGTATAAATATTATATTATTTAATTAGGGGACATGTAGAGAATGTTATGTAATGAGAAGTCTTCATAATAATATCACATAACGGCAGTTAGGCACAAAGTAGATAGAAATGGCATGTAGCGCTACGCAATACGTAGCACTGACGTTAAGCCACCTCATTCTCCTTTTGTACAAAATATAAAAATTGATGATATTTAAAACACATTGAGATGACTTGATAGAGGTCTCTGTACCATTCATTCATTCGCGTCTTTTCTCCACATCCGCGCCAGATGTCATTTCTAACTGTTATGCGCCTTACTTAGCGTTATGATTGATTATGTAACGTAGATAACAGACTAATAAATGAAAACATCACAAACAAAATATTTAAATCAAATAAACCTTGTGCGATTTGTTACATTGCGAAATACGCACACATCCGCAATTATAAAAGAAAGATTTGATTAATTTGCTTTGTATTATATACGATTTCAACATTTTGTTTGCGAGAAAATGCTCTAAGACCTATAGGTAATATTATATATATACATATATAATATAAACCTTAAGAATAGGTCTTTGGGTATAGGTCAGTTGGTCTAAAGAAAAAGAACGGAAGTGGGTGGTGAATGGTTGTGTGAGTTGACAATTCGTACAATCTTGTCGTTCATTGTATGTATGGCAGCTTTGCATTTATGGGCCGAATGTGATGAACATCTCCACCGTCGCCTCTCGCTCTTCTGCGGTGTGGAGGAGTACGAATAACCGTTGAAATGTACCATCCTCTTTCCTTTCTGCGACATCACGAATTGCGCTGCGAAATATTCGAAGCTGTTAGACAACTGAACACGGAAGTTACATTAGCTTAACAAGCTTAATATATAATTTAGCTAAACAGATACATAATACTCTACCTATATCATAATGTTATTGAACTTTTGTATTTAATATTTAAGATCACAATTGAGATTCTGTACCAACGTCAAGTATATTAGTAAAAATTAAGTACAGTTAGTAATTTGTAAAAATTGTTATTCCATAATAAAAAATAGAAATAAGCTTCAATGAACCTGAACCCTGATCTCATACAATATCAAATGTTGCGAGTGCCAATAAACATAATATTAATAAATAGGATCAGACGTTCCTTTGAGGAAATCTTTAAACTAAATTAAAAACAAATATCATGAATCGTATGTTGGGTAGGACACAATTTTTAATATTTTTTTAACTTGTATAAATTAAAATGTGATTTTGTGTAAAATTAACCGAAGCAAAGGCACTCTGTGACATGTCATTGTTATTTATGACAAGTGACTGATCCTGCCCCGGGATGTAAATGTGAGTCATGGTGTAAATGAAACCGCCCCTTTCGAGAGCGTAGGTCGTATATAGTCATCTCCCTCCCCTCTGTTGTCATCGACGTTCTATGTCCTCAGGGGTCGGAGCGCAGCCGGTGGTGCTGTAGCATTCCTCGTGCCAACATTGCCGACATCGTCGTTGTCTCCATACGCAGGGAGCATCTCGCTCGCAAGTCTGCTTCGATAAAGCTGTGAACATCACTGTACCGACAGCATCACATAACACACAAAAAGAAATTTGCACCGCACTCGGCAATCGGTTCTCGTAGGACGTACCAGTTGTTCCGGTTAAAAGGTGAAACACGTATTGCATCGGTGTAATGTTTGTTACTGTTACGTTGTATTGGCGCGATGTTAGTGCTTTGAAACATACAACAATAATACGAACGGGAAGGCGGAAGTACATGGGTTTTAAAACAGCTTCGAAGGTGATTGTTCGTTACATATTATAATATTTTTTGTGATGAAATTTGCATGCCTCCGACCCTCAAATTCCTCGATTGTTAATCAAGATTCATAAGCGTTGTTACCACAGGAAATGAAATTATGCTTTTTTTCCAATAATTATGTCTTTGTTTGAAACCTTTCAATTTCCATTTACTAGAACACCTGTATTCTTATTATCAGACCTGAAAAATATAAAGAAGTTTATTCTGAAACACCATTATCTTTCTTTACTCGTATTTATTTTGACTATTTTCTGTTATACAATACAAAGATTTTTATAATTATACCAGATTATATATAATGCTAGATTAAATTTTATAAATATGTTTTATGATTATAAAATGCTATACAATTAAGAATAGAAATACGATAAGAAATTCTGTTGTGAAATTTGTTACTACTACGGTACGGTACTGTAGCTGTCGTAGCTCGGTGACCTGCATGCGCATGCAAGCTCAGTTCGATTCCTAACGAGGTACTAATGAAATTGTTAAATCATTTACCATGAAGGATGAGGAAACGTGTGTACCGGAGTATTCCTATATATATATATATATATATATATATATATATATATATATATATATATATATATATATATACATACATACATACATATATAGGTCTTAACCTATGAAATTGCCGTTCTTCAGTATTGGCCATTTCAAAACAAAAAAAAGTTTTGATTGGCTGTGAATTGAAAAATGAACCTCGTGGTCGTCCGGACACTTTGGCCAATAATGATGAATTAAAGCGATTGTGGAAGCCGATGATACTCAATCTACAGCCGAGCTAGCAGCAGCTTTTGATGTTAACATCAAAACAATATTGGCAAGGTAAAAAAGCTTGATAGATGGGTAGCCTACGAAGTTAATCGCCAACACAACGTACGCGTTGGGACCTGCCTCGCGCTGCTCAACAGGCACAGAAATGAAAGAATTTTGAACCGAATTGTTACGTGCGACGAAAAGTGGATTCTGTTCGACAATCGAAAGCGCTCAGCAAGTTGGTTAGTTCCTGGTTCAGCACCAAAGCAATGCCCTAAATGAAAAATGACCTCTAGAAAGTTGATGGTCAATGTTTGGTGGTCTAGTGCCGGTGTGATTCAACACAGTTTTTTACCAAATGGCATGAGCATTACTGCAGATATATACTGTGAAGAACTGAAGAAAATGATGGAGAAGCTCGCACATCTGCAACCAGCTTTGGTCAATCAGTCGTTCCCGCTGCTCCTACCTCCCGTCCAACTGATTTACAAGAAGGGCATCAATAAACTATCACTGCGTTGGCAAAGATGCATCCATTACATGGGTGAATACTTTGAATAACAGAAATAAAAAAGTTTGAAAAAGAAATACTTTAACATATTTCATACAAAACGGCAATTTCATAGGTAAAGACCTAATATATATATATATATCTAGTCTGGCCATAAATACTGTTATAATGAAAAAGGAGTGAAAACTTCAGCCAAAGTGTATCAAGATACAGTCTTGGGTCATGTTGTGAAACCTCTCAGCAATACACTTTTTAAAAATATACCGTGGATTTTCCAGCACGACTCTGCACCTGGTCACAAGGCACGAACTACCCAAGCCTGGCTTGAAACCAACGTCCCCAACTTTATAAGAGCTGAAGACTGGACCTCATCTAGCCCAGACCTCAACCCATTAGTCTTCAAATTATGGTCAGTTTTAGAGGACATGGCCTGCTCTAAACGACACGGCGACATTGAGTCTCTTAAAAAATCTTAGAAGCAAGCAGTGGCGAAATTTCCCTTGGAAACAGTGCGTAAATCCATAGATTCGTGGCCAAACAGATAAAAGCCAAAGGTGGCCATTTTGAATAGAATATTTTTTTATTTTTTACTGACTGACTAATAAATATTAAATTACTTCATTAAAAAAAATTGCATTTTCATTTGTAACAGAACTCATGGCCTTATGACCGACTTATGCTCCTAAACGCTATATAGAGAATTGGCAGGGGTGAGGCTCTGCACTGGGATTTATATATAACCTGCTACTTAACTACGGTACTAAAATATTTTAATGTTATATCGTTATATTTGGTATTGCACGTAAGCCATATTATATAAGATGCGTATGTGACGCGTGTCTAAAATAAATAAAGTCAACGACAACCAAATAGAGTCGTAGTTTCGTTGCCGTCCTTTAAGAAAAGTGTGGGCTCTTGTAGGTTGCTTCTTGTAGGTCCCTCCTAAGTCGTATCGGTTCGGAAATACCGCCGGCGACAGCTGATTCCACAGAGTAAATGCGCAGAAAATTTCGTGTAAAGCGCACAGGCAAGGTTTGTCAAGTATCGAAATGATGAGGATGAAATTTTGAATTCTGTCGTGATGTACGATTAGAAAGAATTATATAAATTGTGTATATAGATAAAAAATTGGTTTGATTTTTTATATATATATAAGCTAGACAAAATCTCACATGATTTAGGGGGAATGTGACAGTTACTGCTGTTTTACTGTTACAGCTTATCCAGAAAGGTAACCAGTTGGTATATTCTAGTTTTTATTTTTTATTCATTTATTTACCCCGTATCAAATATGCTATTCCTTTACAGAGGTAAGTGTAAAGAGTTACACTTTCAAAAACAGACGAACGACCACGAATTTGCATTTATGCCATTAATCGACTTCCCGAAACTTAGTTTGTTAATACGAAAAAGTAACTCTAGATCCTTTCTTGCTTTTAATACTTAAGGTATTATTATGACCATTTTTTATATCTTAACCTTTACAAACCTAACGAGCAGAGCACAGTGGGTATCGATTTCGTTTCTTCGGCTCATGGTGGTGGTAGCCCAGTTTGCTCGTGATGACGTCATTAAGCGTGTACAGCGTTGCCTTGCAGCCACGCGCGTGATGCGAGGAACAGTACCATCTCAACGCGGCTTTGTTGCCGTGGTACTTCGGCCACGCGGAGAAGGTGTACCCGTTGAGGCGGATCTGTCGCTTGCCGCGCATTGACGTGACGAATACAGGTACTGAATACAGAAGTGGTGTGTTTAGTTATCAAGAACGAGAGAGAGGCGCCGAGTGCGAGAGGGAGAGAGTGAGAAAATATAATATAATTATACATACTTAAAGGAATTTATAACACTTTATATTATTAACATTTAGGCATAGGTCATGTATTTCTATAAAAATACAACCGCAAACCAACATTTGTATATCACAAATTGTTGGTTTGCGATTCTGAAATTTCCGTCTCTGAAAGTACATCTGTGTATGTGTTCGATCTTAACGTGTAGGCATATGCCTACATAGGGCTACGTTAGGTAACGATATGAGATATAATTTTGATATATTGTGTAACCGTAAAAGAAGGACACTCTGTGTAAAGGTTTCTACCTTTACACAGAGTGTTCTTCTTCAACACTCACTAACTAACTTACTTGCGATTCAGGTTACCAACACTCGATATGACGATTCTGGATTAATAAGAACTGTGTTGGTATTGGTTTTTTATTGTATTAAGGGTGATAAACGAGCACATAGTTCTTCTGGTGGTGAGTGATTATCACCGCCCATGAAAATCCGCAACACCAGAGTAATTGCAAATGTGTTGACGGCCTTTAAGAAAGGTGTAGGCTTAATCTGGAAGGTCATTTAGTCATATCAGTTCGGATATACCGCTGGCGACAGCTGATTCCATAAGTTTTGTGCTGCCTATTGCACCTACATTCATCCTCGATGAGGAGTCCTATGTGATGTGATCCTACCCCGGCCGAGCTGGCTCATACATGCTGCAGCAAAGAATTAGCTGCAGTGTGGCTCTACTACGATGATACAGTATAGTACAAGAACTCTTCTAGAATCCGATGTAATGACATATGGCATAAAAATTGGGTATGATTTGCACAACGTCAGTGATAATGGATCTATACACACAGACTCCAACGATAATTACAAATAAGGGCCCCTTCTGAAATATGAACCTAGAGTCCACGACTCGGCAAACAGATATCCTAAACACTTGACCTCTCGGTCACAAGGCCGTCACTCTGATACTAAATAAACATCTATTTTAGTTTAGTTGATTGAAAAAATTAAATAATTATAATCTGGTTATTGTGCATATCTTATTTACATTGCTACTGTATAGTTAACTTCTTGTATCATTTGACAAATTCTTGACAGTATAAAATAAAAAAAAACATTACTATTTATAAACTATTTTAATTAAAATGAATGGAACATGTATTTATTTGGAAAAATTGGGCAAAAGCAGGGTTGAAGAATTTTTTAATTTCACTTCAGTTATAACAAATAATAAATAACAAAGAAGGAAGTAAAAAAAAATTAAAATATATAAAGAAACTAGTTCATATTTTTACATGTATGTATATATTTTGTACAATATATGTCATATTTGCATAACCATATACAATAAAATCACCTATAAAAATTGACGAAAATGCATGTAATAGTTTAAAAACACTGAAATATTAGGAATGATTATGGAGTGGCTTGCAAGAAACTATGACGTCATCCACCGTATAGATCACCGCCTTGCAGCCTTTAGAGTGACGTGTGTGGCAGTACCACCTCGTCTTCAAGATCCCATTACCTATCGTCCTGGTCAGATGTACCGCGTAATAGAATCCTGCCATCTTTATAAGCCGATTACCTCGCTTGCCAATAATGAATTCTGCCATTTCTGTGAAAAAAAAGTAACAGAGGTTGAGCTACGCTGCAGTTCGTTTCTAGCTGCAGAATGTATGGGTCAGCTCGACCGGGGTAGGATCACACCCTCACAGAATACCAGCTGGAAGTAGCAAGATAATTCTGCTGTGTTTCGTCTGGTGAGTGTGCGGATCCAGAAGCCTTTATTACACGTGTCGGTACGTTCCATCTCAGTCCTCAACGGTGAAGGCGCGTCTGCATTATGACTCCTTGTCAAGGATGAATGTAGATGTCATGGGTTACGGGAATCATTTACCACTTGAGATCATCATTTAATTTGATGAACAGCATTTTATTCGTTAGCCGAGTGAAGGCAACTAGAAAGCCAATTACAGGAAACAAGGCATTCTATTTTAGTTCTCAGGGGGACAACGCATGTCTATTTTGATTTTTTGTTGATCACATGTGAAGGGTGTGCTTGTTCAACCTCAGTTTTATGAAAAAAAAAACATAGTTTTTACTTGGAGGAACACCATTTATGGGATTGCATGAAATTATTTCTCACAGCATTTTTTCTGAATATAATACCATTCTAAAATAAGTAAATAAAACATGTTAAAAATTCCTAAGTATTTTATTCAAGTCCTAGCAAACAACAAATCGTAAACGTGACGTAAGCCTACCGACGCCTACGATCAACAATTGCCCAAACAGATAACTTACAGTTTTCTGCAATTAAAGATCTAAAATCATTTATATTAGCAAAACCATCAGATTGCGATCCCTCGACTAATAAATCGTGACGTCGACGTCCCATCAATATATGTATGTATGTATTCTTTAAAGTAATCAGTTTTAGGACATGATACCGACAAACAATGGGAAAAACCTGCAAGTTAAATTCAAACAGAAATACATTATCAACGTTTATAAATATATCTAAAATATATAAAGTACAAAACTGTTTCGATTTAATCAAACAGACAATTACAAAAAAAATATATAAATATGGTCTGGTCTCGTTGCCTCTTCATAGGAGAACTATTACGAATTTTAATTAATACACGAGACGAGAACGCGCTAAGCAACCTAAAAGTGACAAGACTTGGCAGCCACTCCATTTCTTTCTAGACATGTCAAATTTTCGACTCCGTATTGACGTGCATGTTTTCGTTTTTTATAGGTAATAGCCAACTAAACAGGGCGAAGATAAATAAAGATACAACCTAACAACTAACTGGTGTATGATTATGATCGGTGTTCTTGGTGACGATGGCGTCCTGGATAGTATTTATGGCAGCCTTACATCCTCGTGAACTGTGAGTTGAACATCTCCACCTGATCCTCTCCAAGTCGCCGTAGATCAGACGTGTCATGTGTATACCGTAATGGTAACCATCAAGCTGCAACATGCGTTTGCCTTTCTTGCCCGTGAAGAAAATCATATCGCCTTGAACAAAAATACATTTAGATATCAATAATATTGAATAGAAGTGTCGATGGCCTAATCGTTCAGAGTACGGTATGCAACATAAGGTCGTAGATTCGAATCGAAATTCAAATATTATCATGAACATCTCCACGTACAAGCATTGAACCTTAGTTAGTGGTTAGCTGGAAGGTTAGTGATGTTAATAGCACTTATAAAAAAATAATTGAAAATAATTATTTTGTCTGAAAGTCGTTACCAATAAAAAGAACAAAATACTTATATGTTCTTCAGTTACTACCCGAGAATATTTGTGGAGAACAAATTGTTAGCTTTCGTGTTTCTGCTTTGTGTCTTGAATTCATATAAACATTTATCAATTGAACGAACTAAAAGCACGAAGAGTGGTCGACATATTGATTTTGCGAATGCTTGTGACACTGAAAAATATCCTATACAGTTGTTACCATATTATATCTTGTTTTTTTTTTTTTATTATATTGAGACCAACAAACGAGCACACAGGCCGCAGGAATCCCTTGCCATTTGAACAGGTGAACGTTCAAATGGCAAGGGATTCCTGCGGCCAGTGACATCTACATTCATCCTTCACAAGGAATCATAATGCAGATGCGTTGTTACCCTCGAGGACTGAGATGGAATGCCTCGCCACCAGTAATAAAGGTCTTCAACCTGTTACTGTTTTACCAAAAGTCAAAAGTGAAATATCTTTTGTTGTGATGTTTCAATATTACTGATCAATTGAAATTTGACGTGATATTTTGATTCAAGTAACAATGAATAAAACCATTACATTACATTGGCATTGCCTCATATTTGGACGTTGCGTCATTTCAGTTCCATCCTGAGTATCATAAGCAGAAAGTAATTAAAAAACAAACAAACAAAGTTAATATCGACGTTTATTAGATATAAGAGTTTTAAGTGTAATTTTACAAACAAATATAATAAAAAAAAACACACGAACAGTGGTTGGCTAAAGCTTATATCTAGCTACTCGACCGGAAAGGGACCTTACGGTGAGTACCTCACCAAATACCACCATAAAATAGCAGCATAACGCAACTGTGTTTGTCACCAGAGGGGTGAGTGTCATGCAGAGCCTCATCTTAGACTTCACAGTCCCGTCAACGCATCTGGATTATAATTCCTTATTGAGGATGAATGTGGATATCATAGGTCTGCAAGAATTTGATTATGGAGACCCACATTTATGACAGCATAAAACTTTTTGAAAATCGAAACTTGATGATAACTTTTCCACGCTTATCTATTTATGGTGGAAATCATAATTCCCTAGTAGCATTCGAACAGCGAAACATGAGAAATATTTACGGTAACGCAAAAAAAAAGCAAGTATGGCGGCATTAAGCCCCTATTTTATCATAGTAATTTAAATTTGACATACTGTCTAACTGCCTTACCTGTCGATACCATTCAGAAAAAAATTTTTGGTCTCGTTGGCACATATGTCATTTTCGGCCTAACCCTGTTTCTCCTACGACGGTCGGGAGAAATGTCTTCACTTGGTAAGCGCGGCTTTTCTAACACTGTTTGAACTAGTCTCCTACCTAAAGAAAGGGTATTCAGAAACATTGTTTTACATACAAACACCTTCCCTGGTACGTCGGAATTGGATTCATTTGAGGGCAGGAGATATTTTATAGTTTTCTTACATCCAGACACATTTGGCAAAAGAGCAGGGTAAACTCTGGTATGATTATTAATATATTCTTCTTGTCTAGAGTGATCTCCAAGTTGCCAAAAAGACAAAAAAATACGCTCACGTTCGTGGCTATCGATCTTTTGAAAGCATTTAAGACGACAAGTTGAAGGACATGGCGGTTTCATAGTCTTTGCATCCTTATTAACACCTTTCCTAGTGCAATATACTTTACCTAAGCTTTTTAGATATTTCCTTTCTTTATCGTCGTCAGGCTGCCGACATTGTACACGTCGTGTATTTTCAGTAGATGAAGAAGCCGATAAGTCCATGCTTGTTTCAGATGAAAGAGATGGTTCTGAAAACAACATATTTCATATAACAAATGTAATGAATAAGTTCACATAAATTTTAAAGTATGAATGAAAAATATAAAGCATGAAACTGTGCAAATGGTGTTAACATACAAGTTTTACGCCTCAAAATTCTTAAAAAAAAAATTAAAACCTAAATTTTATATTAATAATCTATATTTTGCAATTGTTAATAATTACAAAATATTGATAAATGATGTTTACAAAAACGACAGAAAAATGCATCTAAATGTTAATGTGAAAACATGTTGGATACATTTTAAGGAAAAAAATCTTAGCCGACCGTTATAAATATATTTTGAACGGTCATAACTTCGATAATAAAAATCAATGCTCGATAGATAAAAGAATACATAAAAGAATACTTGATACAAGATTTAGATAGATCAACCGCGTGTGACGATAATTCCATTCAATGCGTTATACCAAATTCTCAATAAGTGGAAATGCTGCAAAATGTTGTAATAATAAGAGTTTTAGCAATTAGAACACTCGTTTATCTTACTTTTTACAATCTAAATGGGATTTCAGAATAGTAAAAATTAATCAAGGTGATTTAGGAATTACTTGGAACTAAGTTATCTTGCATATTAGACACCAAAGTATTGTTTATGTTACATAAGACTGCTGCTGTGAGATAAATATCTCCATCTAACTTTGAAGACGTCATCGGAAATCTGGGTAGTATGCTGAGTGTAACTGAAGCCGTTCATCGTGATTAGAGGATTTCGTCTTTAACCCCTTGAAAACTGAAGGCCCGTGAACCATATACCATATTGATTAATATATTTTTATTAACTCCGCCATAAATATTTTTTTTTATTTGTGTTGTTTTATAACCTTTCTCTTTTTCTTCAGCATATATGTTCCGTTCAATCACTTATAATTTACAAATCACCAAAGGTGTTGTTATAAAATTTGGAACTATTATTCATTAACACTTCAATACAAAAATAATTAGCGAAAGATTTAATCTTGACAGTCTTTATAAAGGTCAATAACTTATTTGGAAACTACTGACTATATAGCGAAAAATTTATGTTCTTAAAAGATTAGGAGATACCTTAGATATATTTACAACTTATAGTGATCTGTCATATAGGTCAGTCAATGATTGATATCTATAAATAACAGGTTTAATATAAGAATAGGATGTAACAAAACTTAATGTTATAAATTTGTATACTTATGTATATACTATATGATATTTATGTATTTACTATTTAATTTGTGAATATTTATTACTTATTATTTTGGATATTATGTATATTACAGGTATTATTAATATTTAGGATTCTTAAGTTGTTGGAAACTACAGTATAAATATGTATAGCACTTCCTACCTCTTCCTAACTTCAATCAGATTGAAAATGTGAAAGCCAAATTTATTTTTTTATAGAAGTTCGTGCTCATATTTCCCGATCAGTTACACCGGGAATAAACATTAGGGTGTTTTAATAATTTATTATCTGTAAAATATATCCTTATATAGAAGTTTACATGTAAAGAGAAATATTCCGCCCAGGGTCATGTGTGTGCACAGGCTTAGCGGATGATAAGACATTGTTGATAGTAAAGAGAACAGCTTTACATCCTCGGCTGCTGTGAGTAGAACATCTCCAGCGAACTTTGGACAACCCATCGGCAAGGTTCCGGGCCACGTGCTGAGTATAACTGTACCCGTTCATCTTGACAAGTGGCTTCCCTCTTTTTCTTATCACAAACTTTAGTACTGTAAAATAATTTTACGTATTAGTTCATATCATAATAATCTCGTTATACGTCATTGTCGTGCTAGTTTTTAATTAACGATACATGTACAAAACTGTGTCAAAGTGTAGGCACTAATAAAGTTGAAAAGTAGATGTGCACTACACTGCACTTGTTTCTAACTGCAGAATGAATGGGTCAGCTCGACCGGGGTAGGATCACGTATTTACAGAATACCGGAATAAATGTTTACAGAAAACCGAAATAGCAGTATGACGCTGCTGTGTTTTGTCTGGTGAGTGAAGGGATCCGGAGACCTTTATTACTGGTGATGAGGCATCCCATCTCAGTCCTCAAGGGTGACAACAATATGATTCCTTGTAAAGGATGAATGTCATGGGCCGCAGGAATCACTTACCATCAGGTGTGCTCGTTTGTAATTCTCAATGTAAAAAAAAAAAAGATAACTGCGGCCCACAAACACGGTAAATACATCCTCACCAAATATTCAAGATAAACATGCGTTGTCTGTCCTGGGGACTGAGATCCTCGTTTCCTGTAAACGACTCACTAGTTCCCCTTGCACTCAATATACGAAACCAGTTCTTGTCCTGGTAGAGCAGACCCATTCATTGTTTAGCTTGAAACTAACTAGATAGCCAACTAGAAATAAACACAACAATATTTTGAAGATATCTTTAATCACGTCAATGCGCAGAGTTGCTTGGCGACGTTGCTGTAACACTCTTTTTAATGGCCCATAGCTAGCAGTGGCGTCTCTACAAATTGACCGTGACTTTATTAAAACTCTGATTGTTTAGCATTTTTAGGATATTACCATTTTGGTACCATAAGGTTCTAGAAGGATAAGTTTAGGCTGTGTTCAAACATGAGACCAGAGTACACCAGACCAGTCTTACATTATACGATGTGGTTTTACTACATGATTCTTATGACACGAAAGAAAGAAATAAAAACCCAGTTTCGTTTGTATATATTTACTTTTATTTTTTTTAATTTCGTAAAAAAATATAGTAATTCAATTACTCGTATTCCAATAAAGACAAATTAAATTTAATCAAAAACATAGTTTTTAAAAAGGAATATTCAATTCTTCAGATACATATATCTGAAGAATTTTATGTAATGTAAAGTATATATTTTTTTTAAAAAAAGCATATTAACATTAATTATATTCCGGCTAAGCACTCCAACTAAGCTTAAAGTTCCGCCTGTGCTAGGACAGACAGATAGTTCATGACAATAGTCGAATGGTGGATTCGAACCTGCGACCTTAAGTTTCGCAGACGGTACCGTAAACCTATTGACACTTCATTTCGTGTCTATTCAAGCCATATTTGATAGCCTGAAGGTTTTAACATGATTTTTATATTATTGTACTTTCAAGCGGTCGATGTATTCACCTACCTTGACGAATGTAATGCAAACCGGTAATTTGCTCTCGTAAAATTGGGATGGGCCGACGAGCGCACAGTTCACGTGATCGTAAGTAAAACTACGGCCAAAGACGTCATTGTGAAAACTTAACAAAGATTCAACATGTACTTGCGACAACGTTTGTGCATGTAAACCTTTGAACACTGATTAAGATGGAATGCCTCTTTAAACTTTTTTTTTATAGAATAGATGGCAAACGAGCAAGCGCTCCCCTGATGGTAAGTGATTACCTCCACCCATGGACATCGGCAACACCGGAGGAGACGCATCTGCGCAGGCGGCATCTAGGAAAGGCTCTTTACCTGTCTTTGGGTCATAGGAACCTTACAGTCACCGTTCGAAACACGACAGCGATATACTGCTATTCGGTAAACCTACGCCGCTCGAGCAGAACCATTCAAGGCACAGCCAGAAACCAGCAGCCGGTTTCTGGTGGTCCGTGGTCCATAGCATATAAATATTTCTTGAGGACCAATAGAAATCTGAACACAAACAAATGGACACACCGTGTTTCATTCTATTTGTTAATATTATTATTAATAGATTTGTTTAAGGCTCTAACTTATTCGATTTCGAGTCTGTAATTATTAATTTTTTTTAAAAAATAAACTCCTAAGCATGTCTTATATTTGAAATAATATAGCGAAATTTCATCACCATTTGTGAACAGGCTTATGGTTGTGATGATCATATATTTTAAAAATGGCGTCATTTTTTGTGTGTAATAAGGCACGGCATCCTTTAGCATGGTGAGTGGAACAGTGCCACCTTCTCTTCGTCGTATTCCCCACCTTCTGACTGTTCTTTACGAAATACTTGTAACCAGACATTAGAATCAATTGATTGCCACGTTTGGATGTGATGAAAACCGGAGAATCTGTAAAAATATACTTCTTTTAATACTTTCAATATATTTCCCTCGTAAGAGTAATGAATTTCTCAAAGAAATATCACAACTCCAATCTTGGGAATACAGTATTCTATTGGATAAAATCCATCGGTGACATTAATGCCACCTTTGTTAATACAAATAAACGCGCGCGCGTCGCACAATAAAATAAAATAAATAAACTATTATTTTAATACATAAAGTTTAAGTCATTGCCACGGCGATATACTTATTTATCTTTTACGTGCACACAGTTATTACTGAAGAAAAGTAGGTAAAAACGCGGCTTATTTTATCAAAGAAAAATCTCTTCCAGCAGGCCTGGTAACGGAGATTTCACTAAAAGAAAAACATATTGTATACTAACCAAAAGAAAATAATACGACTCTATACTTATTACTTATTTATATACACCTGTATACAAACACATAACTTGAACATATTATATATGTTGTATACACAATACAATATTGCAACTTTATCATTACAAGAAAAGGCAGACTTACGCAGACTCTAAAAAAAACTAATTATTATATAAATTCTAGACAAATACTTAACTGGTCACTGCTCGGTTGCTTATAACTCAAGTGCCTCAGGTGTTACGTGACGTCACACACCCTAGCGGGCCACAACAAGCAGTATTTCCACCAAGTACATTATAATTTTAGAACGTTATGCGATATCTACTTCACCGATAAAACTTAAATGTTTGTACATAAGTTAGATTTAGTTCTTAGAAAGTTTTACCCATCAATATACACAAACAGAAGATAGGAGAATCCTATCATATTTCACAAACACGTTATGTCCCAACAAAATTTATAACATCACATAATTAATTACACACAAACCCAACTTCACTATACCAGTGACCGTATCACTGGTATACTCCACTAGCAATCTAGCTTAACGCTCAAAGTTGAAAATATTACGAAATCATAAAAATTCAGAAAATTTCTTTAATGATAATAAATGTAACTTACAGATGACCTACCCTTGTATCTTGTAGTATAGACGCAGCATAAACTACCCTCAATTCTCAAGGGGCAAACAAAACAAAACAAATACAAATATATTAATTTCAACAACCACTCTTACACTTAGATAATTAAGGAAAACCTGTTATTGACTTTACTTCTACTTTACAATGTTTGATTTAAAGTATGTAAAAAAACGCTATTGTGTTTTCTTTATAATAAATAAATGAATTAAATATCGTTAAAAAATATATTTAAAAATTCATATTTATTTGAAGCGTCATAGGCCGATTTAGAGTACGGTCTGCGAAACTTAAGATCGTAGGTTCGAATCCACTATTCGACTATTGTCATGGCACGGCACATTAAAAACTGTCATCATTAAATTTCAATTGGGACGTAAAATGAAAAAATATAAAAACCTTTAAAAAGTATGACATTAAGAAAACTGTTTTAAACTAGAATGCTTTTTTTTAAAAGTACTGTACAAACACAACTACGAACCACAAACTTGACAGACGTTAGATATAATAAACACAAAGATATTAGTGAATGTCTATAAAACAGGGTTTCACTATCTCGGTTTCAAAGTAAAGTGCGATTCCTTTGCCTTTCGTATTGTCCTGACAGCGAATTATTAGAAGACTCCTCTATAGATTGGTATAAGTAATGGTGCTAAGGTGCATAATTCCATTCAATCTAGTTTTTTTAGTAGGCAATTATAAGAATAAATAAAACAAAATATACGTATACGTTTATTATTTATATTCGTATATAAGAAATTTTGAGGAAATTTGATCATTTGTGCACGGGGTTATGATTATGCTTCATTTTTATTTCAATTATAAGAATAAATAAAACAAAATATACGTATACATTTATTATTTATATTCGTATATAAGAAATTTTGAGGAAATTTGATCATTTGTGCACGGGGTTATGATTATGCTTCATTTTATTTCAATTATAGAATAAATAAAACAAAATATACGTATACATTTATTATTTATATTCGTATATAAGAAATTTTGAGAAATTTGATCATTTATTGCACGGGGTTATGATTATGCTTCATTTTTATTTCAATTATAAGAATAAATAAAACAAAATATACGTATACATTTATTATTTATATTCGTATATAAGAAATTTTGAGGAAATTTGATCATTTGTGCACGGGGTTATGATTATGCTTCATTTTTATTTCAATTATAAGAATAAATAAAACAAAATATACGTATACATTTATTATTTATATTCGTATATAAGAAATTTTGAGGAAATTTGATCATTTGTGCACGGGGTTATGATTATGCTTCATTTTTATTTCTATTATCTCGTCGTCAAAAGTGCGTATGAATGCACGGCAACCGCGTGAGTTGTGGGTCGAACAGTGCCATCTCCTTTTGGTAGAGGGGCCAACTTTAAGAGAGTACTTCACGGAGTATTTATAGCCAGACATCAAGATTAATGGTTGGCCTCTTCTCGACTGTATGAATACTGGATTTTCTGAAAAGTAATAGGAAATTGAGGTATGCTGAAACATATGCAATGTGTTGTTGGATATAAAATACAAATTCACTATACACAACTCAATATAGAATGTAAAAATGATCCAAACAAGTATTGAGAAGTCAATAACAAAATATATACTCACTATATAGTAATGGATCACTTGGGAATTATAGTAAGAATACTCAATTAACAATACTGTTCTAATAGGGTCTCTAATATTATGGCAAAATGTTTATAGGTTATTATCATATAAATTTTACTGAGAAGTATTCCTTAGAAACAAAAGCAACTATAATACACATGTTATATTTGGCTTTGAGTACATCATATTTAAGAGGTTATATATATTATATTTATATATAATATATTATATTTCTCAGAAAATCTATAATTGAGTAGTTACCACCAAAATTTGCAATAATATTTAATGTAATTTATCGATTAAAGAAGTTAAGTGTTTCAGGTGTCAGAAAGAACTTTTATAGTTAGGAAAGTTGATTAAATAATTGATATTGGGATTCGTCAATAAACGATAATGTATAAATATATATAATAAATACATTTATATGCTTAAATTGTTAATATAATAAATATATAATAAAACCTTACCTAACTAGGAAAGTCTGCTTTCTTCATAATAAATAAAACACACTCATAACGTTCATCTTCAAGTTGTACAAAATATGGACATAGTATATAAATACTCGATAATAAAATAAAAATCACATCACAAAATATGTTACGCAATAAATGCGCAATCTTTAATTCGAACGAGCAAACAGTTGTTTTTGGATTAAGTTTTAAAATGCATATATAGCCAGTGAGAAGTGATCACTTCTATTTTGTAATTGATTCTTTAACTGCCACTATCCAGAACATTTCTGAACAAAGAGACATTATTAAAAACTATTTATTTTAAGTGTCACTAATGTTAACTTTGATCGCTCCAATTATGTTCAGAACATTTCTGAAAATACATACATTATTAACAACAATTAATTTTTATGGCAACACCTTTTTTTGTTTTCATTCGTTAATTTTGGTAATGTCGGTTCTATGTATTGTAACTTTGCGTCTTTGTGTTCCGCCATTATATAAAAGTTGTAACAAATAATTAAAAACAGTCCACTAAATTTAAAACAGTGCATTTCATGTGATATAAGCAATTAGTTGAAGAAACATCAGGATGATTTCACTTTCTTCACTTGTTCTTCGCTTCGGTCTTGGTTGGTGATGACCAGATCACTCTCATGGCAATGTAAACATTTGTTTCACGGGCTTGTAAGAAAACATCCGTTTATGCTTGGTGAGAAATTCAGGCAAACAAAACGAAGTACTTTCGAACAGTCTATTCGGTCTAAATAAATAAAAGAAGTTCGATCTGTGAAGAGGAGTCCTAATAATCAAACATTAATTCTCTAAATTTATAATATAAACGTAATAATAAAAAGCGTTTACGCAATTACATGATAACAAGAAAAGAGACAGATAATATTTTTTTTAATATCTTATAATCAACGCCATGACTTCGTATGAGATACTTTCCATTCATCTCCATTGAGTTTTTTGTGATTTAATTTAGGCACAGCAATAATTATACATCCACGGAGCGAAAAGCTTTTACGCGTAACATGTTAAGAGCGTAAGAGACATAAGACTTTCTTCTTTAATTTTCCTAGCCACTAGAAGACTAAATATTTCGTAATAATATTTTAGTGCCATTTTCAGTTTAAAAGTGTCATTTAGTTTCTTCAAAATGTTGAGCGACATTTCGGGAGTGCAGCAGTATCTCTCACAAAGTCCTCAGGGGTTCCATAAGCCAAGGGAATTAACATCTTGTGAACTCATCTGTCATCCTTAACATAAGAAATAAGATACTATGGTAAAGCTATATTACCGGCAAAATCTTCTCGTTCGTCATAGTCTTCGCAAATGAATAGGTTTGACTATACTGTCATAGAATAACCAACACCGAATATCAGCTCATTGGTGCTGTGTTTGCGTGTGAACAGAGCCATATCCAGCTGACCTGCCAGTGTATATGTAGGGATTATATTAACACTTTATTTTTTCGTTCCAAGGACTTATAATTCTCGTTGAAAACCCTTGGACATACTCCAATACTGCCATCTTTAAAACAATGTAATGAAAAGTGAGGTTGCAAATATAGCACAGTTGTCGATCGAATTCGTTAAATGCAGAAAACCTAAGGTAACCGCCAGCTCAAAGGGTCAGTAAGCTGAAGTGGCAATCAGCTGGCCAAGTAGTTCGTAAAACTGATAACCGATGAACTCATTTTGATACATATAATCAATTATCCTTGTCTCTTAACAAAAATATGATAAAAGTTATTTGTTAATATTTTTTATAATTATTAAACTAAGTACTTACGTTTGTGGCAAGTATCGGTATTTCGATCCACGAATCGAAACGACGGTACCTGTAAATAAAAATCATTAATTTAAAACCAGGCGTACATATAACTTTAAAAATCATGTTTAATTACAATAAAATTTATTTCTCGTTCTATTCAAGATTTCGCCGTGTTGGTAATGAAAGGATCTAGGCCGTCAAATTCAAGGCTGGTACAATCAATGTAAGATGTACGCATAGTTAGAATTCGACATAACTTTCTTCACCGTTATATATCCCTTTTCATTCTAAACTAGAATATTATCATCAGTAAAAATAATTTTACAGCAAAGATTCATGTGACTGTATTTGTCAGTTGTTACTATAAAGTAGGGTGTCAATAAATAAATAATGTAACAAGGATATATAAGGCCTTAAGTCGTAGCGAAGGTATGCACAGTTTTTCTCTTGTTTTAAAAACCATAAACATCTCGTAATGTTACTGTGTTTCATCTGGTGAATGCAGGTATCCGGAGACCTTTATTACTGGTTACGAGATATTCCAACTCAATCTTCTAGGGTGACAACGAATCTGCATTATGATTCCTTGATTCAAGGATGAATGTAGATGTCATGAACCGCAGGAATCACTTACCATGAGGGTTCCCTATGTGCGCTTTTGTTACAATAAATAAAAGAAAAAACAATTAGTTCGTAAATGACGAAAACGGTGCACTCTTCCTGCGTGTGCACCTTATAATCAGGTATAATAATTTATAAATTGTACAAGTAGTTTACAGTGTATTTTGCAATATATTAACACCGTATATTTAAGATCAGGGGAAAAATACGTAACATGGAAACACTAATTCATAAGAGCTTGAGACCATAGGTGCCATTACAATATCTATTGTACTCTAGGAAATAATGGTTGTTACAAAATTCATTGAATGAAGCATTGATTTACATTAATACATATTTACTAACAGATTTGTCATTAAAGAGAGTGCGCGATGGTCAAAACAAAATTTTTTGACACAGAATCCTTACTGACTAATCAAAAAGTTCTTTCTCTTCACTCTTGGTTTTTTATATTTTCATTCGTATTCATAATTTTTATATTTTATTTTAAGCGAAATAATTGAGATCTATCAATATAATGTTATTAAATAATAATTATGCTATGCTCGTTTAAATATATACATTCAATTACATATTTAATATTCTATTTAGTTACTATAATCCTAAAAACTATAAAGTAAAATACTCAAATATCATGCTTTTCAGTCAGTTTCGACGTTAAAAAAATAAGAAGAGATGTTGTAAATGTTACCCTTCGCAAAAATTGTCATATAATATATAAATACATTTCACAATTAATATCTATTTTTAAGATGAATATAATATATGATTACGGAGCAAAACTCAATACAGTAAAAGTAATGCCGTGAAACGTACATATATAGAGGTCTCGACTGAGCGCCATAAGCGGTCGGTCACCTATCAATCCGGTGAAACTGTAAAAACCCTCCAGGTAACAGCGGCGATCAGCCCGAAAAAAAAACGTGAAACGTATATACATTAAGTCCTATATCTGGGCATAGGTCTATTCTCTAGAGAAGGCAATGGAGCACATTTCACCGATGCGGATTGGCAAACCTGACAATGTTTTTTTTAACATCTGGCAAGTGGTACACTAATAATTGCAAATACATGGTAAATTATACACAAACGATTAATCAATCAACAGTGATGGCTATAGATCAGTGATTGTGTTCATTTCTCACAACCACAATTACATCCTCAATGGTCTGAATGAGAGCTTTGCATCCCATCCAGCTGTGTGTAGCACAGAGCCACCTCATCTTCACTTGTTTCAAACGTCTCGGCGGTTGCATCCGGAAGGAGTACATCCCTAGACGAAGCCTTCTGCTGCCCGTTGCCGAGAGATACCAGTACGGTTCTAAAAGTAAAGTACATTTTTTTGAGTTGTAATAATGTATAAAAATCGAAAATCAATGGGTTCATTCTACTATGGCGTTCATTGTTGAACCTGTAGTTAAATAATTATATTTGTATTTTTAGTTGGTTTTCCGAAGTATAGTTATTTGATATCTAAAAAAAAATTGTTTTGGGATTTTATATTGTTTCTGGCCTAAATATACTAAATTGGTAGTCATCAAATGCTTATTTAAACAAAAAATTCTGTCTCTTTGAGACATGCAATAGGCTACTGGTAATATATTTATGAAAAGGTCAGGAAATAAATAATAACCTATTTAAATATACACGTTTAATTGAAATAATTTGACTAATAAAGATTTAGTTTTTCATATTACAGTATAAAAATAACATCTAATTTTGTAACACAATCGTAAACAAGTTTTATGTCCATTTGTGCACGCTAGCATATATAAATATATATATATGTGGGTTTGGTATTTTCGGATATTTTCGTAATTTTTAGCCATCAGTCTCTCTACAGCCTTGTCCGTCAATCAGATGCAGGTGAGGTTGACATTTAAAGAACTTTAGAAGTTATTTTGCTTGATTACACAAGAATGATAATTGAATATTGTATTAAAATTTATATCACCAACTAAACTTTTACATTACATCTTGAAGTATGATTGTAAATACATAAATATACTTTATTCTAGGTATCCTTCTTCAAATATATTTTTATAATTGAGCCTAGTATTTGAAGTTCTTTAGAATGTTGGATACAGTGTATTTAAATATAAAATTAATTTAGTGTGGTGAGTGCGAATGCTCATTCCGAGCAATCACTATGGTGTTATCTACCGTGTAAATAACAGCGCGACAACCCTTGCAGAAGTTCGTGGAGCAGACCCATCTCTTCTTCAACGACGGTATTAGGCCACATTGTCTCTCCTTCTTGTGGTAAAACGTGTAGCCTCCGAGGTTTATCAAAGTTTTACCTCTTTTTGATATTACGAATTTCGCTGTGAATTAGATAAATATTTTACTATCCATTTGGTGCCTCTACAATAACTGGACCCAAAATCCACTAAAAGTTAAAATTACATAGATAATGACAAAAGAGGAAAAAGAGTGACAGGCCCTTTATGTGATACCCAAGATAAAGGTTTATTGACCAGATTGGCGCCTCATAACTGGCGAACATGCAGTGGCAAGACTGTCTGTGAAAGTGCAAAATGGTAAAACGTAATCTCTACTACCACCTGGGTTATTTGTTTTGAAGACATTCATTGTTATCCTCTGGTTGATCATTAAATTAGTTATGTTGAAATAAATAAAACTACAAATTATTATTTATTATTATTATAATATTTTTTTACGACAATCGCTTATCCGACAACATCGGGCGATTATACGATGTATAGGAGGCCTTTCTATAGAAAAATTTTAAACGTTAGTAAATAATGGAATACTGTAGTAGAAAATAATAAACGAAAATAATTTAATACTAAATAATTTTCCTTCTGAATATATAACAGAAGGTCATTTATTAATAAATAACTATTTTAGATAATTAAAAGAAATACCTACTATTTACTACATAACTATTTATAATATGAAAATCTCACATTGAATTATTAAATAAATCTTATTTAAATTCTTAATTTACTAACTTATAACCCATTTACTAACCTAGAAAAAAAATTACTAAATTATATTCATATTTTTTTATTTTAACCTTGAATTTACATAACAAACATGAATTAAACTAAAACACAATATTATTGTACTAAGCTACCTAAAACTAAAAAGTATCTTTATATTTTTTATTTAAACCACACATTTTCACAAATTTAAAAAATTAGAACATTTTTTTTTAACATTACATTGATAAGTTAATAAAGCTAAACCTTTTTTCAATTTTAAATTTTCTAACCTAGAGTTCTAAAGCTAACTTAGCATTTTCTAGTTCTAACTGAAGTTTGGCAACATTTAACTGTTTCTCTTCTATTTCAGCATCAGTTTTTTCTTCTTGGCAGGTAAATATTCTGTTAGGGCATTTTCCCTCTGCACACAGGCTTTCCTTACTTCTTGCTCAAACTTGAACTTCCGCTTGGCTGCAAAAGTAAAACACTGTCATTAATCACTCTATAATAATGTTGTAATGAACACAGTTTTATTATTTATCTTGACTGCTCTTTAAAATTGAAATAAATGGATGATAGAAGTTAATATTATAAATAATTTATTTGTGCATATAAGTGACTTGTGTATATACTATAGCATTATTAGCACTCTTAGATGTTTAAAAAGAATGAACAGATATTGTATGATAATGAAATTTGGTGGTATGTAGGTAAACTCAACAAGGGCATGAACACACTTTTATCATAGATTAGCGAGCAATCAATATCAGTGCCTGTTAAACCATAAAGCAAATAACTAGTGATATTCATAATTCTTTAATAATAGTTTTAACATAATAATAAAAAATGGTCATCTATCTAACGATCCACTGCCACTAGCTTTACGGAAATAAAAGCTTTAATTCTCAGAGGTGTCTGCAAAATGTTTTTTTTTAAACTTTCCTCTGAGCAGAAACCAAACTGCCACAACTAACACCAACACTAATACCATCATCACTAACACCAACACCTCCACCACCAATAACTCTGTCTCTATCCACAACAACATAATCTTTGGTCATGTTCTCCACATTTTGAGCCAACACACCACTCTATCAGTTTCCACAAAAGTGTTGTGACCTGGTCCAGTACTTCATTGGGTGGGAAATAATCCTTGCCACCTCCAGACTGCAAAAGAAAAAAAAATAGTATCTTGTAATAATAACAACGACACAAAAGTAACATGTACAGTGTAGAGTTTTTTAACATCAAAAACTAACCTTATTAAGGCTGTTTCTTATGCTTGCGCAGCGTTTACGAGCAGATTTTTTTAGGCTTTCCCTCCCATTTCAAACGAAGCTGCGTGGTAGTTCGAGGAAAGCTAGAGACTGCAGAATTAAATTCACTTGTGTTTGCCAAGCTTCTTTGTTATTAGCAGCATTTGTCGCCTTACTAATAATTGCAAAGTTTGTTGCAACAAGCTGTACCAACACTCTCGTCTCGTCTCTCGTCATCAGTGCGGCTTTAGTAAACTATAAAAATTACAAAGCCAAATATTTAAAGGCACTACAATTTATCATATTAATATAAATAAATACTTACCGAAGTCACTTTAATTTAAGTTAAAGTCGAAACTTATAATATTTTGTACAGTAAACAAACAATTCTTCACTTTGCGCGCCAAATGTCACTGTTGCGTTCGTTTTGTTTCACGATTGAACTTGTAGCAATATTCATGAAAAATAGATCTAAAAAATTGTGATCGTTTTACAACCTTTGAAGAAGTTACCAAAATCATAATTAAATAATAAATTGAACAATACATTTTTACCAATACAAAAATAATTAAATTAGGTTGGATATTTCTTTTTAACCTTACTACCCAATAAAGCAAAACGGAACGTTTTGAGATATGATCTTACTATTAATCTACGATAGCGATCTATATGTAACCGTAGTTAGGTTAGAGTTTCAGACCAACCATCATACGAACAAGACATGGCTGTATGGACTAAAGTCCTTTGCCTTTCCCATTAGGGATAAATTAATATCATCATCGTAGTTAGGTTATTGAAATCAGCCGTAAGTCAGTAAAGGTAAAAAAGGACCGCAAATTCTACAATTTTTTTCAATCAAAAATTTAGTTTTGTAACATTTTAATAACAAAACTCTCTTTCTCTTAATTTTAGTACAAGTTTAATTACTTTGACCGAACTTTCAGTTAACAAGCACTTTGTAATTTATTTATTAATTCAAAACATGTTTTAAAATAACAATAGTAAACTTATTATATTTTATAAGCGTCACACTTGGTAAGCTATAAATCTTAAGAATATTCTTTTGTAATCTAAAATGTATTAAATATAAAGTGTTTATTAAATTTCCTTAAAATAGTTGAATATTGAAACGACACTCATATCTTGCGGAGAGTTTATAATAATGTTTCAGACCTCATATGAAACTGGAAATGGTAGGGAATAGTTGCCCGTTGAATTTAAGTAAACTTCCGGTAGCCAAACGAATTGAATAAGGTCTCATTATTCAGTCATAAACTTGACAGAAGAAACGTCTGTGGCCCATAGACTGGTCCTATAGAGTATCTTTGTATCAAATAAGAAATAAAAATTATGCCATAAAATTGCAATCAAAAATCGATGAGTGCAAATGAATGAACAAAATCACTGGAAATGCTCATTGCATACAACTCTTGATATTCGATAGTTTTCATGGAAGGAAGTTATAAACAAGTAGACAATATTTAATTACTAACTTATTAAACTAAATTATTAACAGTTAATTACTGTGGACAAATGGAGGCCTGTACACACAAACGATACAAACTAGATCATCCTTTCTAGAATAAGTAATAGGAGATATTACTTCATATAAGAATGTATTCAATTTTAGAGAATATAAGAAAGTATTAACACATACATTTGGGGTTGACGATCAAATCAATTGCAAATTACTGGGCAACTTGATTGCTGCTAAAATAAATAAGGAGTATAAAATTTTTCTTTTCCTATAATTGGGTTTTCGATAATTCTCACTCACCAAATATAACGCAGAGCCAAATATACACTCAACATTTGGATGTCTATCCCACATAATGACGAAGGTATGGGCATCTCTTAAAGCACTCTCTTTCACAAGAATGCAGTTGTAATGTGGCTTTAATATGTCACAATGATAGTTTACTTATTATTTCTTATATTTTATTTGAAAGATACATTGCGGTCCATTCCTTAGCATCACCATTGGTCATCCAGAGGCGGATGATGATGGTTTCTCCTTAGTGATACAATTTTATCATTAACTGTACAAAGAGTTGCTCTGCAACCCTTATTGTGGTGAGTGGAGCATCTCCAGAGGATCTTGGCGCAGTTTGGTCTGTACGGGTCCTTCTTCATCGAGAATCGGTACCCTTCTATTGTGATCAGTTTCTTTCCTTTCGCCGACTCGATGACTTCGTAAGGTGGTATATACGGACCTACCAACATAGTAATAGGTATAATTAAAGCGGAATAAAGTTATCTAGTCACTCTTTACTTAAGAACAAATGGTGAAAAACTTGCATTGCATGCGTCTTACTAGTTTAATTATTTGTTTTATTATAACATTTTGTACAACATTTCTATTCTAGCATATTTTCACAGGTTTGGTGTCCCTGTAACGCGAACTTCTTCGCGTTATAGGGACACAAAACGTTTGAGCAAATGAAAAATTTACTGTCATCCGTTTAATGCTTTGAAGTTTTGTATCAAGACTTATCGTCTTTTTAAATCATACTCAAAATCCGACCCGAAGTAATAATAAGTTAATAGACAAAATAAAAACTAACTTTCCACGTTTATTAAGTCTGTTAACATATAGGATATTTTAAACATTTTACAACTTTGTAACAACACGAAATTGATCTTTGGGAAGATCATGATTATGTATGTTCCTTGTGTACACAATTTTATCTCTTATCGTATGCAAAATAGCTGTACAGCCTTTCTTGTAGTTAGTAGCGCATCGCCAATGGATCTTCAGGCAATGCAATGTCCTCTTGTCTTTCTTTCTGGAGAATCGGAAGCCATGGAGGCATATTATCCGGTTACCTCTAATCGTCTCCAGTATTTGGTAAGGCGGGAAAACTGTAAAGTGACAAAGGAAATGTTAGTTGGATGTTCTTGGCTAGTTAAACTTACTATTGGATTCAATCAGTGCTTAATAAAGCCTACCCCACAGATTAAAACAAAGTACGATTCTGAATCTTTGGACTGGGAGATTGTTCACAAAGTAAAATAACTTGTCATCGATCTTCTTCATGTGTTGCCGTACACAGGCTTCGCGAAAAGATGTTGCATCTTTTTGCATTTTTTACTGCATTTACCAAGGGGAGTGGCATAAGAAATAGTTCGGATTCCAGCAGTTCAGTTTAACCATCGTACATCGCGACGGTAATGTAAAAATACAAATAAAATTTAAATGTTTATTTGTATTTTTACATTACCTATTTTTAGCCTTTTTTATTATTGAGTTTATTGCTATACCCATTTCAGTATATGTGTTGACTGGTAAAGAATTTTAGCATTTAATCCACTCCTCGTAAAACTTTATATTGGTTAATGTCATTACGGTAAATAAATAAAAGAAAATAGAGGTAAATACCAGACACAAAAAAAAAACAAAAGTCATCTACTGCAGTGAATCATTTGTAGATTAAGCAGTCGTCAGCGCCATTTTCGTTAATTAGCGGCATTCTTTCGTTCCGTTCATACAAAATTAAATTTATAATATAATTAGTTAAAGTGTACATGGCAGAGTCAGACAGCAGCTAAGCCTATCAGACGCATGGATAGATGTGTTAGCAACTGGGCTTAGCTCGATCGGCAAAGGGCCATTCATTAAAAGACATTGGTAGATTTTGACAGTGATAGAGCTACACTGCAGTTTGTTTCCACCTGCATAATGAATGGGTCAGCTCGACCGGGTTATGACCACACCGTCACAGAATACCAGCGTAAAATAACAGCATAATGTTGCTGTGAGTGTTTCCTCTGGTGAGTGCGGAGATCCGGACACTTTTATTACTGGTGATGAGGCATTCCATTTCAGTCCTCAAGGATGACAACGCATCTGCATTATGATTCCTTGTCAAGGAAGAATGTAGATATCATGGGAATCACTTACCATCAAGTGAACTATGTGCTCGTTAGTTACTCTGGATGTAATAAAAAAAAGGATATCTTGTAAGGATACTTAAAATCGCAGCTTAAAATTGTTGTGTTACGTAAAAGAAATCGAAGACGATATTTAGTGCTAATGAGGCAAACCATCTTAGCCCCCGGAAGTGACATTTGCATCTTGGGCAAGATGCAAATGTGTCGTCAGCCTCAGCTAATAATGAGCAATGAAGAATTAAAAGAAAAATAGACAGTGATAATAGTATTTTTTTTAATGTTCTTAAATAATACCACCAATTGGCAATTTGGTATAAATAAAACAAATTGTTTTAAACAACGAGAAATATATTTGGAACGTACAATACTTAATTGAACAAAATTATCGTCATATAAAAAAAAGTTGTATCTATCTACTTTTATCTTAATCAGAGTAGCAAGAAGTAGATACATATAGAGATACTCAGAACTATGCCCAGGCCCACTGTACCTCCACAGTTTGATGTATAAACAGCTCTAGGTAACTATAGCAACTGTCTACCTTGTTGGAGATAACAAAAGCGAGAGCATATTATGTTAAATCCACCCCTAATATTATTATAATATTACTACTATTTAAGTAATTAATTAATATTAATATGTGCCTAACGGTTAAGTTAATATTATAACAAAATATCTAAATATATATCTCAGTATTTAAGCGTTAACTTTTAATTCACTTCTAACCACTTGCTCCGGGGTGAAGGGAAATATTTAAAAAATATTTCACAGTCGTGACGTACGCCAATCCGCAGTGGAGACGCATGCTTGACTATGCTCTAACACTCTCTAGACCTAGATTCTGTTGATGTTGATGATGTTAGCCTATGCGGCTCTTACAGCTTCATCGGACTGAAATAAAGCGGAAATAAACGTCCGTGAGCTGGTTGTGTAGTTTGGTTCTCTTACTTACTCAAAGCGCTCATACACTGAGCGTGTCGGTCTGCTCTGATCACGTTCCTATCTGATAGTGCCACCTAAGATGCCAGTTCCCTAGCTATTGTAGGATTCTCCACTCTCTAGAGAGCAGGCCTATGCACATTAATGGGATTTACATATATAGACTTTTTTTAACATATTTCATTCATGTTTTTGGGCTGGGTGGTACAGGTAAAATTCGCGGGTTCACTCTCTTCACCCACATCAGAATTACTGATAAAATTATTTCAATTGGCGCGTTCCCAGAGTCACTCGTTCACACATTTATTTATAATAGTATTTTCTAGGTGACTGAAAAAAAAAATCGCCATTTCTGTTCACAACCAAAAAGAAAAATCATATTTTGTATTGGATTTTTTCTTAATACTCAATTAATGAATTTCAACATGATACATGACTTTTTGGTTGTGAACAGAAAAAATTTTGTGTATATATATATAGTAACAAAATACACATTGAGTATTAAGGAAGAGTTCAAGACATATATACTACAACAACAACATATATATATATATATATATACATATATATATATACATATATATATATATACATATATATAATAGTGTACACTATTTGGGTTTTTATTTACTTTATTATCGACAAGCGAAATATTAAAATAATTAGATAACAGACACAGTTGCTACGAAGCCGTAATTGAACAGAAAAAAGTTAAATTAAATTAGATTCAACGACTTCTACATCCCAGTTTTTTTATTTTATTTTACCCACAGTTCACCTGGTGGTAAGTGATTCCTGTGGCCCATGACATCTACATTCATCCTTGACGAGAAATCATAATGCAGATGCGTTGTCACCATAGAGAACTGAGAAGGAATGCCTCGTCGCCAGTAATGCCTTTAGCATTAAATCCACTCCTCGTAAAACTTTATAATGGTTAATGTCATTACGGTAAATAAATAAAAGAAAATAGGGGTAAATACCAGAAACAAAAAAAATAATAAGTCACCTACTTCTCAGTAATTAGATTAGAATCATTAGATTAAGTAGTCGTCAGTGGCGTTATTTTGTTAATTAAGGTCTTTTTAATAAAGGTCTCCGGATCTCGACACTCACCAGACGAAACACAGCATTATTATGCTGCTATTTCACGTTGATATACTGTGAGGGCGTTGTCCTACCCGGTAGATCTGACCCAGTCATTCTGTATTTAGAAACAAACTACGGCGTAGCTCTACCACTGTTAAGTTAGTTCTACCACTGTTAAGTTAGTTCTACCACTGTCAATGACCCAATCACAGTTTTATAATACTATGGACAGATATACTTTACTACTACTTTCTATGGAGGCGACAATGTGTAGTATAGTTTACTTAAACACAGTATCAACCGCTGGCAAATCCAGTGCTAGAAACTGACAAAATAAAAAAAAATCAATTTTTTTATAACATTAGCGCACAGTCCTGGTAATAAGTGATAACTGCGGTCCAAAAAATCTACATCCATTCTCAACAATGATTCAGATTCATGTAACAAATGCGTTGTCACCCCTGACAACTGAGATAAAACAACTCGTTACCCAAAATTGGATCTAGGGACCCAATTTTGGGTAACGAGTTGATTTCAATTTCAAATTCAAAAAATTCAATTACACTACTCATATGAAACTATTAATCCCACGCAGTTGAAATTACTATTATTGTATATGTATTTATAATATTATCGCGTGTAATTTAAAAAAAAAATCTTGACCTTCATGCCAAATACAAGACCAAGATGCTGCGCAGTTTTTCTGCGTAGAACGTCAAACACCACATCTGTCCGTCTCGGCCATAAGTGCTGTAAGGCATTCGAAACGTCGGCACTTAATAAAGGTTACAATTAAACGCGACAAAATCCCTAAAATTAGTTGAATGAATTATGATAGCTTCGCGTATTATCTGTATAATCTCGAATTAAATCTGTTAATCAGTGGCTTATGGTTGTGTTGATTTCTCGCCATGATGATGATATCGTCAATTGTGTAGAGGACCGCGTTACATCTCCTCCCAGCGTGCGTTGAGCACAACCATCTTTTGGTGGACTTCGACTGGTAATCCTTCTTGTTGTAAAATGTATACCCGTTGAGACTTATCAACGTGTTCCCTTTGCGAGACTGGATGTAATTCGCTGTGAAAAAGAAAACGACATAAATATATACACATTAATACAATAATGAGTTTAAAAATAGTTAAGAATATACAATTGTTGTACTATGATTTTATTTACTTACGTATTCGATAACGACTACAATATAATCGTGTATTCGCTAGAGTCTAAATAAACAAACATACGATATCCGCGATGTGTAGTAGATAGACGTGTTCCGATTTCCATTCAATACAAATATTGATACGATACAAATCGACGAATGCATCTTTTCTCCAAACATATTGTATATACTGAATTAGGGTAGGCGACGACAAATGGGAGGGGTTTGGCTGGCTATGGCTATTAATTTAATTGGTGCGCGGATTGTAGAGCGCGCGTTTGAATGTGCAGTTGAAATAGTAACCTTAAGATATAACCGGAGTCGATATCGTCCGTAAGTTGAACAATATCGGTACGAATTAAATTTTATAACAAAATAATTGTTTTTATGTAAAATCTTTATTTACAACATATTATCACGATATTTACTTAAAAAGTAAAATACATTACTTGTTATTAATAAATAATTATTTGGTAAATTCTATGCTATAAATCCATGCCGTCATATAGTATCTCTGTTACGTTTTCCCCTCTTTTCTTAACATTTTTTTAATGTATACGTAATACAAATTATTATAGTAAGACCCGAAATTAATGTATGCGACTGTCTTTTATTTCTCTAAGAGCAATTGTTTAGTTTCTTATCAGTTATTCTCGATGGGTTATATTATGGCGTATCTTCACATACATTAGAAACAACAGTAGCTCTGAAAATAACTGTTTGATACACTGTTCTCAATGAAACCAAGAACATTAGTCCTGAAAAGGACTGGTCAATGTTCAACAAGAATAATAGCCCTGAAAAGGACTGACAGATAATTTACAGCGGGCGTCGTGTGGTAGTGTGCGGTGAGTGACCTTGTGCCGCCGTTGTGTTCTGTGCATATTTCTATATATATATATAGAAAAAATTTCATGGCACGGAGAATAAGTAGAACTCAAAAGTGTCTGTAGAATTTATTTTACCAAAAACTTTTTGATTTCCTATATTTCTATGCGTGATAAAAGAACAAGCAGTTCACCTGATGGCAAGTGGCCCATGATACCTACGTTCATCATCGGTAAGAAATTATATAATGCAGATGCATTGTCATGAATGAGGAACAAATAAAATACCACGTGACCGGTAATAGAAACCCTATTACCGGTAATAGTTTCTTAATTCAATGCTCATATTTCAGGTGATTGAAGGTAGGTCTATGGTTGTGCTCATCTCTTAACATCACAATCACGTCTTCCACCGTGTATACAACAGCTTTACATCCTCTGCTGAAGTGCGTAGAGCAGACCCAGCGTTTCTTGTATGACGTAATGCTCTCCTTTGTCTTTTTATAATAAAAAGTGAAGTTGCCAATGCTAAGCAAAGTGTTTCCCCTTTGTGATCTCACGAAAGTAGCTGGAAATAAAGAGATAATTGATTAATGATTACACAAATTTAGTGTTGTGTTAATGACATCCAAGATCAAGAGAAATCAATAATCCTTGTGGACTAAGACTGAGGAACTTCCTCGTTACATATTATTACTGGTTAGGTTAGGCTACCTACAGCCTAATATGACCTCCAAATACTCCTTAGATACCATTTTCGATCTATAGTCCGACAGATATTGGATATAATACTAAGCTAGTTTATCAATTACATTAATATTTCACAGACATTAATAATTCAGTTCTCTAACTTCTTTGACATTATTTCACAGTTCTATATAACTTTATAGAAAATTGACTTACTGAATTTTTTTTTAATTCACGGCGTCTTTAACAAGAAAATTTTAGCTACTCGGCAGATTCCAAATTATAAGTGATACTGTTTCAAATAATCTTTTAAATAATAATTGTTTTAAATAATCTTTTAATATGATATCTATCTATCTAATACTAAAGATTATATAAAGAATTATTAAAGCCTGTCATTGAAAAATAAAAAAAATATTTACACAATCTCGAACATCTTTATTTGTTCATTAGTAATTTCTCAGTGTAATTCATGAATTTTATCACATAATAAAATTATTGTTACTTGTATAGTGCTAAGGGTTAAGTGTTAAGTGAGAAATATATACTGCACGTTATCTATTTAAATAAAAATGATACAGTAGACTTAAAGTTCAACGTCAAAGTCGTTGTCTTGTCGTTTCCCTTGTCGAGATGTTACGAAATATGCTGAAATAGAATACATGACCCAATTTAAGGTGTATGCTGATTGTTAATATATTATATATGCAATAGTTAACATATATCGAGCATTACCATAAAGGTTTACTTTATATTTAGTACCAATAATACTGGCCTTCTACGGCATTGTTCTTGCCACCTGCGGTGTGAACTTAATGACGTAAATGAGGTAGAAAAATTATAAATACCTCATGAAGTTGCCGCTAGTACGCAGGCATAAATATTTAGTAACTAGTGATTTACTTAAAGTATTTTATAGTCGTTTCAAGTATACAGTTTCAAGGACAGGATATAGTTATAATTGTAATAATTGCCTTAACTTTGCGTATCGAGAAAAGCAGATTGGTAGTGAAATGTTTAATTGAAGTTTATTGAAGAATTCCACTTATCAAGGCACACTTATAAAAGTTGTTAAAATGTATATAATATAATTTTGATGGCAGTGCATGGTCCCCACAAAAGCTAAGGGAGGGGCCCTACCCTGACTGTGCATTAGTAGTTTACTTAGCAGTATTTTGGACACAAAGGGTAAGATATTTTTTTAAAAGGTACGAGTAAAAACACAAATTTTATGTATGTAACTATTTTTATGTGTATGGTTTTTTTATAAAGAATATTAGCAATGCCATTAACATTACTAATATTCCGATTAACCACTGCAACTAAGCTTGAAATGCTTGTGCTAGGAGATGGTTCACGACAATAGACCAATTGTGGATTCGAACCTACGTTACCTTAGGTTTCGCAAACCGTACCCTAAACCATTAGGCTATTTAGGCTTCGAATAAGTAAATCAATATAGTTACTGGTGAATATGTTGATAAGGTTTCTAGTTTTTTTTTAATTTAATACTCATATTTGTGATGATTGAAGGTAGGTCCATGGTTGTCCTCCTCTTTCATTGCCACAATAACGTCTTCCACAATGTTTCTTGTGTGGCGTCATACTCTCTTTTGACTTTTTATGGAAAAAAGTGTAGTTGCCAATAGTAAGCAAAGTGTTCCCTCCGTGAGATATCACAAAAGTAGCTGAAAAAATAATAGACAGGTTAATTGATTAATATTATCACGCCACAAAATATATGTGGATTCAATAATGTTAATTGTTGTATTCGATGATGGCAAATCTGAAGGACATAGTGTATCTTTACCCTCCTCCTTTACCCCTAAAGTTTAAAAACTCGAAAAAGCCATTGCTTGGCACTGGTTGTAGAGTATAAAACCAGAATTGCTCCAATGCGAATTTGTGATTTGGTTGTGATTTTTTTTCTGTCCTCTGAGATTTGGGGCAACTCTGTCCCTTTAACCGTCCCTTTAACTGCCAACGCTTTAATAGATTCATTACAACTTATATAACAAGATCAACAATATTTTTCGAAAATGAAAAAAAATATTATCACAATCTCGAACATTTTTATTTGTTTACTAATAATTTCGAAGTGGATTTTTTTTATAATTATATATATTATATTTTTTTACAATAACTTTATTGTATAATTTCTTATACAATAAAGTTATTAAGACTCATATAGTGTTTAGAGTTAAGTGCCGAATCCGCAAGACGAATTATGCATGCTACATTTACAATAAATTACGTAGAAAAATAGATTCATGTAGTTATCATAAATCTTGACTGTGTGGTGATTTATTTAGCCATTATTCACTTAACCTGTTTCTAACACAGCGATAATAGGACTCGAAGAAAGTGCAAAACTACATTGAAAAAAATCTCTACTAACCACGATGAAATCCCATACGATGATATCTAATGGGATTATATCACTGCCTGCCTTAGCTTGTCCCAACTCTTAATTCCAATAATTTACGTTTCCGCTTGTACACCTCACCTATATAGACCTTACGCCTGTCATCATTATCAAATTTGTTCAGGGCTATTTAAAATTTCAAGAAAACTTATACGTTTTTCAAACCTTATTTTGGTGTGTGCCGCCGTTGTGTTCTGTGCGTATTTCTTGAAGAGAAAATATTGGTTTGGCATGGAGAATAAGTATCTGTCAGTCCTTTTCAGGGCTATTATTCTTGTTGAACATTAACCAGTCCTTTTCAGGACTAATGTTCTTGGTTTCATTGAGAACATTGTATCAAACAGTTCTTTTCAGAACTATTGTTGTTTCTAATACATGTGAAGATACGCCACAATATTTTTAACATGTGGTAGCGATGAACACTTCAAAAGTGTCTGTAGAGTTTATTTTACCAAAAACTTTTTGATTTCCTATATTTCTATGTGTGATAAAAGAACAAGCAGTTCACCTGATGGCAAGTGGCCCATGATACCTACGTTCATCATCGGTAAGAAATTATATAATGCAGATGCATTGTCGTGAATGAGGAACAAACAAAATACCACTTGACCGGTAACAGAAACCCTATTACCGGTAATAGTTTCTTAATTGTTATGTAATATTCCATATTTCAGGTGATGCAAGGAAGGTCTATGGTTGTGCTCATCTCTGAACATCACAATCACGTCTTTCACCGTGTAAACAACAGCTTTACATCCTTTGCTGAAGTGCGTAGAGCAGACCCAGCGTTTCTTGTATGACGTAATGCTCTCCTTTGTCTTTTTATAATAAAAAGTGAAGTTGCCAATGCTAAGCAAAGTGTTTCCCTTTTGTGACCTCACGAAAGTAGCTGGAAATAATGAAAAAATATAATTGATTAATGATAACACATATTTAGTGTTGTATTATTCCTTCATGGGGGATCCCTGATTGGCAAGTCAATGACATCCAAGATCAAGAGAAACCAATAATCCTTGTGGACTAAGACTGAGGAACTTCCTCGTTACATATCATTACTGGTTACGTAGGTAGCCTTATATGACCTCCAAATACACCTTAGATAACATTTTCGATCTATAGTCCGACAGATATTGGATGTAATACTAAGCTAGTTTATCAATTACATTAATATTTCACAGACATTAATAATTCAGTTCTCTAACTTCTTTTACATTATTTCACAGTTCTATATAACTTTATAGAAAATTGACTTACTGAATTATTTTTAATTCACGGCGTCTTTAACAAGAAAATTTTAGCTACTCTGCAGATTCGAAATTATAAGTGATACTGTTTTAAATAATCTTTTAAATAATAATTGTTTTAAATAATCTTTTAATATGATGATATCTATCTATCTAATACTAAAGATTTTATAAAGAATTATTAAAGCCTGTCATTGAAAAATAAAAAAAATATTAACACAATCTCGAACATCTTTATTTGTTCATTAGTAATTTCTCAGTGTAATTCATGAATTTTATCACATAATAAAATTATTGTTACTTGTATAGTGCTAAGGGTTAAGTGTTAAGTGAGAAATATATACTGCACGTTATCTATTTAAATAAAAATGATACAGTAGACTTAAAGTTCAACGTCAAAGTAATAAATAACACAGACAGAAAGAAAATTTATACAATTATCAACACAAATCTACCGTTCAATGAAAGAGTGGGGATTGATTTGAGTATTGTTCACCAAGGTTTGCTTGTTTCAAACATATAATAAAAAAAGACTCAGAGTGCAAAATTTCAAACAAATCACTACCAGCGATGATAATAAGAAAATCGATGTCTTTTCAAAAATCATTGTCTTGCGTAATGATACTTTCACGTCATAGCTCAAATTGCCAAAGATATCTTAGGATTAAATTATATGCAGCTCGGCTTTCAAGATAGTCCGCGATAGCTATACTGCAAGCCTGTTATGATAATGAAGTCAGTTGTAAAGATTTTATCATGTTTTTGAAACCGATTTCTAACTATAACACAGAAAACTTAGTTAGTTTAGTTAATGTTACCTAGTTTATTTAAGTCTATTTTTTGAGGAATTTAGCAACATAATTTTATTTTCCTTTCTTAACTCTATCTTTATTTAAAAGCTAAGCACAATTTTCGACTAGAGACTATCAAATAACGTATTTGGCTAAAGTTTATTCACAATATTTTTTAAATTCTTTATCTTATTCTTTATAAACGTATTAGATTTATACAACTTCACAACACTAACGAATGTGGAGTATCGAGAACTACTCCAATATTAATTTTCCGGCGTTTTTCTTTCGCTCGGTGATGGGTAATCTTCATGGCAGATTGTATAATTTAACAAGTACCAATTTTATCGGAATAATTCGGTCTTCATTGCAGTCTATGTGGGAAGCAATAGTGTAAGGTAATGCGATGATATGATGATACTGAAGAAAGCCATCTTGGGTCATTCCTTCTTGTAAAATGTTATGGAAATACAAAATAAATTCCCGGACTCCCAAAGCGGTTTTAATGTATCTACGGCTCGTATTCCTGTTACTGGAGGAACCGTAGTGTTTTATTACATTTCTTGATTTTTTTATATCCTTATTAATTTTTAACTGTATATTTTATAGTCTTATTCAAAGACATTAGTCCCCATTAACATTTCCCAAAATGTATCAAACTTTTATAAATTTAAAATGTTTTAGATTTAGTGATTGCGGAAAGTATAATAACTTGACAAACTAATATTCAGAGAATTATATTTCAGGTGGATGGTTGTGATTATTATCACATACAATAATAACTTCATTCACAGTGTAGAGCTTCGCCTTACATCGGAAGATCATCCGTCTAGAGCAGCCCCATCTCTCCTTTACACAGTTTGACCTTCTTTTGTCCTTCATCAATATAAATTTGTACCCGTCTATTAAAGCTTGTCGTTTCCCTTGTCGAGATGTTACGAAATATGCTGAAATAGAATACATGACCCAATTTAAGGTGTTATTATATTATATATGCAATCGTTAACATATATCGAGCATTACCATAAAGGTTTACTTTATATTTAGTACCAAGAATACTGGCCTTCTACGGCATTGTTCTTGCCACCTGCGGTGTGAACTTAATGACGTAAACGAGGTAGAAAATTTATAAATACCTCATGAAGTTGCCGCTAGTACGCAGGCATAAATATTTAGTAACTAGCGATTTACTTAATGTATTTTATAGTCGTTTCAAGTATACAGTTTCAAGGACAGGATATAGTTATAATTGTAATAACACAAATTTTGTGTATGTAACTATTTTTATGTGTATGGTTTTTTTATAAAGAATATTAGCAATGCCATTAACATAACTAATATTCCGGTTAACCACTCCAACTAAGCTTGAAATGCTTGTGCTAGGAGATGGTTCACGACAATAGACGACCTTAGGTTTCGCAGGCCGTACCCTAAACCATTAGGCTATTGAGGCTTCGAATAAGTAAATCAATATAGTTACTGGTGAATATGTTGATAAGGTTTCTAGTTTTTTTTTAATTTAATACTCATATTTGTGATGATTGAAGGTAAGACCATGGTTGTCCTCCTCTTTCATTGCCACAATAACGTCTTCCACAATGTTTCTTGTGTGACGTCATACTCTCTTTTGACTTTTTATGGTAAAAAGCGTAGTTGCCAATAGTAAGCAAAGTGTTCCTCCATGAGATGTCACAAACGTAGCTGAAAAATAATAGACAGGTTAATTGATTAATGTCATCACGCCACAAAATATATGTGGGTTCAATGTTGTTAATAGTTGTATTCGATGATGGCAAATCTGCAGGACATAGTGTAAAAAGCCATTGCTTGGCACTGGTTGTAGAGTATAAAACCAGAATTGCTCCAATGCGAATTAGTGATTTGGTTGTGATTTTTTTCTGTCCTCTGAGATTTGGGGCAACGCCGTCCCTTTAACTGCCAACGCTTTAATAGATTCATTACAACTTATATAACAAGATCAACAATATTTTTCGAAAATGAAAAAAAATATTATCACAATCTCGAACATTTTTATTTGTTCACTAATAATTTCAAAGTGGATTTTTTTTATTCATGCAATTTCTTATACAATAAAGTTATTGAAACTCATATAGTGCTTAGAGTTAAGTGCCGAATCCACAAGACGAATTATGCACGCTATCCTTACAATAAATTACGTAGAAAAATAGATTCATGTAGTTATCATAAATCTTGACTGTGTGGTGATTATTTAGTTACCTGTTTCTAAAACAGCGATAATAGGACTTGAAGAAAGTGCAAAACTACATTTAAAAAAATCTCTACTAACGACGATGACATCCCATACGATGATGTCCAATGGGATTATATCATTGCCTGCCTTAGCTTGCCCCAACAGATAATTCCCATAATTTACGTTTCCGCCAGTACACCTCACCTATGTAGACCTTACTCCTGTCATCATTATCAAATTTGTTCAGGGCTATTTAAAATTTCAAGGAAAACTTACACGTTTTTCGAACTTTTTTTTGGCTGTCTGTGTGATGCTGTTGGTCCGGAGACTTTACAGCTTCATTCCAATATGGAGTATATCCAGGGGATAACCTCCCGATATGAACGATGCTAGCAATTCTGTCACGAGGATTGCTAATCGTTGCACCACCGTTGTGTTCCGACCCTTGTGGACGAATAACCTTGACGACAAGAGCGGAGGGCGTAACTCGGCTAGAACCGCTATCCAATAGTGAGGATAGGTCGATTTTAAAAGTGGCCTAGATCATGAGTTGTTCAAACCTATTTATATATATAGTTAATGGTGATGACAGCAGTCCAGGATATCACAAACTAGAGGATAGTCTAAAGAATGAAGATGAATAACCCTTAGTATATATAATAGGATATCCCTTAGTATATATAATTAGGACTCCTTTATTTCACTTATGAAACATGGAGATATTGAATGATAATAATCTAACGTGATGATATCGATAATAATAATTGTAATCATTTGGGTTTTTTTTTCTGAACTAACAATTAATTAGATTAACGAGACGTAGTAGTATTATTAGTAGTAGTAATTTATACGTAGTATTTGATAAACACTATTATATATAGAAACGAAACTGAATATTAAAAGAAAGTCAATTAGTACAAAAGACGTAAAATTTTCGTCCCCTTAACATTACACTTGACTGGTGGAGGATGGTTGTGGGTGTTCTTGATTACTGTGATGCAGTCATCGACGGTGTACAACTTGGCGGTGCAAGAGCAACTGTAATGCGACGAGCACGTCCATCTTGTTTTCTCAGTAGCGTCGGACTTCAACCTTTTGGAGTACTTATAGCCATCGTAGAACACCATCTTCCGACCTTTCTTCGACAACGCCATCACAGCTGAAAAGTATTTTTGATTAAAAACAGTAACGTTAAAAATATCCATTTGCCAACATTTAACACGGTAGAAAATTTTTATAATTTAGGACTAGACAGTAGTTATTATTATGATAACTAACTTAACTTACTTCTTAGTGGATGAAGTAATTTAAGATAGGAGCTAATGGTATTTGAAACGTAATTTTGAATTAAAATCGGTATTAAAAATATTCTTTTGACAACTATTTTATAATTTAAAACTATACAGCCCGGCAATTTTTTTTATGTGCTTTACTATAAGAATGAATGCCTTTTCCCGTACTTTGACAGATGTAAGTCTTGCCTTCTTTAATAGAAATTATAAGCTAACAAGATAAAATATAATAAAAGTTATGAATCCCTCATTCAATGAAATAGTATAATAAAACGTGTGTAGTGAGTAGTAAAAAGAGGAATCAAAAATGTTGTCTTCCAGATTCAAAGAGCATTTGGCATTTTGGCACCGGATTTATATGTGTAAAAATCTACTACATCTACAAAACAAAACCATAAAATACACATAATCTGTATTTAGGTTTTACGAGTACCTCTGACTATTGTGACAGTTGCCTCGTTTACTCATAGAATACTTCTGTAGAATACTTAGCAAGGAAGATTCTCTAGAGGCAACCTGGTGTTGTCAAACGATACTAGCCCCTAATTATGGACAAAAATGGCTCAGGAATAATTATAATATGATGATACTATAATATTAAAAAAATGCTACTTAACCATAATATAATACATAAACAATATTTCATATCATTGAAATAAAACAATATTATTCATTTAGATTACCTTATATTTTATTATTTAGTTGACACTACATGTAGTTCTTAAAATACTTATGACTGTATTTTAAACACCATCATAAATCTTTATTTATTTTTAAATACAAGTCCGGGAGAAACATACAAAGTTTAAAGAACAATTTTGTGTTCATTAAGTCTTTGTATTGTATAACCCGGCTAGATTGACGCATACGCAGATGCTGGAGACGTCAGCCCTATAGGGTGCTGGTTATAACAGACGGCGCACGCGCACTAGATCAATTTATTTGTTACAACTATACAGTCAAAAAAAGTTAAAAAATTAATTAGTCAGGGCAATCGGCAATTTTCTTCTGTTAAACTAAACTTAATAAATTATACATATCTGCACATATGTCAATTGTGATCATATTATATGATGAAGAAAGCTGATCGAATCAGAGATTACTAAATAGATTATATCCATTATGAATGTTGTACACGTCTATTTATGTTACTTTAATTAAAACGGTTAAATCGATTATATTAATTTAAGACCACTTACTTTTTCATCTCGCTCACAGAACTTTATGCATTCCGACAATATTACAATATATTCATCCGCAAACCGGTATCGCACTCAGGTTTTGCATCCAGGAGAGCGTTGAGCATGGTGACGACACGAGGCATGACGAATAATTTACGTTCGCGACTACGACTGTAATGGCTCGGCACGAAATCGACGTAGTTAGCTCATCGCTCAGATCTGGAGCATCAATCGTCCCGCAAAAATATTTGGCATTAGGATTTACTGGTATGCTCATCATCTAATACGCTGTGGCCCACGGTAACAAGGAGGAATTTGTTATGGTATAAATAAGGTTAATATCCATTAAGGCACTTATATAAGTATCTCAATAATGTATTTTGAATGTTTTACAAAAGGAGCGTCCAATACGTAATCGTCACTTTAGTTTCTTGCATTTGCATACATAGCATTTATAAGATTCCTTTGCTAATGCATATAGGCTATATAGGCATGAAAAGTAAAATTTCCGTCAAAAGAAACATCAAGATCTTTTATCGTGTTAGTTCGAGTCATAACATTACTGTGTTTTATAATTGTAGCAGATTTTATAATATATTGATAGTCAGACTTCTTTAAATTTCATTCTTTCACTGGGTTGACATGAGGTATGATGATGTGATGATGTAATGATGAGATATATGATGAATTCTATATGATCAGAGTAACGCACTGTGTCGATTCGTACCATAAAATCTAAAGTTGGATGAAATGCGTCTGGAGCATGAATGAAAGCAGCGACGGTGACCTCTGACATGCTATCGCTTTCCTGGACCAAATTTACATCTAATCTACAAATTACTAATAACTAAATTTCACACAACTTTCAAAAAATAGCTATAACAGTGTTATATTCATAGATGTACATTTAAGATTTAGGACATCAGTCTTACAAATTAACCTTTCAACATTTATGGAACTTTCAACTTTGTTAAACCTGTTCATCACATAATAAAGTACATTATATTAATGATAAACTTAATAAATATAAAAGAAAAGAAAAGTAAGATAAAATTAAGTGTATTGATTTTTAAAAGCTGGTATTTAGTGCGTTTCAATGTTAATAGATTTACCAGAACGTACCATGAATGAGTTGCTTGCACAACAAACAAGTTATCCACAAACTTTGTGTTGTGAGTAACCTACTTATCACAAACACCAAACAGCGAAATTATTTAGACTTCACTAGATGATGGCGACATATTACAGTAACATTACTTCTTGCTTGGCAATCTCTATTGTAAAAATGACAAGAAGCCATATCTGGGCACAACTGTACAACGTAACATTTAATTACGTAACGTTCTTTAAAATTCCAAGGTCATTCGAATGATTAACGTTATCTTCAAGAAGTAATAAATAAAACAGAAAAAAAAATCAAATAGTTATTTAAACAAATCTTGCCCGTACAGTAGAAAAGTGGGATTTAATTTTGGTATTGTGCACTTAGCCCATATTTACGGAGGTTTGCCTGTTAGGCAGCGTAAAAGGACTCAAACAGAGCACAGTGTTTAAAGAAACGAACACGACCATAAAATGGAAATAAGCGGAACTATAATTCATTCGCGAAATAACACTGTCTTCGTGCCTACGCTCAATCTGTCTATCTAATTTAGATAAAATTTTAAGACTTTCTTCCCCTTCACGTTACGCATCACTGGTGGCGGGTGGTTGTGAGTATTCTTCATCATTATGATGAAATCATCGACGGTGAACAACTTTGCGATACACGTTGGCCTAGAATGCGATGAGCACGTCCATCTTATTCTCTCAGTATAATCCGAACTCATCCTTTTGGAATACCTATAGCCATCGTAGAATACCATCTCGTGACCTTTCCTCGGCAAAGCAATCACAGCTGAAAAGTATTATCAATTAAAAGTTTTAAAAATAAATTATTAAAACACAGTAGAATGAATTTTATAATGTAAAACTTCAAAGAGTTTTTTATACAGTAAACTTATCCAAAATCGATGAGACAATTTATGACAGTTGCTAATAGTGCCAGTTATACATTATTAAAGTTGAATTCATAATAAAGTAATTGGGACATGTGATCATTTGACTTTATTTATCCTTTTGACAATCTCAGATCCTTTTGTGTTATGTCAAATTCGTTAGGAACTGTGTGTAGGGTCTTTGTACATCAAGGTTTTGACCCAAGTTTTACATAACGAAATGTTTATAATTTTATCACGTATCACGACTTGTTTATATATAGGCAGTTAATTCAACTTCAATGATTATTTTTTTTTTTTTGCAAAGTGAGTAAATAACACTTCCTGTGTAAGGATCGATTTCTGTATCTAGAATCTAAATTATCTAGCTGGTCATCAACTGGCTTTTCGAGTAAAATAACTTATGGCACATTTATTTCAACAACCATGCTTACACTTAGATAATTAAGGAAAACCTGTTATTGGCTTTACTTTTTAATTTATATTATTTGTTTTTAGTGTGTAAAAAACGCTGTTGGCTTCCTTAATAATAAATAATAAATAAATAAATAAATAATTTTTACTGATGATAAGATCTTTCTATTCCGTATATTTTTAATATTTTATTGGGGGTGCCAAACGAGCAAACGAGTGGTAAATGATTCCTGCGGCCAATGACACCCACATTCGTCCCCAATAAGGAATCATAATGCAGAGGGATTCTCATCCCTTAGGACTAAGATAGGTATCCGGAGACTTTTAAGACCATAATAACTGTCTCCTGACAAAAGACAGCAGCGGAATGCTACTATTTTCGCTGTTACCCTGTGAGAGCGTGGTCCTTCCCTGGTCGACTCATACATTCTGAAGCTAGAAACAAACTGCACCGTGACTCTACCACTGAAAATAATGAATATCAAATAACCAGAAAGACAACACCAATTATCTATTTCTTTTCATGATTATGCTCATTACATATGGCAACAATTTTATTATCCACTATATGAAGACACGCTCGGCAATATTTATTCTGCGTGCAACACCATCTTTTCTTCCCTGCTTTGTAGTTCCCCGGCTTTAGGTAGAACGTGTATTCCCCTACTTTGATATTAGTCTTGCCTTTTTTCGTTTTTATTAAGGTCACTAAAAAAACAGAAGAACACACAAATTATATCACAGTATTATATCTTTGAATTTTAAAATTCATATTTAGTTTAAATTTATCGTCGTATCGGTTCGGAACTACCGCTGGTGACAGCTGATTCTACAGAGTAGTTATGGAATCTATGTGGTCGGATCGGCGGACTTCACAAGTCTTCGAAATATTTTTTTTAATCTATCTCTTAGACATGCATGTTTCCTGATGATGTTTTTCTTCACTGCCAAGAATATTATAAATCAGCAATTACCAATTACTTTAGTGTCAGCACTGGTACTCGAACTCGGTTTGCTCGTGATTAGAGTCGCTAGCGCTTAGATACCGAGCTACAATGGCTCTCCTATAACCAAATGTTAATGTGTACACATTAATATTTGGTTAATGGCAACCGCGTGCCGGTAAACAGGATCAGCTCCAACTGATGTACAAAGTGACTAATGATCTGGTCTTGTAATAGTCTATGGAAGATGCCTTCGCTACTACAGTGGACTAATTATAGACTAAGAGAATGATTGTGATTATGATACTTACGAATTTCTTGGAAATCGTTTTAAGTGTGGAATGAAAAAAAACGAAATCCTTAAACATTTATTTGGTTATAACAGGAATTATAAATAAAATGCTTACTTCGTATAATATTTTAATCAAAATTAACCTGCGTAAATAAAGTATGATCTACGTATAACCATTGTTCTTCTAAAAGAAGATCTGTTTTTTTAACAATAATATATTTTTGTAAGACGCAAAGTTTTTTTTTTAAATCTATGTCTTATGTCTTAAATTTGGTTTTTAAACGTGAAGTTTAACTTTCACAATACCTGAAAGTTCCGAAGAATTTGTAAAATCCTTCAGAACCAGGGTATATTAATAATTTATTGTCCATTGCTATTTATTAGACTAAATACGCAGCTACTTATAAATTGTAAGTTATAAAGTGTACGTGAGTCAATATCAATACATAGTATAAAACGAATTCGGGAACCGCAATGTTTGACCTCGTTAATCACGAGAATCGCTGAATGTATATTTTTCATTTCTCGAGGAAGATTTACTGGATCTCCTAATTTAAGACCTTCAATTCTAATTTAAGGCGCAGCTAGCCCCCGAGGTTTCAATTATCCCAGTCTTTTGTGTTGACGACCAAGCTCCACATACGAGTCGACTTTCACCATAATCCAATTCCCGTAAGTGCAGCACATAAAAAGCCGATATGCAATGCCCCGCTATTTCGTTCCCTTGGGTCTTCGAATCCCTAAATTCATCAAACGAAACACAGCAGCGTTAAGCTACTGTTTTACACTGATATGCATTGAGGCCGTTATACTTTCCCGTAGCAAACAAACAAGCTACGCTTTACCACTTTTTAAAGGATTGCTTTTTACCCTCCAGGGTTTTGATACTCCATATGTTTGCTTTTAATATCTCATCAAGTATAAATATAATATTTATAAATAATGACATATGTACTTTCAAACAAAAGTAACATAAAAATCCTTTAACCGTATCAACAATGTGAAATTCTCGATCAATGAGTATGGAAGTCACATACTTTTACTATGACTCCGTCTAGAGTATGCAGACAAGCTTTGCAGTGTTTGTGGCTCGAGCAAGCCCATCTCACCTTCGTCTTAGTCAGACGGTGCATCCTGTAGGTGTAGCCGCCGTAAAGAACCATTGGTTTCCCTGATCTCGAATGGACAATCACCGCTGTAAAGATGATATAAATATAGTAAAGCCAGATTTGGGAATAAGTAATTTTCAACATACCCAATATCGACATATCACTCGAGACATTATATATATACACTCCATTAATAATACTGTTGCCAAGGTAAACCTAGAATTAGATAGCTACAAGAATACCGTTTTGGAGAATGGAGTTTTTCTGTCTGCGAGATCGAAAACAAATGAGAAAATCCGCGGAAGTACTAAGGTACCGACAGAGCTCAAAGGATTAATAAGTTGAAGTGGCAATGGGCAGGTCGTATAGTAGAATCCATAACCGACAGGGAAGAAAAGTTCTCGAGTGGCAACCTCGTATTGGTCATCGCATCGTAGGATGACCTACAACTGGATGGAGTAACGACCTATACGAGTCTGCGGGAAGCCTATTGATGCGGGTGGTTCAGGACTGTACTCTGTTGCAACGGGGAAGAGGCCAATGATCAGCAGGGGCCCAGATGGCTGAAATAATAATGATAAGGATGATGGTGAGTATACTAAAGCTCTGAACTGGCTGTATAATAATGAATCGGACTGTTGTCCTTTTTAGTTGACTTACTATCAACGTCAACATTTACGTTTACGTTAACATAATGAACTATAGAATTCGGAGTCCTAATTTCCAGTACAAAGGTGATAATATTTTTGGCATCTAGAATTTATCTAGAATAGCCATGTCATCAGAGGATATCGTTGTGGTCGAGATCGACCAGAATGTTCACGCCCACGCCATCATAAGTCTTTTTGACGTCCAAGTGGCGGACTGGTTTTAAGATCGATTTCACAGTCGAGGAACAATATTTGAGCATCACAAATTGTTCAAAGTAAAACGGTTTTAGAGTCCGAGTGAACAGTAAGTACATACCTATGTATATACCGTGTCGCCGCCTGAACCTTTACCCGATTTTATTGCACATACTTTACATTAAAGAATAAGGAAGGGGACGGCGAATGAGTTATGCCTCTGTGTTAGCGCATATACTTGCAGCACTATAAAATATTTTACGCAGTAAATGTAATATTGTTTATTTTAATTATTATGCAAATTAATAATGAATAAATTATATGACCATGGTCGAAATAGACAAGACGTAGTCGAATAGGGGACCTCATATATGTATGTACAATAAACAAACTAAAAAATAATCCAAATCAAACAGTATAATTAATTTAAATACATTTAAACACACGATGTGACCATTTATACATTGAAAAATATTCTATACAACAAACATTGATCTAACAAATTTGTACTTGGCAGGTGCTGTACACGTTTAATCTAGTGATTGTGATCGTTACTAAGTTTGACTATTTCACCGCACACAGTGTAAAGTTGTGCTCGGCAACCTCGGAACACATGTGTGGAGCAGACCCATCTCTTTTTGGCGCCCCCTGAGGATCGCTGGCTGAACATGTAGTTACCGACTTTAATCATCATACGGCCGGTTTTCCTTGACGGTATATACTCGCACAGGTCTGCAACAACAAAGTACGGAACATTTAATATAATAAAAATGAATACCTTTAATACCGTATCTTTACCCTTAAAATCCGTTGTCTTGATATCCGTTCATTAAGTTACTTAATTGTTAAAAAAAACTTTTTGTTTATGAATCTCGGGTAAAAACTTGAGGTAAAAGATTAAGGCAATATTGTTATTTTTTTTAATCAGATCACAATATAAAAAATACTAATACGGAAGACATTTTAAAGCAGAGACAATCCAATATATCCCATTTTGTTTAGTAGTCGTCATAAAAGGTCCTTTAGGAGAAAATAAGGGTAAAGGATGGCAAAGGGAAAGCTCCCATTATATTAAACACACTGCGGTTTCTGCATATGCAATAATGGATTTTGAAGTCGTGCAACATATGTTTGTTCACAAATATCCAGGAAATCCTTTTAACTTATAATATGTCTTGTTGTTTAATACAATCTGAGAAAGAATAGCGACATTGAGAAATCTTTTATTTTTTATACCTAGTTGTAACATATAAACTAATAGGAACAGTTTAGAAATCATAAGCAAAAACAATGAACATTGTTTACGATACGTGACGCCGTGATAGTATGACCTCAATCTTAAGTCAGTATTAAAAAGTTTAAAAGAATAGGAAAACTATTCAGTGTTAAAAATTATAATACAGCACTTATGCAATCGGCAATTATATAAACGAAGGACAAATCATTGAAGATGAAAATGAGTGTTGTTATACTTGATGACTTGATCATCAAAGGTATGCAACACGGCTCGGCACTTCTTGTGATTGTGGGTCGAGCACACCCAGCGTCTCCTACGCCCGACCACGCTTTGACAACAAAACGTGAAGCCTTCCAGACGAATCAGGTCGCGACCTCGACGTGACTTCACATATACCCCTGAAACTGTAGGGAAATTTATATTAGATTTAATTATATTAATTTAATTTATATTAGACAAAGAATAGTATTAGTAACCATATTTCCTAATTTATAATATTAGAGATGACTCGACACAGTTCACGTGACAGTGGGTGGTGGCTGAGGTCCATGACAACTACGTCAATACTCATCATATATTTAAAATGCACGTGCGTTAACATCAATGAAAATGAGATGTAATCTTCTAAAGTCTTGTTAACAAAAAAATCTCAAATCAGTTTAGAACGAAACCTCGACGAACGAACCAAACTTAATACCATATTTTAATTTTAATTTTATGTTTCTAGGGAAGTTATCAAACGAACCACAAATTTCACCTGATGGTAACATTTTAAATACATCGATGAAGAATATACTCGTAAATGCGTTATTACCTTTGAGGACTCGATGGAAAGCCATTTTACCGTTACCGTTATTATAAATCGTGTGATGTCAACACCGGGTTATCGGTAATCTGAAAATGTTATGCATAAATGCCTCACCCTGTTTACGGTATTTTTACACATTGGATACCATAATACACCATAATACATGTCTTTTTTTATTATATTCAAGGAGTTTCCTAAACGGATTTTTTAATTAAAATATCATAAAGCATGAACAAGCTATATTTATGAAATTAAAAATTACAAATTAGTAGGTACGTAAATATACGTAAAGTAGTAGTAATAACGTAAACTTGAAATAAAAAACAGCGTCGAAAGAATTTTTATGAAAAAGCTTGCAAAATAATGACAGGAAGAAGATCCTTAAAATAACATGTATTATGTGACGAGATCGTTAATGATTATGTACATTTCTGACTTTAATGATTGTATTGTTGTACATATGGATGACGGCACCGCATCCCTTGTTCTTATGCGTGGAGCAAACCCACGTTGATTTCAGATTATGAGTCACTTTGAAGCAAAACGTGTAACCGCCAGTCATAATTAAGGGCTTCCCTCTTTGCGATTGTGTTATTTGGAAATCTGTAAGATTGTACAATGTAATTTACATATTTTAAATATGCCTAACTTAATAATTTAGACTTCAATCCCACTATAGATATAATAAACGATAATTTTATCGGATAGAAGAAAAAAAATTGCTAAGTAAACTAAATTTAGTAATCCAATTACCTTTAAAATGCAAACAGAAGTCTCTTGCCCTAGTAATGAAGGAAAAATATAGAACCAAATTTTTGAATCGTTTCTATAAAATGTTTAATTGATTTAATTTTTTTTAATGTTTAATTGTTTAAGATTATATGACCGATGATATGATCGTTATTATAACCGAGAACGGAAGTATATTGTGTTTGCGTATTATCGGATCGTTAAATAATCGAACGCAAGATCAGATGCAGCGTACGAGCAATTGAACAACTACAAATACATCCAGACCCCAAAACCGAACTACTATGATCCCGCAGATTAACATCCCTTGGACCACTGGACTACGCAATTAAGTAGTGGTAGTTTAGTTTACTAGTAGCATAGCTTTTTTTTATTAAGTACTTAAGTATTAGTTAGTTATTGTTACTAAATGCGGCAGGAGTGGGTCGAAATAACGTTACACATTCGTGTTTGACAAATATCACATGTATATCGTGAAGTTTTGTTGACGATGTATGTAGATGTTTATTATGCACTTAATAATGCACTCCGCATTCATTATTTATTATCAGATGAACTGTGTGCTCTATTGTCACTCGTAGTTATTAAAAAAAAAGTAAAAATAAAAAGCGGTTTTTTTTTTTCTGGTATTTAATCACGCACTATAGACACAAAATGTGCAATATTTTAGCTTTTAGATGAGGCACAATATTTTAGTCCAATAATTTTAGAGGAGTATTAAATTATTTAACTCTATTATTATTATTGTAAATCTATATTATTGTTATATCTCTATTATTATTCTAATTCTATCTTCAATCACATATATAAAATACTAGTAAAATAACTAACACAAATATGATACAATAAAATCAACGTACACAAAGAACAATCAGCCGAGGGTCCCTCAAATCCAAACGGTGGCCGATACGGGACGTACATATGAAACGAGCACGCAGTTCACCTGATGGTAAGTGATTCCCGCGGCCCATGACATCTGATTTCATCCTTGACAAGGAATCATATTGCAGATGCGTTGTCACCCTTGAGGACTGATATGGAATGCCTCGTCACCAGTTATAAAGGTTCCCGAATCCCTGCACTCACTAGACGAAACACAGCATCATTATGTTGCTATTTTACGCTGGTATTCCGTGAGGGCGTGATTCTGCGCCCCGGTCAATCTGATCCTTTCATTCTGCAGGTTAAAACAAACTGCAGTGTAGCTCTACCACTATGGAACTCACGGGATTGGACTTAGCATAGAATTATTATTTAATCATTTCATGGACATGCATGTTCCTATACATTATTTTCCTTCACAGTAGAGAGTACGTGGTAAATCTGCACTTAAAATTTCAACGAAAAATTTCATTAGTGCTGGCACAAAAATACGAGCGACCATAAATTTTTACTTAATTTTAATTTCATTCTATATATGTTTACTCGTTATTCAGTTTACCTATCGATTAACGACAGCGTATCGATCAGCGTATTACGACCCCCACTAGATGCTCCACCTATGCAAGTCTGCGGGAAGTCGATGGATGCAGGTAGCCCGCGATCGTACTCTATGGCAATCTGTGAGAGTGACCTATGTTCAGCAGTGACGATGATGATCGATTTAGAATGTCGGTTATGATTATGTACCGTATATAAATCTACACGTGATGTATCTTTTTAGTGTTATGCGGTATGCTAATACCATTTTTGGGCAGCAAAAAACTTCAATCAGTGGTTATGCTCATTCCTGATGTTAACTAATTCACCCTCTATGGTATGTATTACAGCGTGGCAGCCTTTGCCGTTGTGAGTGGAGCAAACCCATCGTATCTTAGGCCCCGTAACGATCTGGGTGCAAAACGTGAACCCTCCAATTTTTATCATCTTCTTCCCTCGACGTGACATCACGATTCTGGCTGAAAGTATAATTATCGTTTTAAATATTAATCTGATAATATTATACAACGGTTTTCTTATTATCTATTTATCTGCATTGATTGAGAAAGATAGTGTATGCTAATCGCTTATCTTTCCTTATCATCGCCTTAAATTCATCACAATTACATATATATTATTATTATAAATGACGATAGAAATAGGTCTTTAAACTTTTAATTTAAATTAAATTATAAACACACAACTTAAACATTTATCACATTTAACAATTAATCGAAAATAAAACGATAGGACCAAAATTAAGCTATGACAATAATTAATAGAAGTCCGTCACGACCGAGTGCCAAGCCAAAAGTGTCGTGCCCCACTGGTGCGCTCTGCAGCGCCGTGACAGCTGTTACGCCACTAGGCCCCGCTTCTTCACAGGATTTTTCTAACATTATTTATATTTATTTAATTACTTATTACTTTAATTGCATATATTACATTATATTTATAAGCATCAATAGCCTAATGGTTTCGGTTTCGGGTGTACGGTCTTTGAATCCACCAATCAACCATTTTCGTGAGGCATCTCCTAGCACAAGCATGAGTGTTGGGTGCGAAACCCAAACTGCTAATTGATGGGTAGCCCTCGGGACAGCATCAATACAATGTATTTAATTTACTTTACTTATATAATAATATATCAAATATATTAAACAATAAATTACATAATAAATATCATATAATATAAACATTAAATATATATAATATAATAATTAAATAGCAAATTCAGAGGATTTCGCTTGTGTAGTACTCACAAATCGGTCTCTTAAAATTTGTTTTAAGAGCTCGCTTAATGTCATCAGGAAGGGCGTTCCAGATCGTTATAGCCTGAACAGTAATAGAAGAATATCTATTAGGTAAGAAGGTTCTTTAAAAGCTATTCAAAGAAAACAGCGTTACATTATAAGTACATGCAGGTATGTTTTAATCTGGTAAGTAAGAGGAACCGGAGGCCTTACAACTGGTAGTGAAGCATTCATCTTGCAACCTCAGAGGTGATAAAACATATGCTTTATGATTGCATATCTAGGATAAATGGGGATTTCATGGGCAGCAGGAATAACTTATCATCAGACTTACTAATTTCATAAAAAAATAAAACAGTAAGGTTATGTTTATTAATTTAATCATTTTACCTCCGGTTAAATATATATAAGTCTAAGTTCCGGTGCTTGAGTAAAGTAATTGTTAAATGCTAACAACTTAGTGCCACAGATAAGGTTTGATGTGATAAATTTAAACAAAACTTATATTCACTAATTTTTATTGACATTTTTGTAACTAATTATTGAATTACAATAAATTTAGCAAATTAAAATATATTATCTCTATTTCAATACAAATAAAACGAAATTATCAAATAAAATAAAAATAATGCACAAACAATAGATGAAATCATATGGGAAACGTATCATTGAACAAAAAAGTTTTATTAAAGAAAAAAATACATAAAAAATAACTTAGTGGTTATGTATGTTCCTTACCATGATTACATGATTTCCATAAGTATGAATGAGGGCGGTGCAGCCTCTGTTGTTATGAGAGGAACATGTCCAGCGACTCTTCATATTTCTAGTTACTTTGTGTGTAAACTTGTATTTCCCGATCTGGATCATTCGATTCCCGCGTGGTGATAATATGAAAGAGAATTCTGCAAATGTGAAACGTACTTTATACTATACATCGGAAACTGGAGCTAGATATGTACGAATGTAAATATGAACAGATAATGACAGAGGTCGATATGTCATTGTGGATGTCGACATAACAGATGTCTTACATTTCAGATAGTTAAATGTAAGGCAGCTGTGATGTTGACAAAATCACAATAAACTAATAGAATATATAGAAGTGATAACTTACACTTAACGGGTCAATATTATATAAATACATATGAAAACTAAAAAAAGGTATTTCGATAATACACAAAGAGTGCATGGCGTATTGGTAAAAGCACTTGTTACTGTGCTCTGAATAACGGGCTACGATTTTGCATTCCAGCCGATTCATGTAGCATGGATTATTCGTTTTAAGTTCTGGCCGTGTTTGTCTAATTTTTTTGACACTGCAACCATATACCTCTAACCTAACCTCTAACATAACCCTCTAACCTTATCGCATATAATTCGGATCGAATAAAGAGAGAAGAAATCGAAAGTGCCCGTATTTGCGCAAACATCAATCCAGCCTATCTACTAATAAACGGAAGTCTTCGTGATCGAAATTTACAATCAGGTAAAACCTCGATTCAGCTGTATTATAGCTTTAGCGAGTATCCCAACCGCCGATCATGCTTTCACGGGAAAGAGCCTGATATTATAACTGTACGTTGCAAAATTTCATCTGGTAAGTTTAAGGAACCGGAGAACCTCCATCCACAGAGGTTATAAAACATCTGCATTACGATTCCCTCGTGAAAAAAAATTAAGTTGGGTCGTAGATATCACTCATCATAATTTCATTTCATAAAAAAAACAGTCAGTTAATGATTATGGTTATTTATTAATTTAATAATAGCGTCATTTTTGGTTACAATTTTGGCATTGCAACCTTTGTTGTTGTGAGTGGAGCAGCTCCATCTCACTTCGTCATCTGAAGATGTTCTACGATAGTAAGTATACCCTCTAAATTTGATAAGCGGACGACGTTTTTTTGACATCATAATTATATAGCCTAAAAAGAAAGACACAGTTAATAAAAAAAAGTACTTATAACAATATTGGGTAATAAAATAAGTCACGTGAGTCATTACAATATTTGATTTTTACTGAAATAAGGTCTCCGAAGTAATGAGTCCGGGACAAGGTTTTATGAGACAAATTTAAAAAACTTCTCTGCACAATTTTTTTTATTTACTATATTGTAACAAGTTATTGGAATATGCTTATAGTACATTTAGTAGTGGCTTATTTAAAAATATTATTTCTATTTCAGACAAGTGAAGCTAAATTCAACAAATCAAATAACCAACTTGTATATATCTAGAAACATATTGATGAACGAAAATATTTGAAAAAAAATATTTATTAAAAAAATTTATGACTATATCTGTTTCTTATCTGGATCAGTTCATTATAAAGGTGTGGAAGAAATCTCTGCAGCCTCTGCTGTTGTGAGAGGAGCATACCCAGCAACTCTTTATATTGTTGGTTACATTATGGGTAAACTTATATTTCCCTATTTGTATCATTTGCTTCCCACGTGGTGATAATATAAAAGAGAATTCTGCAAATTAAAAACAAACTTAGTATTGCGTGGCAGTGCATGAAATGAAAAATGAAACTGGAAATACATATGTTCGAATGTAAATTTTAACGAATAACACGGTAGAGAACAATATATGATTGCGAATGCCACCGTAATAGATAAGTTAAAGTTTAAATAGCTTAATTTAAAGCAGATGTGATGTTGAAAATCTCATAATACGCAATAGAAAATGTATGTGATACTACAGAATTGGTATTTTGAAATACTATGTATATATAGAAAAAACCCAAGACAAATATTACTACTAAATTATATGGATGATGGAAAAAGCTTTATTATAAAAAAAACTTTTTAAAAATCCTTAGTGACTATGAATGTTCCTTATCTTGATCAGTTCATTTCCAAAGGTCTGGATGCGAGCCGTACAGCCTTTGTTGTGGTGAGATGAGCATACCCAGCGACTCTTCATATTGTTGGTTACTTTATGGGTAAATTTATATTTCCCGACCTGGACCATTTGCTTCCCACGTGATGATAATATAAAAGAGAATTCTGCAAAAGAGAAACAAAATTTAAACCGGTCGTGGATGAATGAAACGAAATATGATACACGACTTACATATGTGCGATTGTGAAAATGAACAGAATAACATGGTAGTTAACGATATGTCATTGCGAATACCACCATAATAGATGTGTTTAATTTCAAATAGTTTAGTTTAAGGCAGACTTGATGTTGAAACACTCATAATACGGAATAGAAAATGTGTGTAATACTACCTTGGTACACTTGGTATTTTTGAAATAATATGTACAAAATATACACAAAAAACAATTCAAGACAAGTATTACTAAACGCAAGCGTCTTCAATAAATAGCGCATCAAATTAAATTGCGAGTTCTTTTTATTAATCAAACTACTCGTATACTATAGTTCAACTTTTTATTTATGAATTTACATTCATGTTTTGTTTTGATATTTTTGGACACTAATCCGTTTGCATAGGATTAGTAAGTGGTGGGCGAATGCCTATAACATATGGATGAACAAATTTTTTAATTTAAACTAATTAAAAAAAACTTTTTTTAAATATTTAGTGGCTGTGAACGTTCCATAACTTGATCAATTGATTTCCAAAGGTGTGGGTGAGAGGGCAGTGCATCCTCTATTATTATGAGCTGAACATACCCAGCGACTCTTCATATTGTTGGTTACTTTATGGGTAAATTTATATTTCCCGACCTGGACCATTTGCTTCCCACGTGATGATAATATAAAAGAGAATTCTGCAAAAGAGAAACAAACTTTAAACCGGTCGTGGATGAATGAAACGAAATATGATACACGACTTACATATGTGCGATTGTGAATATGAACAGAATAACATGGTAGTTAACGATATGTCATTGCGAATACCACCATAATAGATGTGTTTAATTTCAAATAGTTTAGTTTAAGGCAGACTTGATGTTGAAACACTCATAATACGGAACAGAAAATGTGTGTAATACTACCTTGGTACACTTGGTATTTTTGAAATAATATGTACAAAATATACACAAAAAACAATTCAAGACAAGTATTACTAAACGCAAGCGTCTTCAATAAATAGCGCATCAAATTAAATTGCGAGTTCTTTTTATTAATCAAACTACTCGTATACTATAGTTCAACTTTTTATTTATGAATTTACATTCATGTTTTGTTTTGATATTTTTGGACACTAATCCGTTTGCATAGGATTAGTAAGTGGTGGGCGAATGCCTATAACATATGGATGAACAAATTTTTTAATTTAAACTAATTTAAAAAAAACTTTTTTTAAATATTTAGTGGCTGTGAACGTTCCATAACTTGATCAATTGATTTCCAAAGGTGTGGGTGAGAGGGCAGTGCATCCTCTATTATTATGAGCTGAACATACCCAGCGACTCTTTATATTGTTGGGTATTTTATGGGTAAAGATGTATTGACCGTCCTGGATCATTGGATTCCCTCGTGGTGATACTATAAAAGAGAATTCTGCATATGTGAAACATACTTTGAACAGCACTTCTCAAATTTTACTTTGCCAATAATCGTCATCATTGCAGAACATTTTGAAGCGACAATAGCCTACTGGTTTAGTGTACGGGCTGCAAAACTTATGGCCGTAGGTTTAAATCCACCGTTAGACTATTGTCGTAAACCATCTTCTAGCACAAGCATTTGCAGCTTTGTGGTTTACCATATATTAGTAATGTTAATGGCACTGCTAATATTCTTTTTAAAAAAATCGCTGCAAGAACTTTAGAGAAGACTAACCAACTTAAATTAATCCTTTCGATGTGTTGGTTTGGGTAATAATCCAAAGTATGATCATCGATCATAACATACTCGCACCAATCACTGTCAATGGTTTAGTTCTCGATGTTGTCAACAATAAGGTCTAAGACACAACGTCTTCCCAGCAAACGCTACGCCTGAATCACGGTATTAATGTACAACGAACGACACTGTCCGTGTCTGAAGTAGAGATCTTCCCGTTGTTTAAAAAAAGTGACCGCCTTCTATATTAATCACGAACCTGTATATTTTTCTTAATATTTCACAATTTATTGGTGAGAAAGAATATAATACTTCCAAAGGTTTATAATTATTATTGACTATAATTGTACAACCAACTATATTACTGTACTCACAAATTATTTTACATAATAAGAAATTTAAGCTGTCTTATAATACCACCATACCAACGAAACAAATACATTAACACTTGATAAATTTAAATACTAATTCGCTGTTATGTGTTCATCTTTTATGTAAACGACTTCATCGTCGATGGTGTGTACTACGGCCCGACAACGGAATCTCTCGTGAGATGCACAGCGCCACCTCATCTTTGACCCCTTTGATCCATTCGTTCTGTATTTGTAACCGCCCAGGAATAAAACTTTTGCTGCTTTTGACGTCGTGTATATAACAGGATACATATCTAAAAAAAACTTTATCATGAATTAAGAGAAGTTTAACGATGTAAATGTACACCATTACAACATTCATATTTAATGTCGAGATTTTGATAAATACACATTCAGGAAGACTTTATATATATTTATTTAACAAAAATTGAGTTTATACATAAATATATAACATAACTTAAGGTTGGTAGGTCCGAATTTACCATTCGACTATTGTCCGTGAGCCATCTCCGAGCACAAACATTTTAAGCTTAGATTGGTTAAGCGGAATATTAGGAATTTGTTTAAAACGAAACTAAGCCGAAATCACTGACGTTAAATGAAGGTCTATAGGATCCAGTAGTGACTAAGTATTTATAGCTAGCTTCTCAAGCATTTAGAAAACTCAGAGGCACTCACTCGTCATTCCCTTATTTAGTCCTTATTAGTAGTGTGTGATGCAGGTGAATTGAAAGAAGGTTTGATATTGTTACAATAAACCGAGTTCCTAATAAGGGAACATATTAGTAATATTTAGTAGTAGCAGATAGTCTTCTTTTCTACTCAAACTTACCTTTTCTTTTCCTTTGTTGCGTATAAACATTTTGTAAAATATAACTTTTAGATGGTGATTGGGAAGCCCTCATTTCTCACGACTCTTGCATTATATCTAAGGGAGATGGGAATGGCTGAAAACACAGTAATGCTGTTTCAGCAAAAGCTGAGTCACCTCCGTTTGTCAAAGTGTATAATATTGTTTGTGTAAATTTGTTTATTTTTTCTGTGGCAATAAACTGTTTTATTATTATATATTAATAATAATTTGTATTCTATGATTTTTTTTCACTCTTATAGATGCAGGGCCAACCTATGCAACTCTGCTGGAAGTCGATGTATGCTGGCGGCACGGGATCGTGTTTTGGCAGCCTATGAGGGTACATAAGCCATAGGCTGAGATAATGATAAAACATTTAGTTTGTACAAGAATAGGTATGCGGGAATAGTAATCATTAGTTAATACCCTTACATGGCATAGCTAAACATAAATCTAATCATTCAGTTCCTTAATTTTTATAGCCTGCCATTGCATTATGGATTTCCTCTCGAGAATGAACTCTGGGATCACTAGGATCAAAAACTAAGTTCCCGTCAATTATTATAAAAACTCAACACTTTACTGGAACCATTTCCTTTTTATATAAATTTGTAAATCTTCAACGAAGTTACAATTTTAAGTTATTTCCTATGGACTACACAATTAATTTATTTGTAGTTGGCTTTAATTATTCATGGGATTTATTGGTGGTTTTACAGAGAAAATTATGATAAACTATAACAACGATGATTATTAACTGGAGATCTGTTTCTTCTATATGATTGAATCTGCATTGCAGAAATCTGAAGCAGAACTAAGGTTTGCACGGCTCAAAGGATTATTAAGCAGAAGTGCAATGAGGGGACCACAAAGACCCTTTAAATAGCGATCCGAGTCGAGGTCACGTACCTCCATATGAAGGGCCCTCGGATCGTATAATCACCCCCCTCTGTTGTCGTCGACGTTCTTCGTCCACAGGGATCGGAGTGCAGCTTTGGTGCAGCAGCTGTCTCCGGACCAGCTTCGCAGCATCGTCATTGTCTCCCTACTCAGCGGGCCTCCCACTCGCGCGTCTAATTAGATAAAGCTGTAAAGATCTCTGGACCAACAGCAATACTCACACACAAAAAAAAGGGTACCAAAAAGCTTTCAAAGAAACTTTAAACCTATGGGTAAGAACGGTTTTGGAGTAAAAATCCGCATTAGCAAACACAGCCTAGGACGTATCGGGATCAATGGAGTGATAAATTTTCCGGACATCTTTGATGCTAGCTCAGGTGCGGGCTTCCTGACAATCAGTGAGATCTTAGGAAGATGCAAATTTCAGCAGTGGAACATTGATGAAGTAAAATCATTATGGTGATTAACACTTAATAAACACTTTAATAAATCTGCCATCTATACTACGTGTTTTATACACTAACAATATTTGAAGATAGGCAGATATATTATCTGCTTAGCTCAAAATATTTTAAATAATAGAAATTATTTGATAATCTTAAGTTCTCATCATTATTTTTGGCAAATAAACGGGCAGAATCATTGTCATAACATATATCATGCAGTTTTATGTTGCGAAAATAGTTTTGATACAGATATTCTTTCTCATCATTTTCTTCATCGTCCATTATTTATGGCTGCTCAATATTGGAATATAATAAAAACCAGTATTCAATTCAATATTGGAATATAGTAATTGGCAGAAAATCGGCTGCAGGATTGGGTTGGCCTAATAAAGAACAAATTTTCAAGTAATCAATAATAAAAATAAGCAGCTTTTCTTTGATATGTTTCATGTGTAATTCTAAAGAGGTACTTTTTATTTCTCAGAAGTCTAAGACATCTAGATTGCTTGATTCCTTTATATGGTACATACTACTTATGAAATGTAGCTCTATCATAGGTTAAAGTAATTTAAACTTAGTGCTCTATTTTAACAATTACCACACACAGCCATGTCATGTGTTGGTGGAAATGAAACGATCGTTAAACGATCTTTTACACTACTTACTTACTCACGTCTTTCAAACAAAAATACCAGTATTTAAATTGAAAGATAAATCGGAATATTTTGAGATACTTAAATAACTGATAACGCATCTCCATGAACGAAACCGCGTTTTGTTTTTTAGGTCGAACTACTGTCTAGTTTGCCTCGTGGATGAGATTGCTTTTCAACAGCTCACACAACCTTTCCATAGATGTTGTGTATCCTAGCTGAACATGATTTTACAGTACACTGCTATCGGATTTTTTCACTAACGCTACCACTGAATTTAAATTTAAAAGCAGAAATTTGTATCCACGACAACTTTTAATAAACTCACGGTAGGATAACTATTAAAATACTTTAGTCAAAAATTTAATTAGATTGACTAGTTCGATTTGAAGAAATTAGTAAGATTGCATTGTCATTGTATTTAATGGTAAATTTGATATCATTACATTTATTTATAGAATTTTGTCCGCAATACAAACTACTTGCAGTATGTATATATAATCTGTCATGAAGAGCTTTTCTTACAGATAGATGCAAAATTGATTCTGGATCCTCTGATTGTGTTGAAGGATCACATCGCTTGCTGCTCTTAGGTAAAATGTGTGTTTATATTTGTATTTCGTTTGAGTTGTGTTAAATAAAATATAAATAAAAAATCCAAAATATTTATTTCTAGTTACAGCAAAATAATTTACGTCCATTACGCCTTAAAATACACAAACTTATTTGATATCACGTTTATATAATTAAGACCAGAATGGTTGACTATGCTATAGGATTCAAACGCCGACAATAAATATGTAAATATAGAATATGAAATGAACAACTACAGGCAATCACATATCGACTACATCATCACAACATCACAAAATAAAATTTAACATTGTACACGTACGAGTATTGAGAGATTACATCAGATAAATCATTGCGACACTTTTCGTACACGAAAATAAATAAATTAATAAAATAAATTCATGAATTGCGATATTTTTTAATACAATAAATGCAAAGACCTACACAGCTCATCTTGATATGGAAAGTCATTGGCACAAGGTTATACTGCTCACGACATCCACATCCATCCTCGATAATGCAGACGCATTGTCACCCATGGGGGCGTAGATTGGAATATCACCGGTTCGTTCACACTATACGTCGTAATTAATTGCGACACTCCCGAATCGATACTTTTTATGCTCATGAATCTCGCGGGTTCTGCTCAAAATGCCTCCGATAGTGTAATAGTATGCCTTACAGCCACGCTTGATGCACCGCCATCGGACTTTATCATTCCCTTCCAACTGCTGGTAATATTTTTGTCTTTTGTATATCATATTAATGTTCCCATTCGAATTTCTTATAAATACAGCTGCAACAATTTATTTTGTCTATTAGTAAAAAATGTTAATTTTTTTTATTGCGGACACTATTAGGCAAACTATTAAAAATCAAAACATGCAGACATATATTTCTACCGGCGCTGATCTTCATTTTCCCAGAAGATTTTTTTTTTCTTTATTAGTATTTTTATGAGCGATCAATATCGATTCCGATATATATAGGATGATATGTACGGGAACCAACAATAACTCGTTCTGTATCGATTCTTTCGATGTTTTTCTTTTCTCCCAGTTGCCTATAGTAGAAATTAAATTAATACTAACAATTTGTGCTACATACACTCTTATATTAAAAAACACAAAGATTATAATACTAATTAGATTCACCAGCAAAATATAGAATATCAAACTGCAACGTTGTATGTCTAAATAATGATCGAAGCGTCGTTGGAGTTTCTTGCACCACTTCTTCCCCAGCGTCATTCCAAAGTGGTGGTACAGATAGCTAATAATAATAGCGATATTAATTTAGATAATCCTAAGTCGGAAGCAACTGACCGAGCCGAGGTCCGGCCCTCTCGGGCACCCTCGAGCCAGACGGGCTCGTTAAACAGGGTAGCCGTCCAAGCCAAGGCTCCTCTCAGTAGCCCTTGTTAACCAATAATAGAGGTCTCGACTTTGCGACATAAGCGCTCGGTCACCCGTCAATACGGTAAAACTATAAAAGCCCTCGGTCTAATAGCGGCCATCAGCCCGTAAAAAAAATGTATCTCTAATTAATGGACAACACTCTGAGTGAAGATTAGTGGAGGTCATTTCTTCTGAAATACCACGAGGATCCCCAAATTTATGGTCTCTAACACTCCCACCAGCTGATGATGAGATCCGAAAACGAAGACAAACGGTAGTACTAATGACACCTTTGATGATGGGACGGAAAAGGATCGGTTTGTTTTGGCGGGATTGATTACTATGTTCAGTATTTTTAGTTTTTGAGACAGTTTCGTCCGTGCGTTTGCTGATCCGTGCATCAGCTGTTTTTGATTTTATGTTTCATTGCTGGTTTTTTTTTAGTAAAGTAATGTATTTTTTATGAAACTATCGTTTCATTTAGCTGTACTAACATGATGGAGCGTAAATAATGCTAATAAAACGTTTTAAAAATATATTTTTTTTTAATCAGGATCGATTTTTTTTCCATCCCATCATCAAAGGTGTCATGAGTACTATCGTCTGTCTTCGTTTTCCGAAACGGTCTCCTAATACCCAGTATACTAAGATCCGGTTTTATAATTATTATTGATACTAAATTAGTATAGTCTATAATCTCATGATCTTAAGTAATAAGAGAATGTACAACGGGATATATTTTATTAAAATTACATCATGTTATTAAAGAAACAAACCCTAGGACTTCTTTTTTACTTAGAACTTCTGTATCTTACCGAAGAGGTTTTTTGCTATTTATACTGCTAATGTGACTTTAACCGCAAATCTTCGTACTTCTTTTCAGCACAAAGCAATTATAGGAGTATATTCTTGTTTCGAGTTCGATTTCCAGTCGAGGAACATTATTCATGTATAACAAATTGATAGTTGTCGTATCTGGGTGTGTTCTATGTATGTCCTGTGTCCCTGACACTGGATCTGAATCTTCCTGCCATCTTATAACATGCATCACATCGGAATACGGAAGGGCAGGACGAGTTAGGGTGCCTTTGTGTTTGCGCAAATACTTACGGCACTATACAATATTCTACGCAGTTGATCGTTTTTTGGTAATAACCAGAAGACGATCAAATGGAATCCCTGATCGAAACCAGTAGCACATTATTATCACGTGCCTCTAACACTGATCACACACATAGAGCCCATAGACAATAACGTACGCAAAAATAAAAATAGATACAGTTGCGTAGTCACCTCAATCTCTCAGATAATATCTTTAATTCTTCGTCACATATCCACCTTTGTCCGCTTTCTTCACTTTCTGTTCATATACAGCACCATTTGTATTTCTGTAAAGAAATAGTTCTTTCCATCCGCTCTGCAGTTGGTTTCTAGAATGGCACTAACAAGTATAAGAATCTATTTATTTAGATACATAAATCTCTTTTATCGTATTTGTTGTAATCCGTTTTCGGGATGGCACTAAAAAGTATAAAAATCTATTTATTTAGATACATAAATCTCTTTATCGCATTTGTTGTAATCCATTTTCAGGATGGCACTAACAAGTATAAAAATCTATTTATTTAGATACATAAATCTCTTTATCGCATTTGTTGTAATCCGTTTTAGGATGGCACTAAAAGTATAAAAATCTATTTATTTAGATACATAAATCTCTTTAACGCATTTGTTGTAATCTATTTTCAGGATGGCACTAACAAGTATAAAAATCTATTTATTTAGATACATAAATCTCTTTATCGCATTTATTTGTAATCCATTTTCAGGATGGCCCTAACAAGTATAAAAATCTATTTATTTAGGATACATAAATCTTTTATCGCATTTGTTGTAATCCATTTTCAGGATGGAACTAACAAGTATAAAAATCTATTTATTTAGATACATAAATCTCTTTATCGCATTTGTTGTAATCCGTTTTTAGGATGGCACTAACAATTATAAAAATCTATTTATTTAGATACATAAATCTCTTTATCGCATTTGTTGTAATCCAGTTTTAGGATGGAACTAACAAGTATAAAAATCTATTTATTTAGATACATAAATCTCTTTATCGCATTTGTTGTAATCCATTTTCAGGATGGCATTAACAAGTATAAAATCTATTTATTTAGATACATAAATCTCTTTATCGCATTTGTTGTAATCCATTTTCAGGATGGCACTAACAAGTATAAAAATCTATTTATTTAGATACATAAATCTCTTTATCGCATTTGTTGTAATCCATTTTCAGGATGGAACTAACAAGTATAAAAATCTATTTATTTAGATACATAAATCTCTTTATCGCATTTGTTGTAATCCGTTTTTAGGATGGCACTAACAATTATAAAAATCTATTTAGTTAGATACATAAATCTCTTTATCGCATTTGTTGTAATCCAGTTTTAGGATGGAACTAACAAGTATAAAAATCTATTTATTTAGATACATAAATCTCTTTATCGCATTTGTTGTAATCCATTTTCAGGATGGCATTAACAAGTATAAAATCTATTTATTTAGATACATAAATCTCTTTATCGCATTTGTTGTAATCCATTTTCAGGATGGCACTAACAAGTATAAAAATCTATTTATTTAGATACATAAATCTTTTTATCGCATTTGTTGTAATCCATTTTCAGGATGGAACTAACAAGTATAAAAATCTATTTATTTAGATACATAAATCTCGTTATCGCATTTGTTGTAATCCATTTTCAGGATGGCCCTAACAAGTATAAAAATCTATTTATTTAGATATATAAATCTGTTTATCGTATTTGTTGTTAATCCATTTGCAGTCAGCGATATAATAGGATGGGCGAGGAATTAGGAGAATTAATAACTTCAGAAATTATTGATTTTATTAGAGTAGTAACATATATTTATAATTTCATTAAACTTAAAACAAAACATAAAACTATACATTTAATTTCGAAACTTAAGTTAACTCTTATACATAGACATTAACGCAAATAGATATTTTTCTGTTAAAATCAGGTACAACAAACTTATAATATACCACTTAAATTTATTAAGTTAGTAACATTTTCATAGCATAGAATATAATTTGTAAAGATTTTCTTCTTATATTTTATTAGTGAAGGTGATCCAATGCTGATTTAATTTTGTTTAGGTTGCCAAGCTTGCTACTGTAATATGTTATTTATAACATGTTTATTTAATATTATAACTCTGCAAACCGAATGAATGTAGTAATATATTCTTCGGTAGTCTATAGGGTGACAAACAAATGGACGGGCTTTATTCTGTTCCACGTAGTGAGGTAGTGAAATATTTTTTCTTATAAGTCCTATTGCAATACAAGTATAAGCTACTGGCCATTATCCTCCTTTTGGTAGGGTATTAGAATACCGTCCCTTTCCCTCCTTCCTCCGTCACGATGCTTCGTAAATGTAATTGTTAGGTACAAAAGTATATTAGGGTCCGGCGACCCTTATTTCTGAAATTCCACCTCAAAAGTTATAACATTTAACATTACGATTCTTTATCGAGGTTGATTATAGGTGTCGGGGGCTCTTATCAACAGGTGAATTGTGTGCTCTTTTTTTCACCCTCAATACGATAAAAAAAACAATGGTTTAAAATTTTCTAAATTAGCACTACACGACAATCCTGCTGCTTACACTTCCCTCACTAAATAGAGTGAAGACTTAAGCAATATATCCGGTGGAAGCCTGTATATAACATTAGACTAACAATGCCCTCTAGGTTAATATAATTTATATTGACTATCAGTTGTTTGGATCCTATTATGATTATGGATCGTCTGCAACTTGACCACGCTCCCGCCAATTGTGTACAAATACGCATTGCACCCTCGCTTGGTGCACCGCCATCTTATCTTGATGCCGCTTGCGTACTGCTTGTAGAATTTCCTGTTTCCGTAAACCATTTGCTCCCTGCCGCTCATCGATTTTATTATTATCGCTGAAATCATTTGACTTACTTTAGATTTCAATAATATATAAAATATTATACTATGATATATAATATACTATTCAAAATGTATCTTTTCATATTTTTCATTACCTTGAGAGTAACAAACGAGCACAAAGTTCACATGATGGTTAGTGACTCCTGTGTTTCCATGAATTTTGATCTGTACGACTAACGACAAATGAAATCCTACAAACCGGTCATATTTATGAACGCTAGATCCTAAGATCAACGTTCTAGCCACTGTTCTATCGAAAGTTAATCTATAAATAAAATTACCGCTATAATAAGAATAACATAAAAAAATTTAAACATATTCATTTATTATTTCAATATATGCAATAATAGTTGATATTAATGTATTTACAATCTTCAAAGAATTACGAGTCAAAGAAAATAGCACTAAATAGTTTAATACATGAAAATTAAATCCTACATAGAAATTTGTAAATAAAACTACCACTGAACGTAATAAATGATTTGCATATCATTGTTATAACTAGATACGATAGTAAAAGTTCTCAACTTGTGAGAACAGAATTCATGACTACCGCTATGCTTCTTCTAGTCTATTCTAACCTAGGAGAGACAAAGAATTTACTGTCTCCGTCTTGTGAATACAAAGAGTACCGAGTTTTGCAATATGTGCAGACTATAACAGTCGGTATAGGGACACGAAAGTTCAAGTATCTTGCACAGGTAAACGGACAATGTAAATTTAAAACGAAAATAAAATGGAAATTATATCTCAAGAATTAATGCACGTTAGCATTATTATATGAAAAGCTAAAACTGCTTTTGCTCGATATTTATTTATTTGTTTGAAAAGATACACCAACAGCATACATATTGCTAATTTCACAGGTTGATAATCTCAACACTCTTTTTAATGTGACACTGTTTGAAATGTTCCCTTAAATTTCAGCTTCTTTTGTATTATTTTAAGATACTCGTATTAATCTGTATGAAATCAAATATTAAATTGTTAATTGTTATCAATACGGCCATTGAAAAGTAACAAATTGTATTTTGCCAGTTTCGTCTTATGAGACGAAAGCTACGAGTTCATGAGCATTTTACAATGTGAGGTAGAGGTTAAATTTCTTTTAATTATATGTTTTCGATTAATTCTGAGTTTAATAATTTGAAGTAATAAAGAATTTTGGAGTTCAACCAATTAGCTAATTTAGTTAATCTCTTTACTGTTTAATCGTTATCAATAACTGTATTTACTTGCTTTACCATATACGCTACGTGTTTTAAGCACGAGATAATATAGAATATAAATATTGCTTTGAAGTTAAAGCCTATAAGGTTGTTTTTATTCTGTAACGTATTATATTTAATTAACAGTATTTACTTAAAGAAGATAAGTTATATATTTTATACTATTCTGTTTAATTTTATTTTAGTCTACTTATATTTTATTTGTCTCAAAAGATGGTTGTGAAAGTTGTTCAAAGTAGTAACAACGCCTCCCCTGGTGACGATGTGCGCTGTGCATCCCTTCGGCCTGTCGGTGGAACAATACCATCTCTTCACTTGGTTCTTCGGCAGACGGTAAGCTGACGGCAAATAGAACGTATAGCCTCCGCATAGCAGAAGCATCTGTCCTTTTTGTGATTGCGTTATTTGGACTGCAAAGGACACAATTAATTTAGTAACTTATATAATTTTATTTGCTTGCTTATTATAAACATAATAAATTTTAAAAGAAATATATATAATGACTTATATGAAATGTGGTTATTTTGGATAAATAAATTTGAATTTTATTAGACAAACGTCAACAACTTTACACAATACCAATAATGAAGTAACTGTTACGAAAGATTCCCCTGGCAGAAAATCTCAACCGGTATTAGTCTCATATCTTATGATATATCTTCTGATGAATTTTCCATGTGTAAATTGACAAAGATAAAATACATGTAAGTATATTAAAGGCAGGGTTTGATCTTCAAACTAGGTATAACTATTTAGTAACAGAGTTGTGGATTTTAGTTCACACTAATTAACTTGCAATCTTAGGGTTTACGCAGACCGACGGTGTAGCGACGAAACGAAACTTATTAAGCAACAATTGCAATTCGACTTAATTTACTTTAGCATACGACCTACATATGTATAGCGAGATGAAATAACACTGGAAAATTCAATTATTATTTATTTATTTTTCACTTTTACCAATTTATAACAAAAATGAGTTACTTCACCACCACTTCGTCCGTCGGTTTGCGCTGTTATTTATATATTAGGTAATCAAAATGATTACCTCCCATATTAGAATGGGAGCAAATTAGAAATAGAAGCTTCTCTTGACGGGTAAAATTCAGAAAATGGGGCCATGGGTTGCAGTCTACTGCACTCGAAGGGCTAACAAACTATTCGTGGTAGTGACAATCTGCGGTTGAGTATTTACACATCCTCATATTCACGTTATGTAAACCTACTTGTAGGATTTTATTTCCGTTTTTCGGAAACGCGAAAGGATTTTTTTGCCTATCACACCCACGTTCTTCCTCGATAAGTAATCATAACGCAGACGCGTTATTACATTTAGAATATTATGTCTTGTCAACAATAATAAGGAAGACAAATTAAACAATATTTATCAAATATAAAATAAACAATTTTATTTTAAAATTAGATATAACAATTGGTAATTATGAAGAATAACAAAAATATATATTTTTTAACATAATATAATTGGACTTCTCAGAAAAGATTACGAGTAATATTTATTATTGTCCCCTTGAAACATTTAAAATCCCAACGTTGACTTCAAGGTAGCTTTTGTTGCGGCATCCAACCATATATAACCAGAAACAGGGTTACCCCTCAGCTTATAAAAAGCTGTAATATACCATAATAACTTCAGATTATTCATGATTGTGCCAAGCAAATCATGATCATTGTCCCGATAAACTAATCATGATTATGACCGGCTACCACATTGACAACAGTTCTATCCACAGTCCGCAGCGATGCCGGGCATTTGCTTCTCTTTTTCTTAGAACAATACCATCTGCAGTACTTTTTATTCATGAATATATTTTTATTACACCAAAACGTGTGGCCCATGAATCGTAGAAGATAGTTACCTGAGGATGTCGGTAGAAATTCGGCTGAAAAGGAAATATATAAGTTTTATAACCGAAAACATACATTTGTTTTTAAACCAATGCTAGAAATATTATTTACATTACTCCAATTAAACTTAAAAGCTTGTGTTGTGCTAATATACGACGACAGTCGAATCAAAGCTACAACATTAAGTTTAGCAGGCCGCATCCTAAAACATTAGACTGTTGATGCTTAAAAACATTAAAATTTACCGGTTAATAATAGAGCCAAGCCCATGTTAGACTCTAAGAGATTGAACATAGTGACACGATAACGAAATATTCTGATATTGTATAAAAATTAAGGTTAATATATTTGAGACATTATTAACAATATAGAGATTAGAAAAACGGTAGGATATAGTTATAGATGTATACATATATTTTACGTTTACATATAATTTCTACTTATTAAAATATTTTGGAAGAATAAATATATTTTTAACATAATATAATTGGACTTCTCAGAAAAGATTACGAGTAATATTTATTATTGTCCCTTGAAACATTTAAAATCCCAACGTTGACTTCAAGGTAGCTTTTGTTGCGGCATCCAACCATATATAACCAGAAACAGGGTTACCCCTCAGCTTATAAAAGCTGTAATATACCATAATAACTTCAGATTATTCATGATTGTGCCAAGCAAATCATGATCATTGTCCCGATAAACTAATCATGATTATGACCGGCTACCACGTTGACAACAGTTCTATCCACAGTCCGCAGCGATGCCGGGCATTTGCTTCTCTTTTTCTTAGAACAATACCATCTGCAGTACTTTTTATTCATGAATATATTTTTATTACACCAAAACGTGTGGCCCATGAATCGTAGAAGATAGTTACCTGAGGATGTCGGTAGAAACTCGGCTGAAAAGGAAATATATAAGTTTTATAACCGAAAACATACATTTGTTTTTAAACCAATGCTAGAAATATTATTTACATTACTCCAATTAAACTTAAAAGCTTGTGTTGTGATAATATACGACGACAGTCGAATCAAAGCTACAACATTAAGTTTAGCAGGCCGCATCCTAAAACATTAGACTGTTGATGCTTAAAAACATTAAAATTTACCGGTTAATAATAGGGCCAAGCCGATGGTAGACTCTAAGAGAATGAACATAGTGACACGATAACGAAATATTCTGATATTGTCTAAAAATTAAGGTTAATATATTTGAGACATTATTAACAATATAGAGATTAGAAAAACGGTAGGATATAGTTATAGATGTATACATATATTTTACGTTTACATATAATTTCTACTTATTAAAATATTTTGGAAGAATAAATATATTTTTTTAAGGCTAAAGGGTAGTGAAATTTTGGTACTATAGTTTTGACATATTTATTATAACTAATTACATAAAGAAAGTAATTACACTGATATTATACAGACAATATTATTTGCCAACGGAAATATAAGTTAATAAGAAAACCAAATTGGAAATAGTTTATTAATTTTTGATACATGACTTTTTTAATAACAGAATAAATAGCTTTACCATTAAAACGATGTCAAGAAGAAATAAGTTATCCAACATAAAAGTAAATTATTATTGAATCGGAATGACAAGACAATCAAAATTTTTGCCGTCATTTCATTCATAAGTCGCTTAAGTAAAGTGACCATGCGATTCATCTTCTGTATGCAATTTAATGTTTATCGTAAGTATTGTATCTAAAATTTAATACAGTATTTGTTTATTAAAATAATCAAAAAGTCTGATTACTCATTTACATTTACTCTTAAATATTTTATATTGCCTGTTTTATTCTATGAATTAAAAAAAAAACAACTGTGTATATTATATATAAAGCAAAAACTTTGCTGTAATTATTTAATAGTTGAGTATTCTCACATTTACTAAAATTACAGTAATCACATACAACAAAAGCGCTAAACGGTTTGCCTACATACAATACTAAAAATTTATTATTATTAATATTGATTACAACTCAATATTTCTGATCTTCGTTTAAACTAAAAATCTTATAGAATATAATTTTCTGTTAAATTTCAATAGGCTACAGGTAACACGGCAGATGCAGTCCATGAAACAAAATGATTGGTGGAAGATGTCAAATGAGAATGAATGAAAAAAACATAAATGCATACATCACGTTAGATGATTTTAAAAAGACGATCAGATAAATACCAAACAGTTTTTTTATAAACGTTATCACTTTATTATCAAATGGAAAAAATCACAACAATATATAATTAATACTGTTAACAAAATACGAACACAATTTACACTTGAGCATGTTTAGGAAGCACGAAAAATATTTAACTAAAATACGTAATATATTTAAAATGCTATTGGGATAACAACCGCGCAAACTTTACAACAATTACTGCTTATTACGTTTCTCACATATCGAGTACCATTGGATTTCGGTTATTGTACTTTCACAATACTATGAAATGTTATTAAACTTCTAAAAGGGATCAATTAATACGTTTCAACTAAACTAGTAAAGACTGTACAGTATTTAATTGCCTAAGTCGGGTCTTTTTCAAAGAACGTTTCTTCTCGTACCGTTCTCGTTTAAGGTCAATTACATTATCATAGAGGAGAGTTGAATAGATAGAACTACATCGTGAATCTAGGTTTAGTATGGAATAGAGAAGTATGATTAGTTGACTCGCTACTTATCACTTAAATAATATATACGCGCCAACGAGCGCGCCGCAATCTCCGCGACACAAACACCGCGTGCACTAGATACACCGGCGTGTCAAGGTGGATCTCACAGCTCTCGATAATATTAACAACAGGTGACGACCGGCAGAGGCTAGGTCTGCATACCTAAACTCGGACGGCAAATAGATACCACCATCCATTCTCCACTCTAGAGAATCATCAGGCAGTTAGTAAACTTCGGTGATAAAGAGAGAGAGCTGCGTAGACAGACACGGTAGGAGAGGGAGCACTTTACTGTAAGTAAGAGAAGTAGAAAGAACTATCTCACGGTAAGAGACTAACAGCACTAAATTCAACAGAATCCTGAAGATAACAGTTCCCTTAATTATTTTATTTGACTAATTAACTACAAACCAAACATGACCATAGTAATATTGACAATAAAAAATATTATATAATTGCACTTCATCAATTAAGTTGGTTCATATAGGTCACGTAATTAGGCATAGACACAGTTAAAGCATTATTAATGGCAACACGAATACAATTTAATGATTATGTATACCATGTATAGATAGTAAACTGCCGTGCAAAGTCTTCAGGTAGACTTTACACTTCCTGCCGCTGCGCTTGGAGCAGTACCAGATGCGGAGCGGCCTGTACTCGTTGGGACTGGACTTGTGCCAATTGCACCAGTAAGTGTGGTTTCCATACTTCAGTTTGTAGTTGCCCCCTTTCGTTGGTATTAGTACAGGATCTGGGAAAAAAACAGCATGTTAATAAAGAAGTTTCTCCATTTCCTTCTGCTTCTTATTTAATTACAAATTTCTATCCGTTAGTTAATATTTTACGGATAGTTTCAAGATTTAGTGATTATTTACGGTAAAGTTGTCAAAAATTTGGTGGAACCTACTAAAGAGAAACTATATAGCAGTATAATGATACAAATATAAGGTATATATATATATATATATAATTCTATACTATATATATAATTCTATAAGCTGATCAGGAGCGACCAGATGCCAGCCAGAGAAGCCTAAGTAAAAGTCTTAATCTAATTACACAATACCGCAAGTATATCATGATGCATGGGAAAATGTAGGTGGGATGTTCCTTTTTTCTTCTTAATAATCTTCTAAATCTGGTGTTTTTCTTTTTATTCTTTTTATAAAAAAACGTTTTTTTTTAAATAATTTATAGATCAATGTTTAAAATAATCATAGTATAATATATTCTATTTTTTTAATTTTCAAGTTCAATAATGATTTTATATTCATGTTCATGTGTAATTACAACGAAAACTTTTCAAAATGTATCCTATAGAATACTGAGAGTCTTGCCACCCTACGCCTGTGCCCGAAACAACAAAGTCCGAGTCTATGTACTCTTCTCTTATTGTTAATAATTTGTCACTTTCGTTTCATTATTCTATGTTCTTTTGGTGTCATATGTTTAACAAGCTTTTTCCGGGCATCTAATGCTTTACGTTTGACTTCCGCAACTTTTTCTGGTTAGGTTTTCCTTTTTAAGCATAACATCGTTTCGTTACCTTTCCGTCGCTGAAAGTGGCACTTTTTTAATTTTGTTTATTTTATTAGCTTATATTTTATTATTTATTATTTTATTAAAAGTAATAACACAATAATTTGTAGCCAAAGCCTAGGCCAAGCCATGCTGAGACAATCAGCGCCGGAATTGTCAGCCGTGACGTCCAATGTCTAATTGTATCAAGAAAGATAAATAAATAGTGTTGATTGTTAAAATGTGTTACTCTATAATTTCACTGCTGTTTCCAAGTAGTGTAATGGTGAGATTTATCGATAGATGTATATGATATAGTAGAGCATAGTCCACCGCGCGGTTCCAATGCCGATTGGCGGACTTTATATACCTTCGAAATATACAATTTTTCTTTCTCAGACATGCAGGTTTCCTAACGATGTTTTCCTTCACCTAATGGGACTACTACTAAAGCTGTCAAACATTGTTCTATTAAGGTGCAACAAAGAATGATTCAAATGATTCCCGTCTCCCATTATAATCAAATACACCAGCGTCCAATAATGTTCGCTTTTCAAATGCCATTTACGGTATACAGGGCTGGGTCTTCGTAGGAATGATAATATAATTTACGATATGAACATAGATAAAACAAACTTCCAGAGACATATAATTTTCAATTTATTTTATTTTACACACTTCTGTATACCAAGTTCATAACTTATAAAGCAAATTCATATCACGATTCCTTAACTTGTAATTTCTTCTAAAACTAACCATTAAAAATTATTATTAAAAATAAAGCACATTGGATAACGTAAATTTTTGCGCGAATTATTTGTTTAACAAACCCCATTGCACACGACGATATAAGACATTAGAGAAATATCAATAAAACAATCTAAAAAAAAATAGAAAAATCGTACCAAATACAATAATTAAAAACTTTTCAATTCTCGCATCATTTATTCAGATCCATTAGATAAAACAGAGTTAACACTCATTACTTTTGGTGATAAAATAGAAATATTAATAGGTACATTTCGATGGGTTCGAACTTATAACTACCAGGTCACCAAAGTGAGATTATAATTAGTGACCGATATATTTTTATTTAATGAGTATGATAACCGTGTATAGATATCAATTTTCCTTTATACGACTTCAAGTACACTTTACATTTCTTTCTGCTGCTCTCTGTACAGTACCAGATTCGGTCCACCTTGTATTCGTTTTGAACATTTGAATTTTGCGAGTTGGACCAGTATGTGTTGCATCCGTACTTCAGCAGGTAGTTTTCTTCTTTCTCTCTCTCAACTTTTCTTGAGACGGGATGAGGGTCTGAAACATTTTCCTTTCATGAGATGAATATATGTCTATTGGAAGATTTAACCAACTTCCTATTTTAGAAAAACGCTAACCACTTCAAAATTACGAACGACAAATAGATGCTATACAATCATCACTTGCAAAATTACGTACAAAATTACTATCGTAAAAGAAAATCTGCACCACAAAAGATAATTTGCGGTATAGTGCTGTCCCTATCAGAGACTTCTTTAGTTTGAAATATCCTATTGCCTATATCATCTTTCATGTTTTAGTATCTTTTATTACAGTTAACGGTTGGTTTTTGTATATCATCAACGACATGCTGTTGACAGGCTTATAATGATGCGTTTTGTATTATAAATAATGATAAAGATGAAGAAAATTATGTAGGATATTCGTATTCTTCGTTGTTTCATGCCATGCCATCGCTGTTAAAAAAGAAACAAAAACGTATACCGTATTGTCACGAAGTACAATCCCGAGCCATCTCCACTCATTGGCTTGCCGCAAGGCGCAGTCTTTAACTAATTTTGCCTATACTAGGTCACCACATAGAAACCTTTCACACAAGTCGATTACCAGTGACGAAGAGACGGAGAGTGGGATTATTAGTGATGGAAGACATTAAAATAAAACGCAAACTTTAAAGATTTCTTCTTAGCGGTTTCTTTTATATTTTTACACGACACATAACAAATCATTTATTCCGTAAACACGTACAATGCTTCCTCATTAATAAAAACATTCCTAATGCGATCATAACAGTTAATTTAATAGCTCAAGCAATTAAACCATTAGAATTATGGTAGTACACTTTTTTTTATTACTTTGAGAGTAATAAACGAGCACACAGTTCACCTGATGGTCAGTGATTGACGGCCCATGACATCTACATTCATCTTTGACATGGAATCATAATGCAGATGCGTTGTCACCAGTAATATATAGGTCTCCGGATCTCTACACTCACCAGACAAAAGACAGCAGCATTATGCTGTTATTTTACGCTTGTATTCTGTGAGGGCGTGGTCCTACCCGTGTCGAGCTGACCCATTCATTCTGCAGCTAGAAACAAAACAGCTGCAGTGTAGCTCTTACACTAACAAATTAATGATTATGCATGCCATGTATAGATAATAATCTGCTATGCAAAGTCTTAAGATAGACTTTACACTTCCTGCCGCTGCGCTTGGAGCAGTACCAGATGCGGAGGGGCCTGTACTCGTTGGGATTGGACTTGTGCCAGTTGCACCAGTATGTGTGGTCACCGTACTGCAACTTGTAATTACCACCCTTCGTTGGTAGTAGAATGGGCTCTGGAAACCATGACGAAATTTTAATTAACCTTTTTTAAGATAATTGCAAATTTACAAAAAGTTTATGTAATTATAATTATAATACACAATAGAATGAACGAATCTGTTAAGTTTCATAGAACACTGATATACTACTATTCGTACTTTCGTGAACGAATGGTATGTTATACTTGGGCTACGTTTATTAATATTAATTACAGGTTTGTAACCCGATGGTATCTATGGCATCTAAGCCATCCTTTCTTTAGAAATAAGAATGTTTTTTTTTATTATTTCAAGAGACTCGCGAATCTTACTTGGAAGGAACGCGTCTGTTTGCGAGGATTTCTATTTTTTTTTCTTTATCAAATCTTAACAAATGTTCCTTAACAAAAGAAACCTCTATTTTAATATTTAAATATTCAATCCAAGTGTGTTAATACGCCTTTGATTGTGTATTCCCCGCAAAAGTAAAAAAATATATATTATATACAAAATTGAGAGCAAACCCGTTGTTAAGACGATATACGTATACTTATAGGCTATGCATACCATATGACAGACTTACTAAGGTAAACAATTATTAGAAATAAAAGAAAACGATCTATAAATTTGTTTATTGTTATGGTAACACTAAATGTTTTCCATTTATGGCTTTCATATTTGTAAATACAAAATAGTATGAAATCACAATAGTGTCGTGACGTGTTAGATCAATGTCTGATCGCCTTGTAATATTACGATAGGCGAGCAACATAAGTGTGATCCCCGCTAACGAAGCCAATTAAGTTATAATAGATATTTTAATTTCGTATATATATATATTTTCCTTAAAAGTAAGATATTTGACACTGAAGAAAAAAGATGCGCGATTTATATCTTATCCCTGCTTCGTACGATAAGTGAAATAGTCATTTTAATTTTTTTTTATTGTATAAGAGGCAAACGTGTAAGCAGCTTACCTGATGGTTAGTGTTCAAACATAATTTTAAAAAATTATTTAAAAAAAATGTTTACATTCGTCACTAAGCAGTTTTAATAATAATTTATATAACTTCTTCTATATATATGAATATATACCTTTGAAATTGCCGTTTTGTATGAAATAAGTTAAAGTATTTTTTTTTAACTTTTTTATTTCTGTTATTCAAAGTAGTCACCCATGTAATCGATGCATCTTTGCCAACGCAGTGGTAGTTTATTGATGCCCTTCTTATAAAAATCAGCTGGACGGGAGGCAACAAACTCTTCAAATGCATTTTGTACTGCCTCTCGGGCATTGATTTTTTTTGGAAAAAGTAATAGCCGGTGGGTGCAAGGTCTGGTGAGTACGGTGGATGAGGGAGAGCTTCCAACCACAACTCTCGCACATTGGAGACTGTCTGTTGTGCAGTATGGGGTCGCGCGTTGTTGTGCAGGAGCAGCGGGGACGACCGATTGACCAAAGCTGGTTGCAGATATGGGAGCTTCTCCATCATTGTCTTCAGTTCTTTACAGTACACATCTGCAGTAATGCTCATGCCGTTTGGTAAAAAACTGTGATGAATCACATCGGCACTAGACCACCAAACAGTGAACTTTCTAGAGGTCATTTTTCGTTTAGGGAATTGCTTTGGTGCTGAACCAGAGACTAAGTAACTTGCTGAGCGCTTTCGATTGTCAAACAGAATCCATTTTTCGTCGCACGTAACAATTCGGTTTAAAATTCTTTAATTTCTGTGCCTGATGAGCAGCGCGAGCCAGGTCTCAACGCGGAAGTTGCGCTGGCGATCGCTAAGTTAGTGGGGCACCCATCTATCAAGCTTTTTTACCTTGCCAATTTGTTGCAAATGGACCAATATTGTTCTGATGTTAACATCAAAAGCTGCAGCTAGCTCTGCTGTAGATTGAGTAGTAGACTTCCATAGTCGCGTTTAATTTGTAGTAATAGTCCGGACGACCACGAGGTTAATTTTTCAAATCAAAATTTCCAGAACGGAACCGGGCAAACCAATAACGAGTTGTGCGTTCGTTTGTAAAAAGAATGTCATATTTTTAAACCAAAATTAATTTGAATTTAGAATTCACAACCAATCAAAATTTTTTTTGGTTTGAAATGGCCATGAAAACTGAAGAACGGCAATTTCAAAAGTAAAGACCTAATATTTATATACTTAATATCTTATAAATATTTAAAACAACATCTGCTAAGAGACAATCATAAATTATTTTTTTTATACATTTATGTATTTTTATAATTTGTATTCATGATACAAATACATTCATGGAAAAGATAAGTCACGGTTAAGGAAAAAGATTTTCTTTTTACTTAAACAAAATGGCGTCCATGTTTACATATTCAGCACGTTACCTATATTATGTCATTTGTACTATTACGACCAATGAAACTGCATGTTATTAACTAAAACTTATCCAGATAATTTATATCTAAGAGCCTTTAAAAATCATTTAGGTACACATAAAAATCATAAAGCAGCCGGTAATAAAGATTTTTTTTTTTAAAAGGATGTTAGCAATGCTATAAACAATACTAATATTCCGGTCAGCCACACCAACTAAGCGGAAAATGCTTATGCTATGAGATGGTACACAACATTCGTCGAATGGCGGATTCGAACCTACGACCGGAAGTTTCGCAGACCGTACCCTAAACCATTAGTGGCGCTTCAAAACAAAGTCAGTTAAAATTGCTTAGAATAAGTATATCAAATTACTTGTAAGACTGTCATTTATATACTTTTAAGGACTCGAGCATAGTTTCAACACATGCGTGTGTTCACCAATTAGAATTATAGTCTTCCCGAAATACATTTTGACCCGGGCGCGGCATTTCTTACTCATTCTTTTGGAGCAGTACCAGCTGGTGTGTCCCGATACATCTTTGCAGTTTGTAGAATAAGTATCGTTGCCTACGCGAAGAAGATACCGTCCCGATGGAAGTGGAATCAACTGGAATTCTGCAAATATTTAAGTGCATTTGAAGAAAATTAATAATCGATTAAAGTCGTTGTTATCTATTTTAGATAAGTACCAATATGTATGTGCAAGACATATAGGCATCAATTACCCTTTTAAAGAAAAAAACATTAAATTAAATTAAAATTAACTAAGTAATAGGATTCAATATTCATTCAAATAAAACAAACTATTAGGACGCAATGATATTGTACTGTGTTGTAAGTAATAATTATTAAATTTATAATAAACTAAATGAAACAACAAACAAACCCGAAATTAAATTTATTATTATCCTAATTATCATAATCATGATATAACGCATGCATTTCATTCAGGGAAGGAGTCGAAGAATGAGTAGCTTTTTGTTAGCGCCAATGCTCACTGTATTATCTTGTGCAGTTTTTCTATCCGGTGAAGCGGTAAAATAATAGTGCTAAAAAAATATATGCAGTTGTTGCCAACCAAGAAATATCGTCAAAATAAATCTTGAGGACTATAATCATAGAACGCAAATGAAGAACATATATGGAATACATGATCTTCTTAAAGATAAACGACGACGCGCGCTGCACATATTTCTAACCCAACAAAGCTATAAATGCGGTTATCCAGTCTAAAACCAGATAGTGAATAGTTTGTTAGTTGATGTAATAGTTTGTTGTTGTTGATGTCAAATCATCTTTCTTTTCTTAATTGCACAATTAACGTTAGTCGCGGTATTGCATTGAAATCACAAAGATGGGGTAAATTGTTTTTGTGCAAGCGCTTTCAATAACTGCGCGTTTCGGACGCTCAACCGTCATCTGTCACTGATGACATAAACAAACGTATAAATTTCTTTTTTCCAAATTCTCCAGCACAAAACATTGATAACATTTACTTTACCTTACAGTCAAGCCCAGCATCTCTAAAGCAGGAACAGGTTTCCTTCCTTTGAGTTTATTTTTCTGTATATATGGTGATAATAATTTGTTTATAGCTCTTCAAATGATAATAAACTCATTATAAAGAAGTGAATTTCTTTTTCTCATGTATCTTTAATGCTTCGTATATTTTACTTACTAAATAGATGTATCCAGTATCTACTATGTCGTCTATATAAATTAATGTAATGATTTCTTAACAACAAAAGTGCAATACATATATTGCGATTCATGGTTGAGATACGTCCAACAACATTCAAAAATCACAAGAAAACAGTTGCCATACATGCCTTTGTTTCGCGACGCGGTTATATGTTTCGGCCCTTAGGAAATTGAACGTTACGTAATTTTAGACGAAACTTAGCTTACACTGTTGTCTCTGTCTATACCTATTAGGGCAAAAAAGAAATAGCTTCATATTTTTCATTTCTCTTTTAATACTGTACTTATATGTTTCCTACAATCAGACAACATTTTATACTTCATACTGTTCTAAAACAACATGTCACGCCTTACTCACAAAGCATGCAAAATCGTAAGCAACGTGTTACAAATCCGTTTATTTTTCTAATTTTAGTCCTAGGTTTATCTGCTATTTGGACCCATATTTGTATAATAAAATTAATAATATACTTTCATTCATCATTTAACTATTTAAAAACTAAAAAAATAACGACTGCGTGGTTACAAAAATTTAATTACGACGAAACTGAAGCTCTAATCCAACCTGTTTCTTAAATTTCCTATTAAATTATTAAATGTGAGGCTAATTCACACAAAAAACACACTTATACACACACAATTGTAAAAACCCGCATTGTCTTAAATTTTATTTATTTATTATATAGAATATTTCTTTATTTTACTTTAGTACCATCTTTTTACCACTAATGTTTCCTCATAATATGTTCGTACTGGTAAACATGGGCGGGGACCAGGCCCAGCCTCACGTTGTGATACAGATGAAAACCTAGCACAAGCTCCAGCTCTCACAAACACTTGTGTCAATTTTATTTTTTCCGGACCATTACTTGTGATTTAGTTAATGTTTGTGGTGAGAAATAAGGCATTATTATTATTATTACTATAGGGGATATTTTTTTCCCATCTCCGCCTGGTTGGTCAATAGAATAAATAAAAAAAAAGCTATAAACATATAAAGAAACAAATATATTCAATATAATATAAGACATATATAAGGACCAACCAGACGGGAATCGACAGGGGAGACCAAACGGTCGAGGGTTAGGGGGAAAGGGAAAGAAACCTGCGGACTATACGAGCGGTGTCAAGGAGCACCGACATCTGCATTTGAGCCCGGAGCTATCCGTCCCCGAGTACCAAACGCCTCAGGTGATTCGTGAGGCTGGTTGGGATTAACCCGTTCGCAGATACGACTATAGGAATAATTTCGGTCGGCATACCACCCCACATGTCGGTAACCTCGTGTGCCAGGTCCAGACATTTTGTCTTTTTATCTGTTTCGGCTTTCACGTGGTTCCCGTCATATGGGATCGTGATGTCGACCAAAAATATTCTTGTCTGTGCCCGTTCCATCAACACGATATCGTGTTTATTCGCAAGAATGGTCTTGTCCGTGATGACGGGCCGGTCCCAGTAAAGCCTGGCAGATACTCCGAGATGGACAGCGCCGAATAACCGGAGATAACATGCCTGAGGGACTCACCGGGGCCACAAGCTCGACTCACGTCGACGATGCCGTTTTTCAGAATGTATCTCCGATAGTTGTTGGCCTTAATAACCTAATCTTGAATCGTGTTGTATCTTATTATTATTATTATTACTATGTCGAGGCGCAAAGCATGGTGATTTGTTGCAATGACTATAATTTTATTAACTACTTACACTATTATTAAATTTTTTATTTATTATAATTTTCTTTTTTTTTATTTTATTACTCTGACTACGGCTCTACTTTCTTTTACTTACTTTACACAACTTACATATGAACTACATTACTTAATACGTAAATTACTTCTGTAAAATAAGTACCGATTAACTTTTTTTGCGCTAGCATAAAATTTTACCAAAAACACTGAGCTTTCGTATAATGATACAATTATGTTAATCCTAATTGTGAAACGGTGTTAGTACTCCGGCGCAACTGAGTTCTTATTAGCTCACTAACATAACGTACTCTTTTATAGAGAAACGAAACTTTGTAATGATCAATATATAACAACTGATCAATGTTTTATTAAGCACACAATTTTTTTATCAAAATAATATAGTACGATATATATAACTTCATACCAATGTCTCTATGCAAATAAATAATTATTGATTACTTAAATCAAATACATAAACTTCGAAATGTTTAGTTGCGTATGATTTATCTTTGTGTTGCCGCTCGTCATCTTTTTGTTAGCATTGAGAATTAATCTTGCGCGACATCTTCTATTATTGTGTGACAAATATCTCCAGTAAGTTATAGTTTTCGTGGTGCATTCTCTTAGGAAGCTATAGGCATATAGAATTTAGAATTACCAACTCACTAACACTCCGTGAGGTTACTTACACAGCACCTAGAAATATCACAAGCTATGAAGGAATAATACGATTTGATGAGATTCTTATTTATAGAAGTAAAAGTAAAAATTTGTTGTTATCTGTCGATAGTGATTGATGAACAACACAGCTTCCAGTCTCAAAGACGAATCAATATTGAGTTAAATTTTACCAGTTGATGAAAAAATGTTCCGCCATTATTCAATATTTAAACAATTATTTATTTTGATAGATTTTTAAATTTTAAGATGAGTATAAATAAAAATACATGACAACTGCATATTTTTATCGTAATTTAAATTCTGATATAACATCCATTATGAAGACGATAGACGAAAGGAGAGTGATTGTGAACACCTTTGACCACGATGATATTCTTCTTTGAGTCTAATTTGATCTTGGCAAGACATCCTTTACCGATGTGAGAGGAACAGCGCCAATTACTAGTACCTTTACCTTTGCAGTCACTTACATAACTGTAAGTGTAGTCATCTAGTAGTACCATTTCCCTCCCAGTTCGAGATTTGACAAAAACAGTATCTGTAAACATAGAAAATTTGTCATTGAAAAGAAGTATGTGTTATGTAGGTATATTAACCAATCTTTCAATTTTATAAGTGGCCAGTCACAATGTCAAAATATATCAATAGCCTTTAACATGATCATTGAAATTAAATGAAGAATATAATAAGAAGAATTTTGACAATTCAAACGTGTTTGCATGATTCAACTTGAATAAAGCTTCTTTTGTGAAGACAGCTATGTGGACTGACATGTTCACCCACACGGGTTCAACACCAGCTCCGATGTATCCGATGCACCCATCGAAGTGCCATTGAACTTAACTAACGGAAAATAAAGCATTTATGTAAATTTCCAATAATTCAATCGCTCACATGACACATGACTTGTTCAAAACTTGACCTTGGAAAATTTTGACTTAATGCGAATACGCGCCAATAGTCTAATTGGTGACCCAGAGGTGATTCAAACCAATCAGGTCAACCAAATGTTCAAAACAACACACAAATATTTGCAAAATTCTATGAAAACATTAACGGTTTTAGACGGAATAAAACAGAAAGAATTAGGCTAAAAGTTAATAAACTTAGTATTATTTAAGAAATATACTGATATTGTTATAAAATACTGATTTTTTACTGACAAAAACTGACAACATAAATACGTGTATAGGCATCGGTGAATTTAAGTACGTATAAGAAGATAATAATTTAACTATTATAATGTGAAAGTTATTATTAAAATATCAAGGATAAGAATAAGAGTAAACTTCATGCTACGCAAATATAACTTCCTTTTACAGCAATACGGTCATGAAGAACGATACAGCCAGACATTTCTTTCTTTTTCAAAAGAAAAGTGGATAGGCTTTTACTAAACTGCACTTTACCATCAAGCTGCATCCTCACTTAACATTAGGTGGAAGTGCGAGTCAATAACTAGCTCGTAGAATATAAAAGCAGACGTCATTATAATTGAAGTATTTTATTTATTTTTATTGTGTTTACAATTGTTGTTATTACATATTTTTAAAATACAGACGTGCATGGTGTTTAAGAAGAAGAATCAAAACTACAAAGCAATTTGTTTCCTCCTATACTACTCATCGGATGAACGGAACCCTAAATTATTAATTTTGATATATTCTTAGTTATTATTAATTATTAATAATACATAATATTTAATATAATTTCGTGGGATAATTATTTTGTCAGTATCTCTGGATATAATAATAATAATTGCTATATTGCATATCAATAATAGATAATTGCATACAATACGCAACACATACGGGTGATTTCTTTTTATTTCTAAATATTAAGATTTTTTTTAAAAAACTAACTTTTATTTCTTAATACGCCGTACTGATTTAAAATAACATTATAAGTTGTTTATTTAGCACTTTGGTAAATTATACATTTTAGTTACTAAAATTACTAACTAGATTGTTAACTTGTTACAAGTCAAATCTTGAGAACATTTAGGCATCAAACATCTACATATATTCAATTTTATAACACTAATGCTGAAGTGTGGTTCTCAGTAACGCTTAGTGCCGTGGCGTTACGAAGACGTATACAGTTCTTTGTTTTGTTTGTTTCAAAGAAGTTGGGAATTATTCAAAAACAAACAATTTAAAAAAAAGGTTAACGCCTAATGAGACGCATATCCGTCAATGTGCCTTGCAATTTATTGTTAAGACATAACTAACAGCTTAAATTTTTACCTTTCATGTATGCATCGATAACGCAGTAATATCTTTCGTGCTGTAGGGAAACTCATTGGGTGAACGGATCCCTAAATATATTAAATATGTTTTTATCATCAATCGTTGGATTTTTCTTAGTAACATTTAGACATCAAACTTCTACCTATATTCAATTTTATAAAACTAATGCTGAAGTGTGGTTCTCAGTAACGCTTAATGCCGTGGCGTTACGAAGACGTATACAGTTCTTTGTTTTGTTTGTTTCAAAGAAGTTGGGAATTATTCAAAAACAAACAATTTAAAAAAAAGGTTAACGCCTAATGAGACGCATATCCGTCAATGTGCCTTGCAATTTATTGTTAAGACATAACTAACAGCTTAAATTTTTACCTTTCATGTATGCATCGATAATGCAGTAATATCTTTCGTGCTGTAGGGAAACTCATTGGGTGAACGGATCCCTAAATATATTAAATATGTTTTTATCATCAATCGTTGGATTTTTCTTAGTAACATTTAGACATCAAACTTCTACCTATATTCAATTTTATAACACTAATGCTGAAGTGTGGTTCTCAGTAACGCTTAATGCCGTGGCGTTACGAAGACGTATACAGTTCTTTGTTTTGTTTGTTTCAAAGAAGTTGGGAATTATTCAAAACAAACAATTTAAAAAAGGTTAACGCCTAATGAGACGCATATCCGTCAATGTGCCTTGCAATTTATTGTTAAGACATAACTAACAGCTTAAATTTTACCTTTCATGTATGCATCGATAATGCAGTAATATCTTTCGTGCTGTAGGAAACTCATTGGGTGAACGGATCCTAAATATATTAAATATGTTTTTATCATCAATCGTTGGATTTTTCTTAGTAACATTTAGACATCAAACTTCTACCTATATTCAATTTTATAACACTAATGCTGAAGTGTGGTTCTCAGTAACGCTTAATGCCGTGGCGTTACGAAGACGTATACAGTTCTTTGTTTTGTTTGTTTCAAAGAAGTTGGGAATTATTCAAAAACAAACAATTTAAAAAAAAGGTTAACGCCTAATGAGACGCATATCCGTCAATGTGCCTTGCAATTTATTGTTAAGACATAACTAACAGCTTAAATTTTTACCTTTCATGTATGCATCGATAATGCAGTAATATCTTTCGTGCTGTAGGGAAACTCATTGGGTGAACGGATCCCTAAATATATTAAATATGTTTTTATCATCAATCGTTGGATTTTTCTTAGTAACATTTAGACATCAAACTTCTACCTATATTCAATTTTATTTCGTTTCGCACAACCTAAGCGTACTACGGCGTTACGAAGGCGTACATCGTTTATTTTTCAATATAACAATATATATGTAATAAGAAAACAAACAATCGGAAAAATCATGAACGCGGATTGCATGCACATCCACCAATGTGTCGTGTAATTTAATGTAAAGACGCAAGTAATATTTTAAACTTTTACGTAGAATCCATTATCGATGACGAAGTTCGGTGGTGGATGATTGTGTTCAGTGTGAGCATGGGTGACACAGTGAGCATCACTGGATATGTTCAGCCGGGCCCTGCACCGTCCACCCTTGGTGCAGCTCCATATCTGGGACTTGGAACTTGTTTTATGGCAGTAGAAGGTATAACCGTTAAGGATGCCTAGCTGTTTACCGCACGGCTTAAACACCCATGACACTGAAAGTATGCAAGTTGTAAATTTTACTTAAGTAAAATTATTCTAGTGTGGCGTAGTCCGACGAGAATGACATGCAACTAGAATTATGGAAGTGGAATACGTTTTATTGACAAATTAGATATCGTATAAAATATGAATTTGTATTTTAATGTTTGAGTACTTTAAGCTAAATATTACATTATTTGTTAAAACTTATTTACATTGCAAACAAAACTTTTACAAAGACATTACAGTAGCAAGTTTGTTTGATATTCAGTTTTCGATATATTGTCAGAACAAAGTTAATATTTTTACAAGTAATTTTTCATATTTTAAATTGATGAAAATATAAAGTAAACATATAATATGTTATGAAAATAATATTGATATGAAAAGTAGTTAAAACTAGCTTGTGTTTATAAATCTAGATTTTTAGATAGTATCCATTACGAATGATATACCTGGGCGGTGCGTGGTCATGATCGAGAAAGGATCGTATGATCTCCTTGTCGTTGGTGATGATAAATCTGGCCTTACACTGACCACCCTTGGTGCAGCTCCATATCTGGGACTTGGAACTTGTTTTATGGCAGTAGAACGTGTAACCGTTAAGGATGCCTAGCTGTTTACCGCACGGCTTAAACACCCATGACACTGAAAGTATGCAAGTTGTAAATTTTACTTAAGTAAAATTATTCTAGTGTGGCGTAGTCCGACGAGAATGACATGCAACTAGAATTATGGAAGTGGAATACGTTTTATTGACAAATTAGATATCGTATAAAATATGAATTTGTATTTTAATGTTTGAGTACTTTAAGCTAAATATTACATTATTTGTTAAAACTTATTTACATTGCAAACAAAACTTTTACAAAGACATTACAGTAGCAAGTTTGTTTGATATTCAGTTTTCGATATATTGTCAGAACAAAGTTAATATTTTTTACAAGTAATTTTTCATATTTTAAATTGATGAAAATATAAAGTAAACATATAATATGTTATGAAAATAATATTGATATGAAAAGTAGTTAAAACTAGCTTGTGTTTATAAATCTAGATTTTTAGATAGTATCCATTACGAATGATATACCTGGGCGGTGCGTGGTCATGATCGAGAAAGGATCGTATGATCTCCTTGTCGTTGGTGATGATAAATCTGGCCTTACACTGACCACCCTTGGTGCAGCTCCATATCTGGGACTTGGAACTTGTTTTATGGCAGTAGAACGTGTAACCGTTAAGGATGCCTAGCTGTTTACCGCACGGCTTAAACACCCATGACACTGAAAGTATGCAAGTTGTAAATTTTACTTAAGTAAAATTATTCTCGTGTGGCGTAGTCTGACGAGAATGACATGCAATTAGAATTATGAAAGTGGAATACGTTTTATTGAAAAATAAGAAATCGTATAAAATATGAATTTGTATTTTAATGTTTGAGTACCGTAGGCTAAATATTACATTCTTTGTCAAAACTTATTTACATTGCAAACAAAACTTTTACAAAGACATTACATTAGCAAGTTTCATTGATATTCAGTTATCGATATATTGTCAGAACAAAGTTAATATTTTTTACAAGTAATTTTTCATATTTTAAATTGATGAAAATATAAAGTAAACATATAATATGTTATGAAAATAATATTCATATGAAAAGTAGTTAAAACTAGCTTGTGTTTATAAATCTAGATTTTTAGATAGTATCCATTACGAATGATATACCTGGGCGGTGCGTGGTCATGATCGAGAAAGGATCGTATGATCTCCTTGTCGTTGGTGATGATAAATCTGGCCTTACACTGACCTCCTTTGGTGCAGCGCCAGATGCTGGTGGTGGTGGACTTCACGGCGCGGTAGAATGTGAACCGATTTACGATAGCTAAGTCTTTCCCGGAACACTTCTTCACCCATTGCACTGCGCAGAAGTTTCCGGAATTAGAGAGTAGTTAATTAGATACTGGTTATTTATAATTTGAAGGTTAAATTAAACCATGAGGTTGGATATCACTGGATATATTGTCCCCAAAAAGTGGGGCATAAATATGTTAGATAATTTCAAGTATCAAAACCTGCAAACGTTTACTCTACATATTTTAGACTATGTACATATATATTGTCACTGGTATAAAATAATCTTAAGGTGGCACTATCTATGTCATCTAAGAGTAGTCTATTACTTTTTTACCTATAATATGAGCGTGTTTAAGAACTAAAAATCGTTAACTAAGAGATATTTAGTCAGTTGACACATTTTACATAGAAATCGTAAGAACATCAATGCTTGATTTCGTCAGTAATATGTTAAAGAAAAAAGCAATTTTTGATAGTGCTTCAAGCTTTATACATTTCCACTTACTATTAAGTGATAATGTAATCACTGATGAAAACGTATTACCTAAAAAAAACCTTTTCGCACATCGTTTGAGAAAGGCATCTAATTTACAAGGATTTTGTAAATAATAATTGCAAAAATGTTTACTATAGATTCAGTAGCGTAGTAGTATTATTATATAGCATTTTTTCCCAATTTTTATGTTTTAGCCCACGAAAAAGCCAAAAATGTAAGTGGAAATCCTTATGACCCCTGCATTAATAAATTAATGTTAATAATTAGGAACAAAAGCAGCTACAAGTTTTTTTTGTTGGTAACCCTTTTATAAAACCTCACTATAATTCATTCCTTTAACGAATCTTTTGTATGCAGGTCTTATTTATTGAACAGATTGCGGACCCTTTTAATAAACAGATGCGACCCCATATCGAGAAACGATAGTATAGGGTATGGTGTACGAAACTTAACGTCGCAGGATCGAAAACGCGATTCGACTATTTTTGTGGACCATTTCGTAGCACAAGTATTTGTTACTTAGTTGGGGTAGTTAGCAGGAATCTTAGTAATGTTAATAATTTTGCTAGTATTTCTTTTAGGAAAAAAGTATTAAAGTGATTATTATTAAAAATTTATTATAAAAAAAATTACATCAAGAATACAAAAAAAAGTATTCAAATCATTATTTATAATATATAAATAACCGTCTTCAAAAATCTAATTAAGGCATTTAAAATTTTAAATTGTTTCTCACTATTCATGATGAAGGAATGGGAAAGTCATTATAAATACTATTATATAATATTAATTAAGAAAATTTGATTTAAAAAAAAGTGCTATTAAGCTTATTTAAGCTTTAGGATATCTTATATTTTAATATAAATTCCATCTCTAACAATATAGTTCGAACGATTATGGAGGTGGTTGAAGACGCCACGAACGAGATGCAGGTGATCATTGGTCAAAGTGAAGCGTGCCTTGCAGTAACCACCCTTGGTGCATCGCCACACGTGCGTATTGGTGTTCTGCTTGTCTCGGTAGAAGGTATATCCTTTGACCAAGGCAAGCAGCCTACCCGCACTGTTCTGTACAAATTGCACTAAAACATAAAATTCACATCCTCATTATTCGTTCGATACAATGTGTAGATAAAGTTAATGGGCGCACTGAAAAAAAAAACAGCGCACCTGGTGGCCATGGACCTAAAAAAATTGCATTTTACAATTTTACTCATTTATTTTTCTTCAGTGTCGCTTGTTTTTAATTATTTTTTTTAACCTTTCAGGTTATTGGCCTTTCAAGTTCAAATGTATTTCTTAAAACAATTGTATAAATAAGGACACGGTAAGACCACTTAAGTTAACTGCTTTCAACACCTCGACAGATTTCTTCGTATAAATTTGCACCTATTACGGTTAAAACAGTAATATTTATTGCTCGCCGCCCGCACGCTGCATCTGTCACTTGTGCGGTCTGCTCTTTAAGGTAGAAATACTTCAGCATAAGTTTAATTGTTAGATAAAACGATATTTTAGACAGCTTGAATAGCTGGCTTAATAAATATTTCTTTCTATATATAGGTATTTTCGAAAAATTTTCCGGCTTAAGTTGCTATAATTATATTGATTTAATCATTTTTATTAACGATCACGATTTATATAACGGAATCTTTCAATTCAAATTTCAGTTACTTCCAGATGTCTGAATAATAAATATGAAATATTGCAGTTATTAAAAATCGATGACAGCACGATAATTTCATAACTTTTTTAAGTTCAAAAATTATTTTAAATGATAAGAATTATAGTCCTGAGGATGGGAATAAACTTTTTATTAAAATCAATTTATTTTCAAGAACTTAATTAACAATGGAATATGACATTTATTTTGAATTACATATAGTATATTGCAGGAAAAAAATATTTTCATGGATGACCTGTGGTGTTGATATAAACCTCCAAAATCAAATATCATATTATAATTCCTTTAACCATAGATTTTTTTTACACACTTTTTCACATTTTACCACAATCATATATATATATATATATATATATATATATATATATATATATATATAAATATATACATAAATACCACTGTTGGCCTCTTCTAGAGTGTGCTAGAACATATTCCACCACGCTTTATTGCTAATTAGGGCAACTTAAATGTCTTCAAAATATATTTTGTAAATTTATTTCTTAGACATGTAGGTTTCCTCGAGATGTTCCCTTGATGACGAGGTAAATCAGTACTTAAAGTTGCAATGAACAATTTTATTGGCATCGGGGTTCGAACTCGGTTTGCTAGTGTACATTGAATTAATTGCAAGCTGCGCTGAGCTATCAAGGGTCTTACCACTACGGCTACAAATGCACTATTAAAATGCTTAAACTTAGAATGATGAATTTAACACTGTACATTTAACATAACATTTTTTTTATTTTGTACATTACAATAGACATAATTTTATGAAAGCGATATTAGAGGTAGAGAAGTTAATAAAGCTTTTTTCTTAACATTATTTACAAGTGCATGCAGCGAGTGTGACACATAATTATTTGGTACAAACCATCACTATAGCTAAGAAGTAGCTAAAGCAAGTTTGAAATTTAAGTATGGAAATTTCAACCAATTAGCAGGTAATTCGAAATACTAACTGTATTTCGTCTGGTGAGGGTAAGGGACGGGACACCCAATTAGAGCTAAAAATGTTTATACCTGAGGGGTGCGTATTGCATTTGTATAATCCTTACTTGGTAGCCATGGGTCGCAGAGATCACTTGCCACCTTGGTCAGTGTGATTATCTGTCACCCCAATAACATAAAAAGAACATCGTAGCATCATAGGACAATGTATTACCAAATTATTGTCTTACACTTACTAAACAAATATTTATTTATGACATAAAAATCAACCATCGAAGCTGCCAACAAATGAATAGAGAAGGTATGTTCAAGTTTTATTGTATATCCCATTGCGTATAACGAAGGTTGGTCTTTTGTGTAAATGAATTAAGTTGCAACGTATAATCTGCAGGGGATAATTGGAGATTACGAGCCGTGCCCTGCACTGGCCGGCGGATGTACACCTCCAGGTCATGGTCAAGTTGCTCCTCCTGTCCAGATAGTAAGTAAATCCATCCACAATGGCCAACTGCTTACCGCACTTTTTCGTCACCCATTGTACTGTGAACAATGAGTTAATAGGTACATACAATTTACTGAAGGTATTTTAAAATTTTGATACGATATACATACACCTAAACTTATATTCATACTACAAAACATGGTGTTGATTGTTTTTTACTGAAAATAAATTTCACTGAATAGCTCCCTTTATCCAAGTAATGTTGTTCACTGGGGATTTTATGTTAAACATACATAGTGAATAACACAAGACAGAAGAAAACACCATTGCCAAGCGAGTCCTATGTCATTACCACTAAGTTTTTTTATTTTACTATTGTTGCTTTTCTGAATATTAAACAAAAATATTCGAATAGTAACGAATTTTCTTTGGGATCTATCAAAGTATCTAACTATTAATTTCGATCTATCGAATCGATCGAAAACTATAAATGTAAGATTATAACAGAGATGAAAATATCCATAGCTATTATTAAATATTTATTTCAAAAATTTAAAAATCATAAGTGAAATATCACAACAGTATTTTGTAGAAGAAAATATTTCTTCCCCGGGGGACCAACAATTATAATAGTATAAATAAATAGTAACTTAAAAGACGCAAACTACCAACAACACAAACTGCTTTGGAACTTACAATGATCGAAACAGACCTTTTAGAATATTCAAGTAAGTACCATCACGACACAATAACGAATATAAGTGACAATATATTACAAATATATTATTGTTGCAGTTGCAAATGAAGAAGTGATGAACTTCTCCTTATTATTCTAAACTCTTTACGACAGAATTCCACACGTGACACCATAAATAAATTTTGATATATCAGACCTTGTAGAAAATTCCGTCACGCAAAATGTATTTTGGCGGCACGTGGTTATGTTCCAAATTAGCCCTGACCATTTGATAGTCAATATTGACGACGAATCGAGCCCTGCAGCTATGTCCCGAGGTACATCTCCAAGTCACAGAAATCTTGGTTTTCCCATCCATGTAGAATGTATACCCGTTGATTATACCTAGCAATTTTCCGTCTCGTTTCTTTACCCACATCACTGTAAGAATAATTTGTTTTATATTAAAAAATAAAAGTAGCAAAACGAAAAGGGACGTAAACAGCATTAACAATTTTATTTAATTAAGAATTGTTTTGACAACAAATATCTACTTAGTATAGCATCAGTAACAATATAGACTTTAGTATGTACTAATAACATACAGACAATAGATTAGTATATACCTAGGTGCGTTTTTAAATGTGCGAAATGGTGGGGTTGGAGAGGAGTGAGATATACTTTTAGGTCGTAACGTGTTCAGCGACTCAGAATTAATATATATATGAAGTTTAAACATAATTGTGTAATTAGTCTTTGACCTATCGTCGATCAAGCAACACAATTAGTAAGAAAGTGTAAAATTTTGAAAACAGGTGGTACCACCCACCAAAAAGTTAAAGAAGTGACAGTCGGTCCGTAAACTTATGGCAATGGTCTTTTAGGACTCAGAAGGAATCCTATTAATCAATTACATAGATAAAAGAGGGGAAAACTAACAAAAGGTGCTTCTGCACCACAATGCCCTCGTCCACAAGTCATGTTGCGCTGGTTGCTTTGCAAAATGTGGGCATCGATATTTTGAATCACCCACATTATAGTCCAGAACTGGATCTCAGCGATTACTTTTACTATTACGATTATTAAAAGAACTGCGTGGGAGATAACTTACCAGCTATGAAGAATTTAAGGACGCTAATTAGGCGTATTTTTCAGAAAAGAGCTAAAATTTTTTTTAAGAACAAATCAGAATTAGAATAATGTATTCGCCTTTTAGGTGATATTGAAAAAGAAAAATGATTCTAGTTTTTTATTTACACTCCTTGTCCCTCATTCCGCGAACTTAAAATCGCTCAATTTTCCATCTATTGCTAGATAAAGAGAAAATTTTAAAATTTGTCTAAGATATCTATTAAAATATTATTACTTATGGTGAAGAAACCTTGCATTTTATGAAGTAATACGTGTACGACAGTTTTGTTCTTTTAGCTGAAATAAATTATTCTATTGGAAAACAAATTCTTTGTATAGTAACAATTTACAGTCTTAAATAATAATTAGTATCTATTTAATATTATATATTCTAATTGTGTTTGTCTGACTAGAATAAAAAAAATATCAAACACAGTTCCCAGTTTCTACTAACCAGAAAACTATATCATTACGTCATTTATTGTTATCAGATTAGACTTTGTAGTAAACACCATCGTGGATTATGTGTCGCGGTTGTCCGTGATCGTGTATTAGATTTGATTTGGTTATTCGATAATCGCCTGTAACAACGAACCGGGCCTTGCAGACACATCCCGATGTACATCTCCAGGTCATGGAATTCTTAGTTTTCCTATCCATGTAGAAAGTGAACCCGTCAATTATAGCCAGTGGTTTTCCATCTTGCTTTCTAATCCACGTCACTGGAAATATAATTAATTTTATATAACAAATAAACGTAACAAAGCCTTTTTTTCATATAATGATTAATATATTTATTTCATATAAAGTAACTTCGTAAAGTCAGTGTTTTCTCTTGGCTAGAGGAAAAGGAAGTTTTAATTAAATTATTGTCAGATTTCTATTACGCCTATTTAATTAAAATATGACAGTCATGCTATAATGACGAAACAATTTTGAAATAACATCAAAAGTAAAAATTAAGTTTTAACAAATTACAACAAGCACATTAATAAGTTACAATTCTTTCATATAATTACACGATTACGTAGAATTACATCTTGTAATAAATGCCATCTTTAATAAAGAATTTTCTTGAAGGGTGATTATGATTCAGACTACAGCGGAGAAACTGCTTCTCATTGGTAGCGATGATCCTGGCCTTGCAATAATTAAAAGTGCAACGCCAATAGTCAGTATTGTGCTGATGCCTCATGCAGTAGAAACGGAAGCCGTTCACTATGAGAAGATTCTTACCCCTTAAGTTCATTGCCCATATCACTGCAATTAGAAAATCATATTTTTGCTTTAGATAAAAAAAAACATAAAGGTAGGCAATGCATTTGTGACTCCTTTGGTGTTGCTGATGTTCACGGGCATTAGGTGGGATTCTTGCTCGTTTGCCACTATACTATACTATACTATAAAAAAAAATGATTGATTTTGCTAAAGTCGAATTTCATGTATCTAATATTTTAAACTCAAGTTATTCATTCATTTTAATGTTAACAATAACTACTATGTATGGTCCGGTTAAGCCATGCATTATCTTTTAATTTTATTCTGTTAGTTATAATTGCATTTTTGTTGAGGATAGATAGATGTATACATGTCGTGGGTCGAAGTTATCACTTAACATAGGGTGAAATGTGGGCTCGTTACAAAATATTCCTAATTAATCAATCTTCTTTTACAGCTCTGGAACGCCCTGCCTGATGATATTAATAAAAATTCTATTAAAAACATTTGAAAAGACTGATTCGTGGGTTTTACACAAGGAAAATCATCTTAATTTGCTATTTAATTATCTATACATATTCATGATAATTTATTCATTTTATCTATTCCTATTATATATTTAATGTCTGTATTATATGATATTTATTATATAATTTATTTTATATGTTTAATATACGTAATAATTTATTTATTATTACGGATATTAAATATGTTAAATATATTGTTTATATTTAGGATAGTTGTTAGTGGCACCTACAGTTAATGTTTCTCCATCTCAAGGGTTGACTAGAGAATGCCAAAAGGTATTATGTCCACCCATTGTACCCTCTTTTTTATTAAAAAAAGTAAGGTGTTTACAATAGAAAATTAAATAAATAAAATTAATAAAGAAGAAAACCTGTAAAAAGGTTGCTTTCTTCATCCGATTTTAATATTAAAAAACGATTTAAAAAAAAGAAAAGATTCTAGGAGTGCTATTAGAATCTCCGTTAACCACTTCGACTAAGCTTGGATGCTTGTGCCTATAGGAGCCTATAGGAGCCTATAGGAGCTATATAGCTTACGACAATGGTCCAATGTCGGACCTAAGACCATAAGTTTCGCAGGTCATACCCTAAACCATTAGGCTTTCGATTTGATAAAAAGATAAAAATCGGCTCTCATAACTTAAAATTACAATAATCAATTAAATAAGAAAAAATAACGTATGATTTTATTTATCAATCTATATAATGAAACAACTAAATATTAGCCCTAGTTAATAATAATATTAATAATAATATATATATATACATCAAATTATATAATACACAAACTTAATAACGACAAGGGCTTGGTGACAATTATAATTATTCGATAATGGTAACTTAACGTTATTTCATTTTTTATTTTAAAGATCAAAACTTAATCTTATATTTTAAAGCAAATGCCGTCTTTTATGATATACCTTCGAGGTTCATGGTTGTGTATATCATCCGCGCGTAGTTTATCACTAATTTTGTTTGTGATTGCTTTAGCCTTGCACCCTGGTCCCTCGGTGCAGTACCAATAGACATTATTACCATGACATTTGTTCTTGCTCATGATGTAACCGCGTAGAATGAGGACCTCCTTTCCGCGGTTATTCACACACCAGACTACTGAAAATAACGACCAAATAAGTTGTAATGCAAATGTCATATTCGTATTATCATCCAATGACATTCGTTCGTCGTCTTACTAATCCGCGTTACAATGCAAAAAATATTTGTCTCTTACTAGGGAATATATTATATTAGAGGCATTTTCCATATATACATACAATTTATTGGATCAATTTATTATATTTAATGTTGATTGAACTCCCAAAAACGTTCTGATATTATATAAAGAAGAGTTTTTATTATATAAAGAAATTAAAGGTTGAAATGAAAGTCGCATGGTATACTCGTTCACGTTTATTTCTATTGAATATTATAAACAACAGTAATTTATGAGCTTTGATAATATTTTTGCATTAATTAATGTATTATAGGACTAGAGGTGTACTCACGAATTCATGAGAGCAACCGAGCAGCGCTTTTTCTATCAAATCATCGTCGAGTGTGCGAGACGCACTTTAAAATTAACACATCTTTTTTATTTGTAAACCTATTTACAGAAGCTTATCTCAATACATCACTGGAAATCACATTGAAATTAGTTATGCTATTGTAGATTTAACGTGTACATACGGACAAAAAGGCTGCTTACCATTTTATTATATGTATAAAAGAAGATGTTATCTGACAAAAACATGTGTGTATATAAATATACACATATAATTTTTACGTTTGAACTGTACCCGCGTCCAAAATACCATGTGCAGATATCTACACGGTCACGTAGTCTTTGCAAAGTATTATGGTGCTAACAGACTAGTCGATCAAAGTATTTTTATGTCGATCGAAAAATGTACAAAAAGGTCTGCTTTTATACAATAATGAAGACACCCAAAATAATTTTCACACTATATAAAATATTTAACATGAATAACAACTAAATTAATTATTGGTCTATCTTCAAAGCAATCTTAGGACATGATTGTAGTTTTACAGAATTATTAATTGAAAAATAATATAATTCTAAATTGTAATATTCATAATAATAATATTCGTTATTCCACATAAACAATACATAGCAAAACTTAGTACAGTAAAAACAATTTCATACAAACAGTTAAAATGAAATAGAATTTTACCCGATCAAAAAAGAAACATCAAAAATAATAAATAAATAAAAGGCAAGTGAATCCTGCTGTGCGCCAAATAAGGAAAAGGATCTCGCCACACAGTATGTGTTAGTGTAGTGACTTAGGACCACACCCCTGATCTTCCGTGAAGCCTACACAAGAGAAGTGGTCCTCATTTTATAAACTATAATAAAAAATTAAAATTAAGTAATTAAAAAAAGTAATAAAAAATAACAAAAACAAAGAAAATCATACAAAAAGAATTGATATGAAAAATTAAAGTTGACAAGATTAAGTCATTGTGTATTAAACATGTTAATAAATAATTAAAATAACAGAAACATAACAGAACATTAAAAAATGAGAATATTTTTTTTCTATTGGGTGCAACAAGATTAACTTATGTACCTATATGTTCCGGATAAGGTACGAATCATGATTATCCCTTTGTAATTCCATTAGATATATCTTTAATTTTGATTTAAAATTATGCCGCGCTTTAAGATTTCTAATTGGAAAGGGTTCCAAGGGATTCCACACTTCGTAGCATTATACCATAAAGCTAACCTTTAAAAGCGACCGTTTTAAAGGGCCGGAAAAGTAAAATATTTCTAAAGTTTCCAATTTCACAAGTAGTATAACCTATATAGTATATATACCTAAGCCACCCAAGCTTGTTGTATAGGTAAGACGGTTGCTGGGAATTAACTAAATCAAAAAGAAGTGTAGCCAAATTTAACTCACGATGTGGATTCATTTTTAGAATGTTTACATTATTTAAGAAGGGTGATACGTGAGTTTGAGGGTCTGCAGACGCCGTACAAGTTCTTCAGTTGTAGTTTTAATTAATATTATTGGTTATGATAGTCTACTAATTGATTTTTTTGTTAATGTTTGGTAAAAATAATTGCCAGCCATCAATATAACGATCAGTGAAAAATATGTGATAAATCTTTGCTATTGACTAGAGCCACCCTTATATAGGTGCCCATGAAGGTGATAAGTTCAATCTTTTAGTACAGATACAGATAGTTACGGTGTATTCGTTTTGTTTTAATCAGTAAACTTAATGTCACCTAATAAGCGTGTTTTCTAATTTTTCGGGAATAATTTTAATGTGATTTATTTCATACTTTATGACAGTTATCCAAATAAAAGAAGCCCTATGATTACCACGGATATAGGCTGTGACATAAGTAATAAATAACTTTGACTAGGACGTTCTAAAAATGTTCATTCCATATTACCTAAGCGAAAAACAATTTAAAAAGTGTTTAAATATTTCAAGGTTTTCAGTATATTTTTGTTTTTTTTATGTCTTTAAAGTTACAAACGAGCACACAGTTCACCTGATGTTAAGTGATTCCTGCGGCCCATGACATCTACATTCATCCCTGACAAGGAATCATAATCCAGATGCGTTGTCACCCTTGAGGACTGAGACGGAATGCTTCGTCACCAGTAATAAAGGTCTCCGAGTCCTCTCAGGATCTCACCAGACGAAATACAGAAGCGTTATGCAGCTATTTCACGCCGGTATTCTGTGAGGGCAGGTTCCTACCCCGGCCGAGCTGACCCATTCATTCTGCAGTTAGAAACAAACTGCAGTGTAGCTCTACTACAGTTAAAATAATTCAAATATTGATAATTTTCATATGTGGATATGCCTACTTGGGTTGGGTTGCGTCGCATTGGTAGTTGGAGCTATAAAATTCCAAATATTTTTGGGCAGGAGTATCACTTCGGCTTTAATATCTTCTATTAATTTAACTTCAATGTTTTTGTTGTTTATTAAAACGAAATTTTAAAAATGTAGGTAAAGTCATCACATAGCGTTTACTTGATAATTACTGGTGCTCTTAATTACGTCCTTTTTCGTACGTTTAATTCACCAGTTTTATGTAAAAGATTTTTTATTTTATAATTCCCAGAAATTAACTTTACATAATTCTGTTTTAAAACTCGTTTTATTATTTAAAATTTGTAACGATTTGATTTGGTCCAATCTTCAGCAAGGTTCTGTTATTTTAGTAGGATAAATTTCCTGAAACAATTGAGCTGGCTTTTATCATTGTATTTTTGTCTGTGAACCCATCGTTATTATTTAAATTTATTTCCCTATGTTAAATTAAAAGCTTTGTTTCTGAACCTGTTAATAAATTCTATAAATCACTTTTACTACATACATATACTCATTATATATACATACAGTTCTATTTGGTTTCACTTTATTTAAGAGATTCAAGGATCTCCGTCTTTATTTCTATAGTTGTAAACTCGTCATTTATTCTTCCTTTGATGTCGTTTTTCGCTCAAATCTTTTTACTTAATATATTTTATAAAAAAAAATTATAAATGTAATCTATGACCCGAAGCCTCAGTTCATAATGCGTCGACTATAGTACTTTTTTTCTTTTGTATCCGTTGTTTACACGGGCACATTTGGTTATTATTTCTTTAGTATTTTAAAAATAAAGTTTTATTTGTCTTTTCTTTACCTGAGCATTTAAATTTTTATTTATTTTCTCGCATTTATACTCTTCGAGTTATTCGTCTTACTAATTCTTCTTCACTTTTCTATTTTCGTTTAGGAATTTTAGTCAAACTCCTAAAAAGGAAGAAAATGACGAGGAATAAAGGCTAGAGTGCGACATGACAAATACTTAATAGTGCAGTACAGTGACTGAGATTTCTGTGACGTGATTAAGCTCCTATCAGCACAAAATACTTTCCTTGGGTCTTCACTATCCAGGTCATTGAAATTAATTAACGAAAATTAAATGAAATAATAATGGATTGTCTATCCCATTATTTGAAATGACATACCATATTTATAGGCCAAATGATAACGGTAATTATATATTTATATAACTAGTTCGGAAATACAACAAACATTTTTAATCAATTAAACAATTCTATTTGAAGTAGATTATCATGTGAAATTATACTAAATTCTGGTACATTCGCAATGATATAATAGCATAATTTAGTTTTTTGACACAAAATATTGTTGATTATATAAATTTCTAAGCACATTACTTTCTACGATAATAAAACATTTAACAATGTTACTGATTTAATCAACTTATTCTATATTATAAAAATACTTAAAGCCTAATAAATATACCATTACGTATAGTATACCGTGGCCTCGGATGGTTGTGTACAAAATTGAAGCGCAGTAATTCCCTACATTTGGTTGTTACGAATCTGGCGTTGCATGAGCCAGCTTTGGTGCACTGCCATACATCGGTCGTCTTCCTACGTCCATCGTAGTAAAACGTATACCCATGAGCTAGAGCGACGACTTTCCCAGTGTGCTTGCGAAGATAGATTACTAAAATAATACAACATGTACCTGTTAGACGTTCATAGGTAATAGATGACTCAGAAAACGACAAGTTAAAAGTTCTACTGGTCTCTATTAATCGAAGAAAGCTTGTATTAAACTAAAATGAACAAAAACACATTTTATTTAATAGTATATCATATCCGTACAATTTCAATTTTATCATTGGTAAACATATTTATGAACTGAATTTGTTTGTCAGGTATTTATATATCTCTAGTATTATTTAAATTAATTTATAACTAATAAAAACATCCTTTTTTGTATTATAAATTATATCACTACTCAGGAGCATGTACCTATTCTCTTAATGTTATAAAACATATATTCTTAAAAGATTAATTTCATTAGTTTCGCAAGCTATCTTAACAAAGGCATCTCTTTCTAAGTTCTATAAAAAATTCCATTATGAATGAAATAGGTGGGCGGGTCATGGTTATGGTTAATCTGAGAACGGATACATTCCCCGGTCGTTTTTATGATGAACCTCGCTTCGCACTTGCCCCACCTCGTGCATCTCCAGATTTTAGTCCTGGAGCCTCGATAGTTGCAGTAAAAAGTGAATCCATTAACAATAGACAGCTGCTTACCAGCTGTGTTGCGAACAAAAACGGCTGAGAAATTAAAAAAAAAATAGAAATAAATCAAAATTCTAGACGGGCTAAAGTATAATTAAATAGATCCAACATATTGTGAAGACCAATGCTTACACATAACAAAAATGTGAATAAAAAAATTAATAAATATACTTAAAAGTATTTATTTTAACCCTTTATTGCGATGTGTAGAATGGGCGGACAGAATGCCTTTCGGCATTCTCTGTCAATCCCTTGGGGTGTGGTATTGATTGGTAGTATCAGATATAAGAAATAAAAATACGTATTTTAATATTTGTATTTTATCTTCATTCATTTAGTAAGAATTATTATATACATTTTACTTTTAAATTGGATCCATCAAAATAATTACAATTGCTTTACCTAAATTGACGATGTCCTATCTAGGTAAATAAATTACAATATTTTTCACAAAATTGTCAAGAAATAAATGATAATTCACATTATAGGTTTAGATTTTTGCATTAAGAATTACAAAATACACAATATAACCACAAATAACACAATTTATTGCTTTAATTTGCTTGCTTTAATTGACACAATACAATTTTACTTAGGGTTACTATGTTTTATATTTTGTTTATTAAATACCGCACACCGAATACTACAAACTTAACACTTAACAAATAATGAATAAAGTTTTACTAGACGAAATGATGATCGATTATTAAATATCTGTAAATTTATAAAAGAAGAAACTGACTTACTTATCTGTGAACGTACATCACGTCGTCTGTTTAAAAGGTTATTTAATCGATGATGGAAGTTGCACTTTTCGAGCAATGATGTCTACAGTTAGAGAAATATAACGCGCGAAGTTCGAACTTCAATCGTAGAGAATATTGGACACATTCTCTGCTGGGAGTTCTCAATACAATAACATGATGGATTTGGAAACAATTACACAAGCACCGCTGAATATCTTGCGGATTCTTGAGGCTTGCAGTTCAGACTATAAAAGTTGAGACAGGACAAATATACCCTTACGTATTTCAGGTATAAAGTAATGGTTCTATATATGCTAGATTTGGAACTGATTGCAAACCCACAGAGAGTTAACATATTTAACAAGACCTATCAAACGATAATTTTGATGCTTATCTGGTTCATATTAAACAATTGCACAGTACCTATTTTTTGTCACTTGTGATAACAAACAACTATGATTCGGTATCAGTACCGTGCTTTTCTTACACGCAATCTTATAGTTATCTATGCACCTACTGTACAGAAGTACTACACGAAGCCTCTACAAAAGTGGAAGCATAGGGCAACATACACCAAATACAATACTTTGCAACTTATTTCTAGCGACACGAATATATTGGCTCGACAAGGGAAAAACAAACCAAAGTCACAGAGTATCAGTGAAATAGGAACATGTACTTCGTATGGTACGTGTAGTTATCAGAAGAACTAATGGGAAGTAACATGATGCATTCCATCCCAGTTCTCAGTGGTGGCAATTCAAGTGATAATGCATCTTGAATCCTTGTTGGGATGTAATGCCACAGTCATCGCTTACCGTCACGTCTCTATTGTCAGCTTTATAAATAACACTCCATATAGCATCAAAGTTCAAATCAAATCATGAAGAAACTTAATAAGCAACATAGATAGAACCAGATTTCCTCAAACGCAACAAATTACCATTTTGAATTACGTAAAGTGGCGGATCGTGCATATGATCCAACGTGGTCACCCTAACAACTTCTCCTGAGTGCAGTGCTTTAAAACGAGCCCTACACGGATATCCTCTGGTACATCGCCACATCGCGCCGTGATTGTCCGTAGTATATTTGTTACTGGAGTAGAAAGTATAGCCGGCGAAAAGTGCTATCCGCTTCCCGTTTTTGGAGTTGAAAAACAGAGCTAAAACAAAACATTAATAATTTGAAACTTGAAGGGTTTACATGTTAACCAATAAATGTACAAACAAAGCGCCGCAAACAGAGTAGAAAAGGTACAAAAATCTTTGCAGTGCATATGAAAATCAATATGATTTCATTTTGTTACTGTAACACGAAGCAGTTAAACATAATCAACAAAATAAAATTATGATCCCTAGAAGAAAAAGAAACTATTAATAAATTTTGTAAAAGGAACATACAAAGTAGGGAACTGGTTACACATACGAGTATAAAATATTGAAAATAATACCAAATGCAAGAACATAACTAGCAATTTAATTAAAATTTTCACAAAAAATTGGTGAATAATACTTTACTTTATTTCACAGACTTTATTAGTGAAAACTCAAATAATCGAATAAGCTTCAAGATGTTTAGGTTGTCATGACAAACGTTAATTTTAAATGAGATGCAGATTATTAACTTAAAGTAACAAAACAAAATTAAACAAAACGACTATTTTAATAAACATAAAGTTGAATCCAGATGTAGTAACGACGAATGACTGTGTTGACCGATGAATTCTACTGCGACTAAATCGTTATTGGTAACCACCGTCGCCTTGCAACCCCGATGATACCTCGAACAGTACCACCTCCACCGCTGGTTCCTCGCAGTCTGACGTCGGTTATACAGGAATTCACCCATCATCAACGCTTTGGTTCCTCTATTTGATAGGACGATTTGTCCTACAAACGAAATTATCTGTTAGATCATTTTTATCAGTAACTTCATAAACATAACTAGAATTGATAATTTGTACAATTTTTAAAAACATGAATGTCTTAATGTAATAATATATGTAATTAGTATCACTAAATATAGAGCAATGTCATCTGAACAAAGATCGAAGACACAACATAAGTTATCTCCTAACGTACAGGAATAAATAAAAATTCTCAGTTTAAACTATGGATTTTACTCCTTACGATACAATGGCTTGTTTGTCATTTCATATCTCCCCAATATTTTCCCACATACATAGCATTCTTAAATACCTTCTCTCTACAGGTAGTGCCACTTGTACAACAATATTACGAAGCTTGCCAACTAAAATTTTTATATGCAAATTAAGTAAAGATGTTAGAAATAAAAATTCTGTACATTTACTGACGGATTTCGAAGAAACTTGGATTACTACCTATAACTTGAAGTATCTTAAATTTTTTAGTTTAAGAACTGAACAATAAGCTCATTTGACAATAATTTAGTAGTTACTATTAGTTTAATTATAGTAGTTAAAATTTTATGCTTTCTATACAGGAATATAATTGTCCGGAATTATTATATATAATATCATTTTTGGCATAAATAAAGAAATATAGTTGGAAAATTAAAAAAATAATCAATTAACAACATATCACATCACGCACAAATTACGTTATTTTCAAGAATAATGATTTTTTGTTTTATTAGAAATAAACTAAAACTAAACTAAAAATTAACATTAATTTCGCCTTTTAAAATAACAAGAAAACTTCCTTATATACATAATACAATTTTAATATAACAATTGAATAATTCCCTTGATTTGACACTCTTTCGACGGCTTTTGACCCAAGACGTGGTGGTGGGTTTAAAATATATATTTAATAATAAAACAATGGATTTTAATAGACTTTCTTTCATTTAAATCAAAATAATTATACACATTAAATTTAACGTTTATGTTAGGTGCTAAATGCTTTTTGGTCTCAAGGTATCATTTATAATCAATTTACCTAGATTAATATTTTGATCTGGTAATTTAATTGTATCACGAAAACTTAAAAAATACTTTAGAATTAGTTATTTTATTAAATCACTTCCATGTGCAAATTATAAATTAGAATTGTTAAGTTAACAACTACAATATTTGAAATCGGGAATGTCTCAATTTTAAGTGAGAAAACAACTCGCTACTTACCAACAAGCATAATAATTTGATTATTAAATCAAGCGATATTAAATTTTGTTTTTAAATTTTAATTAATATTGTTTTAAAATTTAATTTTTTTAATTATATTAAATTATATATATATATACATACATTATTTTTTACAAAGCTTAATGTCTATGAATAAATCATAATTCACTATAAAGTTTTATCTTTGCATTAAGAATTACAAATACACTGTTTTTAAATTTAAATTACACAATATACTAAATATACTAATATGTTTTATATATACTAATATGTTTTTTTATAACAATTACATTATTTTTTTATAGATAATATTTATTTAAGATTTTGTGTTTTATATATTTAAGTATCTGGCCACTCTTTACAAATAATCTTATTAAGTTTTATTTGAGGAGATAATAATTATTAATTAATTTTTAATGAACTATTTATAATTTATTCTGTCTCTAATTCTTACGTGCTAATAAATAAGTTGTCATTCTCCAAGTGCAATTATTTCATTATACAATATTTTTGTACCTTTTACAAGTGAAAAATATTAAGCTACTAACAAATTCACAATTTCAAACCATCAAATTTGATGGATCAGCAATCAAAGTAACATTAAACATAAAAACATATTGACATGGGTATGGGTACGGTATTTAATAACTGACATAGTAAGAACCGGATTTCCTCATTCTTACCAAAACGCCATTGTGGATTTCGTATAGTGGCGGATCGTGCGTATGATCCAACGTGGTCACCCTAACAACTTTTCCTGAGTGCAGCGCTTTAAAGCGCGCCTTACACGGATATCCTTTGGTACATCGCCACATCGCACCACGTTTGTCCGTAGTATATTTGTTACTGGAGTAGAAAGTATAGCCGGCGAAAAGTGCTATCCGCTTTCCATCTTTAGTGTAGAGAAATGCAACTAGAACAAAACATTATTGGTTTGAAACTTGAACTGTTTAAATGCAGACCAATATATGCATAGACAAGGGGTCGCAGTTATAAATGAAAAAAAGAAACAGTTCAGTGCGAAGTAATACCTTTTTCATGGAGAATGTTCTGTTGTGTGGGTATTTTGTGTATTGTACGAAAAACAGCAACAGTTTATCACTCGCACATATTGTTTTTAAGTGTATTTACACTAATTGGATTAAGGATTTAAATATAAAAGTTATAAAAATAAATCAAAATGTTTAAAATAATCAATGGTAGAGTTACGTTGTAGCCTTTTACTAGATGCTGCATGATTAGGTAGGTGTAATCAGTGCCGCATGGAAGGACCACGGGCTCACAGGATACCAAAAAATCTTCAGTTTTTTTCTTTTTATTACATTTAGAGTAACAAGCGTATACACAGTTCACCTGATTTTACGCTGGTATTCTGTGAGGGCGTGGTCCTACCCCGATCGGGCTGACACATTCGTTCTACAGCTAGAAACAAACTGCGGTGTAGCTCTATCACTATCAAAATTCTGTTGATGTTGATGCTCTTACAGCTTTATGGGGCACAGGGCTAATTTTTGGTTCTCTTACTTACTCATACACTGAGCGTGTCGGTCTGCTCTGACCATACCTAGGGGTGCCTATCTGATAGTGGCACCTAAGTTGCTAGCTATCGGAAAATTCTCCAGAGTGGAGAATGGATGTTGATGTCTATTGACCGTCCGAGCTTTTGGTATGCGGACCTAGCCTCTGACGGACGCCACATGTTGTCTGCTCAATCGGAAGCTGTGGGCGGTGAGAACCAGCCTGACACGCGCGTGTAGCTAGTGTACGCGGTGTCACGAAGATTGCGTCGCGCTCGAAGGCTAGGGCGATGCAGCGAGATGTCTGCGGTGTGTATTGGTCCGGGGTCCGTTGAGGACGGACTAGAGCTCGGAACCCTTAGTATTATAACAAAAAAAATATCTTTTAAATCTGAACATTCTGTAATATATATATATTAAATAAAATAAAAATGTGAACCCAAAAAATCATGTTAAGCTTTTAGTAAAACGTGTACACGATAGTTACCGGATATAGCCTACACATGTTAGTAGTAAATATTGTTAAAATTAATTATACAGAATAGGTAACTTCGAATTGTTTACTTGTAAAAACTCGCACCTACATAAGTAACTTAATCTGCCTCTTTATTAGACAATGATTATAGATTACATTATATGTATGTGTGTATTATTCTGATGAACGTTGAAAATGCAGATCAGTTTTCATCATTAGAATTTATTATTCTTTATGTAAAACAAACATAGAACAAAACGGCGGACTTAATGCCAAAAGGCATTCTCTCATTTTAAGACTAATATAATAAATAAAAAAACGAAATAAAAAAGTAATGTAATAAATAACATACTAATATATATATTAATTAAAGCTATCTGCACTTTTCATGAAATGCATCAAATGCTAGTCTCTCATTTATGATTACCCCCACCAGAACTGTATATCAACAGTAATGTTTCTGGAATGAGATAAATAAAAGACGAATAGAAGATTGAAATTTTATTTCAACCTCAATTTGGAAAGCTAGAACATAAATATACTTCTGCTTTCTTTCGATATTCTATGTTTACATGAACAACGACACACTAGATATGCTTTTATTAAGGGTAAATAAACAAAATCTAATAGAAAGTAAATGGTAAACCTTATATCTTTTTGGGAATTTTATGATAAGTGCCATTTTTATCACGGTAAAGGCAGGGAGGGTCGTGACTATGGACGCCTTTATGATCTGTGAGCTTCAAAGCGAAGCTAGTGCTGATCACAACCCTGCATCCTCGATGATACATGGAGCAATACCAGGCCCAGCCTCCGCTAGACTTGCGTTGACGATTGAAGATGTAATCATTACACATAAGGAAAGTCTTGTTGCCGATCATGATGTTCTTACAGGCTAAAAAAATTATCAAGTCAAGTTAGTAAGATACCGATGATATCCTAAATCGCAGTTTGCTTTATTTATTATTTAAGCTAGGTAGAAGGTTCATGGAATTTCATATTAAAATAATACACCGTAAAGTTGGTACGGAAATATAAAATACTTTTTGTGCATTTTGTATTTAAACGATTATTGCAGAAATAGATTACAAAATAGAAACCTTTTCTTGCAAACGATTTTAAATACATTATATTATTAAATATATATATATATATATAATTTTATGAGTAATATAATAAATTAAAAAGTAATGCAATAAATAATATACTAATATATATATATATATATATATATATATATATATATATATATATATATATATATATATATATATATATATATATATATATATATATATAATTTTATGAGTAATATAATAAATTAAAAGTAATGCAATAAATAATATACATATTAATTAAAGTTATCTGTACTTTGCATGAAATTCTTGTCTCTCATTTATGGCTACCCCAACAGAACTGTATATCAACAATTATATTTCTAGAAAGATAAATAAAAGGCGAATAGAAGATTGAAATTTTATTTCAACCTCAATTTGGAAAGCTAGAACATAAATATACTTCTGCTTTCTTTCGATATTCTATGTTTACATGAACAACGACACACTAGATATGCTTTACATGAACAACGACACACTAGATATGCTTTTATTAAGGGTAAATAAACAAAATCTAATAGAAAGTAAATGGTAAACCTTATATCTTTTTGGGAATTTTATGATAAGTGCCATTTTTATCACGGTAAAGGCAGGGAGGGTCGTGACTATGGACGCCTTTATGATCTGTGAGCTTCAAAGCGAAGCTAGTGCTGATCACAACCCTGCATCCTCGATGATACATGGAGCAATACCAGGCCCAGCCTCCGCTAGACTTGCGTTGACGATTGAAGATGTAATCATTACACATAAGGAAAGTCTTGTTGCCGATCATGATGTTCTTACAGGCTAAAAAAATTATCAAGTCAAGTTAGTAAGATACCGATGATATCCTAAATCGCAGTTTGCTTTATTTATTTTTATTTAAACTAGGTATAAGGTTCATGGATTTTCATATTAAAATAATACACCGTAAAGTTGGTACGGAAATATAAAATACTTTTGTGCATTTTGTATTTAAACGATTATTGCAGAAATAGATTACAAAATAGAAACCTTTTCTTGCAAACGATTTTAAATACATTATATTATTAAATATAAATATATATATATATATATATATATATATATATATATATATATATATATATATATAATTTTATGAGTAATATAATAAATTAAAAAGTAATGCAATAAATAATATACATATTAATTAAAGTTATCTGTACTTTGCATGAAATTCTTGTCTCTGATTTATGGCTACCCCAATAGAACTGTATATCAACAATTATATTTCTAGAAAGATAAATAAAAGGCGAATAGAAGATTGAAATTTATTACAACTTCAATTTGGAAAGCTAGAACATAAATATATAATTACTATCATCGATATTTTATGTTTACATGAATTTTAAGGGTATATAAAAATTCTAATAGAAAGTAAACCTTAGTAAACCTTACATCTATTTGGGCCTTTTATGATAAGTGCCATTTTTATCGCGGTAAAGGCATGGAGGGTCGTGACTATGGACGCCTTTTTGATCTGTGAGCTTCAAAGCGAAGCTAGTGCTGATCACAACCCTGCATCCTCGATGATACATGGAGCAATACCAGGCCCAGCCTCCGCTAGACTTGCGTTGACGATTGAAGATGTAATCATTACACATAAGGAAAGTCTTGTTGCCGATCATGATGTTCTTACAGGCTAAAAAAATTATCAAGTCAAGTTAGTAAGATACCGATGATATCCTAAATCGCAGTTTGCTTTATTTATTATTTAAGCTAGGTAGAAGGTTCATGGAATTTCATATTAAAATAATACACCGTAAAGTTGGTACGGAAATATAAAATACTTTTGTGCATTTTGTATTTAAACGATTATTGCAGAAATAGATTACAAAATAGAAACCTTTTCTTGCAAACGATTTTAAATACATTATATTATTAAATATAAATATATATATATATATATATATATATATATATATATATATATATATATATATATAATTTTATGAGTAATATAATAAATTAAAAAGTAATGCAATAAATAATATAAATATTAATTAAAGTTATCTGTACTTTGCATGAAATTCTTGTCTCTCATTTATGGCTACCCCAACAGAACTGTATATCAACAATTATATTTCTAGAAAGATAAATAAAAGGCGAATAGAAGATTGAAATTTATTACAACTTCAATTTGGAAAGCTAGAACATAAATATATAATTACTATCATTCGATATTTTATGTTTACATGAATTTTAAGGGTATATAAAAATTCTAATAGAAAGTAAACCTTAGTAAACCTTACATCTATTTGGGCCTTTTATGATAAGTGCCATTTTTATCGCGGTAAAGGCATGGAGGGTCGTGACTATGGACGCCTTTTTGATCTGTGAGCTTCAAAGCGTAGCTAGTGCTGATCACAACCCTGCATCCTCGATGATACATGGAGCAATACCAGGACCAGCCTCCGCTAGATTTGCGTTGACGATTGAAGATGTAATCATTGCACATAAGGAAACTCTTGTTGCCGATCATGATGTTCTTACAGGCTGAAAAATAATCAAGCCAAGTTAGTAAGATACCAAAAATATCGTAAATCGCAGTTTGCTTTATTTATTTTTTATTTAAACTAGGTATAAGGTTCATGGATTTTCATATTAAAATAATACATGGAAGAGTTGGTAAAGAAATTTTATATATTTTTTGTGCATTTTGTATTTAAACGATTATTATAGCAATAGATTAAAAAATAGACACCTTTTGTTTCAAACAATTTTAAATATATTATTTTATAATAATTTAATTTATTATTGTATCATGATCACATATCGTTCCGAAATTTAACAATATTTTTTACTTATAACATTAAGAAAGCTCCTTTGGTAATGAACGTTCTTTTAGAATAATTCCAACAATGTATTAAATTTATATTAATAAACATCAACGAAATTAATAATATCAACACTTGGAATGTGAAATTTTTAAATATATTTATAAGTTACCTAATATTATCAGTTAAATATATATATATATATATATTTCTTTATATGCTACTGCAGTACAACAATACCTGTATTGCCCATATATTAACAAATCGAGAAAAAAAAATTACATATTATTTTTTCTATTACGACAAGTTCTAAGCTTGATTCGGTGCAAAAATAAAACTAAACGTGCGAGTGGAGCCCTGTTGTGGAAACAACTATCCCATCGATGGTAACAGCGGAGGCCTTACATTTAAACTTATGCTTCTTGGCGCAGGTCCATCTGATGCGGTTGCCGACGAGAGATCTTGAATGGCGGAAGAACTTGTGCCCGCCAATAAATATATTTGTCGTTTCATTCATGAAATGCGACCTCATGATAGCTGCCATTATTTCTGAAATCAATACTATTGTAAATATTATTCAATACAAAACAAGTACCGACTTTGATTTTACCATAAATCTACAGCGTATAATATGTTAGTGTATACCAAAATTACTTTATCCTTTTAGTGTATATAAAAATAATATAACTAAAGCAATCACTTGGATATACAAGTTCGAAAATACGTAATGGGACCACTCTTATGCTGATATCTGTATAACTAGGTGGTTTTTTTTATTTATGAATGTAAAAATGAGCATGCAGCCCACCTGATGGTAAGAGATCACCGCCGCCCACGAACATCCGCAACACCACACTAGAGGAGTCGCAAATGCGTTGCCGGTCTTTAAGGAAGGTGTAGGCTCTTTTCTTGAAGGTGCCTTAGTCATATCGGTTCGGAAACACCGCTAGCGACAGCTGATTCCACAGAGTAGTGCGTGGCAGGAAATTTCGTGTGAAGCGCCCAGTACCAACGAGATGATGAGGATGAAGTTATGGATTCTATCAGGTATTCTTGGTATCTTTCACTACTTTACTTTACTTAATTTAAGTACATTACCCTCAAGGTGAAAACACATATATGTACAGATTGAATCTTCGTTTAGGATGGATGTTCACAAGATGCCCCGCAATCAACACTTACCATTAGGTGAACTGTATCTTCGTTAATCACCCACCAATATTATATATAAAAAAAATGTAATACAGTGATACACCTACGGTGCACTTTGCTTCTAGCTGCAGCATGAATAGGTCAGCTCGACCGGGGCCAGGACCAGAACCGCGACTTAACCAATAGCATAAAAAAGCAGCATAATGTTGCTGTGTTTTTGTTGAGTGTAGGGATCCGGAGACCTTTATACAGTCCTTAAGGGTGACAACGCATCTGCATTATGTATCCTCATAAAGGATGAATATAGGTGTCATTAACCGCAGGAATTATTTACCATCAGAAGAACTGTGTACCCGTTTGTTGCTCTCAATGTATATAAATATATATATATATATATATATATATATATATATATATATATATATAAAGCAAAAATCTTACATATAGGAACACATTTGCTTGTAATTAGACGATGTTGTGTTATTGCTAACACGCGCAGGATATAAAAAACGATAATAATAAAAAATGTACCGTCGTTATAAATGTCTATTGAATTTTAATATATTCCCCCGTCTTGGTTACATGATAGGATGGTGGTGTATGGTTGTGTGTGTCTTTAACGTAGAGTAGTTTTCCATCGGCATCAGTGCGAGCCCTGACTGGGCACTGAGCACTCTTCTTCCTCGTACAGTACCAGAAATTAGGGCTATATTGTGAGAACGTAAATCCGTTTATCATGAGCAATCCTTTTTTCTTATTTGGAATCAGGATCACTGCGAATAGAATAATTCAAATAAAATATATAGTGAAATATGATTATTAGAATACAATAAATATGAAGCTTTGCATTCTTTATACAGTATAGGCTTAAGAAGAACACTGCATGAGGATTAGGGAAGAAATGTTATATTTGTTTTTATTGTATAATACAATTCTATAGTCAAGAATAAATTGAAACGAAATGTATACACTTCAAGACAACCAATTACTTTCTATACAAAATAAATTATCTCTTCTATTTTTATTTGTTTTAAATTATCTATTATACAAAATTACAAATTAACTATTAAATTTTTTTTAGATTCAATAAGTAATTATTTTCTAGACTATTACAAAATTGTAATTAATCTGTGTCTAAATGTAATGTTTTTGAAAAAACAACTGATATCAATTATTTAGATATCTTTAAACCCTTTGGCATTTCGTTAGTTTGATTTTAACATATAGAAATAACTACTAGACGGTCACGGTTTACTGCGGTTTAGTAGCTTAGAATTCTACTTTAAAATTGCAATATGCTTCATTGCAAACTACACGTAATTATTAAACTTCATTTTTAATGACTTAAGCAAATAGAAAATAACAAAAAATCACCATTTCTGTTCACAACCAAAAATAAAAATCTTGTATCATGTTGAAATTCATTAATTGAGTATTAATTAATTTTTTTTAACCAAAAGTACATGATTTTCATGTGCTTTTTGTTCTGCTGCATGCATACACGCGTTTTGTTCTCGGGTTCATTTTTTTTTAATTTAATTGTACGCCAAAATGAGTAATATTATATGTAACGAAATGTGTGAAACCAAAACTGCGCCAATCGAATTTTTTTATCAGTCACCTAACATAAGTACTATTATAATTAAAGGTGTGAACGAGTGACTGTGCGAACGCGCCAATTGAAATAATTCTATCAGCAATTCGGATTTGGGTGAAGAAAGTGAACGCGCGAATTGTACCTGTACCTCCAGTACCAAAAACATAATACATGTTAAAAAAACGTATATAATTTTATATAAGAACAAAATTTTTGCCATGTTTGTGATGATCAATGTACTTGACGATGATGTCATTGATGGTCCAAGCCCTACTCTTGCAACCGACATTCCGCTTCACACAGCGCCATATGACCTTGCTTCCATAAGAGCGTTGCTGATTGAAGCGTTCGCCATTAATGATTAAGGCACGACCCCCGACTTTGGTAGAATCGTAAAATCCTGCAAGTAATCATTTGTATTTAAAGTCACACACATACATCGAAATAGATCCATCGTCGTCGGTGAAACAGCGGTAAATTATCTAAACAGTAAAAATGTTTTATTCCACGGCACTTGGTCCATTTCCGCAAGTAAACGTTCAAGTACTATAATAGTGATGTCGCGATTTACACAATATTTATTTCCCTCCGCCTAATTGTTTTATGTAAAAGTAAGTTATTTTTGCTGCATTTTGTTGCAATTCAAACAATTTTTATTTATTACATTTAGAATAACAAACGAGCACACAGTTCACCTGATGGTAAGTGATTCTTGCGGGCATACATACTTGACAAGGAATCATAATGCAGATGCGGTGTTACCCTTGAGGACAGAGATGGAATGCCTCGTAAAATAGTCACCGCATCCCTGCACTCACCAGACGAAACACAGTAGATTGTTATGCTATTTTACGCCGTTATTATGTGAGGGCGTGGTCCTACCCCGGTCGAGCTGACCCATTAATTCTGCAGCCAGGAACAAACTGCAGTGTAGCTCTACCACTGTCAAAAATTATGAATATAATAAATAAATAAAAAATCTGATACAGCTTCCACCCTCTCTCTCTTTATCATACTCTTATCCTTATTATTTCATTTCTCAAAATTTTAAAGGAAAAGAGTTGGTCAGATGCATTTTTAAAGTTTTTTTAAGATTCGAGATTTATCGCGGCATTCATAAAGCACCGAGCGTTCTCTTGTTACCGTTTTCACTGTTAATACAGATCCCCTCCCCCCCCCCCCCTCCAAAACTACCTTCATCATGAATCATCGAAAATAAGGAGCTTAATCGTTCACAATCAATCGACATTTAATTTAATTTTTTGAACAAAATATAACTATAATATTCATTAATATTTATCTGATATTTGGTAGCAAACAAAAAAACATGTTATACCAATATTCAAGCTTTAAGTTTGACATATTGCCCTTCATCAGTGACATGGTAAACAGGTGGTGAGTGATTGTGCTGTTCCTTGACATCCAACAGACAACCGTCAGCATCGGTACGTGCCCTAGCCGGGCATTGACCCCTTTTCCTCTTGGTACAATACCAAATCGTGGGGCTGTACTGTGAGAAGGTAAATCCATTGACCATAAGCAAATTTTTCTTCTTGTAACGTGATGGGAATAGGAACACTGTAACAGAAACAGCTTCGATACACTCTGATCAATAAACATAATTCCGTGACTCACTGGTTCGAGGGCTTGGTTACTATGTAGCCGTTTTTATGTGTTAATGTTTAAGGTCTGGGTGTACTATGTTAACATAGTACACCCAGACCTGGATATGATATTGAAAACGTACTGCGATCGGGAATAAACATTTCTTCGCATTAGAGCAAGATCGAATGAGTCTCTCCGAGTTTACTCATCCGTACCTCGTTCTAAATAATAATAGGAGATGTTATTATTAACGTCAACGACCCAAGATAGTACTTTATCGATCTGTACATTATCGACCTGAAGACTTAGTGGCGGCGATCACCTCGGGTGGCATCTGAGGAGACCCTAACCCTTTCACAGTCACTTTTACAATTACTGTTCTAACTATCTTATATATATACCTTATAATGAATCCAGATCCATATTCTGTATTTATAAACCATTCATCAGTCAGGAAAAGGATTTTGATGCAATTTTCCGCGATTTTAAACGAAAATTATGTTATGGAAGAATTTACAGATTTTTTTTTCCAAAAGATTTACAGTAAGTTTGTAGTGTTTATATTTGTAACATTTTGCTTCCAGCAATGCAAAGACGTCTAAATGCTAGTCTATATGTATGAAAGCAGTTCATACAAAGAATTTATATATTACTAGCTAATGCCCAGAAAATTTTGCAATTTGCCAATTTTTTGGAATTATTTTAAAGCGTCAATAGCCTAATGGTTTAGGGTACGGTCTACGAAACTTAGGGTCGTAAGGTCGAATCCACCATTACACTATTATCATGAACCATCCTTACCATCATACATCCAACCACCTTCGCATTTTTAGCTTAGTTGGAGTGGTTAACCGGAATATTAGTAATGTTAATCAAATGCTATTTTAATTTTTTTTTTAAATATAGTAACAGTACTATAACAGAAGCTCTAACGTAAGTGTCGTCAACAACTGTAAGAAGTTTCAACTTAATTGTATGTACGATGTGCGCATAAGGCATCAACATACAAATACAATTTTTTATAAAATAAATATATCAGTTAATGTCATAGTTCTTGACGTGAATGGCGTAGTCACTGTGTGCCATAACTTACATACTGACAAAATGAACAAGAACGAACGAAAGAAGGTATTGTTTATACATAACGTATATATTTATTAAACTGACACATCAATCAATAGTAGATGAAGAAAAGCGTTTACCCAGCGGTGCTTGTAGTTTTAACTTGGGGAATCTATGATGTAAACCAAAATACCGTCTCGCTCATATGTCGTCGTTGTGTACACACTAAATCAAGATATAATATATAGCTGCTTCATATCGACCTCTACTGTCTTACATTTTATACTAACTAAAATGTAAGACAGTAGTGAATAAAAGTTTTATATATAAAGTATTTTTAAACGGACAATCAAGAAAAAATACAATTCAGTTGTTATTTACAGTCTTTCTTGTCTCTAGTGAAGACTCGGAGAGATTTGAGATTGATTATGGTTTGATTATTTTATAAAATTTACTATCAAAGATAATTGTGACATGCAAAAATACGTGATTTAGAATTACGCATTGAATAAATACATTTATTTTATATCTATAAATTTTAGTGATTATGCACGTCATAGTGACTTATAATTTTATCATAACGTGTCCACAGCATAGCCCTGCAGCCTATCCTTCTCATAATACATCGCCAAGTGACAGTCGTGTTCTTGTTTTCGGTCGCTTTACCGTACCTATATCCGTTCAGCATTACGACCTTATTCTTTCTACGTTTACTGGTTCCAAAGATAATATCTGGAAAAAATACATGTTACAAAAAGAACACACACAACAATTTAGCGTGGCAGAATTATATCAATAAATCGTTTAGCGTGGCAGAATTATATCAATAAATCGTTTAGCGTGGCAGAATTATATCAATAAATCGTAATACTAATTATTATCGGCACACTATATATCCGCACATCAATATCAAAGTAATGATGACACAAAAGTGTCGATAGCCTAATGGATAAGGTTTGCGAAACTTAAGGTCATAGGTTCGAATCCGCCATTCGAAGAACCATCGAGTGAACCATCTCTTAGCACAATCAATTTATGCTAGTAAACCTTAACGTTAGTTACGTTGATAGCGCTGCTGGCATTCTTAAATATTTAAAGTTACTCAACTCTCACGCAAGGAACATAACTGACATAAGATGATGAGGAAAAGGTCGGTTTAATAAACTGCCAGACAGTATAGTGCCAAGCAATAATTGGGAATGGCAAGTGTGCGTATCACTTTAGCGGTAAGCTTTTGTTTTAATAGTTTGCGACGCTTTTTCTTTATCATATATTACTTAAGGCTTGAAGAGTTCATAGTTCATACGTATGTAGCAAATTCCATTCTCTATTTGAAAACAAGTAGAGTGTAGCCGTAGTTATAAACCAACAGTTAAAATTATTAAAACTCAAAATACTCGTGTCTAAGGGTGATTAGTTAGTTTAGTTTATTTAAATTATTAATATTTGTTTAACATTGTATAAATAGTTCATTTTCTCTTAATCTTAAGTTGTTGTACAACTAGTTTTAATAAGCATGATGTGATGTGACTTACAGGTAAAGTGGAATTATGTATATTTAGCAACCTATGGCCATTCTTTTCGACAAATGAAGTTACATTTGATACTGTTGGTGGTTCTATTAAAAAAAAAAACAGTAACACGAATAGTCAGCGCGGGTTGGAAGCACTTTCCCAAATAACAGCGTACAGTAGTTTAGCTGACGACACAAACGGAACCGTAGACCGTAACCTAACCCAACTGCATTACGATTCCTTATGGAGAATAATTATGGGGTTTACGGGCTTAGGAATCACTGACCATCGAGTGAAGTGTGCGCTCATCTGTCACCGCTAATACTTTAAATAGGGTATAAATTTTAAATAGGTATATAAATTAATGTTTAAATAGGTATAAAATACAGTTCCGTTTAAAAATTCTCATAAATCGTACATTTGTAAAGAAACGATGCATATTAAATTTAAATTGCTTTATTATAAATATATATATATATCAATGGTTATGCTCGTTAATTTGCGTGACCAGTGTATCAAACTGCGTCTTCAGGGTGGCCTTGCAGCCGAAGTTTCTTTTGTTGCATCGCCATGTCTCTATCAAGTTCCTATTAATTTTAGCTCTGCCATATCTCACGCCTTTATATATCACCACTTTGTTACCGTAATGGGTTGTCGCGAAAATCAATTCTGAAAATCCAATGGATACATGAAAATGTGCCAAGAAATAACTCGAGTTGACCGATACGCAGTACACAATACAGTGTCGGCTTGATTATGCAAGCCGCAGAATTAATAGCAGCTTGATCAGCAAAGGTCTTCGCGCTCACGGAATACGACATTGGAGCAGCATAACGCACGCGTGTTTCATATGATGGATCCTGTGACCTTATAATGGGGGCTTAGAACGCATTTGCATTATGTTTCTTTTTAGGGGATGAATGTGGTTGAAGTTGGTCAAAGTCGTCACTTACGATCAAGTAGGTGTGTGCTATTTTGTCACCCCTAATATTATAAAAACCTAAATAGAAGTCATCTAGAAGGTATCAATATACAATCGATATAACATTAAATACTTGACACGTATTTTCGTTGACAAGTTTAAAACCTTTTTTAAAATAAAAGCTATACAAATTCCCTTTATATGATATATGTTTATTGTTTAAAAGTAATAACAAAAGTATATTAACAGTTCAAGTTATATATTAGATTTTTGTAAAATATAGTTAATATCAATGTATTTTTAAATATTTAGCGCTTTAAGCATTTTGTAATTTTCAGTACCAGCGTCAGTTTAAAACACATTCAAAGTATTCCATTACAATAGATCAGCTTTATATAGTAAGTCAAAATAATAAACAACCACATAAAGACGGAGTAAAATACAGGCTTGGGGTTGCCGTGTTACGTTTGATGAGAAAAGAAAACGAGAGACAGACATATAAACAGTTGACAGACAGTGTAGCCACGCTGCAGGTTATTTCTAGCTGTAGAAGAACAGGTTGTTTTAACCGGAGAAGGACTACGTACTCTAAAATTACTACCAGGAAATTGCAGCATTACGGTTTAATTATAATTAAATGATTACCCATTTTTTCTCAGCCGTCACACATTTTTACATTCGCAGAACATTTTTAATCACCATCACTCATCACTTACCATCATCTTTCATATCACCTTTAGTTTCATAAAAATATTTTTTAAACATCGGATTGATTCCGTATCGAGAATGATACATTGGGTCACGGTGAATACATTAATATAATACTAGTTTATAACTGGGGGATAGTTTTTCATTCTAATTCCATATAAAGTATTTTTATTTAATTGTATAGTCTATAGTATGATTATGTTTATTTGTAAAACAACACTTGTAAGATACGGAAGAGCGGGGCATCCCCGCACAAGTAAATATTTACTTGTCTCCAAAAATGGATGTATAAATGTTTAAGATTTTACTGCAAATAAACTTTTTATTATTATTTTATTATAATATATTATTATGTCAATGTTTTATTATTTTGCAATTTCAAATGCTGACCAAACCCTCGCGACTAAGTTTTCTTAACATGTTACATTTAAAAGGTTTCCTAAATATACTGGGTCTACGCGTGGATATTCTCCATATATATTTATAAAAGAAATGTCTAGAAGCAAGAAGTATTTTCGTTTTAATTTTTGATTGTTATATAAAAAAATATTCATCTTTAAAAATAAATTACATAAATATTTAACTATTATGTTAATAAAACAATTAGAACAATTCTGTTTCATATTACGTATGATTATGCCTTGTATTATAGAGAACGGTACCATTATAGGTCACCACAAAAGCTCTGCATCCGGAATTCCGTTTGATACAACGCCACCGTGTCTTCAAACTTTTCTGATATTCTTTGCTGAATCTGTTCCCATTCAGAATCAACACTGGATTCCCGTTACAATTAGTCGTGAAATATAATTCTGTAATAGTAAGACACAAAGATAAAATCTAACTTCTGAAAAAAATATTCATCTCCGAGTATGTCTGGGAAAGTTAACATTTCAGCCTAAAAAACCCTCCATTCTGTATCCATAGAATTTGTTATAAGGTTATATTTAATAAAACAAAACTCTTAGGATTGATAATTCGATACGTTCTAGAATGCTAACCTCGTATTGGCATTGTAAAACGAGCACCCAACAATGATAATAATAATATTTTTCAAGTACTACTTACAGGTTATTATAACTAAGTAGTTATAGTACAAGATGTGCTCTAAGTTACTAATAAATAACTTAAAGGACAGTGTGCTGCCATCTACTGGTAGTAGTGTAGATAACGGCGCCCCTCAAATGATACTGCGGGTTATATATATATTAGAATAACAAGTTACGATTTTAAGTATATGTTGGGTACTGTATGAAAGAATGGGGGAAAATGAGCTAATTAAAATCATAACTTAATAATGATAGTTTTAAAATGATAATTTATTTTTAGTTGAATTAAAATGAGTACTGTAACAACGATTCATTCAAGACTCCATGCTTAATAACCAGTTTAATTTATTTTTGCATTCTTTTCTATGCAGTTCTTTTCTATTGTAGAATTCGTTTAACCGTATTATATAGCATAGGTGGCAAATAACGTTGTCATTTAATGAAAGAGGTTTGGTATTGTCCTTCAGTACTACACACTCGGTCACGCCTGCGCTTGGTTGTGTATTATACAATAACGATATTCTATACATCAAGTTACTATAGTCGACGCATTTTAAACTGAGTCGTCGGGCAATGAATGTCACTGACAGAAGGAATGTGCACGCAATGCAACCCGTTATCGATACTTAGCTACCTGCGCACACGGGGTCGATGCTTCATCGTGACCTTCATTAGTACTCTGACTCCTGATTGGTCGTTACGAGTAAGGGTTGTTGTTTTTCTATAAAAAGATAAAAACGGCCCTTTTCAGGGTCACATTACGATCTAGTTCCTCTATGATTACCTCGGAACAAACATTTTATCTTACAAATTAAAAACTTTTTTTTTGGAGATAGTAAAAATTTATATTCCTATAAGCCTTGTTCATAATGCGTCGACTATAGATATCGATGGGTGCAGATGGCCCAACTTCCTTCTTAAATTTTTATTTCAAATATATGTCAAATAGTAAACTGTGTTAGGGTGCGATGTGATGATGATCTTGTTCTTGAGTAAGAATCAAAATTATCATAAGTGTTTATTTTTGTAGTTAAACGTCATAACAGTAAATGTACTGGAGAACAAAAAGAAAAGTTCTTTACTTTTGAATTGTATTAAACTATGGAATGATCAAAATATCGTTGATTCTAATAATAATTTACTAAATAAAATACTCCATAGAAAGCATTACATATAAATGTCACTCACACGCCTATCCATGCACCTAATAAAATTCTCCATTTGTTTGTTTGTCACATAAAAAAATGAGATATACCACCCATAAAATAACACATCATACACAACACAGTTCATATATATATATATATATATATATATATATATATATTTATATATATACATATATATATATATATATATACATATATATTATTTGACACCAAAAAGCAGAAGATAAGATTGAATTATATACAAAATGTAATAGATTCCTATATAAAACAAGTGACATTCTCCTAATACTAAATATTGTGTATTTAGATATTAGAAGAAGGTTACAGTTGTAACAAGATAATACATTATACAAGAAAAAGGATGGGAAGACAACAAAGGCAAAAATTTAAACCGACATAAATTTTATTTAATTCGTACATGCATCCTAAAACTCTGGAATAACACTACAACGTGTAATATTTAATTTATTACATAATTTAATTTAGGCTATCCTATATTGCGAATAAATTACAACCATAGTAAATATAATTTGACATTAGACAAATTGTGGTGGCGAAACTAGGAGCGAATATGCAATTGAATAACGGTAAAAGAAATGAATGGAAACATGACATTCTGACCCAACTTCACTTAAAAAAAAACCTCGTATGATTAGTGACGATTATAACGTTTCGCGTAACAAGATCACTAAGGGTGTGACACAAGTGATTAAGGGGTCGCTTTCAATAACGTAGACGTTACACACTTTGCGTAACAAAAATATCACGCAATGTATGTAGCCAGCAATGGAATGAGTAGATAGATTTTTTAAAAAAATAACTGCAGTGTAGCGGATTATATTCCAGCGCTTCATCTGCTACATTGTCTCTACTGTGAGACATATAAAAGTTAACACTTTACTTGTCTATAGAAATGATTACCTGTTGTGTCTATTCAGCCACGACACTATCTTCCAAACGATTAAAACATGATTAAACGATTGAAACATTCGAGTAAACACACAATTGTTGGGAATCGAAACCATGACCCACGACTCGGAAGACAATTATTCCGATCAATACGCCACACGACGTATAAGTGAAAGCAATCTGTAACTATTCACCGAGCATTGGGGACCGATCTTGTCTTAAAACAAAACTGTATCTAGTATCCGGTGATTCATTATCCTTAATCTTAAAGCCACTGATATAGTTCACTCCCCTTATTTCATCCCATTCCTCGTTACTGTTAGTCTCTGACCTCTGTATATGACCCATATGGTGAGGTCACCGGTCTTGAATACGTTGAGTGATCAATGCACCGTTAACTACAACAGTTCCACCAAGCGCTAAGGTGGAATGTTTTTCCCTCCACTATGAATGATTATGATTAGTATAATTGAGAATGACGGTGTCGTATGTTACGACGAAAGCTTTGCAGCCCTTGTTCCTTCGCACGCAGCGCCACCTAATCTTGAAGTTGTTTTCTGACTCCTTACTAAAACGTTTACCATTGAGTAGTAGTGCCGGATTTCCGAGGCGGTTAGTAGTGAAAAAAGCTGAAAAATTGTTCATATTAATCTCTTTTATGTTAAATGTAAAATTAACTCAATGAATTTAGTAAATATTTAAGAATATCATTTCATCCGCAGATAATGATAATCTTTAATTTTAATTTTATCATTATTCGCATTTTGTACGTATATGTACGATTATAAATCTGTAAATCGTTTATATATATCCGTAGATATATAATGCATGTGATTATAGCAAGTCTGAGAGGATTGAGCAAAATAGGAATCCGTTCTTTGCTTATCTCTTTAGATGACAGGTACTATAATAAGGTTTGTATATATGATTCTAACAGACAATATCTGCTTTGAACACAATTTCAATTGTGTTTTTATACTTGCCTGTCAGTCAATAGAACTCTTTGTATGATGCAGGAAGTGGACAGGATGCACTTTATAAAAAAAGGAAATGCATGAACGCATTATATTTTAACAAAAATGTGCACCATATCACATTGAGTAAGATTTATTTTTATTATCTCAAATAATATGACATTTGTTTTAAATATTTAATTAATGGACATATTATAAAATATAACGGAGAATAAATATTGACAAATTGTTTTCTATTTTATTACAGGTCATATATATGCATATATATAGAATGTGGCGACAAATTGATAAAATTGTATGACACAGCGGTTAATACATATTGACGTCCATCTGTTAAACTTTTATACGAAAAATAAAAATTTGCATCTTTCCAAGAAAATAAATAACCTTAAAATCAACAAAAACTAAACATCTATCGTAATATAAGGTTACTGACCTGTAAAAGCGGCCACAACGCAGGTGTCAAGTGAAAATAATTGACTTAGATCTTTAGTACTTTAATAATACTAGCCATTTTCGCATGAAACAATTTGTGCAATCATTTTGTGTCATAACCTAGTCGCCACGTTGTATATACAGTGTATAGCGGATAATAAATTGTTTTGTCGAAGGGTAGAAACGACCAGATTTATAAAAAATATTTTTATGCTTGTATAATAATTGGCCTACTTATTTTTAATAACCCGACACATAAAATACATTAAATTAATATATAATTAACACTTTCAAGTGTTCTCTCATGGTAAAATTCTATTATATATCATAAAATACTTGCACTTTAACAATTACCTCGCTGGGTTCGCTAAAGACGAAACCGGTCGGTATTTAAAATTAAATGAAACTGACTTAATTGTGTAGTGCAAGTATATTATAAGCGTAATTAATATATTTATACTTTTATAACATTTGACATTAACCAACTAATGACTTAAGGAATCTTTCAAATTTAAATTATGCTAGTTTTAACACTTCCGTGGCAGCTCAGTCGATGAAACGCCGTAAATTTCGAAACTGTAAACTCACGGTTTGCACTACCGGCGGAAATATATATATATATATATATATATATATATATATTATTACTTTAAAAATACACAAAATATTAAATTGCAGACACGAAGAATATAACATTAAACGAACAACAATATGGAATTTTTTGCTCTTGAACTTTAAAACCATATTTCGAATTTTTGTCTATTTCCATTTTATACTCTTGTCAGATCAAGCAAGTTTCCAATCAAAAAGTTTAGGTTAATTACTTGAAGCGTCAACCTATTGGTTTAGAGTTTTGGTCTGCGAAACTTACTTAAGGCCACTTCGAATCCACCGTTTAACTACTATCAGGAATCATCTCCTAGCGCAAACTAAATTGAGAGTTGTTAACCAGAATGTTATTTATCTTAATAGAAGTGTTAACTAACTAACTAACTAACTATATATATATATATATATATATATATAAATATATATAATTTTTTAATTTATCATCACCGACTGAGCTATAAGATTTTACTACACATAAATAAGTCAGTGGTTAATAATGCACTAGCGTATATAATACATATATTATCAGCCCATCATTAAAATGCCCTTCGTTTACGCAACGTTCCTACTACGTTGTTGCTTTAATGGTTTGCCACAAAGAAGAGACCATCAGTAAAAATTAACTTGACATTAGAATTCTATCCGCACGAAGTGTATGAAATTTTCTGGAATCCCATACAGAAGAAGGTACTCCTGCTAGCAGGCACTAGGGGTATACTTTAGACACATATGTGACACCATATTGTATCACAGGCAATATATTCACAGTTTGTCTGACAGAACGTGACCTCTGCTATATCTTCTCTATAGAGATTTGCATTACTTACCTAGTTAAGGATAGGGTTTCTCTTACCATTCGAAATAGTGGAGATATATTAGTATAATGAGATTTTACTTTTATTTATATGTGGTTATGCTGTTGGCGCACTCGTATTATAACATTGTCTATGGTGGTGACGAAAGCTGAGCAGCCAGTGGTTTTCTTGACGCATCTCCACCTTATCTTAGCCCCCTCGTTCTGATGGACGGTGAACCTCTGGTCTCCAATATCAAGACATCGCTTCCCGCCCATTGTAAACCCGAAAAATGCTATAAGAGAAATAAACTATTACTTCCATCTGAAGACATTTGAAAATTTTCACAGACACGTAATATTTAATCTGGCGGGATTGCAAAAGGTAGAAAAGAAAAAGATTAATTTTTTTTTAAGTTTTTTTAAACAACAACTGCATTAACGTAACATGTTTCTAGAAATTACAAAACAGACAATTTACTTAATACAAACAATAATATTACTAATATTTTGTTTTTATTATTAATGTCTGATACGATTAAATGGTTGCTCATTTAATCGTATCAGACAAATTGGTGAATCAACTCTCCTGAAACTATCTTGTTAAAAGCATATACACATTATCATAAAAGATCATATAGACCATGTCGGCATATTTTAGTTATTACAAAATGAATCCAATTACCCACAACGTATATAAAGTAATATAATATGTAAGTACATATTTACACAAGCCAAGGGGGTACTCTATATTTGTGAACAACTTCTCTATTCCGATGTAACCTATAAGCGATAAGATTCGAGGAAAGTTTGGACACAAGGTTACGAACAACATGGGGTGATAAGATTACAAACATAACCAAACGTAAACCAATAATTTGTATCGTACAAATATTTTTAGTTAAAATCTATATTATGAAATTTATACAGGATATTTTTTATTTGCCAGTTAAACTTAGATACTACAAAATTATAATGAGAAGGAATTTGGTGATTCACTGGTATATTATTAAATTTACGTGTTCATATCTCTAATTCGCGGACATAAGACCGGTTGAGTGTGTGTGCCGAATCCGCATTTTTTTTATTCCCAGTGCTTCTGGCACACCAAGTTACCGTCAAGACCACTTTTAAAGATTGTTTTACGCAAATCTAGTTACCGAAAAATGTGATAGATTGTGTTGTTCCTGGAACGAGTTCATATAATCAACACATTTTTTAAATTATTACGTTCTTTCTAGCGTGATATTGATGATGTCGTATTGTAAATATATATATTTTAATATTATGTACTAGTGATTGTGCGCATTATTAATTTTAATAATTTCGTCATCAATTGTGATGATTGTGGCTCTGCAACCAGAGGCCACTTTGGTGCAATTCCAGCCTTTGCGAGGTCCTCTGCTGTCACTCCGTATGTTGAAACGGTACCTCCCGTACTGGATCACCGGTTTACCGAACCTTGATGACGAAAAAGTCGGCTCTGGTACATAATCTGGAATAGGAACTATATATTATTAAATTATTTTGAGGATATATAATTAGAAAATATATGATTTATCAACAGCGTATTGTCTTGTTCCAAAATCATTGCAATTCTATTTATGGTTGTGACTGTTAGATCTTCGTCTATTTAATCATTTTATTTGATTCTAATTACATAATAGATGTTATATTAACAAAGATATAGTACTATACCTTGTTTCTATATCTTTGTTACTATAGAATAGAATATTTTAAAAATAAGGGTTGTCATGATATAAATAGGGATGTGCAATGCGCTTAGTGAATCGATATTTAACTCAATTGTAATATATGTACTTCAATAAGTACTAATAAAAGTATCATACATAAAATTATATTGACATAAAACATTAAGTAAACTAAAATGGAGTTCCTCGAAAATATAGCCGAACTGAGTTTCCATTATACAACTATTCTGTTAAAATTTGTTCATTCGCCTGATACTACAACTCGTAATTTATTACCGCGAACTGGTTATGCGGAGTACGTACATTGTTTTCTGTATTTACTTCCCGTTACAGTTCGTTATAAATATGCAGCTTTAGCATTTATGCACTATAAGCTTTCTCTTGATCTAGAGAAAGAATAGCTTAAATAGACATGTTCATATTTCATCTCTTGGCAGACAAATGAACACGATGGTGTTATAAGTTTGGGAGGTGGCAATATGAAAAAAGATTTAGCATACATAGATAAATTACTATTAATTAATAACGAATAAGCAATCCCAGTTATTTTACATGTGATGAGTATAGGAATTCAGACACTCTACACTCACTATACAGGTTTACAGGCAATCCATCAGATCTCATCTTATCTTGTTTGTATTAGCTAGTATTAATGATCAGTGTTATTGTTATATCTTTGGTATATCCTTTTTTTCATTTATTTTGTTAGAATCCACCAGGAGGATTAGATTGACGAGTTATTGCCGGATGACATTAACTGCCCAGTTTATTTTTATAGTGGCGTAAACACAGGGGCACTCAGTGGTCATCCACTTTCCTATTCCGATGTTATACATGTGTAATAGGATCGGAGGAAGGTTCCAATGTAGTGTCAAGGACACGGGACATCTCAGGGCATCTACCTTGTTCTTTCTTTGTCGAGAATGGATTCATTTGTATATGGTCATCACTTACTATAAGATAAACCGTGTGCCTTTTAGTATCATAAAAATATATTATATTCTATGGGATTCTGTATCCAAAATATGAGATTCCATACACACTAAATTTGAAATAGAGCAAAGTTGTTAAAACACTGGTATTCCATCGATCTATTCATGATACATTAATACGCAACTATATCTAATATATTGTACAATACATACATACACTTAATAACAACGTAATTATGCATTATAAATAAATAAAACTCGAACAGGATGTACTAAGTTAAAAAGTTTTCTATTTATTAAAAATCTACAACTATGTACACATTTAATGGTTATGGCTATTTTTGTATTTGATGATGGTGTTGTCAATTGTGGTAACAGTCGCCCGACAGTGGCGATCCTTCTTAACACACACCCAGTTCAACTGTGGGCCCCTGCTGTCACTCCTTTTGTTGAACCGGTACTCGTCAATCAACAGGAGTGGATTACCATACCGCGTTGTGAGGAATGTTGGCTCCAGGTGGACTGGTGAATAAAAAATTTTGAATCTTTTTCCACCACATAAATAATCTTAATAATTATATCGATAAGCTTATGAAATAAATTATCGAATAACATTAATAAATGTTATAAAATAAAAACTACTTACTTTTATTATTTTATCTTAGGTAAATAATAAAAGACAGAGATTAATATTTATTTGGTAGTAAAAGGAGGGTCGGTTAGGGTTTGATTTAGGTGTAAAAGTCAGGGTTTAGTCCAAACGTACATATTCAGTTCCTTAAGACTGAAGTAAATTTTCCAACCAACGTGCAGCGATCCAATATAACTAAATACAATTACTAAAATAATATCTCGATACATAAATAATAATAACTCTATTGGAAGAAATTCAGAAAAGTCAATCCCATTCGGAATTTTGTTTAAACATACGATATTTCACAAACGTCTCATTTTAGAGAGTGATAGTATTTTGTAGTTTAAAGTATATCTGCGTATCTAATTAGCTTTGTTTCATATAAGGACACTGTGAAAATAGTGCAATAAACATATGTTTTGGCCTGTCGTCGACAAAGAACGGAGAGAAGGCTTAACTTTTTCTCCCTTCGCTGGCATTTCGTATTACGCCCGTTTATGTTAACATTTCCGTTTTGCCATATAATTCAGTTTCTAAGCAAGTGGAGCGCTTGAGATTACGGCCACTAGGAATCCTTTTACTTTAGATTCACATAATAATACAATACAGAAACTAAAGTAGAAAAATTATACGTACTACAATGCTATATTGCGATTACAGGATTTAATAGTTTTGTAAATAGAATAGTTTTATATATACCATTAGTACATTTTTATCTTATTCGTGGAAAGAACCAATATACAGTTATTTATGATCTGTAGCACAAATACGTTGACTCAATAGTCGAAGATAATAGAAAACAAGTGTTAAATAGTAATTTAGTGTTGCTATGTTTCGTCTAGTGAATAAAAGAAACTAGCGACTTAATAACTGCTACCAGGCGGTCCATCTAAGTCCTTAGATGTGAAAGAGAATTCACATTGTAATTTCTTATCGAGAATTCATGTGGGATCATTAACCCCAGGAATAACTTACAATGAAAACTCTTTAAGAGAAAACCGGTGACTATGGTTACAGTATATCCGTCTTAACACTTCATCGTTACAATTTGAAATGATTACAGATAACGAGAAAACAAAATCTAAAATGAACCTATTGTAAAAGCACACACACTAGTCACCGTAAACCAATGGTTATGGGTTCTGAAAGGTGTCAACAGGATCGCTGTTTGACCTCTGCCTAAGTGTATCAATAGCCTACCATAAGAATAACCGAGCAACCCGCATTTCCAATTAATAAAAACCATTTCTGTCCCTAAAATACGCCTTCATTAGCTTCACTAGACTATATAATTATATTTTGTTCTATTCTAATAAAAATGCATTATTAGAATAGAACAAAATATAATTCGATGAAGAGCATAATAAAAGTTTTAGTATTAGACTTAAAACTAGACGTAATTCTTAGTACCTTTAAAATTTTTACTAGTTTTATAGTGTTCCAAAAAAATACCCAAATCAATATATTTCCGTTAGTTCACTCGTTTTTGAGGACTTCGTCAGTGACATAATTAATATAAATTGAAAAAAATAAAAATATAATCAAACAGAAAATATACAAATTAATTTTATTAATAGACAAAATATTTTTTTATATATATTACTAAGAATTAGTTGTTGATTAGATTTTGACTTATTTTGAAAAAAAGTTAAAAAACACGATAACTCAAAAATGGTTCACTTTTGCATAATGATATGCATTTTGGGGGTTAAAATTATCACAAATAGTCACCCCTATCACCTCCTAACGGGAATACGTCGAATTACCAATAACCCTGTATATATATGTATATATATATGTGTATATATATATATATATATATTATTAATACATATTTGTGTATATATGTTTATACTCAAATATGTATGAATTATTTTAGATTAATTTGACAAAACTAATGCGTGTGCCTTGAATTGAGCTTCTCGACTTCACCTTTATATAGGGTGATACTAGCACAGCATCCCTCCGTATGTCTTTTGGCGCATCTCCACCAGCTCTTGAATCCGTAATTTGATGTCTTGTTGAAAGTGTGACCATGCAACATAACCAAAGTGTTACCTTTACGTGACGCGGTGTACTGTACTGAAAATAATATAGAAACTTTATTATTTCGGTATAAGCACCAAATATTTTGCTATGAATGACGAAACAGCATCAAACAGATAACGATCTCGATTATATTTTCTTGTGTAACTTGTTAATAAATCAGTACGGATTTTGAATGTTAATTGAATAATTATTATAAATAAAAAGTCTTTTTTTTTTTATTTTTTAACTCAATAAATAATATAGAAACAAATATTTGTGAAAGATGATTGATTCTGATGGCGTTGTTCGACATCGGGCTCAGACTAAAAGTAGTTTCAAAAATAAAAATATTTGTTTTTTTTTATGGAATACGTTTTATAAATAGTAAGCAACTCACCTGGTGGTAAGTTATCACCGCTGTCCATGAACATTCTCAAAACCAAAGAAGTCGCAGATGCGATGCCGGCCTTTAAGAAAGGTGTAGGCTCTTTTCCTGAAGGTCCCTAAGACGTATCGGTTCGGAAATACCGCTGGGGACAGCTGATAACACAGATTAGTTGTTCGTGGCAGAAAATTTTACGCAAAGCATACAGTGGTGGCCTATAAACTATCGAGACGATAAGAATAAAATTTTGTATTCTGCCTTCCTTGATGTACGATGTTTAAACTCAGCGGGTGCAATTAATCCGAAAAACTCCTCAGAAAATTCCCTCGGTAAAATATGCATAGAGATTTATAAAATCAAGACTTTTTTTTAAATTGAGAGCGGAGTAAAATAGAAGGAGTGGAATATTATATGTAAGCGGTGTATCGGAATATGTATATCAAATTGTGTGTAAGGCTATGACGACCTAACAAAATATTAGTACAAGTTAAAGCACTCAAGATCTGTACCTGAAAACGGAATACTAAAAATAATGTTCCATTCAATATAGATTTGGGCCAGTTTATTTATTTTAAATTATTATACACACGTGAGTTCATGTGGTGCAAGGGAAAGTGCCCCACCCCTGAGAACTAAGAAGAATTAAACATCAGCTGAAAGAAAATTTTTCACCAAATAATAAGTATTAACGATTACACCTAAAGCCAAGACATTGGACAATTTACTTATTGGATTGGCCAATAACGAAACAACTAACAACTCAACCGTGCGCGTTTAACACTCATAATTCATAATTATAAATTATTAAAATCTAATTGTTGCAATAAAAGATAAGCAAATCGAGCAAGTTAGCTTAGCCCGTCACTTCGAGATAGCTATAACGGACGAGGAACTGCAATTAGAGTAACGTATTCGAGCTTTTCAGAAAACACTGACTTATGTGGGTCTATGCGAATCTTTGATTATCTCCGGATTCATGCAGATGATAATATTTGGGGTTACAATCGAGCACACAGTTTAGCTGATGGTAAGTGATGACTGCAGTCCACGACATTTACATCCAAATTCAAAAATGTTTCAGGATGCATATGCGTTGCGACCTGTTTTTTTTTAAATTTCATTTAGAGTAACAAACGAGCACACAGTTCACCTAATAGCAAGTGATTCCTGTGGTCCATGACATCTACACTCATCGTTGTCGAGGAATGATAATGCAGATACCACCCTTGAGGACTGAGATGGAATGTCACCATTAATAAAGTTTCTCCGAAAGAAAAAAAAAAATCTCCGGATCCCTACACCAGACGAAACACAGTAGCATTATACCGCTATTTTACGCTGGTTTTCTGTGAAGGCATGGTCCTACCCCGGTTGAGCTGACCCATTCATTCTGCAACTAGAAACAAACTGCAGTGTAGTTCTGCCACTCTATAAAACAAAAACTGGATGATCAAGATCTCTAAACTCACTCACCATAGAATTCAGTGCACCAAGTTAATCGTGCAAGCAAGGTTTCCGCAGTGATTATGATATAGATACAGCCTTAAATAGCAGCATAATCTATTTCTTCTCTGTTTCGTATGGTGAGACAAGGGATCCCTGACCTGATTCCAGATATCGAAGTATTCCATCTCAATCCGCATGCAACACGTGTGTGCATTGAATCTTTATTATGGATAGATGTTGAGGATTACATATAGTATGATAAGCATCACTTACCATCAGGTGAACTGTGTCCTCGATTATCACTCTTAATAATATATAATAAAAACATCCCCCGTCCACCTACGTACTTCTACGACAGGCTGGATTGGCTACGTGAGGACGTTCGCTGTAGATTGATATCAACAGAACATAAACTTGCTTTGCTTAGAATCAGAACATAGGAAAAAAGTCGCATTTCAAGGTAATTCCCGTTGCATAGCTTCAGTTTGGTAATTGTAATTATTATAATTTTTTGTAATTGTATAAAATAATAATGCTAATCTTAGTAATCTTAACTAAGTCTTTTTTCATTGTAATAATAAACTACAAAATGTATTATGTAATGGAAATTATTACACTTTTTTAATTTCATCATCATTATCATCACCATATAGACCTTCCCCACAGTTTTCCACAGAGTACGATACTGAGTCACGTGCATCCATCGATCTCCCGTAGACTGGCATAGGTCAAAACTACACATAGTGGAGGGTTGTCCTTACACTGCGATGGTCAAAATAAGGTTTCCATTCGAAAACCTTTCTTCCCCACATTTCCTTCTTTATTTATTTATTTTTTATTTCCATGTTTTCGTCACGATTTCGATTCATTCGTGCGATAAATGAACTACATATAGTGTGGAGGGTTGTCCTACACTGCGATGGTCAAAACAAGGTTGTCATTCGAAAAACTTTCTTCCCCCCATTTCTTACTTAAATTTTTTTAATAGTATTTTTTCGTCACGATTTGGATTCATAGTGCAATATAGCTGGAGCGTTAGCGCAGAGCGCCACATTGCAGGATGGATAGTGTGAATATTCTTTGTTATTATAACATAATATCGTCACATTGTTTGTCGAATGAGTTCATATCTATTTTATTCTTTCTATTTTTAAATAACAAGCATCAATGTGTGTGCACATCGTTTAACTTAACAACATGGCCGTTAATCAAAGTGATTCGGGCGCGGCATCCGTTGATATACCTCTTGACGCAGTGCCACCAGCTCTTGGCCCCGTATTGCGTGGTCCGCTTGAATCTATGACCATGCAGCATTATCAACGCATTACCTCTTTGGGACATAATGAATTGTACTAAAAAAAAAAGATGTACTATATTAACTTCAATGAATATTTATACAATAAAAGTAAATAACGTACACACACGCACTACTCGCACAAAAATTAAAAACGGGATACTGATTGTTTTAGTCAAATTCCTACAAGTATATGTACATGTGCTTGAATATTATGCATCGAAAACATGAACCATGAAATAACATCTACTTACCATCAGACTTATCTGCGCACGCATGTGGTATAACGAGATATGAAATAAAAAAATGTATTATTTGCAATTCATTTTATTTGTATTTCTTTTTTGTAAGTGCGACGATCAGCTTTTCTCACTGAAAAGACGTGACCGAGTATCCGGATATGTAGAGTATGTACACTCAATATTCAAAGATAAGATGTATAAAGAGGTAGATTGTCACATTATTAAAGAAAATTCTAATTAGTTACATCCAACTTTATAGATAGTTTACTACGTACAGTCCCGACATCAACTCTATTGAAAATGTGTTGTACCAATGGTGGCCACAATACGTATCACGAACATTCATCAACTTTATATGGGTTTTAAAGAAACATGGCAGTAAATTCTTTTTATTTGCAACAAATTAATCTGTTCAATGCCAAAGTGATGTCGGGCTATTATTACTGCTAAAGGACATTGGACAAAATATTCATAACATCTTTAAAAAACTCAACAATTAACTATAATAAACTTAGTTTTAATATTTATCATATTAATCTATTTTCTTAGTAATAGATGGCGTCTTTAATTAGTTAGTCATAACTTTGTTCAAATTCAACTTCAAATATAGTTAAACCGAATAAAAATGTAAGATGTCAATTTTATTGAAAATATTATAATATTTATCTCACAATGCCCACACAAATTATTTAAATAATGTCGCAAGATCATTTTATATTAAAAATTAATAATTGAAAGGCAAAATTAACATAATTGCCCATAATTATATGATCCCTACTACACATTCAGATTTTTGACTACGTATGGTTATGACTATTTTTAATCTTCACGATGAAGTTATCCAATGTGACAATGGATACTTTGCATCCCTGGGGAGCCTTGTTGCAGACCCAATAGGTCCGGGGCCCGAAAATGTGTTTAGAGTTGAACCTGTGTCCAAATATTTGCAGAAGAGGTTTTCCGCGTTTCGTCTTTAGTATGATCGGCCCTGGGGAAAATTTGAATTGAATATCTAATTAACACAAGGAGAAAATACATAGTCCGATTTTTTTTATATATGGTGGCAAATAAGCAAGCAGCCCACCCGAAGGTGGCAGCATCAGCAACACCAGAGTCGCAAATGCGTCGCCGGTCGATGCAGTATAGCACGACATGATTGAATTTGGTTTATTAATAATTATAACTGGTTTTGGGACACATACAAAACTCAACAAAACGATATAATTATAGCAACACGTCTACTGTTGACACGCTACTCTCCTTCTAGGCCAAGAAATATGAGGTTTTGATGCACACGATGATTTGAATATGAATGAGGCAGCATATGATTATATTCAAATACCATTAAACATTAATCCAGGTTCAAAAAAATATGTAAACAAAAATTAACAATTATGAGAAGACTTAAATGAAAATCAGACTTTTGGCAGGTGATTTTTTATATATACAAAACTGCGTTGTGTATAAATGTTGTTAATTCAAATAATTTTGCTTTCTATATATTTATTCAAATTAAGAATTAAAATTGCCCTAGGAGTAAATTAAAAAAATAACGACCCTGTATAAAATCAAATGGGGAAGGAAGATCCCCATTACCTTGGCTTGTTTGAAAGTTTGCCACCAATAAACTAAAATTTTGTCCTTTTCCAATCATCTTCTGAATTCCGGAAAATAAGCAACAATATGCTATAAATAACAACCATACAGATAAATAATTATTTTATAAGTTACACCAAATTAAACTATTTAACATGTTTCAATTAAAATATTAAATATAAAAACAATTAATAACACATCGTTTAACGACATAGAATTACAGCGTAATATAGCTTCATGACCCTGCTATGTTTTGAAAGATATGTGAAGAAGATCCAACCGCGTGTTTTGTGATAAGGTGTATTTTTTATGAAATAAATGGTGACAATCGAACACATAGCTTTACTTATGGTAAGTGGCTACAGCACAAAAACACATGTGGTGTGGTGGTCAAGTAACTTGAATCGTCGACAAAGATTGTCATTGACACATGCGTTCTCACTCTTAAGAACTGACAAGGACATCGCTACCAGTAACAAATTCTTTTGCTGAGGTGAATTTTGAGTCCTTTTACACTATGTTCATGGGCCGGGGTGATTATCTGGGTGTTTTGGTGTTCGTTTGTCTCCCTCTAACATAAAAAAAAACTTCACAACAAAAAAATATACACTACGCATGATTGTGAAATGAATAGCGGTTAACAATGTAGTTTTCGAAAGTAGTCGCTTTAGCTCGACAACCGTACGCCCTGCTCTTGGCGCAAGTCCAATACACTCTCCGACCTCTGCTCTGGTTTTTATGAAAACGTTGTCCGTCAAGATATAAAAGGTTTTGTCCAAATTTTGATTTGATGAACTCCGCCTCTGAAATATAAAAAAAAACGTAGTACATACAATATTACATATAAATCAAAAAATATAGCTTGATCATTAGTTACGAATTAAAGATTATGTCTTCCAGGTAGATTTCAAACACAGCGATATCTTTATGATTATTTCCAACTTACATCAACAGTACAGGTTATATTATAGTGCTGCCAGCATTCATGTATAGAAAACTCACTCGTCATCCCGTCCCCAGTCCGATGTAATATCCACTTGCATTAGGAATTAAGGACGTTTTAGATTCAGTATCAGGGACACAAGACATACATATAATATATCTAGACCCAAGAAATGGCAAATGGTAAAACACAAATATTGTTCTTCAGCTAGCAATCCAGTCCAAGGCCGGGAATACAGCGGCCAGGTACTCTGGAGCGAATAAGCCGTCATAAGATTTATACGTTACGATTTATAAAAAAATATATACGCTTCAGCTACTTATTTAGAATATTTATATATACACTTGCCTTTGCAATCTGCCATTTGTTACGGCCTAGTTCGCCGGTCAAGGTGACCCTCCACATTATATCTTAATCTACAAGAAAGGCATAGAATGATGGAGTCTAAAGAGAATCTACCATAAGTCAGCCAAGAGATAGGAGAGTGGTTAAGATAATGTTCATTGATTGCATACTCGTATTACACATAACACTGATGCATGCAATAATTAATAAGCTATATTTTTTTATACTTTCTAAACAGCTTTATCTCCAAATACCAATCTTACCTATATTTGATGTGCCAATTGTAGATTATAGATGCAGATTAGAATCAGAAACTGAATCGAAGATTAGAGAAGTCTAGTACAGCGACCGATATTACGACTCATAAAATACTGCCAGCCGTTGAGAAATCTATGTTCACTTAGTAAAGGTAAAGACTAGACAATTAAACAACAAAAATATATTTCACTTAATAATTACATTAATAATGGTTGTGGTCATTTTGACTTTTGAGAATCACATTTTCAAATGTGGTCAATCTGGCGCGACAGCCCGCCGATTTTTTGACACAGATCCATGTCTCTTTGGGTCCCGTACAACGATGATAGCGGTTAAATCGGTAACATCCCAGTTGAAGAACGGGTCTCCCGAACCGTGACGTCATAAAGATTGGCACTGAATTAAAAAAAGGTTTTAAATACGTGTATATCACAAATATGCCTTATGTGCATGAGTTTGCAGCCCATGACTGTCATAAGGGTCGTCTAAAGGAATAAATTATCCAAAAGTTGAGCGTCCTATTACCATTTCATAGTAAACTGTGTCCGATATTACAGAGAGCAGTTTTCAAGCTTGTGTAGTCGTCACGTCTTTCAAGTTGATTTTGTTCATTCCTCAATCGATTTAAATGTAACATATACTAAATATTAGCCCAAGCTTAATAAATACATAACTAAAAGTCACATTCAAATTGGTTTGATCATTGTGGAAATTAGGGTGCAAAAGAGAGTAGTCAGAAAGTCTGTTTACGATTTTATTATGTGTAAAAATATTTATATAAATTATTTATATATAATATTTATATATATATATAAATGTGTTAAAATATTTAAACTCTTATATAAAACACTAAGATACACAATTAATTTACCATTATCATTTAATTCCACCAATGGTCCGCCTACTGTTCAATACCTCCAAGGCCTTCTCTACAGGTTGGAATGAAGCAAGATCCTGAACCATTTGCCTGCATTGATTTTCCACAATGCTTGCATAGCATGTCACTTCATCCAGTAGGATCACATATATTGGATTGTTAATACGCGTTGTTAATATTGCCTACTTGATTGTTTTGCATACTTGATAAACGTAAACCATCCTTTCTCATCGGTTACCAATAACAAACAATTAATTATTACGTATCTCTTTTACACAATACATACGCAATGATTTGCAGTTAAATATTTTAAATGTTACATATTTTTATAACAAATATCTTATTTTACGGAATAAAACAAGTATTAAAATTAGTACTCAAATTAGTTCAGTAGTTTCAGTTTAATCTTAGTATAATATACTATCATAAATTTATATACGATCGACAAAATTTACAATTTTTTCCGTACTGTCCTGTAAGGTCTAGTGATTGTGCAAATCACTAACTCTCACGATAATATTATCAATCGTGGTGACGAATGCGCGACACTGTCTCTTGCTACAGAACCAGAGGCCCTTTGAACCCTTTGTTCTGTTATTTTTGTTATAACGGTTATTACCGAATATGATAACCGGTTTGCCGTATCGTGAATTCGTCATTATATATTCTGAAAATAATAACAAAAAGCTTATTATGCTTATTTGAAAAAATGTGAAATCGTTTCGTTATTTATTATGCACATTATTGCGTGATTTTTTTTAAAATACAATATCTTTCGACGCTTGATTTCTTTTGTAAATAGTAAAATTCATTCATTATCAAGCTACATGGTATTATAAAACTTGAAACTTCGTAATTTTTTTGTAAAATAGAAATCTAATAAATGTGTATACATTACCTGTAAAGCAAACCATGTAATATTTTACAGGTAATGTATACACTATTCAATAAAAAAAAAACTTAACTTATTAAAAGATTTTTTTAATAAACCCCAATTTTCGTTAGAACAACACGTTACTTTTATATGAATAATATATATTTATTGCGTGTTTTTTTTAACATCAACATCTTTCGATACTTAACTTCTTTTTTAATTAGAATTCATTCAAGATCAAGCTAAATGGTATTATAAGACTTGAAACTTCGTATTTTTTTTGTAACATAGAAATGTGATAAGCAAACCTTGCAATATTTTACAGTTAATATATACACACTATTCAAGTTTAAAAGAAACTTTTTACTTTTTATAAAATGTTTTTAATAAAGCCCAATTTTCGTTAGAACAACAAAACGTTAGTTTTATATGAATAATATATTTTTATTGCGTGATTTTTTTTAAGATACAATATCTTTCGATGCTTGACTTCTTTTTTATTAATAAAATTCATTCATCATCAAGCTACATGGTACTATAAAACTTTAAACTTGATATTTTTTTTCGTAAAATAGAAATGTTGTAATAAGCAAACCATGTAACATTTTACAGTTAATATATACACACTATTAAATTAAAAAAAAACTTTTTATTTTTAAAACATGTTTTTAATAAAGCCCAATTTTCATTAGAACAACACAACGTTAGTTTTATATGAATAATAGAGTTTTACCTACCAATTAACTTACCTAATATTTTTCCTTGAAATATCCGGAATCCATTTTGAGTTTTGCCTTCCGGTTTTTCTTGTGTTTCTGGTCAAGCGATCCCTACTGGTAGTGGCGCCCTCTGGCGCCCTATATGTCACTTCCCCTGAGCGGCGCCTCAGGGCTCAAGACGTTTTATTTAATCATTATGCGGCGTATGTACCAGGTAGGAATTATCTGGATTCCAGATATCTCAAAGAAAAATAATAGGTAAGTTTTATTGGTTGGTTAAATTCTCTATTATTTGTTCCGTCATCGATATCCTGAATCCAGTGAAGTGTTTGATTTCTCCTGGTACAAAATTCTGTTGATGCTATAATGTGTATTATCAAATAAAGTATAATAAATTAGTTGTTGTATATACAGGCCTGTACATAACTTGATAAGTAAAATAAAATTATTCCTTTGATACAAAAGAAAATTATAATATTTATTAAATAAGGATATACAGATAAATCCCTTAAGCAAACGACAACAATTATATTGATTTGAAATATTATGATACGGAAATTTTCCTCTCACATGCATTATTTTTGATATCTTTAATTTGTCTGTGATAATAAGTTCTAAATGTATGTTCTCTCTTCCAATTTCCAGTGGAAAGAATTTGGTCCATGGTATAATTTTCTAACCAATTTAATGAAGAAACTGCATAACGTACCGAACCCGGTGGCGACTGAACGCCTGCTTCCCGAAGTACATTCTTAATCCATCCTCCAATAATAGTCCTAGTAGCAGGCTTAGGCTCACCACTTGTAGAAATATACAATTCTTTCCAATTTCCTTCATGACGACGCTGCTGTGATACTACTAATAATATACGAATCCAATACATTATATTTAAATTTAATTCTGGATGTGGCTTGATCTCCCAGCCCGACTGCATGTATTCAGCTGTATCAGTTTTGAAACCAAAAACTGGCCACATAATCAAAGTATCTCCTTCGTCTATGAGGTGCTCTGGCCCTGTCCGTATAAGGGTGAGGTCGTGCACTCGTCGACCAGATACAAGCAAAAGCAAAATTGCAACTCAACTTGATACAAACTGCGTTCATCCGGATTAACCGAAATGAGATGATTTAAAATAATACTAGGATTCCAAATAGGAGGTTTAGGATTTTTTGCTTTTGAAATTGAAATAGCCTTTAAAATTTGTCTAACTAAAAAAATTGACGACACATCAAACTTGCTAGTTTTCGTGAACGTAGATATAGCAGATTTGTGTACTAAATTGGTCCGGTATGCCAAGCCTTCAGTATTATGGAAGTGAGCTAAGTATCTGGCGACTGTTGATGGTTCTGCTTCTCAGAAATCAACAGATTGATGTAAACACCACTTCTTCCATTTGGTCCATGCTGCCAAGTAGGTTTTAATCGTAGATTTTCTCCACCTGCTTAGTAATAGGGATTTTTCTCCCGTTGTCCAGTCTTCTACATGGTCTGCCCACCTTGTATCAGCCATGCCTCCAAAGATATGTTGGGGTATCCGGGGGGTGGCATCACGTTGCCATTTCGATCAGAACTCGTGCTAAGTCTTGTATCTGATACGGCGCTAAGACTGTTCTCTGTTGTACATCTGCTCTCCAGAAGGCTTTTTCCCAGCATGGGGCTATTAGGATATACTGACCGCTAGCTAAATTGACGTGAGACAGGACTTGTGTTATAAGATTTGGTGGTAGAAATAACTAACCAAGGTTGTATTTCCAGCGTCTTACAAAGGCATTGTGAAATAGCTCCTAGGTCTCGTGGATCAATGGAGATATAATCCGGTACTACATGAGCAGTCCTTGACACAAACAGGTCTACTTCCGGTGTGCCCCACTTCTCGAAAATTTTCGTCGATGCTTGCCATTGCCAAGAAGGTGCCATTCTGGGTTCATCCCGTTGCGAGATAGAGCATCCACCTTCGTGTTGTAACGGCCTGGAAGGAACTTGGCCGTTAAACTCAGGTCTTGACGAATTAAGAGTTCTAGAAGTTGTCAGGCACAGAAGTTTCTTTGACCTCGTACCTCCCTCATTATTGATATAAGCCACGACCATGCGATTATCCGTCTGTAATAAAACATGTGAGTCTTCAGCAGGTTTTGTTTTTGGTGAATTGCAGCATGAATGGCGTATAGCTCCTTGTAGTTGACGGTCGTCAGCAAGTGATATCGGATCCGAATGTAGTGGCGCAGAGCCTGACGCTGTTTTCATCCACCATCTCATCTCCACGAGTGTCGGTTCCGGAATTGCGAACTGTCGGCGTGGTAGAGGCATTGGAAGAAGTCGACTGTAGTACTGTATTGTGCGACAATGTAGCCTCCCTCTGCGAATGACAAACGACCAGTTGCCAAGTGAAATCTGTTTCTGCAAGTCGAGCGCTAGAACTCTACTGTGTGGTTTTTATTCTACTTACCCTTTTTGTTTCCGTAGTTACGAAATGTTTTATTTTTTGTGTGTTTAAGTGGATGCGGTGCTCATTCACTCGTTAATATTAATAGAAGATTTGTCCCTGCGTTCTAAGGCATTAGTGCTGTTAAAGATGCTGTGGCGACTGGTGCACTTAATAGTTTTTCTGCCTCCCAATTTTTCATAAGTAATCGTCGAGTTGCCGACTATCAAAGAAATGCTCCGAGTTTGGGGTTATTTTCCTAAGACTCGCGACAATAAACTCATCGGGTATGTGTTTGAGAATCGACTCCTACGGAAATTTATTAAATCCGCTCTCGATACTCTCGAATCCTTATTAAATAACTGATTTTGTTTCAAAGAGAGATTGAGGCGTTAATTGAATATCTTTTTCCGCTGACCGATTAATTAAACCTTGTAAAGAATTTTGCGATTGTTCTTTTTGAGTAAGAAACGCATTTGTCATCGCTGCAAAAGTACGCTCTTAAAGATGGTCCTCTTTACGATTATTTAAATATTCCAAACGCCTTAATTCATTCATTATTGTACATAAATAACTTTTTTTGAGCTTCAGAAAACCGTATAGAATAACATTTTTCTGTTTGGAAATGTTGTAGGGCTTCTAACCTTGCATAAAGCGGGTCTTTTACTACCGTAGCGTAATCCGATATGTTAAATTGTGATTTTTCCGAAGTAGTACTCGGCGGTGGATTTAAATTTATTTGATCAACTGTATTACAATCCGTTGTTACCAAAGTTTCTTTTGTCATATTACTATTAAAAGAAGACTGTGCAACATTCACTTTTTATTGCGTAATTAAATTCGTTAAAATTGCTACTCGTTGCGACAAAAATTCATATTGCATATCTCTTACCTGACGTGCCCGCTTATTGGGTCTTTGAGGTGTCATAGCACTTCCTTCCTCTGTCGACCCTTGTTCCTAATTTTCACGTCTAACAAGAGAGGGTGTCTTAGAAAAAACTTAAGATAGCTATGTTCTAAGAATTATACTTAGTCGCTAAGACGTATGAACACTAGGAAAAACGACGCGACGATTAAATAAAACGACTTGAGCCCTGAGGCGCCGCTCAGGGAAAATGACACATAGGGCGCCAGAGGGCGCCACTACCAGTAGAGAGGGGCTCGCTTGATCGAAAACACAAGAAAAAACGGAAGGCTAAACTCAACATGGATTCCGGATATCGATGACGGAAGAAATAATATATATTTATTGGGTGATAATTTTTAAGATCTTTCGATGCTTGACTTCTTTTTTAATTAGTAAAATTCATTCATCATCATACTACATGGAACTATAAAACTTAAAACTTCATATTTTTTTTTGAAAAATAGAATTTTGTAATAAGCAAACCATGTAATAATTTACAGTTCCTATATATACACTATTCAATTTAAAAAAACTTTTTACTTTTTAAACATGTTTTTAATAAAGCCCAATTTTCGTTAGAATAACACACATTAGTTTTATATGATTAATATATTAGAAGAAAAAAAAATAAACAATTATATTGAAAGAAATAAAAACCAAACATAATAGTAAAGATTATTACTTGCGGCATTAAAATTATAAGGTAAAAAAGTAAATTAAAGTAATATTAATGATTATGCGTAGATTTTTCCTTGACGATAACGTCATCAATGGTTGTGATGCTGGCGCGGCAACCGGAGCTGACTCTACAGCAGACCCACAACACCCTTGGTCCGTAGCTCCTGTTGTTCCTATTGAAGCGATACTTGCCCACCTGAATCGCAGGCTTCCCAAACCGTGAAGTTGTAAACATGTGCTGGTTTGTCGCTACAACAAAGATGTCACGTTATAATTGTTATAAGATAAAAGAAATTAAATCATTTTTCTGCTGGAACGAAAAGATATTAGGACAATTCATCGATTGTTCCAATTTATATGTTTATCTATGAAGTGAAATTTATATTTTACTGCGTTCTTAAAAATGAATTGCAGTGCTGATAACATAAATATTGTGAAGACTTGTCAAAATTTGTAGAATGATTGCTATCTTTCTACAAATTTATAGTTAATTAGCCACTCAACTTGAGGCAACCTACGATGGCAACCTACGATGGAGGCTTTTGTTAGAGGGGCTAATGCTGGTGATAACAATCTATAGTATCAAGCAGTACCTTCAATAAAAAAATAATTTGATAGATTTTTATAATAATAGATAATCAGAAGCAAAACAGTAAATATATATTTTTAAATTATTTCATTATTATCAATAATTTAAATGTTTAAATTTATGCTATAGCACTTTAAATAGTTAATGATTATGATCACTCTTTATTTCAACCACAGCTCCATCCAATGTCACAACAGCAGCCCCGCAGGAGCCTCGGGACCTTCCAATCTTCACGCACTCCCATTTAATCCTAACACCATCACTATACTCATAGCTTTTTCTGTATCTATAATTTCCGTTACACAGTACAGTGTTGCCACGTCTCGAATAACAGAAAACGAAGCCTGAAAAATTCCCCATAGAAAAATGATACAATATAAGAAAAATTAAACATGCTATTTTTATAAATTTAAGAAGTATTAACCGACCGGCCATTAGCTTTAAATTTCAATTACCAAAGATCAAAAACAGACTATCCTTTCGTGCACAAATGTTGACGACAATGTGAACCTCTGAAGCTTCTAATCTAATTCCAATGACTCTGTACATCATAACAACTTATAGTATAGTTATACAGCAAAAAAAGGATGCATACAGATTACTAAACCAATTTGAGAGAAGCAGAAATTTTAGAGAACCGATATAAAAAAACAGACGAATTCTCACAACGGACATTTATTTAGATTTAATGGTTATGCTCATTCTTAATATAAATAATGACGTCATCGATGACTGTGACGGAGGCTCGGCAGCTAGGCTTGCTGCTGTTCCTTGAACAGAACCAGGTAGCTTTTGGTCCTCTACTGCGGTTGTTTTTGTAGTAGCGATACGTTCCAATATCTAGGACGGGTCGGCCGTTGACTGTGGTGGAAAACTTTACACCTAGAAGCAGATTGATGCATAATTAAATACAAACATGATCGTTATAATGGTGGTACATCTCTTAACAATACCTATTATTTATCTAAAGCATAATATATGTACCAGTGAACTGTATGCGATGTGATATCGGATCATTCAACTATAATCTATGATCTTTAAGTATGTTTCCTCGGCTGGGAATGCCAGAACGCCTTAGCGTAGACTCTTATTTTGACTTCTAGGCCACGCGTTATACGGTCTTACATCTAAAAACGAAGGTACGATGTCTTGCCTAAGTAAAAGTTGGAATTTAATTTTAATAATAATTGCATATCCGGATTCTCGCTTAAAATAATACGACTATAAATTTAGCTGCAGTGTAGCTCTGTAACATAAGTAGAAAATATGCACATTTTGTCGATTTGTCTAATAAAACATCAAAAGTAAAGAATCAATTTAAGATAGATCTTTATTGTGACCTTGTCTATGTGATTAAACTAACAATTGTAAAATCATAAGTACAATATTAATATCGACACAAAGTATTTAGTTGCGTCAACATATATTTGAGGCGAAAACATATTTTTCATAAGGTACAATTGTAAAATCGAAAACTGGACGTCGAAAAGTAATTCTTGTGACATCTTAATTTTAATACCAATAAGCATAGAGTTCAATCAAAATCAAACCAAATAAAATAAGATTTACTGGAGACCTATAAACGTATTAGTAATAGTACAAGAAAGAAAATATTTAATATTTTCTTTCTTGTACTCTCATCGAGGTTGATCTATGTCGTTTTTACAGTTTTTTTTAGTGATTGATAGTTAATTGCAAATATTAATTCGGACCACTTATTGTTTTTATCTGTAAAAACAAAACAATTTTAAGTCTAAGATCATTCAATGAATATGGTAATAAGAATTTCTCGAATCAACAACAGTTGTTCCACATAATATGACAGAAGCGCGACAGCCTTTACGCCTCTGACTACAAAACCACGTTGCCTTCAGCCCAGTGCTACGATTATTCTTATAAAACCGATATTCTCCTATATCCAGGACAATACTTCCATTTCGAGAGATCGAAAATCTCACATCTGAAACAAAAAATCAAAATCAAATGACCCACATTTATTTAACTCTTCATTCCATTTTTCTATATATCCATCGTGGGCAAATGTCAGCCTTGATTTGTTGATGACGATACGCTGAAAGCGGAAATATTACTAGCCCTGGCTCAAGGCGTCGGTATCCTGGGGTGCAAAAACTAGCGTATAAAGTATAACTCAAGACTGTAATATAATCGGAGCGTATTGACAGAATTGGTGAGAGTCTTCCAGAAGATATGCATTCTGGTCTCCCGAAAAGGCTGTCCAAATAACCTTTTTTCGACTAGGCAATAGCTATCATCCTTGTTGTCCAAAATAAATGTAATCGTATGAAAAGGGAACCGGTGACCCAATGCTTGGTAAGTGGACCTATCTTGCAATCGCATCTCACTGCATCTGGGACTCACGATTCAGCATGAGACGAAACCTCTGCTCATAACTCAATTGATTTTTAAACTTATTTGATAAAAACAATTTTAAATTTAGCGGTTACGGTTAGGTTCATAATAATAGTTCCTTATATTTCAAAAAAAGTAACACAGGAATTTCTACATTTTTGGTAGTTTTATCTAATATAATCTTCACCCTAAATTCAACATGTCGTCCTGATAGTTATGACCCATAATCACAATGTTAACAAATCAAAACAAAACTCTGTAGGTTTCGTAATTATTTAAACAAAATATTAAAAATTTAAAAATTACCAGTGATAATGCCAAGATGCAGGTTACATTTCTGGTATCATACTTTTACTAGACGAAAAAAAAAATCTAAATTGTCGACAAACATTTTATTACATTTAATCATTCAACAAATTAAATTGATCCTTAGCTCTAGAATTTCTAAACTATATAATTGTATAATATTAAAAAAAAAAATCAGGTACAAATAAACGATAAGCCAATGCCAAAAAAACAGCAACGACAAATTAACAAATTACATTGGGTTTACAACACTTTGGTTAATTGCACTTTAAGACGAACAAAACATAAAACCTATCCTATACAACGATACATTACATTAGATACAATTATCACTATTTGAATAAATCAATTGAATTAATTAGATTAGACTTATCTAAAATTATCATTTATAATGATATACTACTGGTATTTTTCAATACCAGTAATATAATAAATAATTAGTAAGCCATTATTTTGATAACAAAATCATTGCAAACGTATTTATCTTACTAGCATACTTATATGCACATTGTACATTATAGTTGTGATACTGTAGCATATAAATTAGTATTAATTGATGAGGATGAAATCTTTGGTTTGATTGCCTTACCCAGAATATTTCAACGCAATTTTTGTTATATAGAATAGGTGGCATACGAGCAAGCAGCACACCTGATGGTAAGTGACCACCGTTGTCCGCAACACCAGAGAAGTTGCAGAAGCGGTGCCGGCCTTTAAGAAAAGTGTAAGTGTTTCTTGGCGACTGATTCCACAGAGTAGTTGTGTACAGTAAATTGCCAACCATCGGGGTGATGGAGACGAAAATTTTGAATTCTGTCATGATTTACGACGTTTAAACTCACCAGTTTTAGAACCCCAATACAACATGAAATTGGGGATACTACATTAATCCTCGAAGATTTTTCTATGGTCGTCGCTCTGGACACTCCGCGCTGTATTATATGTATTTATGGAGTGAGAGTTCATCTTATGCTAGCAATCGTAATGGAGTAGCGCGAATCTTGGGCAATGGTATCTGAAACCTTTGTAATAAGATCTGTAACGACCGACGAGTCGCTCAAGTGGGTTATCCTTCAATAAGATTACGTTATCTAAGACCCTCCATACTCGTTATGGCATCACAGATGTGTCCTCGGTTTGTTACCAAGAGATGTTAATCTGTTAGTAAACATATTTTCTAGTACCTTGCCCATGATTGGCAATATACCTATTGGTCTGAAGGACCTGGGACTTGCGTTGTCCTCCTTGCTGAGTTTGGGTATAACCTTCATGAGCGCTCTTTTCCACAGAGAGCTAAAGTGGCCCGCACTGACACAACTGTTGTAGAGGGCAGTGAAGCAATTCAGATCCGTTGAAATGCTCTGAGGCATATATCCGCGGTAAATCCATTGGACCCAGGCGCCTTCTTAGAATACGACGTTTACCTGGTCCTGAACTGTGCGCCTCCTAGTCTAACTCCTCTTGGTCGCTCTTGAAAAACGTACGCGCAGGAAAAGCATATTCCTAGTTTGTGGATCTCTAAGCTGTTCGTCTACACTTTTTCCTTCATAGAATTATAACACACACGTTTGCGAAGTGCCACGTGGACTCTTTCCTTCTTAGACAAGTAGATTTCCACCTTTCCGTCTAGATCTCTTGCTTATGGGCCGTTCTAGCGTTCGGGTAGTTTGTTATAATTATGGTTCTCATGTGCGAATTTACCTTCCCTATCTTCCTGCGTAGGCTAGTGACCACTCATTACAGTTTGCTACGGTCACCACCGGATTGGTTTGACTAGGTTGCTTTCCTTTACTCTGGGAATAGACGGATCGTAGGAAAGAGTGATTGGCTCCGTCACTCTTGTGCTCACAATCTACAATCCAGCGCCGATTTTTATTTTATTGAAATTTTCTAGATCAGTATGAGTAAATCTCTAAGCTTTAAATCTTTGTCTAGAGTGCGTTGCAATTTAAGCCAAAATGCCTTCTTTGAATTATAGATCCTGATAGTAGGCCTATGATAAAGGGTCCGAAAGTACTTATTCTACCACCACGATCTTTAAGATATCTTGCTACTGAAAGATTATAATACTATTAGCTCTTTCCAAGTTAATTTGATAAGTCAATGAGTATTAACTGCAACTTCTAAAAGAACTGAACAACAATACTAAAAAAAATACACCATTACAGTAATAAATTAAGTTGGCCTTAAAAGCGAAGACTTATTGCTTAATGTAATCTTAATATATATCGTACGGTATGGATACCCAATATAAGGTATATAAGTATAAGGATAAGGTGACCCAATTTCTAGGTAGTACTGGCGATAGATCTCAGTCCCTGTGGGGGGACTCTTGATTCAGTCATCATAGGTGATATTGCAATCGCATCTCACTACATCAATCATCGATGAACGTGGGTGTATGTGGGATTAAAACGGTTAAATATTTTTGATGGCTATGATTAAGTTTATTTAAATGCCTCCTTATTCATTTATTTATTCTTCATGTTCCTTAAATACCAAGTTTACAAGGGCGAACTTAATGCCCATATTTTATTATTATTATTTTATGGCTTATATTTTACGGGAATAATGAGATCCTTGCTGGAATAATCTTAAACCTAAATTATTATATTAAATGAATTTAACAGCTGCAAGCCAGAGAAATTACATATCTTACTTTGACTAGACGAAACAGCAAAAACTTTATGTGTCTATAATCATTTTCTTGATTTTAATAATTAAAAATATTAAATTTAGGGTAATCCTTAGCATATAAACATGTCCACTTCTAAAGTAAATAATTAAAAAAAAAATTACAATACCAAGTAATATTCACGATTACACATGACCCGCTTTGTTTCTATCATCTATAGTAAATATTTTTTTAAAATCTTACGTTAATAAAACAAATTAGTATTCAGTGAGTATGGATGTTTTTGATATTGACAACTACATCACCAATGGTGATCAACGAAGCTCGGCATTTGTGTGTTATTCTTTGTGTGCAAAACCATGTGGCCTTATTTCCTGAGCTCCTATTGTTTTTGTTATAACGGTACCCGTTCAGCTCGAGAATTTGACCACCACAGCGACTACTAAGATATCTTGCAACTGAAACATTATAATACCAATTAGTTATTTCCAACTATAGTTATATTGATAAGCAGCACAGTATAGTCTAAACTTTTTAAATAACCGCAAAACGAATACTATACAATTAACACTATCACGAGCATCGACGCACGTAAAGATTTATGTAAATAACTATCAAAACAACTGGGAACTTTGAAATATAAAGATAGAAGCTTTATATTTCAAATCAGTAAAGATTTTTATTCATAATATTTGAATCTTTGCTGATTTGAATAATCCCAACATTAAATTCAACATATCATCCTTATAAAATAAATCGCCGTAATCAAAATGCAATAACTAATAATAATTATATACACAAAATGTTGAACTAAATAAAATTAACAATAGAGCCACCAGGTTTCACTAGACGAAACAGCAATAATAACTAAAGTATCCGGAATCATTTTATTGAATTGATTAAAACAAATTAAACCGTCCCTGAGTTCATCCAAGGCCGTGTGTTAACAAGAATCGCAGGCACCGCCCTGTGGAGTGCAACAGGCAGGTTCTCCAGTTATCGCAGCGCCGCTTGTACTAATTCCTAGGCTTGCGCAGAATGTACCATGGAAAAGAGAAGAGAGTTATATGTTATATATATATAATTTTGAATATAGGATAAATATCACTCATGTACCTGTTGAGTTCATATAGCTCCCGTTAATGACAAGCGAATCGCCGTACAATGAACTTGATTGTTCGCTTTTGTTTAAAGAGGGAACTTATCAGATTCTCAATTGTATCACCAATGGCAAGGATATACTATACTTGCAATGGCAAGCCACTCAACCGTTGACATTGGAAGAAATTTTTCGTCACGCTTTTTTTTTCTGTCTGATGGCCGGTGTTACCCCGAGGGCTTTTACAGTTTCAACGGGTTGAGAGGTGACCGAGCGGTTACTCTGTTAATTTTTTCGTCACGCCATTCGATGTTTTGGAAAACTCAAACGCGCACGCCGACGCAGCACGATGTAACTGGTGATCTTATAACACAAGACTTCATACCATTACATTACCACATAGCACTTCTATTAAATTGATATGCAAAATGTTAAGTCTTCGAATGCGATATTTATTTAATTACACTTTATTGGCACAAGTAAAACAAACATTGTAAAAACGAGGCAGACCTAATGCCAAGAGAATTCTATACAAGCCTACCTTTGGGTTGAGCAGAGAAAATTGTACATCGCATATTAATTTAATTTCATTCCGTAACCTGCTGTTGAAGCTGTATATGCTTCCGTGGTAACCCTTATATTTTCGACAAACAGACATACGGACATGTTCGCGCGCCCGTCCCGCCTTTACGCACTCTAGGATTTTATAAGTGACCTTTATTTATGGGAAACCCGCCAGTTAATGAAAGCCAATAAACTCGAGGGTGTCCCAGAGGACCGAACCTCGGCATGGTCATTTGCTTCTAACAATTATTATTTTAGATCAAGCATGTAATAAGCGAAAGGCTGACAAACCAAATAGATTTGTTAAAACATAAACTTTACTTAAAAAAATAATCGAACAAGTTTTTTTACATTTCATAATATTTTGATTATATTCTTATAAATTAAATTGAATTAAATCATCTTTAACAAATACTTTTAATAATGCTTCTATGATTTCGTCTATATCATTTTCATCAATCTTAAGAAATTCATAGTTTTTATAATAATATTTTGACGAACTATCGTTCGTAAGTTTTAACTCCAAATGCTGTGCTAGCCATTCTGCTGTCTTCACTATAGTCTGCCTCAAATGATAACAAACAAATAATTCAATATTTTATAATGTACTTAACATTTTAGTAAATGCCTTATACTTGGTAATATACCATATACACATAAAACATGGCAAAAAGGGGAAAAAGCCATTCTTAAATTCTCATCGAGGATAGACGTTAGTGTGGATTCTCAAGGACAACTAACCATCGCGTGAATTGTACGCCAGTTGTTCACATTGATTTCCAATAAAAAGAAAAACAAATCTCAAGACGGAGAACATACTATAGTCGACGCATTATGCATATTAGTAACGGCCGATCAGGAGTCAGAGTGCTAATGAAGGTCACGATGACGCATCTACCCCGCGTGCACAGGTAGCTAAGTATCGATAACGGTTTGCATTACGTGCACATTCCTACTGTCAGTGACATTTATTGCCCGACGACTTATATTACCGAAGTTTTTTTTTTTAATTATTAGGGTTATTGAATGAACTTACAGTTTATCTTTCTTTTATTACATTGAGAGTAAAAAAACGAGAACACAGTTCACCTGATGGTAAATTATTCCTGCGGCCCATGACATCTACATCCATCCTTCACAAGGAATCATAATGCAGATGCGTTGTCACCCTTGAGGACTGAGTTGGAATGCCTCGTCACCGGTAATAAAGGTCTCTGGGTCCCTACACTCACCAGATGAAGCACAGCAGCATTATGCTGGTATTCTGTGATATATACTCCGGTCAAGCCAACCCATTCTTTCTGCATCTAGAAACAAACTGCAGTGTAGCTCTACTACTGATGGAATATGATGATTTCAACCCAGGACATCTAACATCCATCCTCGACAAAGATTTGCAAATGCGTTGAAATCCTCGAGGAATGAGATTGAGTGCCTCTACACTAATGTCATGTAGTCTCCCATTTCATTATTTTCACCAGAAAAATACAGTATCAGTTTTATACTACTATTTTATGCACGATTTCCAAAAACGTGGTCATATCATCGAGCTGTATTGAGATAGAAATTTTTAACTGCGGTGTGACACTGCCGTATTGGTTGGTCCTCAGAATGAATCTGCATAATAATTGCTTGCATCTCATAAACATTAGATTTAACCACATTTACTTCTGTAAGATATCTTACTGAAGATAAATGTGGTTATACTCGTGTGGTAAGTACTCAGTTGCATTGTTTAGATCTATACGGCAGATTCATCGTCAATAGTAATTGTAGCTAACCCATTATATAAATTACAACAGCGCCTCTTCTAAACTCTGCTTTTCTGTGAACACCTCTATATAGAGATGGACTTCATATAAGCCATGTACGATAAAGACATTAACTGAAGACTATCAGTGAGTATGGGTGTTTTTGATGGTCACGACTACGTTATCAACGGTGACTAGGGAAGCTCGGCACGCGAGGGACGTTCTCCCTTGTTTGCAGAACCATGAAGCCCGCGATCCTCTGCTTCTATTGTTTTTGTAATACCGGTACCCGTTCAGCTCGATAATTGGCCGACCACAGCGAGTAATAAGATACCTTGCGCCTGAAATATTATAATGCCCATTAGTTTCCTCCAACTTCGATTAAATTATTAATTTAAACAAAATAAATAAATCAAGATAAAAATCTAGACTAAACAGCAATGTGTTACGAGTGCTTAGATCTAAAAAGACATAGACGTATCGATTTATGTAAGTACCAACTGAGAAAGTCTACGCTTTGAAAGAAATGAGTGGAAGAGCTCGGATCTTTGGTCAACGGGAGGCCACAATAGTTTAATAAAAAATAAATCTTGCATCATGAGGACTTGAATTATTGCACAAGATCAAAGTATAGTGAGGGAAGAGAATTGGTGACAGAATTCCTGGTGAGAAGTATGTATCTCAGTACTTAGAGGTGCATCTTCAGCTTCAACTAGTTTCTACAAACGTTGGAGTGAGAATAGAGACGGGACGCACTAACTCCATACCGTGAACCCCCAAAAAAAATGTGGATGTAGTATGGTTCACCATGAGATGTACTGTCTACTATTTAATTGATTAGTATGTATTAACAGTGGTAGAGCTACACTGCAGTTTGTTTCTAGCTTCAGAATGAATGGGTCAGCTTAACTGGGGTAGGACCACGTCCTCACAAAATAGCAGCATAATGCTGCTGTGTTTAATCTGGTGAGGGAGTGTAGGGATCCGGTGACCTTTATTACTGGTGACGAGGTATTCCATCTCAGTCCTAAAGGGCGACAACGCATCTCCGTTATGATTCCTTGTCAAGGATGAATGTAGATGTCATGGGCTGCAGGAATCACTTGTCATCAGGTGAACTGTAGCTCGTTTGTTACTCTCAAGGTAATAAAAAAAAATCTATGAGGGCGTGAACCTTTCTCTAGTCGGTGCGACATATTTCTACTACAGTTGCAGTGTCGTTCTATCGATGTAAAATTATTTTGTGCAAATACCTATCTAACCAAGTGTTTCGTATGGTGAGTGTAGGTGACTCCGGATACTTAGTAACTTGTAGTGAGGCATTCCTTCAAGTCCTCAAATACTTCAAAGTTAGCAATTTTTATTTTAATTTTTGTAAAATGTTTGTTTAAAACTAATTCGTTACACTTGTATGTAACAAGTTCAAAAAAAGGCCGCTACTTATAGACTTGTCTTGGATTATTTCTGGACTGGTTCGTATTTAAAACTGGTCACTTCTTAGCTGTTTAGGTGGCATTAGGCTGTTGGTCTTCGTGGAGTTAATTCCAGCATGGTTATTTGCGTATACGTATGTATTGACTATACTTATTGTCATTGAAAATTGTTCCATAAATAAAAAAGGCATGGGTAATAAAATAAAAAAGGCACGGGTAATAAAATAAAAAGGCACGGGTAATAAAATAGCAAATAAAAAGAACATATAAATTACTATTTATTCATGATTGTGCTCGTTCCGGAGCATCACAATCACGTCATCAGCGGTCACTATGGAGGCGCGACAACTGGCGCTTGCCCACTTTACACAACGCCATGTGGATTTAGCATTTCTGTTCTTCGAATTGTTGAACGATAAGTTGTAGCGAAAGTTGTGAAATATCAACACCGGTTTCCCGAACCTTGACCTCGTGTACAGGGGCCCTGAAAAATATATGCCTTTATATCTCGAATAATAAAGCATGAATAGATCGCCGCTGTACCTGGACTCCATTCCAGGAGAACTTATGACGACGTAACCTATTATGATATGCTCAAGAACTTTTTTAAAATTACATTGAGAGTAACAAACTCACACACAGTTCACCTGATGGTAAGTGATTCCTGCGGCCCATGACATCTACATTCATCCTTGACAGGGAATCAGAAAAGATGGAATGTCTCGTCACCAGTAATAAAAGTTTCCGTAACCCTACACTCACCAGACGAACCACAGCAGCATTATGCTGCTATTTCACGCTGGTATCCTGTGAGGGAGTGGTCCTTTACCGTTCGAGCTGACCCATTCATTCTGAAGCTAGAAACAAACTGCAGTGTAGCTCTATCACTGAAAAAATAAATAGAATTAACGTTTTACTGCTACATTGCATATTCTAAACAAAACGTTCCGTGGGACCGGTAGGCATCTAGTACTGAAAATTCGCTCAGCAGATCAGCTCTCGTGTAGTGAACCATAATCGACTATCCTCCACGCTGTTAGTAACTTATATAATGATAACCAAATTACTATCGGGCTTGCAATCAGCGTAATAATATTATATATGACGTCCACATTTAATAAAATGAATTCTGATACTAACTAGTTGGACAATGGTCTTATGTTAAAAAAATATTCGAAACGTTTATTAAAATAAAACATTTCTGTTATATAAGAATTTTTTGTAATAACAGTGTGAACGAGCGGCATAACGCTGCTGTGTTTTGTATGGTGAGTGTAGTGGGATCCAATTACAGGTTACAAAGTATTCCATCTCAGATCTCAAAGGGGGACAATACATATGCATCTAGAACTCTAGTTGAGGATGGATGTAAGTGTTAAATATGGGCGGGCAACAACAGGTGAATAGTGTGCTCGTTTGTCACCATTCATGTTTGATGTTGCACCATATATCACCTAAGTCACAGCCAACCCAAGTCAACTAGGAGCGTAAGGTAAAAAAGTTCCCATTACTACTTCGTTATTATATGACTTTTTTCTCTAATATTTTATTTTCTTATTAAATATGGAAACTATGTTCGATTCATTAAACTGATAAAGTCATTGTACCATATAACTAAACTAATATCAGTGTATAAATAACAACTCTGTATGAAAACTCCAAATAAATACTCAATAGTAGATTTATTCTCGTATCGAAACTAAATTTAATTCCTTTTGAAATTCAAAATACGTCGAAAATTCTTTAATCAATTTCGGCTGTCATTACAAAGCATTCATTACATCAATACACGAATACAAACAAATGTAACATGAAAAGATGTAACGACAAAATTAAATCTTCTATCTAATCTATTTATATGTAATCTAGTTTTTTAGCTTTTTTAGCTTTCGTAGTTATCATCTTTACAATAAAATTTTATCTTTGTACCCTCTTCCTAAAAGCAAGTGCAAATTAAAATTGTTTACGTGGTTACAAAAACTGGATTATGATGCTTCTGAAAATCTGCTCTAAACCCTATCCTAAATCAATAATACCCAACAGCTGGCTTTAATACACAATAACAACAACAAACACTTATAATCACACCTCATTAATAACACTCACCCACACACGCAATATATTCACTCATCATACAATTAGACTGTCACACGCAGACATTTTTGTTTTTCCATTGTTTATTTTTATTTTAATATTTATTACATTTTTTAATTTGTAATTTTTATTATTTTCACTTTTCTTAGTATTTTTCTGTTATATATATTATATTAGTTCAAGGCATAACAATATCAGTATGTCAAGTCGAGGGCCTGGTAATCGGTCAGTCAGGGAAACCTAGTTCAGACACCAGTCTCTCACAAAGGAATTACAACAATTTAATACAATATAAAATATATTGTATTAAATTGTTGTATTAATATTCTGTACTGTGAAAGAGAAAAAAAATTAAAAAAACACAATTTTAAAAAGCTTAATTTTTTTTCACAAGTCAAACTAATGATTATGCTCGTTACTTGTTAAGACCACCACGTCGTTAAAAGTTGTTATGTTGGCTTTGCAGCCCAAAGAGGTTCTTCGACAGCAACACCACTTCATTTTGGGTCCATCACGGAGGCTGCGTTTATTGTATCGGTATTTACCAATCTGGACCACAGGTTGCCCGTACTTCGACAATATGAAATTAACTGTAATTAGAAAGAAAAGATATATAATTCATACATAATGATATCTTAAATATATATATATAATAAATATATATTTTCTTGCAAAGGTACTTCTATGTAAAAAAATTGTTTTGACATAATTATTTATTTATTTCTATTTACTCATTTAATTGAGGATATTTATTACTCCTATATACTAACTTAAAATTAAAATATCAGACATAAATATTAAATACTTTTGTCATCATAAACGTTATTTATATCTGCAAGTCGTCAATTTGTATGTCCGAATCCAACTTAAATCTTCCCAGTCCTCTCCTTCCTTAAATATCATGTATACACAATGGGCTTTGACAAATATTTCAAAGACAAGTAAAAAAAAAACTTGTCATAAACATGTCGTTCCGTAATCCACCCAAGCCGTGATTATTATCATCCTACAGTTTAGAAACAATATAATAAATATACAATTAGTGACATAGTAAGATTTTAAGACAATTGTTTGGTTTTGGATGATTCAGTGATCGTGAAAATTAGCTATTTTGACGATCGCGTTTACAATGGTGGTGATAGAGCCAAAACATCCAGAAGACCATTTGCTACAAACACAATAGAGCCCTTGCAGTAACTGTGTCGACCCAAAATTATTACAGGCCTACCGAATTTGGACAGAGAGTATATTAGATCTAAAAGTGTTTTTAAATTAAGAAGTGCTTTAATTTCTTAAGGTATTACAATAACGCCCTCCTGCCCTCAGCATCACCCCCTAATCGCCACCGAAGAGGGTTCTGCCTTATCGCAGCGGGAATATATTTGTCACTAACGTTGAAACAAAGATGAACCTGGGCCGGCACGGAGTTAGTCGCTCCAAGTGGAAGAGTGGGTATTACGATGCGCTGGGGTCCTTGTCCGCATGGAGATGATATATTGTCTAGGTACGCACGGCCCGTGGTTCACACAACTTACCTTGAAAGGAAGGGTGGGTTCTCCCTTCTCTTCTCTTGGTTTTCATGTTACGTAGCGATTTGTTATTATCGAAGTAGGGTATATGGGTATATATGTAAAACTTTTAATTTATTGAATTTAATATTAATTACTAATTATATGGATTTTATCGCGTTTGTTTAAAAAAAATTGTCCCCAACATATGCGTAACTGACTTAAACATCGACGCTCTAAGACGTCTGCAAACTGAGACCGTACCTTAGAGGCAACAACGCTTACATCAATTTGATAAACTGCAAATTCTCGCAAAAGAATCCTGCGCAGGATTCGAAGCTTGTTACGTAAATCTTGCTGAACATGACGTAGCTCAGCTTCCAAGCGTTTCTCGTTACAGATCTCTAGTGCACTTTGAAACAAAGATTTGCCCACGGTAGCTAACTGTGATAGATTGATGTGAGATTCATAGACATTAAAATTGATAAACCGTAAATCCTAGCAAAGGTTCAAGTGTGATACACATAACGGTAAGGATAATAAAAAACAATTTCAAAGATGGCTAGGTGCTAATATCTGTTTGGGATCCTATAATTAATAAAATAAGATCCCAAGCCAGACATATTCAAGTTGCTTTGAGCTCAAAATAACATGACATATGACATCAAAACGTAACAGCAACGTTTACAACATTCAAGAGGTCGGCATAAAATAAACAACATAAACTTCATAAAATCATAATTAATTTTATTCAACGTAATTCGCGAACATAAGAAATCCTTACATTTATTATCCATAATAACAACAATTATATAGAAAATCTTATTTAATTTTATTCTAAACTTCAAGTGTTTAGAATAAAATAATTGTCATCAATGATTGTGTTGATTTTTAATCTTAATTATTGCATCCTCGAAAGTCGTGACCGTGGCTCTGCATCCATTCGACGTCCATTTAATGCAGGGCCATTGGACCTTTGGGCCCTTGCATCGACTGTGACGATAATACCTATATTGTCCGAACTCGATCACAGGTTTCCCTTTTCGGGATGTTTTATACTGGAATGTTAGACCTGAAAAAAGACATATTTCTAAGTAAAAAATGTCTAACGTAAAGAAAACTAGTAAAATAGACACCGTTACTTTAAAAAATGTAATAGAAATATATCAAATATCATGCTTTTGTCATATTAGACAGACAGTAATATTATGAAAAACTGTTCGCACGTAGTAAATCCGAGAAACTGATACTCATTGGATTCAATCCCGCGGACCAGAGCTCGTAGGTTCCAACCCAATATACTCCTAATCACTCTAATGTCATCACTATGGCCTGCTTCATAATTATATAAAATGTTAACAAACAAATATTTGTATATGTTTATTTCCTAAATTCTTATCGAGTATAGTTTCACATGTGCAACTTGCTTCACGTGAATTGTACGGTAGTTTATAACTTCGACTTCAAAGAATACATAATATAATAAGCAAGCAAAACAACTCCAAGAATACCCTACTCACATATAAGCGAAGCTTTTTCTTCTTTCTTTATATAATACTAGGGGTGGTAAGCGAGCGATTAGTTCATATTATTGTACGGGATAACAGCGGCTAATGCAATCTACAACTATCCCCAATTCCATATGTATATGCGTTCTCTCATGAGGTCTGAGATGGGCATCTCTTTACTTATTGCTATTTCACGCCGGTATTTTGAGAGTATGGTTCTACCCCGGGCGAGAACTTATGAAAATTATATGAATAGAACGAATAAAACATTTTAATTAAAATAAAAAAGCTTTTAGTATCTGAAGAATATAATACCAATATACCAATCACTACTAAAAACTTTTACAAAAGAATCCTGCGCAGGATTCGAAGCTTGTTAGGTAACACTTGCTGAACATGTCGTAGCTCGGCTTCCATGCGTTTCTTGTTACAGATCTCTAGTGCTCTTTGAAACAAAGTTTTGCCGGTTTAATAATAAATAAATTAGTATTAAATGTGGAAGAAGCCATAGTGCATAATGCATGGATAATAAATATCAGGCCTCATGCGGAGGACACACAGCCGATCCTAGGCCATCGCTACATTTGGTTCCTTATATTACAGGAGGATTGAGGATTTATGGGTTCGAAATTCTGATCTTAAAAGTGATACGAGTTACGCTTCAGTTCGTTTCTAGCTGCAACACGAATAGGTCTACTCGACCGGAGTAGCACCACGACCTCACAGAATACCAGCGTGAAATATCAGGATAAAGCTGTTGTGTTTCGTCTGATGAGTGTAGGGATCCGGAGACCTTTATTAGTGGTGACGAGGCATTCCATCTCAGTCCTCAAGGGTGACAAAGTATCTGCATTATGATTCCTTGTGAAGGATGAATGTAGATGACATTGGCGGTTGGAATCACTTACCATCATGTGACCTGCGTGCTCATTTGTGACAGTCACTGTAATAAAAAAAGACCTTTTCGAATTATGACCAATTTTTCGCACACTAAATAAATTGTTGACTACAAATCAAGAATACTATACACTACTCGTATAAAAAACATTATTGTAGTCATTCCCAAAAACCATTTTTTATTATGTTTTCTTTACATTCTAATACAAAGTTTTTTCAATCAATGGTTGTGATTATTTCTTATCATTACAATATCATTTTCAATAGTAGTAATGCTAACTCTACAGCTAAGCGAGTTCCATTTGATGCAGCGCCATATGGCCCTTTCTCCTTTGCAACGTGTATGACGATAGAACCGATTCTCTCCGAGTTCAATCAAGGGGTTTCCTGATTTCGTCGTCTTGTATTGTAATAAAAGTTCTGAAAGTAAAAACAAAACGTAAAAGTAAATAATGGCAGAGATAGATGATGTTAATCACTATTGTGTCGTTAGTGTTAGTTGATTACATAATATCCTCATACTGATCACTTTGTCTTTAGTTCGAGATTAGGTAACTAATGGCAAATAATATACAGAGAGTAAAATATATAAAAATATTGTTAATTATTTCTTTGTTTTACTTGGTATATATAATATTATTATAAAATAATGCAAAATGCCTGTTATATGTATCATTCCAGAGCTTTTTTGTTGTAAATTATAAAATGAAATTTATATAATATATTTATTTAAGCACCGTCATAAAAAATATTACGTTCTTTTATAAAATATTTGCAGATTGTTCTTGCCTATGTCATTCACAGTCAACTACGATAAAATAATGCATGCAAAAAATCAATATCTTGTGTCACACACATAATGTTTCTGGCTTGGAATCGAAACCAAGATCAAGACGTTACAGACAGGTGCACTAATAAATACGCCCGTATATATAATAGGACTATATATCAAACACGTCCATAACATTGTAAATACAAAGCTAAAAAATATATAAATTTAATACGTCATTGTCTGTTTCATCTTTCTAGCTGCAATGTGCCTTCACGTTTTTTTTGTTTAAACAACTTTAATGATAACTAAAGATTTCTTTGACTTTTAAATGACTTCTAACGAATGCTGTATTTCATTATGAAAAGGCTTCCATAGATATTTGGACGCCTTGATGCGTATCATATGGTACTTGTAAATTGTAATTAACAGTTAGTGTTTACCATACACCTGTAAATAAAGTTTATCATTATTTACCACTGTATTGTTTAACTTTTTCTAATAAAAGTATATATATGGTAAATATGTCAATTACTCTCGAATTTACTACACACTCTTTTACTTCACTGTATTTTTAATTTTTCGCCCATTTTAACTTGCAACATGACCGTACTGAAGGTCAGATTGATTTTTTTTATATCTTGGGTGGCAACCAACCAAGCAACTAACCATCAGGTGAGTGATCCCCGCCGCTGTTTAACTTACGTGCTTTGATTTTAAGTCTCAATATAAAAGGTTAGAAAAACTCGTGTTCATTTTACAATGTCTATTTTACTCAAGATTATAACAATACCAAAAATGCCAGATGGACGTTCTAACATCCTAATCCGACCACAGGATCAATGATTATGCCGTTCATTACATTTAACTATTTGACTACCAATCGACGTGATAGCTCCTCGACACCCTGAACTCCATTTGCTACAAACCCATAAACACTTTTCACTGTCCTTCTTGTTACTACTGTGCTGATAGAAACGGAACTTCCCTATTTCGAGGATCGGCTTCCCTTTCCTGGATGTTGTTATGCGTATTTCTTAAATGACATGAAAACAAAAACAGGGAAGTTAATATACTCCCAGAGTAGCTGAACAGAAAAAAGTTCTTATGCAATTCTTATTTGGTTTTATTAAGTCTAGTACAATTTTATTTAACGACCAAGTTTATTATAGAAAAAAGTTTTGAATGTCCAATTTCAGTTTAAACCAAGGAAGGTCAAGGGTTAATTGACCTGAAACTGTGGTCTAGTCTCTAATTGTACATATATGATCTAGGCTTCTAACATGAATTGTCTAGAGCTTTAGTATGATGATATATTCTACTAATTAATAACTGAGTGTCAAAAAACTTTACAATTCACATATATTAATGGAGAAACACAAATGTGTTCTATAATCCTAATACTAGTTTATTAAGTAGGAAATAATCGTTTATAAAGATGTTACAAATTGACAATCTGATTTATCTTACTAATATTATAAACGTCAATATTTGTTTGTTTGGATGATTGTTATTCAATCACGCAGAAAAGACTGAACAGATTTGAATGAAATTTGTCACACCATTAAATGAGATGAGCACTTTTATCAATGATAATACTAGCACCTGCCCGCGAGGGATCTGGATGCTGTGGAACACAATCATAAAACATAGTTACATTTAATAACGATTGTCATCCCTAACATTATGAACAAAATGTTTAAAATTAGGTAGTGTTTTGTACAAAAATACTTTCTATAATTACCCACCTGCCAAGGGTTATGTTTTTCGAGCATATCTTGTATGTATGTATGTTTGTGAATTTATTTATTACCTCGTATCTTCCAAACGGCTGGATTTCGACAGTTAAAGTATCGTTATACTCGCTTTAAAAACCCAAGTGTTCATTGACAGGTGTTTGAAGAAAAAAAACAAAACATAACAAAAGACGTCTATTATTCGTGAGTATGATCATCCGACATTTTTATTATCACACGATCTACAGTAACGAGGCTGGACCGGCAGCCTCCACTCCATTTGACGCATCGCCATACAGATTTAGGTCCCCTGGAACTGTATTGGTTGAACCTCATCTTTCCAAAAAGAATCACCGGCTTGCCAAACTTCGACGTCGAGTACACGAAACCTAGTTAAAACGGTACAAATGATTATATTGTAACATTTTAATGGTAAAAATTTAAGTCTAACAATAAAAATAAGGCATTGAAAAATTGTTGCTGTTTAACTTATATTTATATAACTTGTGTTAATTCTATATTATTACAATGTGTCAGTGTATACTGATGTATATATATATACATACCAAACGCGTTTTGAAGCGTCAATAGGTTCGTTTTAATATGGTTTTAAATTTGGTTTAGGTTGCGGTATGCGAAACTTAAGGTCGCATGTTCGACTTGTTGTGTTGTCGTGAACCATCTCCTAGCACCAGAATTTTCAGCTTAGTTGGAGTGATTAACCGGAATAATCAAATATATATTTAAGAAACATAGTTCAGATGCGTTGTCACCATTAATAAGGTATGCGGTTTCTTTCCCCTAATAGAGGAAACACCTAGCGCTATAGCATTTAACGTCTTCTTTGAAACCGCGGTCCTTTCTCAGTCGACCCGAACTATTTAATCTTTCATCCCATCTAACCCTTCAGCGTTGATAAGGTATCTGCATTATGATTCCTGATAGAGGATGAATTAAAATCATGGGCCCCAATGATCGCTTATCATGTGAACGAGTACTCGTTTCTCACCCCTACACAGTTTTTTATAATGTTATGGGGTGACAAACGACCTCACTGTTATATGATAATAATATATTAATAAAATATTTTTTTATATTCAATACCATTTATTACTATAATCATTTTAAACACAATTCAGTGACAATTGTTATTAATTTTAAATGAATTTTATTATGAAATAAGAAGCCTCAACTCTTTTAAGCCATGATCGATACACAAATTGAAAACATAGACGGTGAGATTCAATATAGTGGGACAGAAAACACTCGATATAATGGGGGTCCCAAGAGTCCCCGTTCGGCGACACAGTATTTAATAATGTATTCAATTTAATAATGATTGTGTGGTTTTCTACAATAAACGACGACTCCGTCAATCGTCGTGACGCTAGCCCGGCACGCTTCATTCCTCCATTTTGCGCATCTCCAAACCGACTTAAAGCCCATTTCCTTGTGTATGTTGAATCTGTAACGGTCTATAACCATTACTGGTCTTCCAAATTTTGATTTTATGAAAATTGGATCTGTAATTTGGATACGAAATATTTGTATACATGCTTTCTTTCTATGTTCTAGAGCTAAAGTGAAAAATGGTAATATTTTATGTTCCCTATTTTCTTAGCTTGTCAGCATTGACATATAAGACCACACACATATTTTCGGGTGCATTGGACGTTAAAAATATCATAAAGTTTCTGGTTGATTTGTCAAAAAAAATCAGTTGAGCGCCATGAGCGCTCGGTCACCCCTCAATCCGGTGAAACCCCCTCAGGCTAATAGCGGCCATCAGCCCGAAAAGAGAAAAAAATAACAAAAAATCAATCTTACTTATTCCACATAAAGATGATAATGGTTTAACCGTAGTGAAACAGCACTGAAATGTTGATTAATCCTTTAATTCAAGTCTTAAATACGTACATACGTGTACAGAAACAGTATATATCGATGAATTTTGAATTAATAATAATAAGACCTCACTGTTATATGATAATAATATATTAATAAAATATTTTTTTATATGCAATACTATTAATTACTATAATAATTTAAAACACAATTCAGTGACAATTGTTATTAATTTTAAATACATTTTATTGTGAAATAAGAAGCCTCCACTCTTTTAAGCCATGATCGATACACAGATTGAAAACAAAGACGGTGAGATTCAATATAGTGGGACAGAAAACACTAGATATCTTGGGGTCCTAAGAGTCCCCGTTCGGCGACACAGTATTTAATCATGTATTCAATTTATAAATGATTGTGTGGTTTTCTACTGTAAACGACGACTCCGTCTATCGTCGTGGCGCTAGCCCGGCACGCATCATTCCTCCATTTTGCGCATCTCCAAACCGACTTAAAGCCCATTTCCTTGTGTATGTTGAATCTGTAACGGTCTATAACCATTACTGGTCTTCCAAATTTTGATTTTATGAAAATTGGATCTGTAATTTGGATACGAAATATTTGTATACATGCTTTCTTTCTATGTTCTAGAGCTAAAGTGAAAAATGGTAATATTTTATGTTCCCTATTTTCTTAGCTTGTCAGCATTGACATATAAGACCACACACATATTTTCGGGTGCATTGGACGTTAAAAATATCATAAAGTTTCTGGTTGATTTGTCAAAAAAAATCAGTTGAGCGCCATGAGCGCTCGGTCACCCCTCAATCCGGTGAAACCCCCTCGGGCTAATAGCGGCCATCAGCCCGAAAAGAGAAAAAAATAACAAAACATCAATCTTACTTGTTCCACATAAAGATGATAATGGTTTAACCGTAGTGAAACAGCACTGAAATGTTGATTAATCCTTTAATTCAACTCTTAAATACGTACATACGTGTACAGAAACAGTATATATCGATGAATTTTGAATTAATAATAATAAGACCTCACTGTTATATGATAATAATATATTAATAAAATATTTTTTTATATGCTATTAATTACTATAATAATTTAAAACACAATTCAGTGACAATTGTTATTAATTTTAAATACATTTTATTGTGAAATAAGAAGCCTCCATTCTTTTAAGCCATGATCGATACACAGATTGAAAACAAAGACGGTGAGATTCAATATAGTGGGACAGAAAACACTAGATATCTTGGGGTCCTAAGAGTCCCCGTTCGGCGACACAGTATTTAATCATATATTCAATTTATAAATGATTGTGTGGTTTTCTACTGTAAACGACGACTCCGTCAATCGTCGTGACGCTAGCCCGGCACGCATCATTCCTCCATTTTGAGCATCTCCAAACCGACTTAGAGCCCATTTCCTTGTGTATGTTGAATCTGTAACGGTCTATAACCATTACTGGTCTTCCAAATTTTGATTTTATGAAAGTTGGATCTGAAATTTGGATACGAAATATTTGAATACATGCTTTCTTTCTATGTTCTAAAGCTAAAGTGAAAAATGGTAATATTTTATGTCCCCTATTTTCTTAGCTTGACATATAAGACCACAGACATATTTCCGGGTGTGTTGGACGTTAAAAATATCATAAACTTTCTGGTTGATTTGTCAAAAAATCGGTTGAGCGCCATAAGCGCTCGGTCACCTCTCAATCCGGTGAAACCCCCTCGGGCTAATAGCGGCCATCAGCCCGAAAAGAGAAAAAATAACAAAAATCAATCTTACTTATTCCACATAAAGATGATAATGGTTTAACCGTAGTGAAACAGCACTGAAATGTTGATTAATCCTTTAATTCAAGTCTTAAATACGTACATACGTGTACAGAAACAGTATATATCGATGAATTTTGAATTAATAATAATAAGACCTCACTGTTATATGATAATAATATATTAATAAAATATTTTTTTATATGCAATACTATTAATTACTATAATAATTTAAAACACAATTCAGTGACAATTGTTATTAATTTTAAATACATTTTATTGTGAAATAAGAAGCCTCAACTCTTTTAAGCCATGATCGATACACAGATTGAAAACAAAGACGGTGAGATTCAATATAGTGGGACAGAAAACACTAGATATCTTGGGGTCCTAAGAGTCCCCGTTCGGCGACACAGTATTTAATCATGTATTCAATTTATAAATGATTGTGTGGTTTTCTACTGTAAACGACGACTCCGTCTATCGTCGTGGCGCTAGCCCGGCACGCATCATTCCTCCATTTTGAGCATCTCCAAACCGACTTAGAGCCCATTTCCTTGTGTATGTTGAATCTGTAACGGTCTATAACCATTACTGGTCTTCCAAATTTTGATTTTATGAAAGTTGGATCTGAAATTTGGATACGAAATATTTGTATACATGCTTTCTTTCTATGTTCTAAAGCTAAAGTGAAAAATGGTAATATTTTATGTCCCCTATTTTCTTAGCTTGACATATAAGACCACAGACATATTTCCGGGTGTGTTGGACGTTAAAAATATCATAAACTTTCTGGTTGATTTGTCAAAAATCGGTTGAGCGCCATAAGCGCTCGGTCACCTCTCAATCCGGTGAAACCCCCTCGGGCTAATAGCGGCCATCAGCCCGAAAAGAGAAAAAATAACAAAAATCAATCTTACTTATTCCACATAAAGATGATAATGGTTTAACCGTAGTGAAACAGCACTGAAATGTTGATTAATCCTTTAATTCAACTCTTAAATACGTACATACGTGTACAGAAACAGTATATATCGATGAATTTTGAATTAATAATAATAAGACCTCACTGTTATATGATAATAATATATTAATAAAATATTTTTTTATATGCAATACTATTAATTACTATAATAATTTAAAACACAATTCAGTGACAATTGTTATTAATTTTAAATACATTTTATTGTGAAATAAGAAGCCTCCATTCTTTTAAGCCATGATCGATACACAGATTGAAAACAAAGACGGTGAGATTCAATATAGTGGGACAGAAAACACTAGATATCTTGGGGGTCCTAAGAGTCCCCTATCGGGGGCACAGTATTTAATCATATATTCAATTTATAAATGATTGTGTGGTTTTCTACTGTAAACGACGACTCCGTCTATCGTCGTGGCGCTAGCCCGGCACGCATCATTCCTCCATTTTGAGCATCTCCAAACCGACTTAGAGCCCATTTCCTTGTGTATGTTGAATCTGTAACGGTCTATAACCATTACTGGTCTTCCAAATTTTGATTTTATGAAAGTTGGATCTGAAATTTGGATACGAAATATTTGAATACATGCTTTCTTTCTATGTTCTAAAGCTAAAGTGAAAAATGGTAATATTTTATGTCCCCTATTTTCTTAGCTTGACATATAAGACCACAGACATATTTCCGGGTGTGTTGGACGTTAAAAATATCATAAAGTTTCTGGTTGATTTGTCAAAAAATCGGTTGAGCGCCATAAGCGCTCGGTCACCTCTCAATCCGGTGAAACCCCCTCGGGCTAATAGCGGCCATCAAGCCGATATGAGAAAAAAATAACAAAAAATCAAACTTACATATTCCACATAAAGATGGTAATGGTTTAACCGTAGTGAAACAGCACTGAAATGTTGATTAATCCTTTAATTCAAGTCTTAAATAAGTACATACGCTGTGCAACTAGTTACTCACACAGTTAATGTACAGAAACAGTATATATATCGATGGATTTTGAATTAATTGAATTGATAGAAAGAAAGGTTTTATTATGTTCGTTTGAAGGTATTCATCGTTGTGGTTATCATCTAGGTGGTCTGGATACAAACATTGTTGATCCTTTCGATCAATTTTACGTTGGCTAATATTGTGTTATGTATCGCATGAATAAAAAAATAAAGCTTTTTAAAATAAGAAAGAGGTAGAATATGACGACAATACGTCGGATTAAAACAATATGAATACAAAAACACGATATTTAAATAGTAAATAAAGGCATCGTGATACTTTACTTTAATTTTATTATAACATAATATATATATATATTAGGAGAGTCATAAGTTGTAACATCCCTATTTTTTTATGGCCACTTTAACAGCTTCACCGGGTTGATTCGTATTTAATTTAAATTTCCAATACTGACCATACTTGGATTGATTTTGTTTAAGAAACTTTTAAAATAAAAAATATATCGATTTTAGTCTAGATTAAGTGCGAGATTTATAAATTTCTGCCATATTTTTATATAACTCTGGAGGTTTGTTTATCTTACTATCAAACGATTCACTGAAGAGCCGTCAAGTTTTATCAAAACTAGTTTTGAAGGCCTTAAAAGGACCTGTCGACTTACGAAGTCCGTTAGGACACGATCTGTCACCAAGGCAGCTCTGGCGCGAATCCAACGAAATCCATCCAAACAAAAAAAATGTTAGTTCAGTTGGGCAGCAATCAGCTAAATGAGATCTGGGACGCCGAGCTCATCACCAAAAATATGGTATTCTTAACGCGTATCTAAAAAAGTTAAAGGTCCAAATCCCGGGCCCTGTAAGACGGTTCGGAGAAAAATCCCGCAAATTTCCCTTTTTTCTATAAAATTTATTTTAAGTTGAAGAAAATTACAAAGTATGTGCCTAGTACAGTGAAGAGACGTAACGCGAGCCGTGGGGCAAAAGTGGGCTTTTGCTTCATCGTTCATGCGTTGGCTTGTACTTAGTATACTCAGGCCTAACTTAGATGTTTTTCTGTAAATAAGATGTGTAAACTAGTGCTGTTAATTGTGTATCAAAATACAGTTTTTGTAAACGATATGAACATTCTTTAACAATGTTTGATATATCTATATTCAATATTTATCTATTGGTGCGAGTGTATATTTATTTCATTTAAGTAATACATTATAAAATAGGATTAGTCATGATTATGCATTTTTCTGATATGGGCTATATATCTATCTACTGTGATAACAGTGGAACGGCAGTGCCCCCATCTCCATTTGGCGCACCTCCACACCGACTTGGATTGTCTGACTGAATGCAGATTAAATCTATGGTTGCCAATCAATATCACTGGCTTTCCTGATCTCGACGTTTCGAAGATTGCTCCTGTAAAGGTAACAACTGTAAAATTATTGTGAGGAACTTTGAATTGAAGAACACAAATAATATTGATTTATATCCAAAAATAAATACGCAACAATTACGTTCAAAAGTTCAACTTTAATAAATACTTTTCAATACGCTAGTATTTGTTTCTAATGATAAGTTTAACGTTGGGACAAATGGTTATGTTTGTTTCTCACGGATATAATACATTTATTAACAGTCTTAACGGATGCTCTTCATCCTGACACGTTTCACACACACAAAGTAACCTCTATCACCTTTGGAGTGACTGTGCTAGTTGTAACGGAATCCATTAACTATTAATACGCCCTCACCGAATACCAGTGTAAAATAGAAGCATAATCCTACTGTGTTTCTTCTGGTGAGTGTAGGGATCCGGAGACCTTTATTCCTGGTGAATTCCATCACAGCCCACGAGGGTGACAACGCATCGCCATTATGATTCCTTGCCAAGAATGTAGATGTCATTGGCCGCAGGAATCACTGTGTGCTCGCTTGTTATAGTATTGTCAATGAAATAAAAAAAACAAACAGTCCACCTAAGTATAAATAAGAAATGAGTTCTTTTCTTTTATACTTAAGAACTTAAACTTACATCCACGCTTAACAAAGATTCAAGAAGCATGCGTTTCCACCCCTGGGAACTGAGATGGAATGTGTCGTTGTCCGTTGCCAATAATTGGGTCTCCGGATCCATACACGCTGGCATTCAATGAGGGCTTGTTTCTGCACCGTCGACCCAACCTATTTATGAAGTGGTTATGACTCTTGAAGAATGAAAACAATTTTCTGAACAATACGTGGTCCCTACATAAATATGAGTATCACGCATTATATACTTGTTTTATGTCATTAAGAAATAAGAAAATAATGAAAAAAATTTATTGAATTATATAATATATATCTATATCTAAAAATATATAAATAACAAATTTTCGACTTCGATTAATACATTTATTTACCAGGTGTTTGTTTCTAATGATGATTCGGATTATATTGACGACAAAGATGATTATGTTGATCTCTTACATAAATAATTTCTCCATTATCAGTCCTTATGGACGCTCTACATCCCGATCCCCATTTCACGCAAACAAAGAAACCTCTATCACCTCTGGAGTTACTATGCTGGTTGAAACGGAACCCATTAAGTAATATTACAGGTTTTCCATATTTCGATGTGGAGAATACAGGATACTCTGAAAATAAATATAACATAAATATATTTAGCCAAGATGTGCATCTCGTAAGGAAATTACAAAATTTACTACTGTCAAAGTATTATGGGTAAATGGAGTTTGACGCAGTGCTGGTGAAGCGAGACCAAGTAGCACATACGCTGTCTGATCTCTGAGCCTCGTAAGTGATAGGGTCTCAGAGTCCGTACACTCAACATATAAGTGTATTTGACGTGTGCTACTCTGATCTAACGCAAAATGTTCTTAAGTAGGGACGCCTTTTAAACAATTCCATAAGATTTATTTTCAATTAACGTAATTACGATCACATTTCGCATATGTATTTAAAATAATATTTGTGTATATACACTATATACTCGGAATATAATTATTACCATCATATCGTCGTTCTTCTCTCCTCCTGCCGTCCATAGAGTGTGCCTCACTATATAATATAATCCTACATGTACATATGTGTGTGTAATATAATGAGAATTAGTGTTATAATTAGTAGAAATACCATTGCATTAGTTTCTTTCGTTCTTCTTTCACAGTACAGGCTATAATCTTTTGGAACGCCCTTCCAGCTGATGTCAAGAATGCATATAGTAAACCCTATTAAAACTCTTCTTCGACAACATTATTTAAAGACATCATCTGATATATATTTTCTAATAATGTATTTACGTATATTTATAAATTGATATTTTTATCATTATATATATTTTTTATTCTATACCTACCAACATTAGGAGGAGGAAAGATCGGCGTGTTTTGTACAATGGCCAAAGACAAACACTTTGTCTTGCTGAAGTGCATCGTAAAAAGAGACTATTGGGTGAACCATGGATGGAAGAACAATAGTATCCAATGTAACAAAGCTACCCTGACAGTAGGCACTATCATCGACTTACTGGTCAACCACCTAAAACAGGGTCTCATAATACATAAAAAAAAATATTTTATTATATTACCAATAAACGCTTTTACTACTTCAAATCTTCGTCAACCTTAGAACTTGTATGACAATTATTTGCTTGGACCATTTTATTATAAGTGCATAAGCTCGCTGTACCCATTTGATTACCAATTACCGGCGGTGATCTGTGCAGGTAAAACTGTTAAGAGCCCAATGATTATGTACACTTAGTCTCCTATATACCTCAATGGTGCTCATTGAAATTAAATTAAATTAATTAATTTCCAGATTGTATACGTGTAGTTATTTTGCCAGAATAAATTTCAACTCACTTATTACGCTTACAAATCCAAACAAACGTATGTATGTTCTAATGTATTCTTTGTAGAAAGAGAATGAATGCTATCCACGTTACAACTTGATCTTAGTCCTGGGAGAGGAAGAGATTTGATAATAAAAATAAAACTACCCATTTATAAATATATATTATTTTTGGCAATCCGCCGACACTTAAAATAATTAATTATCTCAAATAAGTATCTCATGTCAGAAGCTATGTGCTATATGCAATACGCCTGAACTATCGCTAGGGTAACCCCTTGTTTGATAATTTATATGATTTAGCTAATTAATGAATGAGCTAACATCGTAGGTTATGCATAAAAGCTATATGAGGGATTATAGTTATGTTAAAAGTAATCTAATTAAAAGTAAACTTGAACTGAAATTAATACGTAATGTTATACGTTTATTCAATTAAACGTTAGAACGAACAATATTGTATAAAAGTAATTAATGAAGAATTCTCTGAACAGTTAGGTCATTGAATCAGATGTATTATGTAAACATTATTGTGCTCCTTCATAGAACATAAGTGTCTGCGGTTACTTGATTGATATAGTAAAGATATGATTTAATATCTAAAAGATCTAAATGTGCAAATAGATCGATTTCTTGTATAATCAGTCAATATAAGCAGCCAATCAGTGCAAGTTTCGAGTCAGACGCTCTCGCGAAACAGGGTAACGGTCCAAGCCGAGGCTTGTGCTGGTTACCCATATATAGAGGTCTCGACTGAGTGCCATAAGCGCTCGGTCACCACTCAACCTGGTGAAACTGTACATGCCCTCGGGCTAACAGCGGCTATCAGCTCGAAAAAAAAACCACAACACAACACACAACAGACAAGAACGAAAACAACAGCCGTCAATTTATGTGCGCTAATTGGTTGCGTGTGCTTTTTAACGGCTTCCTCCCATAACTACATGTAACACCCTAAGACGGGTATAAATATAAGACAAGAAGGCCGAATGAATGCAGTCCTTCTCAAGATTGTTTGACTTGTATATAAGTGAAAGTGTCCATCAATAATTGATTTTACATCAAGAGTTTTTATTCGCATCCTCGACGATTATATACAATAAACAAAATATCATTTAATTTAGTAGTGACTGTGATTATTTCTAATCTCAATGACTTCTTCTTTGTACATCCTGATGCAGGCTCGACATCCCGAAGGCCACTTCCCGCACACAAACAACGCTTTGTCACCCTTGGAGCTGCTATGTTTGTTGAAACGGTAATCTTCAAATAATATCACTGGTTTCCCGTACTTCGATGTTGTAAGAATAGGCCCTGAAATGAAACATACAATTAGTACTTCCGAAAAAGTAAAACGTAAGCCACTGTTTACTAGACACCAAATGCATTATCGTTTTAAACAGAAAAGAAAGTATTTTTATTTGTTCTTGGATTATAAGTTATCTTTCGACATGGAGGATATTGCACATCTGATCCATATCGACCAGATCACTTTACCTACCTTGATATATTATCGTCGTAAGCATTTGTACAAACATAGGGGAACACGTCATTCCATTTAAAGTTACTTAATCGCACTGATGTGACAAAACATCCGATTGAAATGGATAAATATAATTTTCTAGTGTTTTGTAGTGAAGGCCTATACGTCCTTCAATTGACTTAAATGCCCTGAGGAAAAAGAAGAAATGCTCTACACTCTAAATGAACATTTAATTTATCATATAATCTGAACACTATATTCATCTCATCATCATTCGTTCATCATTTTATTGAGTTTATTCCATATGCCTCACAGCACTGGTGGTCCCAATGAGGACTGTATCTGATATTAACAACTTGTTACCTTTAAAAGAAATATAAATAGACTAACATTTTTTCGATATCTATCGGATAACAACCTCACATTTTTTTTTAATTTTACTCATCGCTGAAAAAATAATGCATCAACAACCTTACCGACGTGCCGGTGACGGCAAATAAGAAACCAATTGAAATATATTTTATAAAATGTAAATTTATTTACAATCTTTGGACAACTTTTTACAAACATGGAGATCATACTTAAAATTTACCTAAACTGTTGTATTTTTTCGATTATTTATGATATTAAGATCTTACTGATAAGGTGTACAACGTTATATATTATATTTAGAAAGATAAACATTATATATTACGTCATCTTAGTCGATTTCGACAACGACGATATTTTCTGGTTATTACCAGATAACATGAACTAAAGAAAGATATATTATGGTTCTGTAAATATTTACACTAAACAGAGGGCACTCGCTCCGCGTCCCACCTACCCTGATCAGATGTAATGTTTGTGCAATAATATCGAATGAAGGTGTAGGTGCAGTGTTAAAGACACAGGATATACTATATACAACGCATTTGAAAGACTTGATATTGTTCCTATGGTGGATTATGAACCCAGGATCCACGACTCTAGATATAAAAATAAATAAAATAGTTAAAATAAACACTACATAACTTGTTCTATGCGTGTTCGTTTTGACAGACGAAATTTTTTTTCTACATATACTTTATAACTTCTTTTTGAAAAAAGTATAATATTGACATAAGTATATTTAATTTACGTTATCGTACATTTATCGAACAGCATTACGTGTAGCACCACCACTGTAGATAAACCTCAAAAAAAACAACCGTTATAATATATAAATACTGTAATCCCCCCTATAACACGGTAGATTGGTTCCACGGTATAGGAAAACACGTTGTAGGAGTATTCCCGTATAAGGCGTTACATATAAATTATTCACGTTTAACTTTTCTCGTTATAGGGTTTAAATAGAATGTTAAGAAAAAACTATATTATGAAGGAATTATATACGTTTTATTAAATATAATGTGGGAAATCCCCGTGTTATATGGGGGAATGCCCGTATTATACGGGGGATTGAAATCGCGTAATATGAAAATGCGTTATAAGAGAATCCGTGTGGAATAACTGTCTCTAACCCACTGCTCCTCTTCTCTGAGTATCAGAACATAGACCGAAGCTGACGAAAGCTCCGATTCGGATGCTGCGAAAGCCTTCTTACCACGCAGAGCACGTGCTGATTCAGCACTTTAAATAGCAACTAATCGCATTGGTGCCGGCAACAGGAATAGAACCCGGTAAGCTCGCATACCTCTGAGGCTGAGCTACCTCGGCTGTCAACGGTGGATTATTATGATTGGAAATGATGCTGATAATTCAAATACAGAAAATGTTGTTTACTGGTGATTGTGTGAATTGATAATTTTGATGATTTGATCATCGCAAGTGTACAACGCAGTTCTGCAGCGCATCGGCGTTGCCCATTTGATGCACAGCCATCTTTTCTTTAAGCCCCTCTGCCCGTTGAGACTGAACCTGTAGCCCTGGTAGAAAATGATCGGATTGCCGCGACGTGATTGGATGAACATAGCTATAAACATTCAATATAACACTAATTATTTATTTAAAACGAATAATGCATATTTATTTTTTAAATTTACACAAATAAACAAACCACATTGAATCAAAATATTTTTACTGATTTTATCGCAATGATGTTTCTGCTGCCTGCTTCGTAATACAAGTTGTCACGGACACCCAAAATTTAGTCCAAATTAAATGCATTTAATTCAGTTAAAATTAGTTTAATTCAATGTGAATTATCCTTTCTATATAAGGAAATTTCTATATGTTTTTCTATATATTTCGAGTATATAAAATTTATTATATAGAAAGTGGTCATATGAGAAAGTGTCTCGGTTATTATTTTATAGTAATTTTAGAAACGCATACGTATAGGAGTCACTGAGCTAGACATTTTGTTTAAATAATTTAATTTCAAATAAAAATCATTATAGTACATATATACATAGTACAATAATGTAATAATGGTATGTATTACAAGGGATCATCTTGTTTATCATTTTATAGAAAATACATACAATCATTATAATTCAAAATACCCTTGGTACTATACAAAACGTGTCAATTAAGACAACAAATGAAACAATTATAATTCATATAACATATCTTTATGTTAGATCTAGCTGTATATATAATATATGTGTATCCTTTTTGAATGCATAGCGAGCTTGTTTTTTTCTTCCTTAAAGATAAAATACTTATCAATTATTCAGAAAGGCAACACCAGTGTTTGTTTTGGTATTAACATAGTGCGATCTAAACGCTTATTGTTAATTTAATTTTTAGGTTTTACTGTGGCTTTTTATTTTTATTATTAAATGAAACCAGTAAAATATAGAATAACTTTAATCAATTACTTATTATTATCAATCTTCATAAAAACAATTCAATTGAGACCTTTCTAATGGACAAATAATATTGTAAAAAAATCTTATTGAGAGATAATTTACCATCAGCTATACCGTTGAACATAGGCGCCCCCACAAAGACTAGCTGGCAGCGCGACCTGAGCTACCTCTATCCAACATCCCGGACACTTGCACAGGTCGTCGTTCCATCTATGAGGTGTTTGTCATAGAATCAGTGCGTATGTTCACCCTTGACTTTCAGTATTCGATTCTCGCACGTGATGATGTAGGCGCGACATCGACAAGCCCTTGCCCATTTGCAACAAAGCCATCTCTTCTTGATACTGTTGGGACTGTTCAGACTGAACTGGTAACCCTTATAGTTCAGTAGTCGGTTGCCACGGCGCGATACACTGAACCATGCTTCTGCAAAACATAGTTTGAGTAATTTAAAAAAAAAACGGATGAAACTATACATGAGATCATTTAAATCTTGCGTCTCCTTTGTTTGCTTTCCGTGTGGATTGTTTTTGGTGAAATGCTTTTAATTAGTTTTGAATAGATTTCATTCAATTATTTGAAAAATCTAAATAATTTTTATATATGATATATTATATTATGAAATATATAACTAAAATATTATGATAATATCATCTCAACCTCTGTCTCGTCAGGGATATAATAATCTCCAAGTATACTGTGGGTATAACTTGCCTGTCTGTCCCACTTTATTACATACAATCATATTATTACATTCCACCTTTAATCAAGCGCCTCTTCTGTATTGGAGCACAGTCCTATCAAGCAACTCCACATTGTGGACAAACCGACTTCACATATCTTCATTTCATATATTTATTAATAAGTCAGATATACACAAATTGTACACCCCACGATGTCTTACTTTTCCTCGGGGCATATGGTAAATGAACATTTAAAATAAATATATGTTCATTTACCCACACATTCTATAACATTTGTTTGTGTGAATTATAAAATAACATACTAATTTATATAATATTACTTTTACCAATAATATTCAAACGATCCTAGTGTTACATTTTTTTATTTGTCTATAAACAAACTATTATTATAGCGACACACTATACGTTAATCTAGTTGTGTTATTCCAGCTTCCCTTCATATCGGAACATACTCCGTCCCGCCAGCCCTCTTTCTGATGGAACACAGTACACCATATAATACAACTCTGATGAAAGCATATTTATTTTTTTATCAATTAATATGCTCATGATAATTTCTAATTTTAATTATTTCGTCGCCTACAGCAGTGGCAGAGGCACGGCAACCGCTTGACCACTTGACGCAACGCCATTGCTTCCTCAGAGACTTCAGATTCTTTAAGCTGAACCGATTGCCTCCATACACCATGATCGGGTTACCTCGTCTGGAAGTATCATATGTTGGCACTGAAATTAATTAAGGAATGTTACCATAGAAATAGTAGGGAGCTGTTTATTGTAATCTTATTTTTTACTTATTTTCAAAACAACAGCTTCTTAGTAATAGAAAGTATAAAAACAAATATGCCACAGAGCTCATAATAGTTATATACAGACAAGAAAGCATATACAGACGTTTTTACTCATATGTACACTGCAGGCTAAAAGTTTAAGACCACCTTAATTAAAGTGGGAAGGTAAAACTCCAATAAAACATTTAATGTTTAATTAACCTGTTTAATCATCTAATAGAACATTGATTGACAAACAATATACTTTAAAAGCGTAAAGAAATATTTACAGTCCATGCAAAAAAAGGCTATAGTTAGCTAAACTGATTTTTCATCAAAAAATCCTCCTTTACATTTTATGACGTTTTTCACATGTCTCGGCATACGGGCAATCAATTTGTTAATGATGTCTTCTGATATATTGTTTCAAATTTCGCATAAAGCATTCCACATTTCTTCTCGCGAGGATGGGCCACGATTATGTTTTATTTTATTATGTTCCTATCAAGCTCTTCCCACAAAAGATCAATGGGATTGAGATCTGGGCTCTGAGGAGGCCAAGCCATGTTTTTTAACACCCCTTGTACCTCTTCCTTTCTAAATATCCTCTACATCATTTAGAGCTATGCTTTGGATATGCATTACCTTGTTGGAAAATTAATCTATTTCCAATTAATCGCAACCCGGAAGAAACGACATTTTGTACTAAAATGTTTTTGTACTGTTCCTTTTTCAAAATTCCTTCAATTTTAATCAAATTGCCAGTTCCTTGGCTAGAGAAGCAACCCCAGACCATAATTGAGCCACCACCATGCTTGATTGTTGGGACTACACAATCTGACATCATCTATTCTTGGGCACTGCGTCGAACGTAAATTCTACGTTTTGAACCGAATAGTTCAAACTTGGATTCATTGGTCCAAAGCACTTTCTTAAAATCTTCTTCAGTCCCAATCCCAATCTCGATTGGCAAGAGCCCACTGCATCCGTTTTTTCTTGTTTTGCGGCCTTAGCAGAGGTAATCGAATGGCAACGCGAGCATACAACTTCGCATCTGTCGCCGTTTTACTGTAGTCAATGATAAGGGTTTAACTCGGGTTTTGTTTACTTCAACGCGGATTTCTGCTGCTGTTAAGCGTCTATTTCGCTTGCTGGTTACAATAATGAAATTCACTACACGTGGTAGCTCTCGGCCTTCCCGAGCGTGGGCGATCTTGAAAACTGCCTGTCTCCATGTATCGAATTATTGTGCCATGAACACAAGTCTTCGATAACTTCAGTTGTGAAGCAATCTCACGTTCGGATTTGCCTTCATAATATAAAACAACGACGGCAGACCGCACTTCACTGCTAATTTCTCGAGGTTTTCCCATTTTATGACGTCTTTACTGTAGCAACCACAAGTTTAGACTAATTGAGATTGTTTGTGAACATATCGAAGTAAACTCGGGTAAAAATAAGTCAGAAACACGTGTTTTCCCGAACGCCTGGAACGAAGCCAACGTCATAGGGATTGTCCCTAGGGCTACCAATCAATGAGCAGTTCGGGTTTCGTACCCAACACTCATGCACATCATCATCAAGTGCACCACATCACGAAGCACATTCTCAATAAATTTCTTCAGGGCTACCAAACTGGCGCACTTTTCCTCGACGTGGCGAAAGCTTTCGATGAAGGTCTGGCACAACGGGCTCATATACAAATTATATGAGCTCGGTGTGCCAGATAGACTCGTACTTATCATACGAGATTTTCTCCGAAATCGAACCTTTCGTTAACGCGTCGAGGGAACGCGTTCTGAGGTTCACCCAATTTGTGCCGGAGTACCACAAGGCGCCGTCCTAGGTCCTATTTTATACACACTCTACACTAACGACATACCGCGCACTCGCGGTGTAGAGCTAGCTCTTTTCGCCGATGACACCGGTCTATACGTCTGGATTCAAACCAGGCGCTATTTGTAAACGCCTCCAATTTGCAGCCAACACCTTAGGGAAATGGAGGATCGAGGTTAACCCCACCAAAAGTGCAGTCATGTACTTCTCTCGGCGCAACAAAACGCCTCATCTCCCAACTATAGAGTTATTTGATCGTCCAATCCCCTGGGCAAAGACATTCAAATACTTAGGCGTCACATTAGATGAAAGACTCACTTTCGGTCCGCATATCAACCGCGTACGGAGTCGAGCAGCGTTCGCCCTAGGTTGATTGCACCAGTTACTCAATAAAAATAGCAACATGTCCCTGCGTAATAAAATTACACTATACAAAGCGTGCATTCGACCCATAATGATATATGCAAGCCCCCTTTTTGCGCATGCATCCCCGCGTCATATTCACCGGCCTCACGTTATACAAAATCGTTTCATGCGCAAGGCCGCAGAGGGGGATCCCCATGTTGGTGAGGTCCTCCAGGGCGTTGAAATCTAGTGAACTAATTAAATTAAGGGAGTATGTGATAGGGTTTTGCATACCCTGAGGTTGAGGAGGTGTAACCTGCACTAAGATGGCAGGCTGCACCGGGGAGGTGTTCGGCCTTGAGATAGGCGCGACTTGTTTGCGAGCCATAGCTGGAGGTATTGCCCAGGCCGACTTTGCAGGGCCTCAGGTAAGGGCCTTCCAACGAAGCAGCTGGTTGGGGAGCTGGAGCTGCAGCTAGAGTGGGGCAGGCCTGGGAGCAGGCGCAACCTGCAAGTGATTGCAGGGGCCGGCTGAGAAGCCCCTGTGGCTTTTTTTGCCTTGACTTTCTTGCCAGTGTGGCCTTGCCCGCCGCGTTGCCTCTGTGGCGCTTTGGGGCCCCCGCGGTAACTCGCTGGGTGACCCTCTGCCTCGCATAGGCAGCACGCCGGGGGCTCGGTCGCTCCGGTCGGACGGGAGCACTTAGGTGTGCCTTGGTCACCAATGCATTTGACGCATCTGTGCCTGGTGTAACAGTTTCTGGCCGAGTGGTCGTAGTATTGGTAGCGGTGGGACTGTCCGACCAGTCCGCGCCTGAAGGGGGCCTCAACGGATATGCCGGTGAGGCCGCACAGAAATTTTAAATTGAAGAAGGCCTTGTCTTCTGGAATCAGGTGGCCAGAATGAGGGGCATAGGCTTTTTGGTGCGCGGGTCTGTCATCCTGTGCGCTTCTAGAATTGGGAGGTTCTGGTGCTTGAGGGATTCTATAACCTACTCAAGCTCGGTTTCAAAAGGTAAACAACGTATAATTACGCGGTATTTTCGTTCCTCCGGAAGGGCATAGGTGTGGAAACCTATATTTCTCTCACGCAGTAGCTTAGTAGCCGCGCGGAAGTCTCCAACGGCGAAGAGGTTTATTCTAATACCCTGTGGGGTATTTTGAGCCTTCATTGGGAACGATGTCGGGGTCCGGGGACTGCGGGCTGTCGCTGAAGGCGACCCGCGTTGTGTCAAACTGACGCATGTAGTTGTCCCATACGTCGGGACATGTCGGCTTAATGAACGCCATAAATCCTTTGACGTCCATGATTCTAATCGCAGTGGGCTTAGGGCCACAAGGCGGGGATGTATTGGTCCTATACAATAACACATAGCGTCGTTATCGCTTACTACCACTACTGCCGATAAAAACTACCACAATCTCACTGCACTTATTCAAAACTCGAGAGATCCGAGTGGAATGAGATGACCGCACAGCCAACTTCCGCGGCCAGTTGTCATTGCAATGCAAACTATACATATTTAAATACGTATATATATTTTTATTTAAAAATAATACTATATATATATCGGAATGGTCTTGAATAAATAACGAATGTTAAACAGTTTAAAATTAACGTAAGGCTTTCGAATTTAAACTGCTGTTTGCTCACGACAAAACCGCAAGTTTAGAAATGATGAATCGGTTAAATTTTTAAAAATTATTCATATAAAACAATATTAAAATGGGGGATTAAAATAACAACGAAATGAAAAAGTAGTACAAGTTTAATGAGACTCGAAATACATTTCAATTAAATGACACTTCATATGTCGCTTATTAAAAAGGGAAATATTAAGAAATCAATGCGTATGATTACTGTTGTATTTGACGATGACATTGTCGAGAGTAATTAAGGTAGCTCTGCAACCACTTGCCCATTTTCCACACACCCAGCGTTTCTTCAGACCACTACTGCCTTTGTGGAGACTAAAATTATAGCCTTCCAGTTGGATCATAGGGTTTCCTCTTTTAGATGTAACGAAAATCGCTTCGTCTAACAAAAGAAAAAATGCAAGTTGTTTAATTAATACGCCAATTTAAAATAATAGCCATTTCTAGTATTTTGCGTTATGGAATAAAAGCTACACGAAAAAAAAAACAGTGAACTAAAATAAAAATATATTTTGTAAATTCATGTCAATTGCATCACATTTTCCTTACATATAACATACACTCAGACCAATATATATATATATATATATATATATATATATATATATATATATATATGTATATATATATATATATATAATATAGTTATAAGTATTATTTGCACAAATATAGATGCACTCTCTTATTATCGCCTCCCTTTATCTGATCTAGGCATGCGATAACATCAAAGAAAGGTACACAAGATGCACTGGTAGCGACCTAAACGAAATCAAAATTTTAGATTTGCCATTTTAACACATGCAATCTCAGATTTAAGAAATTTTAATTATTAAAAATATATAAAAGTAATAAGAACACTCTCCTATTAGTAGACGTATGTGTAATAAAAACTTAAACAATTTTTGAATAGAACAAATGATGCTTTCAGAGTTGGACGGCAGATTTGTCGTGTCGGAATTACTTTTGGGAAAGTTTAATTAAATTGAATAGCTATTGGTTTGAGTTTGATAATTTCGGATTTACTTTAGTGCGTATGCTGGTTATTAGATTTTATAATAGTGTCGTCGATCGTTGTGAGAGTAGCTCGGCACGCCTTCGTTCTGGCCTTCACGCACACCCAGATCGCTTTAGGGCCCTTGCTCCTGCAGTACTTATTGTAACGGTATGCGCCCATTTGAATAACCGGATTTCCGTACCGTGACGTTGTAAATATTGCATCTGTAATTAATATTTTAAATATAATTTAAGTCGATGTTAAATAATTGATATATCATATATGAATTCGCCTAATGTTGTGAACTATCTCAAAGCACAAACATTTTAGGCTTAGTTTAAGTAGTTAACCGGATTGTGAGACTGAATATTAATATCAATGCTAGTAATTTTTTTTTAAATTTGAGGCAGAATGTAAGGCAGACCTTTGTTCTGGGATGAACTTTTTTTACTAGAGACAAACGAGCGTATAGTTTACTCGATGGTAGATGGCATCTACTGTAAGCATAAACACCTAGATTTAACTTCAACAAGTGATGAAGATCAACGTGGTACTCTTCACACACCATATAAAGTACTGCAGTGTTATGTTGCTGTTTCGCGCTAGCCTATCGGTGCGTAGTTCATCCCTAGTAACGTCGAGCCATTAAAGCCGTCTCAAAACTAGCCACTAATTTGTGGACCGATGATAGCCTGTGATTATATTTGCTAACGAACGAAAATTACAAAACTAGTTACAAAATTTTCGTTACACATCATTTTATTTATAAATTTAAATCTCCGGTCGGTAGCCAAACTTAACTAAATACACCGGCGGGAAAACTAAAACTGATGATAGTCAGTATATCATATATCGACGGAATATAGTATATAGTATATCATAAGCGACGGAACATAGCATTATGATCAACATACACACACACACACATTAGACACGTTGCTGCTTCCGTGCTAAAGGATCAAAGGATAGGTAGCTCCGAATGTATAATGCCTAAAATTTCCATCAGTTTGGTGTGACAGACAATGGGCCGAGCTCCTTCATCCAACACTTTTGCATCACGACAACGCCACTCAGCGCACATCTGCCAACACAACCATTTTCTTTAAATAAACGCGTCTATTCTACCTCACCTGCCATATTCCCCTGACCTAACGATGTCTACCTCTTTCCAAGTGTGTATACGAAATATAAAAATGTAAGAACATTGTCAACTTAAATATGCCTTATATATACATTTGTTATTAAAACAAATGGTAATAGATTGATATTTTTGTTATTTAATATAATAATATGATCTTTAATTAAAAGAAGTATATAACATTAATATAAATAGATTTAGTTTAATGGCAACTATATTAATCATCATCATAACATTTACACATCGTATAATTTACACAAAATATAAATAGATTTAGTTTAATGGCAACTATATTAATCATCATCATACCATTTACACATCGTATCATTTACACAAAATAAACAACAAAAAATGAGCAAGGCACAATAATTAATAATAAAGTATAGAACAAATAGTCGCTTACCGGTTTTTATGTAACATAAATGTTTTTAATGGTTGTGAGGTTTCTGTTTCACGATGACATTGTCAAGAGTGATGAGCGTAGCTGGACATCCGGAGTGCACCTTCACACAGATCCACCTAGCGCGGGGCCCTCTGCTTCCACTCCACATATTAAATCTATAAGGACCTATCTGAATCACCGGTCTACCGTTACGAGACTCCAGGAACAATGCCTCTGAAACAGGAGTATATGAATAAAGAACAGAAAACCAGTTTAGTGTTTGCTAAAAGACAAAACGGGTTAAATTACAAGTACAAATATACCAAATATGCTTTATTTCTTAATAAACATAGGTTAATGAGCAAAAAAGCAAATACCAAATAGATTAGACTCATAAGGATTTTTATATCCTAAAATTATATTGTTATAACTACATATACTAACCAACAGAGAAAGTGAGATAAGGTCCTGCCTATGGGATGGTCTAGGAACATATCGCAGTCTTATCACACAAATTACAATAATTAAACAAAGTCTACACGCAAACAAACAATTTTTTTATTTAATACAAAACGGTTTTTTCTATGTATGTACACCGAGTTTACCGCTTTCTTTTTTCTTCGTATTGGACCTATAAACATATTTACTAACTTTGGTTGAGTAGTCCTTTTTCTTTTACTACTCTTACTAAACATGTACAAATTCCAAAACGTTTAAAAAAAGTAAAAAGTCGACTTTTATAACATCGGCTCATAAAGCATATTGTGTTTTTGTGCCGCCTTAAACGAAGTCTGTTCTTATTTTAATTTAAACACAGTTAAATAGTTAAATTAGTTTTGTTTCATAGATAAGTAGCATAAATATAAGAAACCATTATGTAAACAATTACATTTTATATGTTTCGTAATAATTGGATACTCAATCAAAAAGTTCTTTTCTTGTTAATCTTTATTTGTAATTTAGTAAGATTTTATAAAGAAACAACAATGGCAGATGCGACCTAAAATTTTTAGATAAATAGGAAAGAGGAAGCCAGGATCTTGGTATAACATACCATTATATTACTTATATGAATAGCATACATATTGATTTAACTCTCTAACTATAAAAAAAATATTTTCACTCAATCGAACATTAATCAAATAACTAAAGTAAGGATATACTAGTGATTATGAGGTTTTTGTGTGATGATAGTATCATTGAAAGTGGTTATAGTAGCGGGACATTTGAAAGAGTTGATTTTGACGCACACCCAACGAGCTCGAGGTCCTTCTTTCCCGGAGCATTTATTGAATCGATAATCACCCATGACGATAACTGGTTTCCCACATCGCGACACCGTGTACACGGGTTCTGAAAGGTAATTGTCAATTTCAATCCCTTTATAGCCTACACGTTAATATGGAAAGCTTTTATAAAAGCTAAACTCACTTTTACATTTAATTTAATATTTATAGTTATGTATATGTATATTAAACTAAGCTTTTTATATATATATATGAGTTTTCACAATATGTAGCCCAGTTGTTTCCTAGCAATATAAATAAAATTTAAAACAACTGATTACAAGAATACTAATATTTTTAATATAAAAATTAATATTCGATTTTATAAATACAACATACGAGTACATAACATAAACATACATGCATATAGTAAGTAAACTAAAAATATATTGTTTTGTGTTTTATAAATGTAAAACAATATTTTCATGCATTGATAACACTTCTATTATATTAACTTAAGTAGGTAATGATAAACATATTAGCGAGACAAAATTGAAAATGGTGAAAATCTTACTACGATATCCGTGGTAAGATTTTAGGATGTCGTACTTCTTATTGTACGTGTTTTTTTGTCATTGTAACCCTAATCATAGTCGTACTGGCCAAAGGAAATCCATTAGGACACATTTCAATCATCTCAATTTATCAATTTTCTTGCTAATTAATTTACTGTCCGAGATACACAGTTCCGTAACTCCTTGTTCGATAAAATCAGCAATTTTAATAGTTTTTCTTCACCGTTATTCGATGCGTGTTTTGCTTATATATGTATCAATGTTTATTTGTATTTTTATATTAGCAAATATTACAATTTGTTTTATAATTCGTTCATTACTACACCTAACACAATGTCTCAACACACCATGGGATTTACTAGTAGAAAATGCCCTAAAGTATTATCTCCGCCCTTTGTGATCCTTAAATTTTGAATTAAGGATCACAAAGGAAAATAAAGTGTAAATAAAGAAATAAATATACATAAAGAGTGCGCAAATTATAGTATTTTCTCCATCGTAGTAAAGCTTGGCTACCGTTCGATAGGCGATCTACGAAAAAACTAAACATTAGCCCGGCTCGGATTTTGATGGCTAACTGTTACTGGCAACAAAAACAGTGATTTTGTGGTTACCACATTAAATTGTCGATCAGTTGTCTTCGAATAACTTTTTTTTTCTGTATGAGTATTGCTGTTGGCCCAGAGACCTCTACAGCTTTATCTAATTAGACTCGCGAGCGGGATGACTGCTGAGTAGGGTCTTTCCAATCTACAGTATGTCTACGAAATTATGGCGTAGTGGTATTGTATACACTAAATATACAGAGTATTTAATATATAAATAAATAAAATAAAATATATAAAAAGAGTATTTAATATAATAAATAGAGGTTTTAATATGATAAATTAATGTATCTAAGTCACAGGGCTTGGTTTCAATTTTCAGAAGAGAAACAATATTTGTAGACACAATAAGGAGTTCCTCAATATTGTAGGACATTTAAGAGCTAGGTATTATAAACTAACTATAAGGTTTCGGACTATTCTTGCAACATTTGCCTAACGTAAAGGATTTATAAAACAATTGCATAAAACTATATAGCAATACTTCTAAAACTAGAATTCCTCACATTGCTATTTCTCAGCCTAAATTCAGATATATATTAAATTTTATAATAAATACATAAATAAATTATATAAATAACATACTTGAAAAGATTTTTTTTTCCTCCAACTTAATTCCATTATTTTAATAAATATCAGTTAAGTAATAACTTCCAGTTAGTTCTTTGAATTAAAAACGTCTAAATATAACAAAACTTTAATAAAAATTAACAAAGTACATTACACTAATGATTATGAAAGTCGTAATACTTGATAATTTCATCATCGTATGTCAAAATCTTTGCTCGACAGCCGCTGTGGTCCTTTATGCAAATCCAGCGAGCTTTGGACCCCCTGCTCCCACTCCACTTACCAAATCGATATTTGCCTATCTGAATAACTGGATTTCCGTACCGTGACGTCAAGAAGACAGCGTCTGAAATATAATAAAAAATAGCATTCGCGAATTCCAAAAACCTGCGATACCGAATACAAATTATATCACAAAGATTCACATTAAACAATCACTTATATTGTATTGTACAAATAACAGTGAGTGTAGCAAGACTTGTCTTACGTCTAATGACTTTTCGTATTTTTATTTACTACGATAGACATGCCCCTGCCCTGTAATATTTAATACGCACCGGAATAACGCACGAAATGTGGATAACATTATATCTGAGCTGTAATGGAATGCAAAGCACCTTATTATTTAATGGAACTCACAACTACGCACACATACATGCGAACTGCTATCGAAAACCATGACCAATAATCACAATTATAAAACCACCCCCAAAATACTAATGCTGATAGAGCAACATTGGAAGCAATTAACGGTATACGAAAGCCATCCCAAAAAAATTAAGTATACAAAATTTATAAAATTATATTTGATTTATTCATAAAAGTATCGGTCTTTTCAAAGTATTCACTTTGGATACGTGTGCACTTTTCCATTCGTCTAAAATACTGGAATAATCATTGTCATTGGAGCAATCATTGAGGACTCTTCTTTAGAGACGGCAGAAAGCTCAAAGTTATCAGATAAGACAGCCAGTGCTTTTCTTTGCTCACAAACCACACGCTCTTTTGATTTTTCTTTAAGCTTTGGAAAGAAGTAGAACCGACAGGCGTCAGGTCCGGGGGATATGGTGGCTGAGTTAATATATATATATATATTCTTAAAGAATATTAGAGATTCTATTAATATTACTAATATTCCGGTAAACCGCTCCAACTAAGCTGATAAATGCTTGTGCTAGGAGATGGTTCTCGACTATAGTCTAATGGTGGATTCGAACCTACGATCATAAGTTCGCAGACCGTACCCTAAACCATTAGGCTAATGATGTTTCATATATTGATAATCGACAGTCATGTTTTTCTGACTACGGTCGCTTCTCACACCAAGTTAACAAATTTTGGGGCACAAATTGTTTATTATCATTCGGACTTAAGTTGGTTCTGTCGTTTTGTTTCAGGATCACCACGGAACCATGGTGATCGTAACTCTTAGCAGTTATCTACGTAATGCGAACAATGCTCAAGGAGTGACGGTTATCTATAAATAGTTTTCCATGCTGCTTATCGAATACCTAGTTCTAGTTCAAGCTTTACATTATAATTCGTCGGTTTTTACGAATATATTTTTTCAACAGATTGAACATTTTCCTAAGTAACCGTGTTTGACGACCGATCCATCGTCCTCTCATCTAAAAAGCATTTAAATTCCTCAAATGGATCAAAAACACCACACAAGCAGACTCATAAAAATTTATAACTAAAATTTCATTTTCAAAATTATCGACACTTTATAAACCTTTTCGATGGTGTTTTCTAGGTAAAAAGTGTCAATCAATTGAGTAATCTATTAATTTCTTTTGACATGACACTCATATTGTTGAAGATAGTAAAAGAATCAAAATTAAAGGTGTAAATATTATTTCACTATTTTCCATTATGGACAAAAATACATTTTAGTATTGGTATACATGAATCAAGAATATTTATCGATAAAATAGAGTAGCTCAATCACCGGCTTATATATAAAAAAAGGAAAAAAAGAAAACGGGCAAGAATACTTTAATGAGTGTGCTCTAAAAAGTTGTTTATAATGGTGTCATCGAATGTAAAAATTTTGGCCTTGCAGCCGGTCGTCTTCTTGGTGCAAACCCAACGTACGCGTCGACCCTTGCTACCAGTCCACTTGTTGTATCGATAAGAACCCAAAACAAGCACTGGCCGCCCTCGCCGGGACACGGTAAACGTCGGAATCGATGTAAACCACAAATTGTATCATTACATAATTATTGTATTTAAATATAGTACAAATCATTTCTTAGCTTACATATATTTAAAGAATACATAAATTTAATCATTAATTTAATATATTTTTTACTCGATGTATCACATTTAAAAACAAATTGTATGTAATTTGTTGTAACAAATTATAAATTTAATTTTTGAATATGGGGAAGGCATGTGTACAATATTAAGACAGATATATAATCTGTTACTTTGTCGTACGTAATACTTTTAGACATATTGTAGCTGTAAATCTCGAAAGCGTTCGCCACAAATTACTCAATTTTACAGGGCTTTTTTATGTATGTGTGCTTTCCTCTAATATACTGTACACCATCACCTAAAGACTTAAGAGTAATAGATACGAAAATAAGGAGTAAGACAACGTTACTAATTACAACGACGACCCGATACCCGCTACATATATCACCACTGCGTTCCAACCTCGGTAGGCACCTTGTTTTTTTATTTTTTTCGTGCTAATGGCCGCTATTAGCCCAAAGTTTAACCGGGCTGAAACGGCACCGTGACATTAAGGAAAACAAGGGCTGTTTGTTTACAAGTAATAAAAATTGGTTTTAGATTTTTTACTCTTTTTATTTGAATATTTTCTGGTATATAATATATGTATATAGAAGCGCACTTTTTTGAAAATTTTGATTCTTGTTTACGGTTACATTTTGTTTAAACATTCTCCAGAATTTTCGCCTATTTGCTATCTCATCGTCTGAAAGCTCTGTTATTTTTTTATGGATGCTTTAAATTCTAATCAATTTTTTTTTGCTATATTGCTTTAAATTTTTCTGGATTATTGAGTTTTAAACGCCCCCGATATCTTTATATAAAGGCATATAATGTGAATAGACATGAAATTAGTAATAATAAATATTCAATAATAGTTCGTGAGAACGCGTTAGCTTGGCGGCGTCGATATAAACGGCTATTTAAACTGGAACAATCCATAAAAAGGCCAGCTGGTACTATTTGGAAATGTCTACATTACAAATCTTTATTCCTTAGGTATGATAAAATCCTCACGAAGTCATTAAATCGTGCTCAATGGTTATGCTCTCGGCAAAACTTTACGATCTCATCATCCATGGTTATAATGGTAGCCCGGCAACCATAACAAGCCTTCACGCAAACCCATCGCCCGCGAGGACCTCCTCTGCCACTGCATTTGTTGTAACGGTAAATACCCATTTGTATCGCCGGTTTACCATAACGCGATGTTGTGAACACAGGCTCAGGTTCTAAAAACAATTGGCAATAATATCCTTTATTTAGTTCGCATCAGTCTGTTTCTTGTGCTTATTTTGTTTCAAGGACAAATTTCCTCTAAAGCTAAAGGAAAATAAAAGAAGTTAGTAGCTATAATGGAATATAATTTACGCAAATAAATATTTCTCTTAAACATTAAAACCAAGATAGTGGCTCAAATTACACGCATTAAAACATGCCTTTATATTATCACATCACAATTCTAACATAAAATTATCTAAACTACGAAGTTAATTAATTGCACGCATTAAATAGTTTAGTAATATTTTAAAATACCAATAATAGTATTTTAAAAAATTTTGAATGATTTTTAGTTGAAGTTGAATTATTTGTCCTTAAGTATATGATCAGTAACATATGCAAAAAAATAAAAATATATCTGTTCTGTAAGAAATCCAATCACCTGTCAGAAATCAAAATCAAAAAATATAACGAAAAAGACAGGTATATATTTCAGAATTCTCTTACTTATAGTACAATATTCGTAGTTTATAATAATAGCTACCTCCAGTCCTGATATAATTCTGAATAAAATGTGTAAAGGGCTTCTTTTTAAGACTCTGACTTTTAATTTCTCAGAATAAAATACTGAAAAAAAATTATAAATCGAGATACAAAAACGTTCTCCAACTCATATCAAACTTATACAGTTCAAATCTTATATATATGCAAATCTTTGAATGAAATTAGAAAAATTGATTTTATTCATGGCACTGTTCAAACAGTAGTTTAGTTTGGTTACTTTCTGTGCATGTTGTACATACAATAAATTAACATATTCTATAATTAATAGGTGAAGATATATTTATTAATGTCACATTAATATAGTTATTTTATTACTCTAATACAGAATAGTACTAAATTAATTATAATAATACTGAACTTGTAAAAGTGTTTGTAAATAAATATTTTACATCAGTCAGTAAGGCATTTATTAACAATAACCGGAACATCCATGTACCTGCATTCGATTTAGTTTATTCAACATATGTGTATGTTTTAGTAATTTCGTTTAGTAATTATTTGTTATTTCATTTGATGATATTGGTATTCAAAGTAAAATGACCCCAAAAGATTTATACGATATTTTATAAACGATACAAAGCTAATAAATCAAAAATGAGTATGGAAATTCCTGGCTTTGATTATGACATTATCATAAGTGGTAATGGTAGCACGACATCCATTCTGGTTCTTGACGCAGGTCCAGCGGGTGTGGTGGCCCTTGCTGTAACTCCAACGGTTGTAACGGTACTTGCCCAACACCATCACGGGGTTACCGTAACGTGTCGTCTCGAACCTTATTTTCAAACCTAAAAAAAAAATCACTTGAAATTAAATAGATATTCCAAAACTTATCGTATTTTAAGGCTTGTTAAAATACTTGATGATTTGATATATAGAATACGCAAAAAAATATGAATTGAGACATGTAAATTTTATAACGTTTTAACTTACACGTAAAAAACTAAAAGTATTAAAAAAAAATATTAAGATCAGGGACGCGATTATAATATTAAAGTAGAGATAGGAAAAGAGAGAAATATTAAACTACCAATATTCGTTATCTATATTTTATAAATTATTACACTTTTACATCTCAGGTAAAACTTCAAATACACACAACACACAACAAAAACTCTAACAAAAGAAAATTTGTGCGGTACAGCAGCACTCATTAAGTCAATGTAATCACTAGATTTCTAAAATCATTGTCTATCGTTACAAGCCTTGCAGGGCATCCCAGGGTTCGAGCTTTGACGCAAACCCAGCTACCCCTGGGTCCTTTGCTGTCACTCCTTCAATAGTACCGATAATATCCCACTTGCAACATCGTCTTCCCGAACTTTGGTTTTAAATATTTTATGTCTGAATTATTTAAGAATTCATTTTCAGACAAAATATTGCATTACACCTATGACCAATTTGGAAGGGAGGTTCTTGAACGGCAATTACGGACTGGCAATCAGAGTCTGGGACGACCCCCCACTAGGTAGAGCGCCGACCTATGCAGTACGAGGGAAGTCGTGGGACGCAGGGGGGCTAAAGATTACGCTTTGTGGCAATCTATGAGCTCTCCCATAATATGTACGCCTATGTTTAGCAGTGAACTATTAGGCTGTAATGAGGATTGAGATCACAATTTGGGTCATCATTAATGATTATATTTAATGTTATGTACTTTCATTCGTTATTTTTAGACATTTGTCTTTCTAAACACAACTTATATTACCTTAAACAAAATCCTAATATCGCGATATAGATGTTATTCGATGAACAGTTATTATTGAAACTAAATTTAGGAAAAAATCTTAAGACATTTATGCCATTGTAATATAGCGTACGATTATAAATCTAGAAATAATTATATATAATATTTAAACACTTTTTACAAATATACCGATTTAAGACTCTTAAATATTGAAATGTCGTTATAAAATAAAGAGAAATTACAATTATTCAGAGGGATTACAATTAAAAATACTTGACTTGTTAAATAAATGTTAGTTAAACAGACGGACATACTATGTTAAGATATATTTAGATTTGGTAACTCGTTTCTGCAATTGGTTTTTGATTTTATTTTTTTATATTATAATATTTCGAGACAATTACTTCTAAGACATATTTTTAATGTCATAGAGACGAAGAACCAACAATTTTATTTTTCCTATTAAATACTCAATAATAAAACTTACCTTTAACAACAAATATTACTTAATTTTATAGTTCTATACTACAAAACTACTTCCTACGCAAAACAGGTATTACATTTACCTAGTATTGTGTGAATTATTGTTTTTCTATTTAATTTATTATTTTTTGTATCCAGCGAGTAAAAAATAGATAATGTTTATTAATGATTATGGATTTTATTAGCTTTAATAATCTCATCGTGCACAGTGACAAGGGTAGCCCGGCATCCGGTTGAGACTTTAACACAAGTCCAACCACTTCTAGGTCCCTTACTGTCACTTCGCTTATTGAAACGGTACCTTCCGTATTGTATCACCGGCTTCCCGAACCTCGATGTGGAAAACACGGGCTCTTCAGATGTCTCTAAAACAATTCGTTACATTTGTAAATTCATCAATTTATTTAAATGTAATTTAATTGTAAATAATTTAATCTGATACAATATTCAAATAATCATAAATCCTTACTTTAAATATTGTACGATTTTGAATGTTGAGTGAAATATTTGATGCTCTAGAACATTAGATTTATTTATGTCAAATGACTACTCAATATCTAGGACGAAGGAGTAGTCACCTAATATTGCTCTTAAAAAACAGTAAATAAGAATGCTAAATAATTTATTTATTTATGATTATGGATATTATTAGCCTTAAATATCTTGTCTTCCAAAGTGAAGAGCGTCGCTCGGCAGCCTGTGGACACTTTAACGCAAGTCCAACGGCTTTTAGGTCCCTTACTCTCGCAACGTTTGTTGTAACGATACTTCCCATATTGTATCGCTGGCTTCCCAAACCTGGATGTGCAAAACATAGGCCTTTCGCTTGTTTCTGAAACAATTCGTTATCTGTTGTAAAAAGAAAAAACGCCAAGGAATTCTCTGAAATAAAGGAATAATATTTATTTTGTCTCACAGATTGTAAACAGTTTGATATTTTTGGTTTATAATAGAAAAATACGCTGACATACTCGTATTTTAAAACAAACATAAATTAAAGAAAATCTGCTGATGCTGAGTGTTTTTAACTAATCCAGTTCCAGCGCCAGGTGGGTACAATTACAGCGCTTCCGAGATGAAATGATAGACCGCGAGTCTCATACTTATTACGCGAGTCGCAGTCTCTGATTAGGGCTTAATATTGTCAAATTCAACGTCATGAAAACGCAAACATATCTGTTTAGCTAAGCCGTTCATCTCAGATTCTACTTTCCAAATTGTATCTTTAGAATATACCTTCATTCCACCATCGGAGAACCAAACGTACGCTGGGGACTTCATCCCTTAGTTGTGGATCCAAATGCGTACAACGAGGAATTTAAATAATTTGCTTACTTGTATCTCCGTCCAAATAACTTGCTTACCTTCAAGGCAAGCACGAATATGATTGTGCTGAGATAGTGCGTTTACTATGTGTGACTGCATCGCCATTTACAAAAGGTGGTATAGTGGACAAGTACTAATAGAAGCACTAAATATAAAGAATATAATATAAAGATCTGGTTACATAAAAATAAAAAGGAATAGGGTAGGTTCGAAATATTTATTACTTGTTATAAAAAACAAAAGCAGTATCAAAGTAGAATACTAATTTAAAAGATAAAAATAACATAACATTCCTTATGATTGGGACAGTCAGTGGTTGTGGTCATGCATGACCTTGAGAATTGTATTATCACAGGTGATGACCGTGGCCTTACAACCAAATTTTGTCCTAACACAGTTCCATCTTGACTTTGGGCCTCTACTGGAGCTATGACGATTGAATCGGTATCCACCAAAACAAAGAGCTCGCCCACCGCGACGGGAATTCTCGAAACGAGGTGCGTAATCTACAAAAAATAAAGATGAAATATCAGGAATATCAGCGTTAGTCATACGGTATTTTGCACTGAGTAGGAAAATCTGGAGAACTAATGACCGAAAAAAGAAGCATTCCATCTAGTTCTAAGTGATAAGGCTTATAAGTCACTTTCAACGTAACTGAAGATATATACCGAGTTGCAGTGATAACTTATCATCGGGTGAACAATCTGGTTGTTTATCCATTATTACATTCATAAGAAAATAAGGCCAGCATATATCAGCCCAGGTATACAGGTGTCCCGTAAATAACTTTCTTAACCTTCTTCCTTTCCTATAGTTCAAAATAGACCGAAAGTGTCTAAATTATATTTATAACTATAAAAGGTTTATAATAATAAAGGAATTTCAGAAACAAATCGGTTGAGTTATTTAGGCGTAACGACATCATTAATTGTATTAGGATAAAGGAAAACAAAGTAAAGGGGGCATAGGCCTTCAATCTCCTCGTCTTAAGATATTCAACCATAATCCGCCAAGCGTTTCTAATCTGGATTTCCTGTATTGAAATACTCGTATATAGTTGCATGTATTTCCTTTGACATATATTAAATTGTTAATTAATGATAACAAAAAAAAATTATTAACAAAAATAAATAATTATAATACATATTTTATAGTAGTAGAGCTACACTGCAATTTGTTTCTAGCTGCAGAATGAGTGGGTCTGCACGACCGAGGTAGGACCGCGCCCCCACAGAATACCAGCGTAAAATAGCAGCATAATGCTGCTGTGTTTCATCTGGGGAGTGTAGAGATCCGGAGACCTTTATTACTGGTGACGAGGCAATCCATCTAATTCCTCAAAGGTGACAACGCATCAGTCATGGGCCGCAGGAAGCACTTACCATCAGGTGAACTGTGTGCTTGTTTGTTACTCTCAATATAATAAAAAAACATTACCTTTTTGACAATGGTAATTGTGTATGTAATTACATACGAATAATATTGTAATAATTTTAAAGGATTTTTATATATCCGATATTATAATAATAAAAAATAAATAAATAAATGATTATTATTATTGTTATTATATCGGTATTATCACGATGTTTTACTTTATCGCCGATCGTACGCTATAAATCTCCACTCGAATCACTTCTACTGCGATTGTTATAGAAGAACATTCTATAAGGCGGAAGCATTTTACCTTGTACTTTTTGTTTTATTTTAAGTATTTGTGATGTGCGTGCATTTGTTGAATTGTGACGAAGTCAAAAAAGGGAATGCATTCCAGTGAGGTCCAACTTTATTTGATCTAACAGGGTTGTACATAAAATATCTTGACTGTGGTTTCGCGACTGTCAGATGTCTTCCTTGTTCATATCCAATGTTTCTTCTCTCCCCTAGATGTAGACCAAATTGGTACTAGACTATACACAAAATCTGTCTACCATAGTCTTTCTCTTTGAAGCGGGGACCTCTTCTCGTCTGGCGAAATTATAAAAGGATGGGGGGGTCATTACCCCCTTGAGTGAATGCCCGGGTAAAGGGGATAGCCCCGAGACCCGTCTCCTGCAACCCCCCGTTAGGTAGGTTTTTGATGCTTCCACAGTTACAGTCACTCGAAATTATATTTTAGAACAACTATAGCAATCGTCTTTTTAAAAGAAAGTCAAATACTTATAATTTCTCTATAGAATCATTATGATTATGCTCATTAACAATTTTGACAATTTCATTGTTAAATGCAATTAATCTTGATCGACAACCGTATTGCTTGAACGAACATCTGAAAGTCATCTTCGGACCGGTTCTGAGGTGCAAATAATATCTGTTCCCCATGTAAATAACAATCATTGAACCTTTTCGCGTTGTTATAAATTGTGCTGAAATTATAAAATAATTGCAATTAATTAAGTGCTAAAAAATTGGAACTAAAAAAAAAAAAAAATTATATATATTAAAATATTTGGATAATGAACGGTTTGGTTATAATCGGAATGCCTTAGAACAACAATTAAACAAGCAAAATAATAAAATAAAAAAATTAACAAGTAAAATTACCACAAAAATTACTACAAGAAAAATAAAATAGTTTATAGACACCCTTATTTCTCAAGGTGTCCTTTGTTAATAATTGATATTTGTCAATTATTTTATTACCTTCCTACATTTTTCTACACTCATAAAACTTATCTTCTATTTATAAAATGTAATTTGTCGCAAGTGATTTGTTATCTTTAGAGAAATAATAAAGATTTTAAACCATATAAACAAAATAAATAAATATATAAAGATCGAGTTGTTACTCCTAGGCTGTAGTAACGTTATAGTTAACCCAAACTACGGTCAGCTTTTTAATTATTTCTTTTTGGTCCAATCTATGCGAGAGGAGCTTTCAGTATCATATGTTCTTGCATTGGTATGTCAGGTTTGGGATTTAATTTTATTAATGAAACCCATGCCGACGGCAGCAACCAGTCAAATGTATTAAAATTAGGATGATTCTTAATTTCAATATCCTCGCGAATCATCCGTGGTGGTAAGAAACGGCGGTCCAGTATTTGTTTATTCTCAAATCTGATTGAATGGTGGGAACCTTCACCTTTATCGTCACATGTTCTTTTACGCGAGTCTTCATTGTTTACACGAGCCCTTACAGAATAATGGCGCGAAATAGCCATAACACTGCAGTGGTTTCGTATGGTGAGTGTAGGAATCCGTAATTCTCCATTTGCGGGTAACGAGGTATTCCATTTCAACTCTCATCGGTGACAACCCGTGTACATTTTGGAATCTTTATTGTACAACACCAATATTATAAAAAAACGAACCGTTTCCATGGTTTAAGATGATATTTTTAAATAACATAATGATTCGTTACATGGTAGAGTCGCGCCACAGTTATAAACTTGAATGTAACACGAATTGATCGAGTCAACTGAAGTGGGACCACGCTTTTCAGAGTACCAACGTAAAATAGTAATTTACCGCATTATTATCATCGTCATTTCATCTGGCGGCATTCTTCCGCAATCGCAGACCTTAATACTAGTAACAAGGATATTACAAGTATATAAAATATAATAATAAATATAGATAATGCAAATTATTCCGTATAGATAGAGTATGAATTTTTATGTAACGGAATCACTTACCATCAACTAAACTGTGTCGTTGTCGCGTCGTTGTCTCTCCTAATGTCATAAGAAATTATAATATGTATTATATTAATAGTGTGCTAATTTAAGAGGATGAAATAGAGTCGATTTTACACCTTTTGGTAATGCTCATAGATAAAGGTTATTTGTAAATAATTTCAACATCATATTTCATTAAATATATAATATCGAGATGATTGATTTCTACTATTATTACACATCTATTGTAATATACCTTTTTTAATAATAACCAAGACTTTTTGCATAAAGTATCTTTGATCCTTTATAACTATTTTTACAATCAGACCGTGTCGGAGAAAGAAATGCAAAGCGAGTTCCAAAATATTACATTTGTGATTATCAATGATTACAAATAAATTATATATGTATATAATCTTTATGATTATTTCAGTGCATGTGTTCTCTTCGAAAGCCAATAACGGTCTCGGCTACAGTGTAGACGGTTGCTCGACATCCATACGGGTTCTTGTTACATCTCCACCGGTACCGAGGTCCAGCGCTGGTCACGCGATTGAACTGATACGGTCCCAGTTTCAGTGTGATATTGCCGCGCTTCGAAGTTGTAAATATCGGTGTCAATTCTGAAGAAAAGAGTTTTATAAGGAATATAGAATAAAATGAATCACACATAGAACACAAAATAGAATTAAATGTTGATGCCTTACATAATATGATAATCATATGATGGTACATACCAATAACATCAGATATAATAAAAGGTAAACGCGCATTAAGTGTTAAAATAGAAGAATAAGAAAAAATGTACTGTATAGAACAGTACCTTGTACACAGTGAAGAGAGTGGACTGTATTGCTTTCTGCTCTTATGGACTTCCACCTCGTTTACTTTTAACTCTATCCCTTTAGGACTAATGTGGACTATATCGTTACCAGTAATCTAAATAAAAATTTAATAATTCAACACACATTTATTAATAAAAATATTTCAATACAATATATTAAATTGGACGCAGGTTATATTCAGTTATTTGAGAAGACAATAGAATATATACAAAAATAATCACCTGTTTAACACGGTTCCTTATATTCTTTCTGAGCAAATGCAAATTTAAAACTAAATCGTAAAATGTTAATATATAAAACAATTAAAGCCCTCGAGCCAAAAGCTCGAAAAAAAAAACGTAAAATTAAAAAAACGCTTCTTCGCTGTATTTTATGTACAGCGCAACCGACTCCCGTAATCAATACCGAAACATCTGCGTTTTCTATTGAGTGTGTCTTTATTTTATTATATATTATTATTATCTTTTGTCTATGATCTAGTCTATGAATAATTATGAACAACTAATCTGACTAGAATAATGTAGCCCGTTTGTATTAAATCCTTTTGATCGTAGAAATATTTTTACTACGTGATTATTTGATAGATAAAACTAGTCTATTTCGTTAAATGTGTTTTTTTATTACATTGAGAGTTACAAAAGAGCACACAGTTCACCTGATGTTAAGTGATTCTTGCGGCCCATGAAATCTACATTCATCCTTGACAAGGAATCATAATGCAGATGCATTGTCACCCTTGAGGACTGAGAAGAAATGTCTCGTCACCAGAAATAAAGGTCTCCGGATGCCTTTACTCACCAGGCGAAACACAGCAGCATTATGCTTCTACTTCACGCCGGTATTCTGTGAGGGCGTGGTCCTATCCCGGTCGAGCTGACCAATTCAGAACCACTCCGTTAGAAACATATTGAAGCGTAGCTCTACAACTGTTAAAATATATTGAGAGTGTTAAAAGATACTTGAATTACTGTAATAAACTATTGTATTGTATGAAATGGAGTTTATGGGTACCTCAATCTTTCCTCAAACCTGTCGGTTTGAGTGGGAGCCCACGGTGTGATTGCCCTCGTGATTGTATGTACCTATATGTGTTCAGATGGATGACCACCAGGACTCAATAGGGACGTGTTTCATCGGGTTCAGACATAATGGGAATCGTCGAGCAATAATGACCCCACCGATGTGTATTTTAACAAATTAGAATCTTGCAAGCGATCGAAGAGAAACGTCCGCTCGGTGCGTGCTCCGATTAACCTAGATTCTGTTGATGTAGATGCTGTTAGCCTATGCGGCTCTTACAGCTTCATCGGACATAGGGCTCATGGAACTGGGGGTTCCGTGAGCTGGTTAAATAGTTTATGGTTCTCTTACTTACACAAGGCGCTCATAAACCGAGCTTGTCGGTTTGCTCTGATTACGTTCCTATTTGATAGTGCCACCCAAGTTGCCAGTTCCTAGCTACTGGAAGATTCTCCAGAGTGGAGAATGGATGGTGATGACTACTGACCGTCCGAGGGTTCCTAGTTTCCGGATTCGGTGCCGGCTCGTAGATTGCGGCGTTTACCATTAACGGGTTGGAGTGCGAAAGCGCTTGCGCGAAGAAGCGCTGCGAGAGAAATTGTAAATATTCCGGAAAGGTGACGAGATAGAAGTCACTGTGTAGATCGATATTACGCTATACGGTTCTGCTCCGGTAGCAATCCTAGTGAAAGGGTTTTGGGCGAAAACAACGGTGCTGTAGGCCATAATTGATCTTACGCAGGACTTGTATAGTTGGAGTTTATGTCTTAGGGACATTTTGCTGTTGGCGCAGATAAGCTGGTGATGCCGGCTCATCACGAACGCGGCCTTGTTCCCAGCATTTTTGATATGCAAGGAACACCATTGTAAAAAGGCTAAAATTAAATATCCTATCATGTACAATATTATAAAAAAGAAAAATAAAACTATTCGCAAAATTATTATTCTATAATTAATATTTAAAATACATAACCCGTTATAAAATTATATTAAAAAATTAGGCTCTTACAAAGATATAAAATGTAGGTCTTTTTTATTACTAGGACACTACACACACACTAGCACATCAAATATTCCATCTACATTACAGACCAATAAATGTATAAACAAAGACAAAACGTGACTATTAAAATATTGAAGCCATCAAACCGTATCATTTTACCTATATTTACCAAAATACATACATAATGTTTATTGCAAATATTTTACTTAATATTTATATGGCACCAATTATATGAAATTAAACTATATAAATGTAATTAATACCTGTATAATAGATATCTCGAATTGTAAAATATCCAATACAGGATTTGTTTATTACAGCTAAGTTAAACATTAGACTTTCATGTTATAGCGCGCATGCGCAATATCTTGCTCTCATCTACGTATCTGACATCATCGCAATGTGAAACATTTTTTTCACGCTTTAATTTTAAATTGCTATAATGCGTTTACTATTTCGCTGTGGTCCCCGTTCTAAACCATATATTGCGAAGTGATGTGCACGACCACCGGGCTTCATCGCTAAAAGTCCCGCGGAGAGTGTATCACCCTCGCGCGCTAAAGTACAACGATAGTAAATAATTCATGTAAAGAATTAAATAAGTGCAGGATTTGCGGGCTGTTATGGTACACAAGTATAAACAGAGTATTAATTATTTTCATGCATTACAATACTTAACGAGATACGAGGATTTTATTGTGAAGTAGTAAACGCGCGCTTCGTTATCAACAATGTTTTGACATGTAAAAGTAAATTAAACAAGACATAAAAACATAACAGAATTATCTTATGACTTTTATTTTTAAATAATAAAGCTATAAAATAAATGTAGTATTTTATTTACTAAATGTTGTATATAATGATTTATAGATAACAGCTTTACGAGCACTGAAGATCATTATGCCTTGCCATATAACCTTCGAGTGCGAAATATGCTACGTTTTACAACCTTGCCTGGAGCAAAATAGTACGCGCAGTATAGTCGAATTTACACCTATTTATTGTTCATTTATTATTTCTAAAACGAAGCCTAAAAAAATTGCCCACGGGCTTCCGAAATTATGCACTAAAGCTTTAGTTAAAACAAGAGAACCTGGTATCCTTGCAAAGGTATAATATATATATATATATACATATATATATACCTTTACAGAGAAACTTAACACATTTGGAGCTGGTGCTGTAAAATACCAACTTACTACTTAGGGATCAGTTCAGATCAGGGACGGGATTAAAATCGTTATTGATAATCCAAACATGTTAATACCGATTTTCTTAGCCTTTAGCGCTGGCAAGGGGTTGCCAGCCTCGTAACGTACATACATTTTGGTGAAGGTATGGAGCAGTTAATATAAATTAATACTTCCACCACCATTTGATTTTCATCCTTTCTTTGGTGATATTAGGAGTGACGTTACGCTTTGTCTTATAAATGGATACTTGAAGTATTTTCCCGACCTCAATATAAGAATCTCCATGAGAAGCGTGAATAGACACGTAATAGGTTGTTAACTGATGCTATTTACCATCAACTACTGTATCGCCACTTAACACCAAGTAAGATTTCAGTCAAGTTATCGATTAAAGTTAACAATTTACAACTTTCATAGGAGCTGCAACGTCGGCTCCACTAGAGTAGGATCACGAACTTATAGATTACCCACGTGAATTACACCATACGGTTGCAGTTTTTCGTTTGTTTAGTATAGAATGAAGTTTGGGTTCCTAGGACCCAATAACGAGGCATTCCATCTCAGTTCTTAAGGTTGCAGACGCATGTGCATCTTGAACCATTATCTAGGGCCGCATAAACTCAAAAGCCTCACACTCTAAATCGTTTTGTATCATACCTACTGATAAATGTTTGTTTTTTCGATTTCATTTATAATATTAAGGATGACAAGTAATCACATATTCCATCTGAAGGTATGTGACAACTGTAGCCTATGTCAACCGACCTGATTGATCTGGAATGCCTCGTTACCTGATCCTGTAATTGGGTCCCCGGATTTCAATACTCACCATATGAAATCCAGCAGCGTTCAGGTGTTATTTTACGCTCGTATTCTATTGAGCCGTGGTTCCTCCTAGTCGAACCAACCCATTCATATTGCAGGGTAGTTCCAGTATGCCTCTACTACTCTAAAAATTCTACCCAAAACTTATTAACAGAACCGTTAACCGTTGCACTTACATTGACTTATATTCTGATGTTTGAAATATGTTTGATACCTAATAAGCTGCGTTGAAATATGGCTAACGCTTACAATCTCTGTATACCCTAATATTGAATAGATGGATGGACTTTTATTATTCATCTATTTATTTATAATACTATTTCTATTAATTTAGAGGCCTTTATTATATATAACCTCGTATTTTGGATCACGTTCTCCCTAGATCTAGTTACGGTATCGTAAATACGAACCATATTACTAAACATTAATATTTTATTTTCTCGTACTGTTTGCCCCTCTTAGCCCGAGGGCTTTCACAGTTTCTCTGGGTTGAGAGATGACCGAGCGCTTATGTCGCTCAGTCGAGACCTCTATTAGTGGGTAATAAGACGGAGCCTCGGCTTGGACCGCGTTCCACAAGAGGCTGCTTCGAGGGTGCCCGACAGGACCGAACCTCAGCTCGGTCAGTTGCTTCCGACTAAGGATTATCTATATTTATATCACTATTATTATTATTGGCTATCTGTACCAAAACTTCGGAATACTTGGGCGCTGGAGAAGTAGCGCAAGAAACTCCAGCGACGCTTCTATCTGTATTGACTGGAGAGAACAGGCCTGTGACATGGCGGTATCGCGAATAAACTTGTTTGCAACGCCCAAGAGGAATCCAGATACGTAGAGGCCGATGTCATCGGCGAAAAGAGCTATCTCTACACCGCGAGGCGCGGTATGTCGTTGTTGTAGAGTGTGTATAGCATGGGACCTAGAACAGAGCCTTGTGGTACTCCAGCACGAATGGGGTGAACCTCGCAACACGTTCCCTCGACGCAGTAACGAAAGGTTTGATTTCGGAGAAAGTCTCGTATGATTAGTACGAGTCGATCTGGCAATGTCAAGCACATCTGGTGCGTGGCCCAGTGTGTATGGAAAGTGGGTAGGAGTCGCTAACGGAGTCTTAAGCCGACCCCCGATGGTGATTTTAGCTGCATTCCACCGAGTGTGCTTGCTATTGCAATCTCCTGCCAAAATGACTGAGTTGTCAAGGGACAGGAGCGCCACGAAGTCGCTTCGTAAAGAGTTCCGCCGTTAGCGCCGGAAGTCCTGTCATTCCTAATGATGTTATAGTTCGCAATGTTGCGATTGCGAGTGTGCGGAATGTCTCTCGAATTTGAAGAGCGACGATCGGTACGCTGACCTTTAATGGTATTTTCCATGCGGTGCGAAGTAAAACATTAATATATACATATAAACTATAGGTAATAGGTAATCGGCTGGATTATAGTGGGTGGGACCGAGTTCAAAGTTTCAAACCCTTTTTTTCAGCCCACCATTCTGACAATGCATTAGAAACAATTTCAAATATTTATTTGCAGGGATATGAAAGCTAGCCCAATATACTTAAGTCATTATTTTTCTGAAAGCTCAAAACCAAACGCAGGTCTTATAGTAACACACATTTTCTTTTTCTGGGAAATCATTTCATTAGGATTATTATCGAATTAAAACGAACAACATTTCAAACACATCACATATCATGACAGGAACACCGTTCTGTATCGAGTGTAAAGTAATATATAATCTATTATTTTACAGACCATTTTTTTTATACCAGAAGTGAACTTCAACATAAAAATAAGCTGCACATTTATATATAAAGAAAATATTAAAAAAATGAATAATAATAAGACACGATATTGTGTAATTGAAATGCTTTTTTCTATAAACATAATCGATAATAAAAATTAATTAATAAAAGATACAGGTAATTTGATATATTATGATATTATTCTAATGACTTTTTATACTGTGTATTATAAATTATTAAATTGTATTCTAGATTATTATTATAAGTCGTTCCATTAAACATATTCGATTTGCTTATTTTAAACACATTTTCTTCAAACTAAAAATTATATTTAATATATAATATACATTAACACAGAAATACATACCTAAACTATAAGTTTATCTACCAAATGTAAAGTTGTCAACTAAAACTGTATCTAACCCACTAACAACATATTTTTTATTACTATTTTTTTTTTATTCACACAATTCTACTAATAGTAATGGCTTGTTTCTCAATATTAAAATAGCACTTGAAATAATATAAATTATTTCTATTACTAAATTTCCAGTGGTATATGCAGAATGATTAGATCGATGGTCGACCGGGAGAAGAGCCCACCTTCACTATCGTGGAATGGCAGCAGTAACGACTGTCTTAGGATCCAGAGGTCCTCCTACCCAGTTAGTTGGCATAGAATTCCATCTCAGTATTCCTGCATCTTGAATCTTTGCCGAGGACGATTGTGAGCGTTTATGAGATGCAGTCTGCACAACCTTTTCCTCCGACATCATAAAACAGGCCCTTAGACTGATAAATAATCTCAACATTAGATGTTAAGGTTATGTGTTCAATTTTCAAATTCATAATAAATATATTAATGATTATGCTCATTTTGGGTACGAATAATGACGTCGTCGATGGTGGTGATCGCCGCGCGACATCCATACGGGGTCTTCACACACGTCCACCGTACTTTGGGCAATTTGCTTCGATTCACACGGTTGAACCGGTACGGTCCGATCAAGATCACCGGATTTCCAGTTTTCGTCATACCAAATATTGGGACTAAAAAGAAACAACAACAATATTAAAAATAAAGTGCTATATGTACGTGTAATAAAAATGCCTGAAACTACGAATGACATGATTTATTCTTCGCTACACAAAAACAAACATAAAAATAGATATATTTTAATACGTAGAATTAAATGTTTAAAAATTCAGTTGAGTATTAAACCGTATACCGTAACCGTATACAAGCTAGAGGAGTACAAATAAAACAAATGTATATAAACAAGCATTGTTTAATTCGTCAGACACATAACAAGTATATATATATATATATATATATATATATATATATATATAAGTATATATATATATATATATATATATATATATATATATATATATCATATTTGCATTATGCGTATATTGCTCTGAATTACTAAGTTATATTTACAACGGTCTTGGTCTACTTACTCCTGTCTCCCACGAAATATTTATTCATTTATTAACTCTTTATTGGATTAACCTTAACATTTAATTCTTTCTTCCATAATGTTTTTATATCCTCGCAAAGCTTTGGTTCTAAAGACAACAACGTAGATAACTGTACTTTTAACAATACTTTAAGCGTACATTAAGTACATTTTGAAGCCTTCGAAATGCTTAAAGGCTTAGACAAATCTAAGGGATCGGGTGATGATGGTGTACCGGCTGTATTTTATCTAAGTGTGCTAAAAGTTCGTCATACACCGTTAGTATTTTATTCAACAAATCGTTACAAGAGTGCACATTTCTAATATATGGAAACAGGCTAACGTCGTACCAGTTTATAAAAAAGGATCGAGATAACTATCGTCCTATTTCCATTATTAATGCGCTTAGCAAACTGATGGAATTGCTTATTTATAACAAGATATACCCTATAATAAAACAAGGTATTTCTGATAATGAGCATGGTTTTATGAAATCACGGTCTACCTCACCAAACCTTGCTATATTTTGCGATGACGTTTTAAACGGCATGGAAAGTTTTGGTCAGGTTTATGAAATCTACACGGACTTTGAAAAAGATCTGGTAGATCACACCATCCTACTTAGCAAACTAAACGAGCTAGGAATACACGGAAATCTTCTGAGGTGGGTTCAGTCTTACATTACAAATCATTCCCAAGCGGCGGACATAGGTCTAACTACACCGAAACTCTATCCGGAGTACCCCAGGGCTCGCACCTAGGGCCTTTATTTTATTGTGCTTACTTATATGATATAGGCAATTATTTACAGAACTCGTAACATTTATTATATGTTGACGACAAAAAAATCTACATGACAATAAAAAATATATGTGATTGCGACTCATTACAAATGGACTTGGACTTATTATGCGACTTTTATAGAAAAAACAAGATTTCCGTCAATGTTAAAAAATGTCATTGTACTTATACAAAAAAGCTTACTATACGATACAGAAAAACCCTATTCTGTATCCTTATAAATTTGGTAACGTGGCTATAGAACGGACTAATGAAGTTCGTGATCTTGGTATTATATTTAATTCAAAAATGCTTATGCAAAAACATATAGAACATATTGGCAATAAGGAATATCGTAACCTAGGTATAGTTTCCCGCGCCTGCAAGCCTTTCAATGACACCTTTGCCCTTAAAGTCGTGCACTACGCCTACTTCCGCAGCGCTCTTGACTATTGTTGTTCTGTATGGTCTCCGCAGTATAAGGTAACCATCGATAATATTGAACTTGTTTAAAAGAAATTTGTGAAAGAGCGTACTTCTTACCAGGAGGATTGCAAGTACTTTAAATTACTAACATTGTATAATAGAAGACTTCTATTAGATGAGTCTGCTTTATGATATCTCGCACAATATAGACCAGCCAACACTTCTAGGCCGTATAACATTTTCTACTCCTAAGAGACTAGAAACTCCTAGCACTAGAAATACAGGATTATTTTATGTTCCACATCACAGTACTAATTATGGAAAAAAATCTATATTAACAAAATTACCCCACCTGTACAATGAAAACTTCAGTGATGTCGAGATTTTTACCTATCAAAAAAAAAATTCTCTATGTACTTAGTCTAATTAATTTTAAATAAATGCTGGAATGTATAAGAACATAATCGTGTTTGACGCTTCATAATTTAAGTACTTACCTAACATGGTAAACTTAATTTTAATAAATTGTTTCTTGCTGTTATGCACCTGTTGTACCTAATTTATCGGTTTTGAGTATACTTGTTTTCTATTCTCCTATGTAATTGTGTGTTTAAGTTAGCTGTTGTGTATACTTATGTAAATAAAATAAAATAAAAATAAAGTTAAAACTTCACGAGGGGCGGACTTAATGCCAAAGGTATTCTCGATCAGTCAAACCAAGGTGAGGATTCCGAGATATTGTGATAGGTGTAGACATGAGCTAATCAATAAAAAGTCTAAAAACGATTAAAACTAGCTAATATAAAATATACAAATAAAGAATACAGGTAATTTAAGTAAATAGTCATGAACAAAAAGGTAAAAAGGTTTTATGTGTATATTAAAAAAAAATAGCATGGCTGCAAGGATACTGGCGTAGCTATAGGTATTTTTAAAAAAATATTAGCAATGCTTTTAACATTACTAATATTCCGGTTAACCACTCCAACTAAGCTGAAAATGCTTGTGCTAGGAGATGGTTCCCCAAACCTTAGGCTATTGACGCTTCGAATTCTTCAATACGTTGTATAGAGTAACGCAGACTTTACGTGTATGCCTATATAATCCCACAGCTAAGCATAGGCCTCCCCTCTAGCCTCGTGATGAACTATGCTCCAACATAGAGGTTCACCACGAAGCTCCCTTATAACAATTTAGTTCTCAATAAACTAAGCTCCAGCCTAATGCTTATTGGTAAATCAAAGAAATCAATTCTTTCTAGTACTACAAACATCTAAACTAAATACTTCTTTTTTTTTTTGACGATAATCTGATAAATACTACATAAACAAAAATATAAAAAATCAATGTAACTTCAATAACAAATTGATTCTATACCTAAAGTGACGTTCACATAATTAAAGACACCATCTATTCAGCTACATACTGCTTTACTGTTAGCTAATTCCTCAGTCATCAAGGGTGACAACGAATCTGCATTATGATTACTTGTCAAGGATGAATGAAGAAGTCATGGGCCGCAGGAATCACTTGTCGTCAAGTGAACTGTATACTCGTTTGCTACTCTCGATATAATAGAGTAAGAAAACAATTTGAAAAAAAAAGTGCTGGCATATTGCATATGCAACTGCGGGCGCAGTTAATGAAGAATGTAATTAGATATACTTACATTCTCATTTCGTAATATTTTTATTAATATTTGAATCAACAAAATGTGTTATGTTTTGTTCTTCTATTTATTTATTACGTTAAGTTTTCATAGTTTAAAATATCTTTTTTCATGTTATCACAAACTCCGATATGCGGTAAAAAGTACTATTATAATAAATAAATTGAAAAAGAGAGCAGTACAATAAAATATGTATAAGCTTTTTAACGTTGAACTAAAATACCATTGGTCCCATCTATTCTTCATGTTAAAATTATATTTCATCGTGAAAATTATTTAAACTATAATGATCATTAAGACAAATGTATTTTTTGTTATAATTATTATAAGAGATCTACAACTTTAAAGTAAATTGGAATAGTATGGTAAAATAATGCTGCACGAATCCTTAATGACTAAATCAGTTATGATTATGCTCTAATGAGCTTTTTACAGCACATCCATCGATGGTGGTGATGAATGCCTTACATTTGGTGCGGGAGCGGGTGGAACATTGCCATCTGATCTTACAACCAGCCTCTTTGTCCTTGGAGAATCGGAACCCGCCAGCGATCAACATCTGTGTACCCCTCGATGTCCAAATAGCTTCCACTGGAAACATATAACCAAGAAGAAACAGATTTAGAACTTTTCCTTAATGGTAACATATCAAATACAAATATATCAGTTTTACTAGTGCTAGAGCCAAGTTGCAGTTTGCATCTAGCTGTAGAATGAATGGGACAGCTGAGTGAGATGACCAGCCCGTCACTATTCCACTGCCGAAGATAAGTCATCCCCACAGACTTGCATACGTCATTACTCCATCTAGTATTCTACGCGGTTTGACAGTGGTAGAGTTACACTACAGTTTGTTTCCAGCTGCAGAATGAATGGCTCGGCCGGGGAGCACGCTCCCACACAATACCAGCGTAAAATAGCAGCATAGCGGTGCTGTGTTTCGGTTGGTGAGTTTTGGAATCTAGAGACCCTTTTTACTGCTGCCTTCGATCTTTATTACGATTCCTTATCGAGAATGTATGTGAATGTCATGGGCCGCAGGAATCGTTTGCCATCAGGTGAACTGCGTGCTCGTTTATTACTCTTAGTGTAATAATAATAAATTATTATATATTTTCTAAAACCCAATGGTAGATTCATATATTCTACAACAATTTCTCTCCACGCCATGGGTGATAAACGAGTCACTCTCAAAACAATAAAAAAAACCCTTTACAAAACTGAATAGTTTTATTGAAAAAAAAATTAAGATCGAAAATTGATCCAATAATTACTTGAGGTTTCCTACAAAAGGACTGACCTTTTGAGAAAGTGGTTTTTCTCTTTCGCCAGAAACGAGTAAAGTCAGTAAAACAAATATTGACCGCTGTCCAAGTTCAAGTGAAAGGCCTTGTTAAGTTTTAAATTTAAATTTAGCTTTTTATTATTAATCACTACGACTAATCACTTTACACTAACTTTAACTAAACATTAAACTGTACTGACTAGCCAAGGTTATTGCTTAACCTAGAGCTAGCTACTTAGAGCTAGCTCGCGAGTCTCTTAGTAGCTCAAAAGAAATCTTAAACTCAGTTAATTAAAGATATATTTATAAAAATAAATGATCTAAAGAGATGTTGGCGGACTTGCAAGTGTCAAAATGGAAATTCAATATATTTTTCTTTCAGTCATGGTTACGATCAAGATAGGTTCTTACAGTACACCCATTTATGGTGGTGATGCATGCTCTACATTTGGTACGGGACCGGATGGAACATTGCCACCTTAATGTACTACTCTAGTTAGTCAAGTTAGTTTGGTAGTTAGTAGGTTCTATATCATTTGGAAATCGGAACCTGCCAGCGATCAATATGTTTTACCCCTTGATATCCAAATAGATTCCACAGAAACCAACAAGAAAGCAGATTTAGCACTATTCCTCAGCAGTAATTTATCAATATGTCATTAGAAGAAAAGGACTATTAATATTACTGTACTACACACTGCTGAAGTCTAGTCTGTAAATTGAGTGTTTCTTTATCATCGTAATATAAATGAAACGCATAATTTGAACTTTTTTTTATTATCATAGACGAAGGTTTTAATCAATCATAGTTGCAAACATATTTTTAATAACTCATTATTATTGATACAAAATTATCACAAAACAAAAGACAACATCCATATGTAGTACAATATATTATTAAATTATAATAATATAATTTAATACTGCACAAACTATTACCTATTATTAAATTATATGATATCATATTTCATTTAAATTATAATAATATAATAAAATACTGCACAAACTATTACCTATTATTAAATTATATGATATCATATTTCATTTAAATTATAATAATATAATTTAATACTGCACAAACTATTACCTATTATTAAATTATATGATATCATATTTCATTTAAATTATAATAATATAATTTAATACTGCACAAACTATTACCTATTATTAAATTATATGATATCATATTTCATTTAAATTATAATAATATAATTTAATACTGCACAAACTATTACCTATTATTAAATTATATGATATCATATTTCATTTAAATTATAATAATATAATAAAATACTGCACAAACTATTACCTATTATTAAATTATATGATATCATATTTCATTTAAATTATAATAATATAATTTAATACTGCACAAACTATTACCTATTATTAAATTATATGATATCATATTTCATTTAAATTATAATAATATAATAAAATACTGCACAAACTATTACCTATTATTAAATTATATGATATCATATTTCATTTAAATTATAATAATATAATTTAATACTGCACAAACTATTACCTATTATTAAATTATATGATATCATATTTCATTTAAATTATAATAATATAATTTAATACTGCACAAACTATTACCTATTATTAAATTATATGATATCATATTTCATTTAAATTATAATAATATAATTTAATACTGCACAAACTATTACCTATTATTAAATTATATGATATCATATTTCATTTAAATTATAATAATATAATTTAATACTGCACAAACTATTACCTATTATTAAATTATATGATATCATATTTCATTTAAATTATAATAATATAATAAAATACTGCACAAACTATTACCTATTATTAAATTATATGATATCATATTTCATTTAAATTATAATAATATAATTTAATACTGCACAAACTATTACCTATTATTAAATTATATGATATCATATTTCATTTAAATTATAATAATATAATTTAATACTGCACAAACTATTACCTATTATTAAATTATATGATATCATATTTCATTTAAATTATAATAATATAATTTAATACTGCACAAACTATTACCTATTATTAAATTATATGATATCATATTTCATTTAAATTATAATAATATAATTTAATACTGCACAAACTATTACCTATTATTAAATTATATGATATCATATTTCATTTAAATTATAATAATATAATTTAATACTGCACAAACTATTACCTATTATTAAATTATATGATATCATATTTCATTTAAATTATAATAATATAATTTAATACTGCACAAACTATTACCTATTATTAAATTATATGATATCATATTTCATTTAAATTATAATAATATAATAAAATACTGCACAAACTATTACCTATTATTAAATTATATGATATCATATTTCATTTAAATTATAATAATATAATTTAATACTGCACAAACTATTACCTATTATTAAATTATATGATATCATATTTCATTTAAATTATAATAATATAATTTAATACTGCACAAACTATTACCTATTATTAAATTATATGATATCATATTTCATTTAAATTATAATAATATAATTTAATACTGCACAAACTATTACCTATTATTAAATTATATGATATCATATTTCATTTAAATTATAATAATATAATAAAATACTGCACAAACTATTACCTATTATTTAAATTCAATATATTTTTCTTTCAGTCATGGTTACGATCAAGATAGGTTCTTACAGTACACCCATTTATGGTGGTGATGCATGCTCTACATTTGGTACGGGACCGGATGGAACATTGCCACCTTAATGTACTACTCTAGTTAGTCAAGTTAGTTTGGTAGTTAGTAGGTTCTATATCTTTGGGAAATCGGAACCTGCCAGCGATCAATATGTTTTACCCCTTGATATCCAAATAGATTCCACAGAAACCAACAAGAAAGCAGATTTAGCACTATTCCTCAGCAGTAATTTATCAATATGTCATTAGAAAAAAAGGACTATTAATATTACTGTACTACACACTGCTGAAGTCTAGTCTGTAAATTGAGTGTTTCTTTATCATCGTAATATAAATGAAACGCATAATTTGAACTTTTTTTTATTATCATAGATGAAGGTTTTAATCAATCATAGTTGCAAACATATTTTTAATAACTCATTATTATTGATACAAAATTATCACAAAACAAAAGACAACATCCATATGTAGTACAATATATTATTAAATTATAATAATATAATAAAATACTGCACAAACTATTACCTATTATTTAAATTATATGATATCATATTTCATTTAAATTATAATAATATAATTTAATACTGCACAAACTATTACCTATTATTTAAATTATATGATATCATATTTCATTTAAATTATAATAATATAATTATCGTACGTTAGTTTGTGTAAATTACGTATTACACAAACGTACATTAAGCACGATTAAACAAATGGAAAAATATCGTGATTTATTGACCATATTACATCCACTTGACAGGTCGCCATTTATCACACCCACTTTAACTCTTAACCGTAACTGATACTTTCCGCTATTCGAACAGCAGTGTAATTAAATGAAATGTCTCTTTTGCAGTAATTGGATCTCACTCAGGCAACCATGAGAGAAACCATTTATTGTCTTACAACCAAAGATACCACCAACCAGAACCTTTGTTCTGGTTGGTAGAGAAGATACATTTCATCTGATGGTAATTCCTGCCAACCATGAATATGCATCCTTTATGAGAAAACAAGATGCGGATGCGATGTTAACCCCTGAGGACTAAAATAAATGCCGCAATTAAATCGTTGGTTTCTTTCACTAACCAGATAAAACATAGCCATGCTAAGCTGCTTATTTAAGTATTTTTGTTTATTTTGTTAAAACGAGATATTTTCTTGGTAAAGCTGGCTCATTGATTTCATGCCAGTTTCTAGCTGTATGACAAATACATTACTATAATACTAGAACTAGAAGACTTTATGACAAGACTTCATGATTATGCTGCAAATTTCTTTTGATAGATCCCTGGCATCCGTCGAGAGTGACCACATATGCCTTGCACTTTGTACGGGCTTTGTAACAGCAGCTCCATCTCTCTTTAAGGCCACAAGTTTGGTTCCTATAAAAATTTATTCCGTCGACCAATAATTTTACTGTGCCTTTGTTTGTTGCAACTCTTTTAACTGAAAAACATTGACAAATATAAATTAAAAGTACAAATGTATAACTAACTGTTAGACCTGATATATAAATTTGTGGGTTTCAGCTTCATTTTATAATATGATCATCGGTGCAGGACAACAATAGAAAATTTAAAAAGGCAACATTGACAACGTTGTAAAACAAGAATTTCGGATCACTCTATAATTTTTTTTCCCGATATATCACTTGACAATTAATTTGGGATTCGAACATAATAAGTTAGGCAAAATTTCAATAATTATTTGAATATTCCTCGTTCTCTGCCGTAAAGAAAAACTATGTTTTTATCTATATTTTATTTCTAAGCCATTATTTTAAAAAATAAAAACATAGGCTTTTAAATAGTTAATTTCGAATCAAAACGTGTCTAGAACTTTTCTGGTTATAGTCAAAGAAACAGATAAAGACTATTTGCTAATTTTTTGAGCCCGAATAATTTGCTGTATCCTATTCCAAATGATTCTATAATACTTATAATGTACAGACGTAGCAGTGAAGGTCTTAGAGAAAATCTCTAAATATATTATTTTACAAAGGCCTAATAAACTAATGTTGGGTATCACTCTTACTAGCCAATTCACTCACATCATGAATATCATCTGACTTTGGCGATGATGTTATGGACCCTTCAGCGCTAGCTGTTTAAATGCTGAAATTTTGACAATTTCAGTCTTTTCGGTGCATTTCGATCTATGCGATGATAAAATTTTTGACATAATTATTACAATACAAATATGTAGAAAACTCTATTACGATATGGAATGAAGTAATAAATTACCTTATGCTACTAAGTAGCAAATTTAAAGCAATAAACAAAACTTGAACAAAATGGGTTAAGCGTGAAACAATAAAACAAATTACGAAAACCTTAATCGTGATTATGCATCAAGTAAGTCTTGACGGGGACTCCTTCGACGGTCATTATAAAGGCCTTGCATTTGGTGCGAGTCTTGGTTGAACACTGCCATCTCGTAGATAACTTCCCCTCAGTTGCTTTGGAGAAACGAAACCTGCCCGCTATCAACATCTGAGTGCCTCTGATCGTATGGATCAATGTAACTGAAAAATAACCACAAGTCGGACAATTATTGACATGCTCAAAAATAATATATTACATCCAAGAAGACCAGGTCCCATTGTTGGTATTTAATTTATGTAAATTAATTTTAAAAAAAACAATTCAATTGTTGCTATTAAATACTATAACTATATTTTATGCTATTTTTCATAATTGATTTCAAATATATATGAAAAGTAGAATAAAGTAACCAGCCAACTGCGCGGATTTCCGGGACTACTCCCAATACTACTAACAGATGGATGAAATAGAAATTCTAAAAATCAATTGTGTGATGTCAAAGGTTCCTTTACTATATTCCAAATGATTTTTAGAATACCTATAATTAATAATTTCAAAAAAGCATTTCAGGAATTATATAACGGGTTTTTTAAAATATAGTATTGTGAAGTTCTCGGAGAAAATCACTAAATATATAATTTTTCATCAACCTAAAAATAAATTACTGTTAGATATTGTCGCCCGTAAATTTCGATCAAGTGCTATAAATATCATACTTGCTACAGACTTTAGTAGTTATAAACCCTTTTCACCTAACACGCTCTATTTAGACATTTCAAGGTATTTTTGATACATTTAATTCTTTTAGATGATGTCATATTTGAGATGATTATTGTAGCAACTCTTTTGAAATGGAGTGAGGCTGGCCCATTCGTCATACGTCTTTAGTCTATAGTCTCAACTGCGCGGAACATTCTTTTTTGTAACTGTTTTATACAACACATTTATCCTATATCTGCAACCCAAGATATCCATCATCCAGATTCATGATGCATATTCGTCGATACCCCTAAAGATTGAGATGGAATGCATAGTTCATAGTTATACATAGTGATGATGGCAAGTGATAGCTAAAGCCCATGGCCATTCATCTAACCTCAACAAAGATTCAAGATGCTTTTGCATTGTCATCCCTGAGGACCGAGATGTAATGTCTCGTTACCTGTAATTGGGTTCTCGGATCACTAGAATCACCAAAAGAAACACATAAGCGTTATGCACCGATCAATTTCTGTTCCAGAAACAAATTGTATATGTTGAAGTAAAAATATATAAAATAATAATAATAAAAAATTTAAGAAAAATATAATGGCCGAGAAAATAACATCAAGAAAAGAAATTAATAAAATTTAATCATGATTATGAATCAAGTAAGTCTTGACCGGAACTCCTTCCACAGTTGTTATAAAGGCCTTACATTTGGTGCGAGTCTTGGTGGAACATTGCCATCTCGTAGTTAACTTTCCCCCAGTTGCTTTGGAGAAACGAAACTTGCCCGCTATCAGCATCTGCGTGCCCCATCTTGTATTGATGAATGTAACTGAAAAATAACCACACGTCGAACAAAATGTCAAACCGCCAACCCGCTCGGAAATAAACTGTTAGTCACTATTCTCTGTCTACTCTATAATTATAAAAGTTTAAATGTTATTACTATACTTTGTAATATCCTACTATATCCTATGTTGTCATACAACATTACACACAATAATACACATATTTTTATACATATTTATTCATTTATAAAAATATTAATTTTTAAAAATAAAATTACTGCGTGAATTTAGGACTAGGAACATTTATTGTGGGACATATCCCACTGTTTCGCATAGTCTACGGCTCGTATCCACAGTGGCTAGGCAGACTTCATATGTCTCCAGATCACGTCATTTTATATATCTCTCAAATATGCTGATAAAAATAGTTATCCTTATTTTATATTTTATCCTAATTAATTTATATTGATATTATATAGTTTCATTTCTTTAACGCTAACTATTAAAAGCTTAAGCTATATATCGGTCTACGGTCCATATATTGCCTTGTTCTGGGTCACCCTACATGCTATACGGGTGGCAGAATATTGAGAAAAAAGAATATGAGTTGCCATCGTCTCGAAAGGAGACGAAAAAGTGTGTATTCACTTTTGAATTTAATCGGTGCTGCCAATACGAATATCAAATATTTCCTCAGGGGACCTCCCTAGAGATTATCTTATAAATCGCTTTTAAAAACGGGCGTCAGGTCATCGGAAATGAAACAAAAAAAATGGAAAACCATAAATACATTTATGTATTACGTAGCTAAGTAGTAAAATATTAGTCAAGTTAAACATTCCTCACGAATAAATACTGAATAAAAGTATTTAACTAATTTATCCACCACCAAAACTAAGTTATATTTAAGTTAGTTACATCTCTGTTAACCCTAACGAAGTTAGTAAACTGACTATACTGAACTAAAACTATATAGGTACTAATAACATTTTAACACTTATTTACTACCCACCCTATCACTGAAACAGGATTGCTTATGAGTAAAGAATGTGAAGTTAACCACATCGTCTCAAGCCTCGGGTGCGTAAGTGGCAACAGTTAAGGAAGCAACGTCTATAGAAAAGCACCGATTCATTATTAACTACAACCGTCCTTTAGAAGTTCCTTTGATGATCTATATTTAAGAAACGTAAAGGTGCTAAATACAAAAATATTTTATTATCAATCCCCGATATGCTTAATTATCCTACTTATCAATAAGTTTTGTATACTTGAACTGCGCAATACTGATGTAGTTAGGTCAGATTTTTCAAGTTAATATTTTTGATTTCTCTATACCATCCTTTCATAAAATTTGCGAAAAAATCCAACCTACGAGAATAACTCAGTATCATTAATATATCTAACGATTAAAAACTTTTTATATACATTATTATAGTTTTACTAACAACAATTCATGAAGACACTTCGATTTATTTCCTCTGGTATAAATTAGAGTCCGCTAATCTAGATCTATAATTAGTCTGTTTGAGTATGCAAAGAAACGATATTTTCCTAGCTACACAATCACTGTAGATTCACGAGATGTACGAGAAGTGTATTAAGAAATTGTAGTTAGAGCTTAGTTAGAATCTATTAGCACTGGTATGCGCCATGGGATCATGGAAACCCCAAACACGCACTATTGCATTGTCCATGGTGTGTAGAGATGCTCTACAGCCAGCTTTAGCTTTCACACAGACCCATCTGATGCGGCTTCCGTATTTGTTGACCCGATTGAACCGGTACTGTCCTATCATGATCACGGGATTCCCGCGTTGCGACTGAGCGAAGACAGGGTTCAAATCTGGAATAACACTTACAATCAGTACCGTATATATAAATATATATCTGCAGTCATAGATCAGACAATGATAAGTACATTTTTGCTTAGTATGTCTTATTAATATAGGTATAATCGCCAAAAGTTCAAATATAAAGTTATCATAATCTGATTACTAATTTGTACAACAGTAATATTTTGCATATAGTTATCCTGATCCTGATATGACCAAATGAAATAGCATTTTTTGGCGATTATACCTATATTAATAAGTCATACTGAGCAAAAATGTACTTATCATTGTCTGATCTATGACTACAGATATATTATATACATATACATATATATATATATATATATATATACATATAATACTTCGAATAAAATTCGTTAATATATACGTTTAAATGCAACAAAACCATAAAATAGATGTGAAGACTTTATTCATGACTAAAAATTACAACTCTACGACCTAACAATCTAGTACATTCATCTAGTCTGCCTAATTTGCAGGTATCTTAACTTAAGTAACCTCAAACATTGTTACAAAAACGTGGATCTACTTATAACATTGTGAATAATATTTAACTTGAAAATATTAATGATTTTAAAGAAATACAAATCACTTTTGTGACTTCTTAGTTCATGTGTTATGCTTTTTAAACATACAACTCGTCTTCTTTTGTCTTTAAATCAGTCCCATTAAAAGTACATAATTGTTGAATACAAATTTTAAGTAAAAGAGTACATAACACAGTTTTGTATGATGAGATTGATTAAATAATACACTCTGTGTTATGTACTATAATAATTAACTATGAGCACTATCTATAAATATATGTAACGCAATGCAAAAACACACAAACACAAACATACTATAATGAGATACAACCCATTTAAATAAGAGAAATGACTCTTCTAACTTAATAAGTATTCTTACTTCGAAACAAGCAAGAAAGCTTCACAATAAATTAACCTATATGCTCCCAATTATCTATAAGCAATAAGTATAACTCCTTCAGTAGACACTCAAAACTTTTTTTAAACTTCAAATGGATTTTTTTTTAATCATAATTATCTAAATCGTACTCTAAAGCTGTCAAATCTGCACAGATTGTAACAAACAGAATCTAGCATATAATTCACACACTATGCAATACTTTCACATTGTACTATGGATTTACTTGTCATGTAAAAACCGTATTTAAAACTTGTATAAAATTATTAATTAATATATATTTTTTTGTCTTTATCGTGCTTACAATTAAACGCAAACTACATCCCGTACTTCGAAAAAAAATTGTTTATTGGTGTATTTGTGATAGGTACATGCTACAACGCTAAAAAGTCGACCCAATCGGGAAACGACCTAAAAAAGCGACTTAGATTTGTCTTTTTCGCTTGGGGATGAAAGAAACCACAGAATCTATTAATAATAACATCCCGTTTTAGTCCGTAATGGTATCACATCGCGTCTACCGTTTGATTCCTTATCAAGGATACATGTTGGTATGGATATCGGTGAGATAATATGAATCATTCGTAAAGGTGAAAAGTATATCCCTCTGCTACAATATCTTTATATTAAATTGTCATTCAATTAAGTTGTACGGTACGGGCTACAGTTATTATCTATTACTTTTATATATAATATACATCGTATATATATAAAACTAGTATTCTAATATAGATCTAGATATACTATATCAAACGTGCTAAAACTTTCTTTATGTAGGCTGCAAAATTCTTATAATGAAGCATTGTCTTTTTTTATATATCAGAGGTGACAATCGAGTTTACTGTTCACATGATTGTAAGAGATCACTGCGGCCCATATTATTTACACCCAACCTTAACAAAGATTTTAGATGCATATTTGTTTTCACTCCTGACAAGAGAGATGAAAACACTCATTAGCTGTAATTGGATCTCCGGATCCCGTCACTCACTATACGAAAGACAAAAGCGTTATACTGCTATTCCATGATATTATACCGTGGCGTGGTCTTTCCCCGGTCGAACCGACCGATGCATACTGCAGCAAGTAACCAGCAACAACCTGGCTTCACCACTATAAGTTTCCCTACATGAAAAGGTGATTTTTAATGGTTGTGCTTGCCGAGAGTCTTCACAATAACATTATCAACGGTAGTGATGGCAGCGGTGCAGCCGTATTTCTTCTTGATGCAGGTCCAACGCACCTTTGAGCCCCAACAAGCGTGTTTGTTGAATCGCCAGTCCCCTATCTGCACGATGAGATTCCCTCGTTGCGACAATCCGAACTTTGGCTCTGAAACCAAATAATGCCTTACATTTCTGACCCTAAACATTGTATCGATTACAACTAAAATGCTTTATTTAATACTTATAACTAAACACTGAAGAATATTTAAATACTGATTCAATACTTTTTTAGTAAAGCAGCTTTGGCTCTCCAAATACTTTTTACTTTTATGCGTGTACTATTCCTAGAAAGACATTCGCTTTGGGCATTATAAATATATTATACCTAGACCACAGACTATAGCCAACATATATAAACTAAGATTATTTAAATCTTTCGCAGATACAATAATATATTAGACGTAACGATTTTGAACCTGTTTACTTATATGTTATCTTAATTTTTTATTACTTCGATAATACAATGAATTCATGAAGGACTTAAAATAAAAATCGTACGTTCTCTAAATCTTTATTCTGACTAATAAGGAAATTTTATTTATAAATATAACACGTTACAACATGATTAAAACTGTAAGGAATGAAAAAAAAATATACATTTGCATACTTCAAACACAAATAGCATTCATTAAAACTAAATCATAAAGCACATTCACACATACAAATTCTATTACTCCAAAAATTCTAACTTCAATAAAATATATACTTATATTTATAACATTCGATGCCACTGTGTTAATAGATTACTAAAGATAATATTATTGAAAATTTTATATATATATCTATATATATATATATATATTAAGAATTATATACAACGTTGAATTGCCCCGCCCTACATATATGTATGTATATATTTTCCATTTAAACTTATTTAACTTTCCGTTAAACTATTTTAACATTAAATCTTACTATAACAAATAATAGAGACGAACTAAACTGTGATTACACGTTCGGTCTTCACCTCTGTATCTTTATAAAATAGTCATCAAACAAGTATAGTAAGATATCATATAAGAAATCGCTAAACACTTCACTGTTTTTATTTTATTTTTTATAATATTAGTAATGACATACTAGGCATACAGTACACCTGATGGCAAGTGATAGCTAAAACTCATGTCCAGTCCTCCATCCTCAAAAGCTTTTGCATTACGAGGACCGAGATGGAATGTCTCGTTACCTGTAATTGGGTCCCCAGATCAACACTCGACATACGAAACACAACACGTTAGACTGCTATTTCAAGCTGGTATTCTGTCAGGTCGTGGACCTTCCCCGGCCAAGCCGACCCGTTTTCATATTATTGCAGCTAGAAATTAGTTACAGGGTGGCTTTAAGATTGTTAAACTTATAACTTGTAACTTAAAGCTGTCTCCTCCTAGTCCAGTATCAGTCCGATCAAGGTTTAAAGGTAATGCCAATCATTGTGTTTCAAGATGATGCCCTCCGTTCATACGGTCACCGGTTGGACCTGCTCAACCGACAGGAAGAGAGCACTAAAAGAAAAAAAAAACTAAACTCCCTCCAAACCAATTATAATATAGCCGCTAAACAAGTAGATTAAAAAATAAGTCACTAAAGACCCTAATAACTTCATCGTAGACTAACAAATGTCTACGTACTCTACGTTGGCTTAATCCTCGTAGAACTTAGACTTAATGATTATGCCAACCATTGAGTTTCATGAGACGGTTGTCGACGGTCACAGCAACGCATCGGCAACCAGAACTCTTCCTAGCGGTGCACTCCCACCAGGTCTTCATGCGACGGGTCAGTTTCTTAATGAACCGGTAGTTGCCCCACGATATGGTGGGGTTGCCGAATTTCGTCATTTCAAATTTTAGAGCACTTGTGATCCCTGTAATTGAAGACAACACTTTTAGAAAACTGAATTTATATGACTACCTAAATAATTCCTAACTAAATAATATTATCTCACACTGAAAACTAAATGTTATTAAAATTGTATATCTATTAAGTGATTTTTAAGGTGATAGTTACTTAATTATAACATGCTGACAGGTTTTTGGCTTAAATTTATAACGAACTTATGTTAAAAAAAATCAACTTTTATGCATTTTTTTTACTTTATCCAACAAAAAACAATATATAATGTTCTAGTTTTAAAAATACAAGATTGTTCATCGCAAAATATAAGACAGTTAAAAAATAAGAAAACATTTGGTGTTCGCAGTGGAAACACGTGTCAACCATTCTAGCGTTAACGTCCTGCTCAGCGACGGCGAAGATCATGCCTTGATGCTCATGCACCAAAATGTTAAGCCCTTATACTTCATCAGTTTGAATCGATATCCATACATCACCAGCACCTGATTACCATGCTTGCCGAGACCGTAGTAATAAACAATCGATCTATCCCCTAAAATGTTTTTATGGTATTTATTAACGAGATTTTCCTTTTCTTTACAGTAGATTAACACAATACAACGATGGAAATCAAATACTTAAAATTATATTAAATAACGATGCTTAATATTTTTATTTATCTAGGTATATGTTATATTTTTCTAAATGATATATTTATCAAGGTATACTATATAAAAGAAAATTTTAATCAAGGTATACTATATTAAAAAAATATCCTCGTATTAACGATTATTATTATTCGACGATGATTCAAGATACGAAATTATATATACGGAATTGTCACTGTTAAGTTCTAGATGAAAAGCCACATCATCATCGTCATCTCAGTCCACCATTAGTCAAATAATAAACGGCCACAAAGCACGATGCTGTGCCAACTGCACCCATCGACTTCCCGAAAACTTGAATAGATCGTTACTCCTATGTCCAAATAATTGCGTGTCGTATATCTTTAACTCTTAAACGGACCATGGTAAAATTAAAATTATCTTAAATCTATCCTTAAAAATCTAATAAAAATCTTACATTGATATTATCGTCATGTCAAAATCGCAGTCGGTCTAAGACTTCAACTAGTTCGTAGCTTCTGCGTAGCTATTACCAAAAATACATTTACTTCTACACCAGCCTATTACAAACAAACGAAGGAAATAGACTTCTCCTTACTTAAGAAGATTTGCCGCAGTCTTGCCACGATTAAATGCCAAATGCCAATAGAAAAGAAATCGCTATGCGAGACCCTCGACCTTCCAAATATACTGCTAATTCCCATAAGGATATGGATCAAGTGTTGAGGCGGTTCTGGTTTTTCCTCAGTTGCCTTTTACAATGCCCATAAAGACCACATAGGATGAAGGATTCTCTTAAGCTACCACCACAGGCGGAACATACCTTTATGTTGAATGAGTTAGATGATTTTTTCAATGATCTAAAATTTTTCTTTACCATCCCCAAATTTTGAATGATAGTGCCATATTTACTAAATATTGTAAAAACACATAAAACAATAATCAGCTTTTTAAAAAGTATAAATGAAATCGACGTTAATACACTATTATTAAATATGGAGCTTATAGATACGAGTATATACGAAAGCTGCAAAATTATTTCAACCCAGACGTAATAAAACAACAAAACCAAAGTCTTTTACGTCAAAATATTATTTTATTATTATTGTACTAAAACAAATCGGCATGGTTGTGCGTGTTCCTGGTGTAAACGATTTTGTCGCCAATGGTGTTAACTCGCGCGATGCAGGCAGCCTTGTTACACTTCCAGGAGATCCTTTCGCCGTTCTGGTAGTTCCTCGAGTATCTCATGCCTCTGTACACGAGCATGGTGGTACCTTTGGAGGTACGTATGAACGCCGCAACTGAAATTAAATCTAAAATTACGCAAATGAAATGAAACAAGTTGATTAACAGTGGTCGAACCACGCTCCGGCTTCATTGTAGCCGCAGCATGAATGAGTTGAGTGCAAGGAAACGGAAACCCAATTACTGGTAGTTAGGCATTCCTTCCTAGTTCTCAAGGGCATCAACGCTGTTTACCATGACTCTGTTCAAGTTAGTATAAGGGCCTGGGCGTGTTGTACGCACCCCGTGTACTTTAACTGCATTTTCTGCATTCCTTAGCCTAGGGAAGGGGATGACGACTGAGTGCATCTACGTTTGCGCAGTTGATTTCGTCTGGTATTCTTATTTTATCTTATGTTATCGTAATCTGTATTATTATCTTACGTAGGGTTAAAAGAGCACATAATTCACCAAATAATAAGTAATTCCTGCTTCCATTGCATCTATATATAATATAATTATTTATGTTAATTTAAAAAGTTACAGTCAAGATTTATTGTAAAACTTTTGTAGTTACAACATGGGAGAGGGCACTGATTCCTGAGATACAGGTTTCATTCCTAGTTCAGGAGTTAGAGACTTCATGCAATTGTTATATGATTTATTAATAAAGTATTATTATTAAAAAAAAATCAAGACGCAAATGCATTGACCCTCTCAATACTAAGATGCCTTGTTACGAATAGGGTCGTTGGTTTCTTTCACTCGTCATAATAATTACAACACAAAGCTGCCTTTTACACAATTAGTCTAAGAGAGCGTGGGCCACGCCTCCAGCGTCAACTTGTAAAGTGTTTATGAAATATAAAATAATTATTGCCATCTCAACTATATTTTTATTGTACATTGTATGAATTGCAAATTTAAGTCGCATAGATACAGAATGCACAAATATAGTTAAATTGCCACAAAAAGTAATTATTACACAACAAAAAGAAACGCACTCGCAATCCCTTTTGTAAACACATAAAAAGCACAAATGACATTATATTCAAAGCATACAGGCTATTGTGGACAATAAAAGTATTTTTTTAAAATCAAAAAAAAAATACCGTATGACCACATTTCAATCAAAATCGTAAATAAAATTAAAGATTCTAAAATAATACGACACCAATTATTTCGTTACCTTTATTATAATCTACTGCGAACAACAGAAGCTATGTGAAAGTCCAAATAAATTATCAAAAGATATATAAATTGTATATTACTAGCAACCCGATTCGGCTGAACCAGCTTCAATAAAACTAACTGAACAAGCAGTTTACATAATTCATATTACATATTAGTGTAATGATGTCTATCATACGCGAAAGCGATGCGACGCGTCTACTCTATCTTGCGTACTCTGTGAAAAATGTGCATGTGTCTAAATCATTTAAAATATCTAGCCAATTGATGTTTTTTATCAAAACTTTGTTTACGTAAGCCTTTAGAATTAATTGACACCGCTACGCGTCTCGCCACACTCCATGTGGCTTGGGTGAAGAAAGACACTCAAGGAGCGCCTCGAGTATTTGACACGCACGTTCATGTTGAATTCAAGCGAACGTAAGCATGTGGGACATATTAGCACATACAGGGGCAGAGCAGATAGATATTGTTAAAGATATTAAAATATACATTAGTTACGCAATATATAATATATATGCGTGTTTTTGATAAATATCTTTCTGTCTTGTTTGTTTTTTTTTTTTTATTTGTTGTTGTTCTTAAATGTCTTTACCTATGAAATTGCCGTTTGGTATAAAATAAGTTAAAGTACTTTTTTTTTAACTTTTTTATTTCTGTAATTCAAAGTAATCACCCATGTAATCGATGCGTCTTTGCCAACGCAATGGTAGTTTATTGATGCCATTCTTGTAAAAATCGGCTGGACGGAAGGCAACAAACTCTTCAAAGGCATCTTGTACCGCCTCTCGGGAATTGATTTTTTTTCCCGCTAAAAAGTTGTCCTAATTTTGGAAAAAGTAATAGTCGGTGGGTGCAAGGTCTAATGAGTACGGTGGATGAGAGAGAGCTTCCAACCCCAACTCTTGCAGCTTGGAGACTGTCTGTTGTGCAGTATGGGGTCGCGCTTTATCGTGTAGGAGCAGCAGGGAAGACCGATTGACCAAAGCTGGTTGTAGATGTACGAGCTTCTCCATCATTGTTGTCTTCACAGTACACATCTGCAGTAATGCTCATGCCGTTTGGTAAAAAACTGTGATCACACCGGCACTAGACCACCAAACAGTGAACTTTCTAGGTCATTTTTCGTTTAGGGCGTTACTTAGGTGCTAGGATCTAACCAACTTGCTAAGCGCTTTCGATTGTCGAACAGAATCCACTTTTCGTCGCACGTAACTATTCAGTTTAAAATTCTTTCATTTCTATGCCTGTTGAGCAGCGTGAGGCAGGTCTCAACGAGTAAGTTGCGCTATCAAGTTATTTGGCCTTGCCAATTTGTTGCAAATGGACCAATATTGTTTTGATGTTAACAACAAAAGCTGCTGCTAGCTCGGCTGCAGATTGCGTATGATCAGCTTCCACAATCGCCTTTAATTCATCATTGTTGACCAAAACGTCCGGACGACCACGAGGTTCATTTTTCAAATCAAAATTTCCAGAACGGAACCGGGCAAACCAATAACGGTTTGTGCGTTCGTTTGTAAAGTTCTCTCCGTAAACGTCGTTGATGTTACGTGCCGTTTGTGCCGTGTTGATGTCACGACGGAACTCAAATTCCATAATTACTCATATTGCATAATTATTATGACGAATAATCAATAAACCAAAGGCTGAATTTGTAAAAAGAATGTCATGTTTTTAAAACAAAGTTAAATTGAATTTAGAATTCACAGCCAATTAAAACTTTTTTTTAGTTTGAAATGGCCAATACTGAAGAACGGCAATTTCATAGGTAAAGACCTAATATTTTAAAGAAAACATTAATTTGATTTTTATTACATTTACATATACATTTTGATCAACTTCTAAACACCATCTTACATCATTGGAACATGTTCCGCTTCATGTAGTAAAGCAAATCTTTATAATATTCCACGAAAGCTGATAATGACGTCATTGCAGCTTCAAGTATTTTTTTTATAGTAAAGTAAATACTAAGTAATTGTCGTTTTATTATCGCTACTTTTCCTATACTAAACAAAAAACGCCGCACACATGTTTCGTGGTACTGGTAGTAACACGACACGTTGTATGAAGATATACATTTATATTATTAAGATATAATTTAAAAGATAAATATTTCTATTAAATTATTTATTATATATTATAATTTTTATTTTATGTTTGTAATGTAAAATGGGACGTCCAATCACGTCCATTAGTAGAGGTATAGAGTACTCAAAACATGAAAAGTTGCATCTCTTAATGATTATGATTATTTTCATAGCGTACAATAGTATGGTCGATGGTGCTGACCCTTGCTCGACAGCCTCGTGGCTGTCTAGTGCATCTCCAATTCACCTTCGGACCAAAGGTCGAACTCTCACAGTAGCGTCGTAAGCCGATACATAACTGTGGTTTACCCATTCGTGACGTACAGAACCGGGGAGTATCTGTAATCGAAAAACAGGTAAAATTTCATTGTAAGTCTTCAGAATTATGTTATGTTGAATTATGGTTGTCGTTGAAAGAAATAACAGTCAATACACTACTAAAATCAAATACTTAAAAATTGTTAAGGAAGGTTAACTGTTATATCTGTTAGAGTACACTTATAGCTTTAACTATATATATATATATATATATATATATATATATATATATATATATATATATATATATATATATATATATATATATGTATATATATATCTATATATACATTTATATATATATATATATGTATATATATATATATAGTAGTTAAAGTTACACGGTAAGTCGTAATCATGAGCACACAGAACGACTCACTACATCCCCATCCCTAATCCGATGTAATGCGTGTGAAATAAAATCAGTACATGGTTAAGATTCAATGTTATAGACACAATACATATATACTACACACGCAAACTCGAAAACAGGCAGACAGGAAATATTCTTCCTCATCTGGAAATCGAAACCCAAGACGTAATACGGGATGTATTTATAACGCCTGATAAAATAAATGCGGTCATCTAAACAAATTAATGAATAAAATAACACCAGCAATAACGACAATTTTATTTTAAACAGTGACGAATGGAAGACAGCTCAAAATAATTGATAAGGTTCTCTATTTATCGGATGATTGTGTTTATTTCCAATCCGCACGATATACCCTCGAAACGTAACGACGCGCGCATTGCATGCAACCTTATTGCACTTCCAGGAAACCTTCTCCCCATTTTCGTAGTTCTTGTATAGTCTCACACCCTTGTATTGTAAGACTTTATGTCCTTTTGATGTTAATAAGAATTGTGCAACTGCAAACGAAAAGTTTGTGATGAGTCTTTTGACCATTTAAACAAAACTATTGTTTCGAACCAAAACCTTCATTTATAACAGATAAAGAAAATAAGCGCACACATTGTTCCAGCTTAATTATATACAATCTCAAGCAAACTTAATTCGTGGTTCACTATTTGGTAGTTAAGCATTAAATAGTAGAAGCACATAGCAAGCGTTAATCATCCGGTTGTATTGTTTTAATACTGTAAATCTTAGCTAGAATTTAAGCGCAGTCCCATCGAATTCGATGTGCCAACGCAGTATTAGATGGTAAAGCAAATTACTTTTTACAGCGGTAGAGCTACACTGCAGTTTGTTTCTAGCTGCAGATTTAATGGATCAGCACGACCGGGGTGGGACCACGCCGTCGCAGAATAGCGCTGCTGTGTTGTCTGGTGAGTGTAGGGATCCGTAGACAAGGCGTCTGCGTTATGACTCCTTGTCAAGGATGAATGTAGATGTCATGGGCCGCAGGAATCACTGGCTATCATGTGAACTGTTATCTAGTTTGTTACTCTCACTGTAAAAAAAAAACCTTAATAACACGGTCCCTTTTTCAGTGGGAAATAATCAATAGGTAAGAACGGGTTATGACTACTCGCCACGTAATAAACATTGCCACGAGGACGCTTTCGCAATCTTCCACCGTCGTACCAGCAGGGCTGTCGAATGAAAGATAATGCGGTAATCTAAGTAATAGGATACGAGGGGGAGGAATTCTCTTATCTAGGCAAATTCTTCCGAAGACACCCATTATTATCAGACAGAAAAACTGAAACAGGTTAATAATTCCAATCCTTCGCTGTAAACTTTTAATATATATGACAATTATTGTGCCAATCTTATCTTCATGGTCCCAGGGTCGCGATCGACCTGCAGGAATCTGCTCGTACCCCACACTTTCAACCAAAATTTGGATTAAAAAATATAAAGACGTGTAATCCAATTTGACTCTATATCCACCACATGAATTAACTAACCTTTTTTTGTTGTCAAGGTTGATACAGAGATAGGGATGCGAAAACCAAGTCCGAATCAGTGGCGTTGCAATAAGTCATTAGTTAGTAGCCATCATAAGTTCTTAGACAATTCTCAATCAAAAGCAACTGACCAAGCCGAGGTTCACCCCTCTCGCACCCTTCGAGTCAGACGCTCTCGCGGAACAAGGTAGCGTTCAAGCAGACGCAATTATTTTTTATTGAATTTTTATTTTAGCAATGATCGGCTGAAATGACTATCGGTGATTTATTTTTTATAAAACTAAGTGTGACAAACGAGCACATAGGTTGCCGTATGTTATTGATGTCTTTGACCTACAGTCAAAGTCAAGTCTAACTTAAATATGATTCGAAATGAACATGCGTTGACATCCCTGATACTCGGCCATCACAAAGCAACTAGATCCCCAGGTTCCTATTCACACCAAAAAGGAACACAGCATCTTTATGCTAACATATCACGCTGATATTCTGTAAAGGCGTGGTTCTGCACACCAACAACAACCCCAGCAAACAAACTATTTGAAGCGTCAATAGCCTAATGGTTTAGGGTACGGTCTGTAAAACTTAAGGTCGTAGGTTTGAATCCGAAATATCGACAATTGTCGTGAACTGAACGTCCTAGCACAAGCATTTTCAGTTTAGCTAGAGTGATAGAATATTATTAATGTAATTAACATTGCTAATTTTCTTTAAGAAAAAAAACTGCAATGTTACAAACAAGTTGCAGTGTGACTACCACTCCGAACCAAGCCAGCTCGACGATCTTAAGACGTTGGTATACAAATAAAAAATACCTAATCACTTTAAGCAGAGTGTAATTCATAATATATTGCGATCTATATCAAACAATAAAGTAAATATGTACAAACAATGTTAAAAATAACGTATATAAGTAGAAGATTCAGCTTAAGTAACAAATATAATAAGGCCCATAATTTATTAAAAATATCACCGAATTACGTATCGTGTCGAAATATCACTGAAAGCTATGCCTAGACTTAATTAGTGCCGCTCCCTCAGTACTCATAAGGATAGATATCTGGAGATCAATAAACAATTTTAACTTTTAGAGTTATACATCAAAATTTAAACGCAACAATCTTAAACCAATAAATGTAATGAACATATATATTTTTTTCTGATCGTGCTTCGCCGAATTTTTTTAACTTAAATATTATATATTATATTTACCTAGCGGAGCCTTAACTTTACATTTATTGGTTTTAGTTTTTAACTATAACAATTCATAAAGACGATTAGAGCTAGGGGTCCTTTTTGGCATCGGAAGTAGGAAGACGATGCCAGAGATCTGTTTTGGGCATAATTCTAGGAAAATTGAGCGCGTGTAAGGCAAGGGAAGCGGCACGAGGCGATATGATGGGGGAGGGGAGGTTTGGTATGGGGTGATTGGGTGGACGAAGTTGGACGAAAGCACCGTTACCACAACGGGCGTGGGACGGTGGTGCGTGGTTGTGCTCGTCTCCTGAGGCTACAAGCTTGCCCGCCATCAGCCGCACCCTCGCCCTGCAGCCCATGTGCTTCGAGGAGCAGTAGAAGAAACGCCCTCCGACTTGGGAGTACGTGAAGCCGCGTAATACTAAAATGTATTTCCCTTTCTCCGTCGGGATGAACTGCACGTCTGCAATGCCGAATTTTGTTAATATCGCATCCAGAATATATATCTTTACATATATAACTTTTAATATTGTTAACATGAACAAACAAACATAATATGACAACATATAATTTTATTATATACAATCGAAACACAGATCACTAATAATATTTGTAAGTGTCCTACAGTCCACAAATAATTTCTTCCTATAAACAAGGCCTATGGCCAGCATTGGGATCTACATACGTTGTTGCCATCCTATTCCACTTTTCAACAATCCCAAACCAGCAACAATAGATTTTAGAAAAGACGATAAATTTTAACTTTTTCAGCAATATTGGTAACATAGTTGAAGTAATAGTTGTATATCATTGACGTGTTCAGCAACAAAGACAATAAAAGAAATGGAGAAAAAACTTTGATTTGTACGACAGGATAAGGTTTTAAGACCATAAAACACAAAAATGTTCAAAATAAAGCGTGTAATTGGTATAAAATGCAAATTAAAATATCAGCAAAAAATAATGTGTAAATATCAAAACTAAATCGAAAATCTAGAACTAAAAAAAATATACAGATCGAGTTTCACAGGTTAATACTGGATCGATTAACTTAACTTACGTACCCAATTCGATTCCGGGACCAAATTTATTGATTTTTTTAATTCAAATGTCGATCTAAACTTTAAAGTACGAGCCATCTCTAAACACATATTTGGGAGGGGGATGTATATGAGATGTGTTAACTTTGAAGATGGTGCCGTCTGGACGTCTCCGGACCCGTGCGGCGCAACCCTGAGCTTTGGAGGAGCATAACCAGTGGGCGCTATAATTAATTTGAGAGTATGTATACCCGTCAATCATTAAAAGAAACTTCTTTCCGCTGCGTGTTGGTATCATTATTGCTTCCTCATCTGCAATGTATAACAACTATTAGACATGTATAAAATATCCGATATATGGGTTTACTGCTAGATCATAAATATGTAAATAAAGAAAAAAAAATTATTTAAAATTACTCAAAACAAAACCCGTCAAGATTTGTAAAGCGATACTCAAAGGGCATAAGGGGTAAATAATTAAAAATGAATGAATTTTTGTTATATTGGAATTTATGTTAGTTAATTATAATAAAATGTATATATTAATTATGAACATAAGAAAAAAACTCTGTTATTTATTTATTATGTGCCCTAATGCATCATCTCCTCTTCATGTCGTCTTGATATTACTTATTACACAATAACAAATAATTACTTATTAATATTATTACATAGTGCCTTACGTTGTTTAAGAACAAGAAAATTTCTTATTCTAAACACTATTTATAAATAATTGTATTATAATGACGTGATAAAGTCTGCACACGTAGTTAATTATCTTAAGATCTAAGCTTAAAAGTTACAGAGAAAGATACTTTCGAATCGGAAAAGGACTATGCCGTCACACTTATTCTGAGTGTAGGGAAACGTGGGGCCAATTTCTGGTAACGAGGAATTCCATCGTAGTCTTTTTTTGTAATATTAAGTACTATAAATGAGCACACAGTTCACCTGATATTAGGTGATGACGGTGGCCTGATGAATGGGCTATAGCCATTCATTGTATATGCAAACTATACAGAATTACAGCATACCTATCTCTGAACACCGAGATAAAATCCCTCCGGATCCCTACACTCATCGTAGAAAACACCGTAGCTTTCCACGCTGGTTGAGGTGCTTTGCTCTTCCTCAGTTGAGGCGCGCCATTTATTTCGCATACTCTTCCACTAGTAAAAACTCGCCGATGACAGTTTATGTGCTAATTTTATCCTTGTTGAGGATTGATATACGTGGCCAACACAGACATCACTGGCAATTGGTAAACCTTGGCCATTACATAAAAAAAATAAAAAAACATTCTATCTTTCTAAAAAAAACTATAACAGGTGATGTTGTTGCATAGTTAGATGACCACGAGGCGGGGTGGAAACATCGTCACGTTTCGTGATTAGTTAAAGTTGTCTTAAACGCTCGTAGTCTCCGTGTGTCAAGGACACATTCGTGATTTTGCCATAAGCCAATGATACATAAAATTTAAACTTAAACTTACTTTCTTTTACTGAAGACATAATGCTATATGATATACATTAGTATTCTATATGTATGTTTTTTATTTAGATTGCATATGTCTAGAATAAGCAAACAACAAATACTTATTTCATATATCAGGTACACAGAGTAAAAGTTGTTTAAATCGTATTATGATTAAATTAAAGCAAAATAATTAATATAAGAGTAATCACTGTTAATGATTTTTTTTTTATATGATTCTAGACGAAACAAATAAGCACACAGTTCAGCCGATCGTAGGTGATAACCTCGATGTATAAATACACCTACATCCATCCTTAACGAGGATTCAAGATGGACATCTGAGGGCTGAGATGGTCTGATGGTGAATATCTATAGTCGAAGCATTATGAACTGAGGCTTCGGGTCATAAATCATATTTATCTGTCTGGCTCACTCACACTTACAGGTCTTATGGAGAGGTGTAGTGATGTGCGTAAGAATTGTAGAGGTGCATATCGATAACGGGATAGGTACGATCGATATGCTAAATTATGTTAAGTATTAATAGGAATAATTTTTCGCTATCTGAAAATATTTTTTCAAAACCACGTTAGAAAATAAATTCTCCATTGTGCGTATTGCGTAACGAAGCGTAAGTAATGAAATGAGTGTAATAACAAAAAATCTTATATTTATAGAAAAACAACAACTCTAACTCGTCACTACCAATCAGGAGTCAGAGTGCTAATGAAGGTCACGATGACGCATCGACCCCGCGTGCGCAGGTAGCTCAGTATCGATAACGGGTTGCATTGCGTGCACATTCCTACCGTCAGTGACATTTATTGCCCGACGACTCAGTTTAAAATGCGTCGACTATAGTTACAAGGACCCTTTTCTTCTTTTGCACTAACTAATACTACTCCATACTAACTCAGCATGAGATTCTGCTATTTAAACCTTATATTCTGTGACAGCGTGGTCTTTCCACATTCGAGCCAACGCTAGTATGCTTTACGTAAAACTAGCTGTAGACGTTCTACAGTAAGGGCCTTCAGGTAAAGACCCTTCAGGGTTTTTTTTTTATTGAATAGGTGGCAAACGAGCAAGCAGCTCACCCGATCGTAAGTGATTACCGCCGCCCGTGGACATCCGCAACACCAAAGGAAAAGCGTTGCCGGCCTTTAAGAAAGGTATTATCCCTTATTATCCAGCTTTAACGTATGTATCGTGGCTAGCTACCAGTGTGTTTGGCATTCCTTTTATCTTTATTATTATTTTTAAGGAGATTAATATATAATATGTAATTGGCCGAAATTTAAATGAATTTATCCGTGAATACTTAAAACGTTATTAAAATAACAAGCATCACATTAGGGGAAGCACTTGTCTTGAAAAAAGGATTTCGCAAGATATTTTCCTTCACCATCGAGTATTTGATATTTCATTGGTGACGGAACCGAAAAACAGAACTTTTAATTGGGACGTCCAAGTCATCACTTACAATCAAGTAAACTGTTGAAGATTAACAATGACGTGAAGACGTCAACCGGGGTGTTCCTCCCGTGACAATGGGTGTTGTACAACACAAACGTAACGTTCGGAATTAAGAAAATGCGATAATATTCGTTGAAATTAATTTATTCAATTATTATAGCAGATTTGTTAAGAACAGCTAGTCAAGCTACACTAAGAGGACTATTTAAATGCTGTTAAGAGGTTATGGTTTTGGAAGCGGTGAGTCTATGCTCCAGGTTGTATCTAAAAGCAGCTTTAGACAGTACCGAAAACTCACACGCCCTCACAGAATGAGTACCAGCATGAAATAGCCAGCATAACACTGCTGTGTTTTGTATGGTGAGTGTAGGGATCCGGAGAACCAGTTGCAGGTAATGAAGTATTTTACTCCCTCCTCATGGTTGACAACGCATGTCCAACTTGAACTTATTCCGACGATGGATTAACTGTTTATGGTACTTGACACCATGGGTGACCAATTTTTTGTATATAAGATCTACTTTTTATCTTAAGTGTGAAAGTTATCTTAAAAGTGCTCGACTATCATAGGCGTAGTCTAAGGGGGAAGAAGGGGTGTGAAATGCATATTATATTTATACACTGCATAGGGTGCATTCCATAGAGGTATGGAATGCACCCCATGCAGTGTGCCAACACGTCCATTTACTACCGGTCTATCTGTCCGGTAGTAAATGGACTTGTTGGCCACCCCTGCTGTACATGATATGTGTGCTCGTTTGTCACCCTTAGTTTCATAAAAAATAGTAACGATCATCATTATACTTTGAAATAAGCGCCGTCCTTGATAACATACTTCGGTGGGGGGTGTGCATGCTTGGCGTTCATCTTGAATATGGTGCCATCTAGTAGCCGCTGCACCCTTGCGTTGCAGCCTTGCGCCTTTGACGAGCACAACCAATGAGTGCTGTAGTGTACTTGGGAATATGTGTATCCATCCAGCATCAGAAGAAATTTCTTTCCACTTCTAGTCGGTATCATAACGACGTTATCTCCTATAAATTAACGATAATAAGTTAATTAAATAAATATATTATATATGGGGCCGATAGATTCAGGCGGCTCGGGAACGTGCTTCGTGGCAGTCTGCGGTGGAGACCTTCAGTGATGAGGAGAGATGATTATGTAAATATACTGACGGGTTTAATTTTGGACCTTTACTAATTATGGTCAGATCACCATTTATTCGATGTTCAATAAAAAAAGAAACAGTATTTACAAAAACAAAAATATTTACAGTGTAGAGCTACACTTTTTTGCTTTGCCGCCTATCCTATATAAAAAAAATATATTGGTCCATCCTGGTATTATCTGGTCACTAACATAAAATATAAGTAAGAATATAGTACCATCATCATTGTATCGACGTGTTGCCTGAATTAGTATAAAGTCTGCGACTCTATAGGTCATAAGTTCGCCGTCTAGCTCATGCAATTAAAACTAGTGCTGGTATTATAATATTCTATATAAATTAAAAACAGTATAAATTTATAATAGTATCGGCCATCGACCAATTGTGACTGTTAAGTGAAGAAATTTAACTGTTATTTTTTATTTACATAGTCGTTTGCATTTGACACTGAACGTGTCATAGCTAATACGATACTCGTATAATCATTACCGTGACCAAAATGATTTCATTCTATTGGTAAAAGCGTAAAAATCATATATTATGTGTTCACTTTATTATAAGCACAACATACGTATTACTTTTACTTATGTACTTTATGTATGTTATTTTAGGTATATAATAGTAATTAGTTTTAGGCGTGAAATAGCAGCATAACGATGTTGTGTTTCGTCTGCTGAATGTAGGGATCCGGAGACCCTTATATTACTAGTGTAAATTCCATCTTTGTCCTCAAGGGTGATTACGCATCTGCATTGTGATTCTTTGTCAAGGATGAATGTAGACTCACTTTTAATCAGGTGAACTGTGTGCTCGTTTGTTACTCCGTATAATTATAATAAATTATTATATACTTTCTAAAACCCAATGATAGATTTCAATGCGCCTACATCAATGTCTCTTCACGCCATGGGTTGTAGAGAATGCCTTAATACATACATTCCGACTTTTAAAAGTTGTGACCAATAAAGTATATAAATAAATAAAATAAAAAATCACACATGATTTTTGTTAAAAATCTATAGTACTGTACTTTTCGAACGATATTAGTTACATTTTCCTCTTTTTACAATAAATATTAAAAAAAAAATACGGTTTATTTTTTAAATATTTTCATGTCTTTTTTAATATGTTGTTCACGTAATAACATATAATATGGTATATAGTAATATATACTTATATGAAACTATTACAGGCCACTGTGCACAACGCAAGTGCCGTTCTTGGACTCTGAAGAAAATGACCGGTGATAACGTAAATAAATAATTTAAAACCTTACCTTACTACCTTAATTTACAATCTTAACTAAGTAAAGTGATCAGTTTTTTCGACTAAGGTTCATATATGTCACAGGGAACGGAATTATTAATATATATACATAAGTAAATATCTGGATTTAGATCTGTTGTCTCTGGTTTGAGGTCCCAGTCGAGAAACAATATATGTGCATAATAAATTATTGATTTCCTTTATCCCTGACACTACAATCGAACCATCCACCGACATTTTCGATTTTCGAAATCTATCGATAAGATCTTTCAGTGGTTTAACCACCATCTTGAACAGCGGCGTGAATGAGCCGCCTCGATATCAGCGTTGCACTACGGCATTTCATATGGAAACCGGAGAACCTATAACTAAAACATAAAACTAAAAACGAGACATTCCATCACAGTTCTTAGGGGTAACGCGCATAAGCAACTTGTCTTTAAACACAATTAGTGCCTGGAAATCAATCCAACCATCCCAAAATTCAAAAGTTAATTTATTTATCGTCATACTTATCGTAATACATTAACTTTATTAAAAAAAACTAATAAATTCTGAGACAGTTTAAATATACAAGGGCGTATTGCAGGAAGTCAAAGTAAAACTAATCTGAAAAATATGACTTTTCTCAATATTTTAAAAGATGATTATCTCTAATTACTACTACTATATGATACAAATAGTATTACTTGTCAATTTTAAATATCCCAGAAAAGTTTTCTTGTTAACAGGTTATGGTAATGTTTTTTAGAAGTTCTTCATTAAAATAATATCATTATAACATAATATATATTCACAACATAATATGAACTCTAACTACATGTAGCATGGTATATATCTAGTATCCATGTGACAGACAGCCCGTATGCATGAGTGCCATCAATTGTTGGTAAGAGAGTATTATTATTATTTTTTTATTACATTGAGAGTTGCAATGTAGCCCTACCACTGGTCACTGTTTTTATTTAACCGAGGGATTAGATGAGCTTTAGATTTCAAAACGATTGTATTCAGCTCAAACTCTTTAGTTATTGATTATTTTGTAACAAAGAAAACATCACACCCAATAGATAAAGTGACTACTTGTGCAGTTTGCGGGAAAATGATTGTGCCCGGGATTGTGATTTGAGGAAATCCGTTGCGGTGTGTGCAAAAATGGACTAATAATGACTGACGATGATGAAATAAAACATCATTGTTTCCTTATATATTTAATCAAAATCAACAAAGTAAACCTATATAAGTTAATCATACTTAAGACTTAATTTATCTTATATATACTAGCAAAAATACTAAAAATATAAAAAAGAGCATCGCATATGATATTTACCATTAATAACAGCGTACATAACATTTATAATTATAGAAATTTATCTGAAAACTCATTTTTTACAACGATTTCAATTTTAAAAAAACATAACATTTTATTTGCAATATGTCACTTGTATTAAGTTAAATGTTTAAGTGTCCTTTTAAGCTTGACGCCTGTTACAGGAGGTTTCGCCCATAACTTAACATTTTATAACTCTAAATATAAATTAAAACAAACTAAACTCTAAACAAAAACATAGTTACAGCAATATATTAACGTGTGTAAGCTGTCGAACTTAATTTACGGTACGCGAGTACGCCAATGAAATTGACTTACCACGTGCACATGAAGGAAAACGTGGTGAGGAAACCTGCATGTCTGAGAAATAATAAAAATATATATTTCAAAGACATGTAAGTCCGCAAATCCGCAATGGAGTCGCGTGGTGTTATAAGCTTTAATACCCTATCTATATATATTATACATATATCTATTTCTTTCTATTTTATATTATAAAGCTGTAGAGTTTGTTTGTTTGACCGCGCTAATCTCAGGAACTACTGGTTCTAATTGAAAATTATTTTTGTGTTGGATAGTCCATTTATCGAGGAAGATTATAGGCTATATAACATCAGGCTACGACCAATAGGTGCGTAGCATCAATGAAAAATGTTGCAAAAACGGGCAAAATGATTCCTTTTGAGAGCTTCCATTCCGTGTGCTGCGTAAACGGTTAAAGTTACACAAAAATCATGTACGACGGAATTGTTCCCCTTTAAAAGTTAAAAAAAAAGCGTTACTTTACATGAGACATACCAAGAATCCTGTAGTCTACGCGAACAAAGTTGCGGGCACAGTTAGTCTAATATATATCTAATATAAAGCGGAGACCCATGCCCACCAGTGGGATTTATTTATATAGGCTGATACTTTATTGTAAAAACCAATACTCTGGCAAAATATATCACAACCACTATTTCTTACTGTATTATAGTCTAACCACTATTCTTAAATTATATCTATTATTGCATTTTTATATAGGATAACAGCGTATTTAAAAAAAAAATGTTGGTCTTTCGGACTCCAAATAGCTCGATTACCTTTATCATATTCTAAATTTGGTCATAAGATGGCATACAATTTTCATCATCACTGAAATGATCAGCCATAACTAGTTCACTGTTGAACATAACTCATACCGACAGACTTGCATACGTTTAACAGTGGTAGAGCTACACTGCAGCTTGTTTCTAGCTGCAGAATGAATGGGTCAGCCCGAACGGAGTAGGACCAAGATAATGTAGCTGTGTTTCGTCTGATAAGTGTAGGGATCCGAACACCTTTATTACTGGAGACGAGACATTCCATCTCATTCCTCAAGGGTGACAACGCATCTGCATTATGATTCCTTGTCAAGGATGAATGTAGATGTCATGGGCCGCAGGAATCGCTTACCATCGTGAAATGTGTGCTCGTTTTAATAAAAAAAAACACACAGTTAGACTCAATTTAACTTAAAAAAAAATGACGACTAGGAAGTTGCCACCGAGCTCCGTACTTCCCCGTTGGTTATAGTTTTTACGAGTCCATCCATCAATGTTGCCGGCACATTGAAGGACATTGTTAATGGACATAACTTAAACAAGTTTACAGGAACTGCACCAGTTGTTCCAACCAATAAATAATAATCATTTAATGAATAAATATTTTTTTTACATTTAAAAAACTAACACGCAGAATCGCGTAATTATTGTATTGCCATCAATCAGTTCTTTGTCTGGGACATAGACGTCCATGCAGTATTTTCATTATATATTATACTTCGATGGTAATATATAATAATGCCTATAAAAATAGTTGTAGCTCGTAAGATTTATTGTCATATAATTTGATCTCATAGCGTGCCTTTATCCATATGTGATAATTTACACGAAATGTTTTTTCAACATCTATGATCCGACAAGATTTCAAGTAATATTAATTTGTAAGTATGAATAGGAACTAGTTTAATGATAAATTATTTACCATATTAAACCTAACCTTGGCTACTACGTCATCAGTCTTAGGTTCCATTGCGAGAAATAATTTTGTATGTCCCATATAAGGTTTAGGGGGTATTCAGGTATGGAAGTATTGTATATTATATCCCTTGTTACTGTGTCCTTGATACTGCATATGAACCTTCCTCGAATCTTGTTGCATATACATTAGATTAAGGAAAAGAAAGAAATCAGAATAATCTAATCGGTCGGGGGGAAAGTTGCGGTAAAATCTATTTCGTTGTACTGTTTGTATCCGGCTAGTTTTGATACCATTAAATAGATGACTTTTAAAAATAGAAAAATAAAAAGTTTTTTACTTTTTATTTTTCACAACGATTTCCCGCAATTTTTCTACTGTTTTTCCGTCCGCCAAAATGAGTGAAACTAACGAAGAAATTCGATACATTTTGAAGTTTTATTAGAAAAAAAGGAAAAGTGCGAAAAAAAAAGTGGAAAAGAAAAATTGTGACGCTTGTGGACTTAACGCAATGAAGATAGAATAGCACAAAATTGTTTCAAGCGTTTCGAGTCTGACAATTTTGATATCAAAACTGATTCTCGCTCTGGTCGACCTGTTACAGATAAAGTTAATACCATTTGAAAATAGTGGAGACAGATCGACATATTAGTAGTTACGACATAGATGAAGAGCTATGGGTTGACCAACACAGTTTTGACCCATTTGAAAAAGTCCGGATATACAAAAAAGCACGATATTTGATACCACACGAGCTCACTGAAAGAAACCTAATGAATCGTGTACCCATTTTCCATTCTATATTAAAACGTAATGAAACCCACACAGTTTTTGAAAATAATGATTATTAAATTATTAAATATTGGCGGTAGGTAATCCACTTTTTATCACACTGGCGGTGAAAAGTGAATTACTTACGACAAGAACGTGCGAAAAAGATCATGGTTAAAGGGCAGTCAAGATACATAGACTATAACGAAACGGATTATCTCCCAATAAGGTGATACTGTGTGTATAGTGGGATTGGACATCGTTCATTATGAGATGAGATATGAGACTGCCGGATCACTACTGGCAACAGCTGAACTTCACTTAAGCAAGAGATAAATGGTGGTAATTGATGAACATGAAGTGTGTGTCATAATGATAATGACCAACGTTTTTCCACTCAGCGAATATTGAGAGAGCTTAGTTGGGAAGTGTTAATGCATCCATATACCCCTGACCCACAATTTTTCACCTATTTCGATATCTTAACAACTCTTTAGATAGTATTAGGTTAACATCAAGAGAGGACTGTCAATACTACTTCGTCGCAGTTTTTGATCAAGTTTGACTGAGTGAAAGAAGGAGTGAGCGTCGTGTCATACCGAGAAGAGATAAAGTAGAGTGTATGTAAAAATGGGTATGCAATAATAAAATCAATTGCTCCACCAAAAGAGTACATAGAATATTCTCACACTGAATTATCTATAATATAGTAGTTTATAAACCATTTTCTATATAAAACAAAATTGAAAAAACAATATAAGTTGGATGCGTTATTGCTTTTGATTTAAATTTGTCTTCTTAGTGAAATTTTGTAATTTATTTTAAACTTAATCTTATGCAATATAATAAGACAATCAATTCAGAGAAGCCTCATCTAAAATCTCACTCTACTTATTATTAATTGGAAGCGCTTATTTCAAATCTCACTTTATTATTTTTGTATTGTTTTAAAGCACAACCAATTATGATTACTGTTATTTATCGAATAACTATTTTTCATGATTATTAAAAAAAATTATAAATATTTAATAATAAAATGTTAAAAAAAATTATGTTTTATAAATCAATAAAGTATTTTGTGAGTATTTTTAAGAAACGGAGCTCATATAGTACTCATTCATATTTTGTTGTTACAAGGTTTTTTTTATAAAACCAAGGGTGACAAAAGAGCACATAGTTCACCTAGTGGTAAGTAACGGCTGCAGCCCATAAACATCTTTATCCACCCTGAACAAAGTTTCAAGACGTGCGTCTTGTAATAAAAGTAAATAATTCCATCATAATTCCTTCAAGCTGCCCTCAAGTATGACAACACATCTTGAATCTTTGTTGAACACGGATGGAAATTTTTATGGGTTATCAGTTTTCGCCAAGTGAACTGCGTGCTTGTTTGACATTTTTATTTTCATAAAAAAATCATAGTAAACAATGTTAATAAATTACCTAAAACTATAGAATAATAAACGTGTTAAGTAGTTAACGCTGCGATCAATGAGAGAATAATTGTGTAAATTATCTTTAAACAAGCCAAACTTGACCATTTTGCATTTGCAGCTTCACCAGTGAAATCGTTTTATCTTAAATCTCTTATAAGCAAATGTGAATAAAGCAACCGCAAGTACACGTGTTAATCATTCGTTGTGTCTAGATAAACTAAAACACAACCTCAGACCCCCACTGTCAGTCGTTGGAGCAATGATGCAACGCCAGATTCAAATCGTGAAACGAAAATAATCGAGGTCGAGAACGGCAGACTTCCATATCGTCTGAAAATAAAAAAAAACTATTAAGTCAATCACTATTGTGATATTATATAGTATAACAGAACTCATATAATATATTTAATAGATACATGTATAATTTAATTTATAATTCGAAGTAATTCCAAAATAAAATATATATATGTCCAAAAAAAAAATGGTACCAATAGCAGGAGTAATATCTCACATTTAACTCAAGTCATAGTCTTGTGTAACTAACACACGTAATTTAATTAGGCTGATGTCGGTGTGCCTGCAAATTACAGTAAATCCAATTAACATACTATAAGACATGTCCCAAATATCAATTTCCCGCAAACTTAAATATATCATTTCATTCTATTTTTTTTTAATCAGCTAAAAAGTAAAAGAAAGTAAAGTTACAGCCCATATATAAAAATGCCACTGTTGGGCATAGGTCTCTTCACTAAAGTGAAGAGTGTTAGAACATAATTCACACGGCAACTTCCACTGAGGAGTAACGAAATTCAAATAGTTTTAGAAATATTTATTTATTTTTTAGACATGCAGGTTTACTCACGATTTAGCTCACGATTATTGCTTGCACCATCGAGCAATGTAAAATAGCAACTAACAATTTCACTGGCGCAAATTGGCAATCGAACTAGGTTTGCTCACTTATCGTGAATTAAAAGGACTTAAACACTTAATAAGTCACATACGTAATTAATACATTTGCATCGTTAAATTGATTTAATGTACCCTTAAAGATATATAGTTGAATTATTCAATACAGATAAACAGTAATTCACGACGCTTCATCATTTAAATACTGCATCTGTCCCGTGTTATTTGAAAAGGATTGCAGAAGGAATTAATCATATAATACGGACCGACAGCAATCAATGTCGTCGTAATAGTGACTTTATCATTGTTATTATATTTATTGAGGTTAATAGCGCTATACATCATCTCTTCATAAGGACTGGATAGATTTGATTATTTTCTTTTAAATTTTCGTTTATGTATTAGGTTTTTATGGAATGAAAAATTGTAAAAATAAATAAAGGCAAATGAATGTTTTTCTGATTTGATACATTGCATGCCTCGTTGCCTAGACCCCTGGTAACCAATTCCATCTTTGTATCCACAGCTGCGCTAAGCAATAATTGACGTTGATATTCCTTGGTAATATAAATAAACTGTCTAACAATGCTGGTGGTAGGAGATATTCTACGACAATAATCGAGTGGCGGATTGTAACCAACGAATCTAAACCATTCGGCCCTCATTAAAAAGTACGAATTTGTTCAGAGTGTTTATGAATTCAAAGATGATGGGTCACGAGGCAACTTCAAACTATCTGTAGCATGGATGGATCCCCTCGACCCGGACACGAACTATGCTTTGAAGAATATCAACGTAAATTGCAGTGAGTATTAGTGAAATAAATCTTAGTTCCAATTATTGGTATTGGGTATACCATCTACGACCTGTGTTAAACAAACAACGCATCTTTGTATATTATATCATCATTTATGGCTACTGGTGGCTCTAGGCTGTGATGGATACGATTAAGTGGACAGTCAGCTCATTTGCCACAATTGTATCCACAAAAAGAACTAATCGTAGCGACCTGAGTGAGGCGACAGAAAATACTGTCTCGCTCTAATGATACCACCAAGCTTTTACCAAATAACTTACAAATGGCCAAAAGATTTTGTGTATTTGACGTTTTGTTCACTACTGCTTTATGGCTTCACTGAAAGGAATATCAAATGTAATAATACATGAAATAAAAACGTTTGATACATTGTTTAAACTTGTAATTAAGTAACTAATTTCTTAAGATTTAATTGACAGGGGTATTCTATAGGTATCGTCCGTCTCAATGCCTAACTAAATAAATATAGTATTTTTTATTGAACCTTGTACCGGAACCAAATATTTTATTAATTAACAAGATTATCTAACCTAACTGTGCAAAATGTCAATCAAACTAACAAAGATACTTAATTTTTAAAATGATATAATTCACAAAACGATGGAATGGTCCCTTCAAAATATCTACATGATCATGCTTAAACACGAAAATTCGTTAAAACTATGTTTACAGACAAATTTCAAACACTTATTTTTAATTACGTAATAGATAAACTTTTGTATCCATAAACATAAATAAAGTAACTTTACTTAGTAAAAACATTACACTGCCACCATTTTGTTTACAAACAGACCGGCAACATATTATATTGCATATATTTCTCATATAACTACCTATTACTGAAATTTATATATATACATTATAACCATCCTTTAATATTTTATGATTATCAAAATGGGACAACGTCATTAATCATTTGTAAAATTATAACGATATAAAACTTCATGACCTACGTAAAAATAACGAAGATAACAAAGTAGTTATAATATTATATACTATTAATAATGAGTATTGTCTTGTCATCCATATCACAATTTTAAGCACAAGTAATAAGAATCTTCCGACAATCTGCTAGCTGTGGTTATGGTGCCCATACGTCCTGATAACGATGCCGTCGACCGTCGTCAAGGAAGCTATGCACTGCAGGCGCCGCTTCTTCCCGCAGACCCACCTCGTGAGCACACCTCGACTCCTCTCCCTGATAAAGTTCACCCCTTCAAAGATAATCATCGGATTACCGCGACAGGATGTAACATACTGAACACCTGCAAATTTTATCACTTATTCGTGGTTGAACTTTAACTTAAATATCACATATTCAATAACTGCAAAACTATATGCAGTTTAACGGTCGTCATTATCAACAACTCAGGACATAATTAGTCCAATGTGTAAAAAAAAACACAGGGCTTCCTTTTTTTGTAATATTAGGGATGCTACTTACACACAGTTCATAATCACTACGGTTAAAGATATCAACATTCATCCTTAACAAAAAATAAAAATGCACAAGAGTTGTCAACCCTAAGCACTGAGATGGAATTTCTCGTCGATGCCTAAAATTTAGTCCCTCTTACGAAAGTACGAGGTAGTAGTCCACCATACGAAACAAAGCAACGTTATATTGCTATATCACATCGGTATTCGGAGAGTCCGTGGTACTTCCCGGCTAGAAACGAGCTGTGACGTGACTCTACCACTGGTTTGTTTCTGTTAAAAACATTGCCAGGAGTTCTTCCTATCAGTCAGTTGCTCCATCAACTACTCGCTAATGTGTAAAGGCCTAACTCCATCTGGTAGATATTTCGCACTACACTGATATCAATACGAGGATCTTTTTCGAAAACCATTTTTCACCATTATTTAGCAGTTCTAAGAACTAATTGCCTCTTGCCACTTCAGCTTTCTCGTCCTTTGAACTATGACGGTCACCTTTGTGTGACCAGCGTCATCTTTTTAATGATATTCAAGTATAAATACACGCTAACGTTAACATTATTAATTATTAATAAAAAAATTTTTTTTCGTATTCAAGTATAATGATAAATTCTTAAAATCTTAGCTGGATTAACAAGAAAGTTCTTAATTGTTATTAGCAACGCCATCTATTGTAAGTCCAATGAGATATTTCACCACAAGGCAATGTCGCTGGATAGTCTCAGAAAACCAGGTAGTGTTTACACAAGGATGGCGCTGTTTACGTGTTTATTTTATACAAAAAATATTCTTAATTTGCCTTTTTAATTTTATATGTTTTAAACAAGTATAATATAAATATACATTGATATTTATAGATAAAATATGTTTTAGCTAAAATTATTCAACTGAAGTAGGCATTTTGTTACAATACCACCATGCTTAATATGTTAAAAAAAAATTGCGCGCGCATTGTCCTATTTTCCCCTCCTTAATGCGGCAACCTTTAGAGTATAAATGACAGATGAACATTGTATAATTTCAACGCAACAAATTTGAAGATTATGGGAAAAAAATCTATGGCCGCTTCTTATAAACATTAAGTTGATTTCTAACATTTTTAATCTCTTTTTAAATTTATATAATAAAAAAAATATTAAAAATGGCGGAAATCAATGTGGGACAAACGAGAACACAGTTCACATAATAATAGACAGCGATGACTACGGCCCAAGACATGCACATCCATCCACAGCCAAAGCTTCAGGACGATTCTGAGGACTGAGATTGAATACCTTGTTACTTGTAAATGGGTCCGGATTCATCAGCATAGAAACATGTTATTCATTCCACACGGGTTTTGTTAGGGCGTGTTCGTTCCTCGGTCGAGCGGCTTGGCATTACCACTTAAAAATCTGCTAGACATCCTCTGCCTATAAAACCTTATATTAAAATATAGGTAGACTGGTATGCAAGTAAGTGGAACAGTAAGATGTAACGGATTTCTTGATGTGAATGCGCTCATACAACAGGTGATAGCTCGTCGGCATTCTCACGGAACGATACACACGTCTTTGCAATTTCTATACACCTTTTTTTTCTGAGAACACCCACGAGATTAAATCTCGCATTATCAACGATGTTACATAGGCTTTTGTTGAATCAAGAACCCGTGGATATACTTTAAATAAATACGTGTAATTATTTTGAAGTTTTAGATCTAAAAGATTAGATCCCTGGAATCATGCAATTCGAAAAAGCAAAAACTACTATTATTTAATATTTACAACTACATGTTATTATAATAATAATTCTTGAAAAAATAACTAACTTAACTAAAAAAACTATGCATTTTATTATTTAATGTGTTTAAACACAAAGTGGTTAATTAATATAATTAGAATATAATAAATCAATCCAATGCTATTTCATTCGTGTAAGTGACAGCTTAAATATTTACTTATGATATACATCTAAAAGGAAAACTAATTTAAACCACGTAAAAACGTTTAAACCGCAAAATAAATTTGATATACAACAATACAGACCAATATAAATATTATTTTTATACATATATAAAACCTCTAGCAGATAGCAATATCCAACAAGGTAGACTAAAAACTAAATAGAACAATTCTAATTATTCTGGGCCTAAATGCGTGAAGTTTGTTGCCCTAATCTGTACAAGAATGCAGACACACTGGTGAAACCTTGTGAGAAAGTTGCTTCATTAATGAGTTGGACAGTACAACTGCACCGTCTTATCTTCCGCCGGATGATAAAATTATAATTTCCATAACAAACGTAATTATTTCCACAATAGATTACTAGTTAGCCAGTTAAAAAATGTTCGGAAAGTTATTTAACAGTGAACTCCTTGAAAACTAAACTTTCTCTATATAAATTTATTTATTCCCAAAATTCAACGATGAACATACGTTCCATCGGTTGGTTGTCTACAAATACCTTAATTTATCCCCGACGACGGCTGTAAATATATGGTCCCTTTAGGTAAGATGTTACGCTCTGTCACCGGTATAAGAATAGTCAAAAAGTATCATTATGCGTACAAGAAAAAATAATCCTTGAAGAAAATATAATATGAGCTAGCTCTTCAAACACTGTAAACCTAAGCCAAAAGAGTTTTGCCATATTAAAGGAAAAAGAATCACAATCTATCAATACAAGTTAGACACAAACAGTTTAAATCAAACAGTTCGTCCTATAGCCTTCCTTCTTCCTGTGCAGTAACATCAAAGCGTCGGACCTATATCCTTCACTCTTCTTACCTCGGTACCTTTCTACCTACTAAGGAATAAAAGAGCGAAAGCACATCGCTAGTAGATACGTTGGTTTTAGTGAACGCAGCTTTATGTTACGAAATTAATTACTTTATAATTTATGACACAGTCGACAACAATAAAGTTGGAATATATGATTTTTTAATGTGCTTATAAAATCCTCAACATTCTGGTACCACTCCAACGAAACTAAAAATATTCTAGATGGTACACGACAATAGGCGAATGACGGTTTCGAACCTAGCTACCACATTCGTTTCGCCGACCGTAAGCTAAACCATGAGGCTATTAATGTGAAACGCCACTGATGGTTTATGCTGGTATTCTGTGAAGGTGTGGACCTTATTCGGTCGAAACAACGAATGTTGCCCTTGCGCCAGTTGCATCGTGGCTACCACACTAAGAACATAAAATAATAAATTATCTTCACGGACATTATTGACATTAAGACATTTTAATTCATGGCTATTGAACCTTCATCGTTTTATTAGAATTATTTAATTTAATATATTTATAATAAATTTACATAGTTTGGAGGGGTTGGAATGTAGAATTACTGTCACCCCTTGGGAAGCTTATTGCTAGACGTATATAAAATTTCTATCAGACCACCATGGAAGTAAAAAAAGTATAATACGTAATAATATATAAAATATAGAGGAATTGACCCGTTGGACGCTACGAATTGGAAAGGTTAAAAAAAATAGGTAGGTAGCACCGATTAACTATAATACGAGAGACTTGCTTTTATAAATTTGGGAAAAAAGAAAGATTTCCTCAAAACAGTGACTGGTTCGGATAGGTTGATAACATGTTTGGACAACATTATAAACTAAGTATAAAAATAAAGAGGCAGCGATCACTTATTCTTTAATATTATGATAGTTTTAAATTATAACTTATTGTATTTTATTTTTTATTCTGTAATTTTATTAAGTATATTAATAAAATTTGAGAACATATTAATATTATGAACAGTTTCTGAGGGTTTGATTATAAAACGAATGCATTAAACCGTAATATGTTTATTCCTAGTATTTCTATTGGGTTTCGTTTGTATAATTAGTTTGGAAGTACAATCTCCCTTGGCACAAACAGTCTGCGGTAGTGAAAACTCAAAATTTAGCATCAATCTACTGCTAAACATATAAAGACTTGCCAAGCAATAATAATAAACCGATCACATTAAAAAAATTACATTTGGTATAATTGTTAATAATAACCGAGCTTCACCCTACTTAATATGGTAACACCGTTGCCGCATGCACACGCGTGCAATAGACGAATATATTTTTGGATAGGCCCTTCCCGACCAATGAACACGTTTTTATTACCAGTTCAATCTTATTCCGATAACTAACCGTGGGCAGGTATTATAACGGTAAAGAAATATTTGAGAAAGTGTTACCGGTAAATATATACGGTGTAGGGCGACCGAGATATAAACTTAATATTATTATTAGATTGAATGTTAAATTAATAAAATAACCTTTAAGAAATATATATAAACTTATTTTCTTTAGTAATACAGATTAGAAAATTATACCTCTTGCTTTTAAAACAGGAAAAGCTAAATTACTTAAAATCTAGCAATTATAATATTAAAGTAAAAAGTAACAGACTATATACACGTATATAGATCTCACTGTTGAGCCCCTCTCTAGAGAGAGTACTGGAGCATAGTCAGCCACACGGATTCAAAGGAAATTTTCACATGTTCGATAATTTTTTTATGTCTCTAAGATGTGAAGGTTACCGGAGAGCGAACAGTTGGTGCACCAAAATTAAAACGAACCCCTTGATCCTAAACTACCACGGCTTTATAATATTACAAGAAATAAACAACAGAAATAATAAAAGTATTTAAATAATCACCAGAGTTACTTCAGACCTCAAAATTGTTCTTAGATTAACAAAAGACTAACAAAAAATACCATTTCCTATATTTAAAATTGGAATCCCAAGTTACAAAAACTACCTTAGCATACACAGAATAAAGTTAGTATTAGCCTGCAGAATTACAAGACCCGATGTCTACCTGCAGCCGGCCCTAGAACTTTGTAAACGATTAAAGTATTCCATAAAACCTTTTTTTTTAAATAGAAATGCATCAAAAGGCAGGACGTCTAGACGTTGAGAAGTTTTTTTGGTTCCCAGAACGCGCAGGTAAACTTTTGGTATAATAGCGTTACTTAATCTGTGACAAGGGTATAGTGACTGAAAACCGTACTTCATCCGTATATTTTATTAAATAGGAAAAAACAATTTTGGCACATTGTTTACTTCGGCGACATGTGTACAATAAATTAAAGCATACAACTGCAAGACCTTAGGAATAAATTTAAGACAATGTTATAAGAACCATGTCATTTTGTACTATAATATAACAATAATGTTCATCAACATTCACAATCGACGATACAATTAACACTTATAATACTTAGTCGATTAAATGGCGACAATTTTCGATTTGCGTATTAAAAGATTTGGCAACAGATTCCAACTTTAATATTAATTCTATATACTTTAAATTTAAAATTATAAATATCTTTGTGTATCACTGTGAAATAAAATTATTTTATTTTATGACTTGTCAAAATATTGACGTAAATGACTTACTTGTCAGTTTGACATTTAAAACTATACGGTCCGAAAAGGGACCATAGGGACTAGAGGAGATACTTATGAATACGACTCAGAAACATTGATCAATCGTTACATTTAGTAATCGATTTCTGTGCAATTGGAATATGTGCTGGAGACTTTTGGCGGGTGTGTGTGCACTGGCGCTTGCCCGAGGACCCTGTCGTGTAGGGTCAGTATAGAGGCGGGGCAGTTTCGTGATTTACGCGAAGAACAGTACCACAGGAGTCGGGCCTTGTCCTGACGCTTCCGCGAGTTGATGAAGAATGTATTCCCGTCGTAATAAAGCAGTCGCCCGCCCCTGGCAGTCGTCAGATAACGCGCGTAACCTTGCAAGCACATGGGAACCGTTAAAATAATGTTATATATTTTATAAGACAACAATAACAACAACATCCATAATAGATTTAAACGTACCATACCTTATGAGAGCGTCAAATGAACAAGACACCTGTTTCACAAGTCGTTTATTACTTTTAGTTTGAATTTTCTACACAACGTGTTATCTAACATTAAAATACGTACGTCTACTTTAAATGGGAGTTTACAAAAGATTGTTAGCGTTTATCTCTTTATACGTGGTCGGCGTGGGTGTAGCTCCATTTATCCTCCACAAAGGACTACGTGATATACCGGAGTTTCTTAGTTTATCACATATATAATAAAACCGTTACATAAATATTTAATACTGGCAATAAAATATCACAATCATGCATTACACAAACATTAGCATGTGTACAATACTAGCTTTCTTAATGAGAAGCTTATTATCTGTGTTTTTTCTTAAATATTTTAAATATTACTTATAGCCTAATAGTTAACTGGAGTACATATTTATATGGATATACCATTACTATTATTATTATTAGTAAATTATTTTAGCGTAAACTGAACATAACATAGATTGTACGAAACATTACAAAGGCACTAATGATTTGATTGTTTTTTTTTTTAATCTATTCTATATTGATATGGATTCTAATATGATATATTTAACTTAAAGTACCTAACACGCTACTGTTGATAACTTTATTAATTAATAACTAAATTAAAATATAGTGTCTAGCGTGTATATATATATATATATATATATATATATATATATATATATATATATATATATATATATATATATATATATATTTATAATGATGATAAAAGCGCGGTTACATATTTCTATTTTAATATTTCATGATACACGTGCTTAGTGAAAGAGAGAGATGAGACTTCTTGCTTTTATTGGAAGATGTATTTCTCATCAATAAATAATGTCCTATATATAATCACTAAAAGAATAATAATTATAGTTAATTTCGAATTGGAAATTTCCGCAACAGACAGTCGCAGCCGAGTCGGGACAAGACGGCGATACCGCAAGTTGGCGCGTGCACCGCCAATGTATTACGCCAACGCAACACGAGCCACTGCGTCCTTTGCATCCACGACTCCGTTAACTTTGCCACCAAAGCACCCGACGCTACAATCACCAACAGCTGTTTAATCTGATGCCGACACTGGTGATAGTGAGGTGATAAAGCAAAATGAGAAAAAAAATAAGCCCGAGAACAGACACAAACTGATGTCATTAGCAAAATGTCTATGAATAAAAATTAAAAATACCTATATATTTTTTGTAACCATTCATAAACAGAGTATTAAATATAGACCTGACCAGGTTATTATATGACAATGCGAAACGCATTTGATACACAATAGACCCAGAAAATATTTTTCGCCTAGCAATGTTTCATTCTGACTCACAGATGAGGCAAGTATCAACCATTTTTTTTAACTATTAAATGTCAAATTATTATTATATAATGGTTATTACCCAATGAAATTCAATATCATTGTATATTAAACTTCATTGGATAATAAACCCTTGGTAATGTAATTGACGTAATACATCTATTATATATACCGCACCCTCACAGAATACCAGCGTAAAATAGCAGTATAATATTGCAGTGTTTCGTCTGGTGAGTGCAGGGATCCAGAGACCTTTATTACTAATGACGAGGCATTCTATCTCATTCCACAAGGGTGATAACGCATCTGCATTATGATTCCTTGTCAAGGATGAATTCAGATGTCATGGGCCGCAGAGATCACTTAACATAAAGTGAACTATGTGCTCGTTTGTTACTCACAATGTAACAAAAAAATATATATAATAATAAAAAAAAGATTTTAACGTATATCATACGCTATTTAAGTAACGATTAAACGATTAATATAGGACGCGGAAGCTGTATTGTAGCAGGATATATTAAGGCGGATACGGCGTAGGGGTTACCCCGATCCGTGGGTTGCTGGGCAATCGATTGCCTCATCACCAGGCTATTCCGGGCGCATGTCACGAGGCGCCCCACCTGCCGACTGTCACGTGGCCGTCTACCTTAAGGCGCCTTGTCATTTGTATGCCATGTTACAAATAGTTTGTTTTTAGCGAATGTTTTGAAATCAAGTAAATATAAACTCTCCTACGCATTAGCCTTATGTCCTAAATATAATAGATTTTTATTTTTCATTCATCATTATCTCGGTCCATCATCAATTCACTGTACAAAACCATCTCATCATTTCATCATCTCATAATTACAAGGATGATTAACATCCCATCAACCAACATATCGCAACTGTGCAAATGTTCTAGTTCTAGACTTTTTAATAACTTGTTTAGAAACTATAATTTGAATAGTTTATATTTGTCGAAAATAAATTCAAAACCCTAAATACACATGAAGCGGTATTGTTACCGCTTTCTAAATTGATGATACACAATATGGCGCCCCTTGTCCCCTAAAATATCGTGTATTATATAAGTAACGCACACAGCGGTTCCACGCACACGTGCAAACTCGCGAAGAAAAGGAAGTACGTCAAAATTAGGGCATACGAGGCGTAACTAGGCTGGTGAGCGGGAGACAGCGGGCACGCCCATACGATCCCCGTGCCTCGCCGAAGTTTCTTCTTTCATAACTTTGTAGGTCGTATTGATCCATCACAACTGCGCAATTCATAGCCCCCGATACAAGTAATATTGCAATGCGGTAAAGGAAATGCTCGATCGTAAATGAGCCTTTTAAAATGTATCATGCGACATTTTCATAGGATTGTAACTTTATGGACGATTCGAATTTAAAATAGCGGTGTAAATACCAAATATTTGTACAGTTTAGACTATGATAGACTTAAATTAAATATATTTGATACTAGTGTTCGCTATACGATGTCTTACTTTACATTCCCTCTTGTATTGTTCCCAATTTGGTACATTTATAATTATAGGAAAGATATATCTACCCTAATTATAGGACAGTCACTCCATTTATGTGGCTCAGGGCCGTTGGTTTATGGGGGTATTATGGAGTTCTATGTTCAACAGAGGAGTATTGTGAAGCTCATATAATACTGAATGAAACTTTAATTAATTTAATAGTTCATGTATAATTTTGATCATAAAAAAATCACCACCAATGTTTAAAATTTAGATTAAATTAAAGTGACACAAATATGAAAAATAGTACAAGTAAAAAATATTGATGGTATTTCACAACAATCACATTTATAAAAGGGTCAATAGCCTAATGGTTTTGGGGTAGGGTCTGCAAATCTTAGGGACGTAGGTTCGAATCCATTATTAGACTATTGTTGTCAACTATCTCCTAACACAAGCATTTTAAGCTTAGTTTGAGTGTTTATCGGGAATATTATTTATATATATATTAAAGACTTGTTAACTTTAATAATTAAAATACTAACTTTTCCGGTACTCTGTCATTCGAAGTTTGTCAGAAAGCTTACAAGTTTGAGCATACAAAATCGAAATTGCCGCATTTCACTTTACGTGACTCCATATATACCTTACAATTATAAATAGGCCGCGACCCACAAGCAAGAATAATGGGAACACAGACATGCTCAATTTCGTGACCTTATTTCATAAGGCTGAAACTCAAGAAAACATAACAACGTAAAGGGCGTATTCTCTTTAATAAAACGCAACTACAATACAAGCAAATACTTCAACGTTTACAAACATAATTATTTCTCTTTCTAATTCTATTTGTATTCTAACATGTATGTTAGAAAACGGTTCGATTTTATTTTGTTAATTTTGTAATTGATTATTATGTTATTTAATATTAAGCTGATATGCAACACACACATCGTTAGGCAAATGTATAAACGAAATATTCCCGAAAATATTATTGAAAGGCAAAAAAAACTTATCGATACATTTACAACCTTATAGTTTGGGTTTTCATAGATGATATATTTTATTATTAAGTCTTTTTCAATAGAGGAAAATTTTGAAGCGTCAATAGTGTAGGTAGCTTCGAATTTGCCATTCCACTAATGTCGTAAAGTACTAGCACAAACATTTAGTTTAGTCGGAGTGGTTAACCGGAATGTTAGTTAAGTTAAAAGCACTTTTAGAGATTTTTCCAACAAAAAAAAACAAAGCATTAGGTGAGATTACGAATTTATTACAAACTTCATGGTTAGTCATAAATAACAGGAGAGATGTAGAGTAAGAGGAAAATTGCCAAGTTCTTTTGGCAACAATATTTCGTTTGCGACGCTTCCTTTATATTTTATTGTTGGTCTGAGTAATGACGTAACATTTACAACGTAATATGTTTAATTAATTTTATTGTGTGTATATTTCAATGGAATGCGTGGTTGTTTATCAAAGTAAAAATCTATGAAAGGTTTTCAAGTAACTACTTCTACCATTAATTGATACTAGCATCAAACATTATGCCATTGGCGACCGGGCCACAACATATGCCTATAACGGTAAAATTTTTAATGAGATGAAATGAAATCGAAGAAAAGAAAATAAAAAATAAAACGAAGACGAGTAAAGTCTGCCAATCGAGTGCACATCAGAGAACCTTAACGGTGTGCGTATGTTTCGACTGGCTCTCTAGACAGGACGCGTAAAGATTTTAACTTAACTTTATGAAATTAAGAATGACGAATGAGCACATAATTCACCTGTTGGTAAGTGATTACTTAAACCCATAAAGACTATTTATCCATTCTCAAGAATGATTCAAGGTACATTGCATTTTCATCCCTGAGGACTGAGATGGAATGGCTAGTTACTAATAATTGCGATTTCTACAGTCACCACACGAAACACAGTAGCGCTATGCTGTAATATAACGAAACACAGTAGCGCTATGATGTAATATAACGCTGGCATTCAGTGAAGTCGTGGTTCTCTCCTGGTAAAGCCCACCTATTAATGATATATAGATATATGATTCGTTAAGTACCGTAAAGTATCCTCAACGAGCAATACTACTTGATTGACAACCTAACGCACTTTGCCCCCGTTGTTACAACTTAATTCTTGGCTTGACACCACAATAAATTTACGTATCTGGATACTAATCTAATACTTATCTCTTTAACCACTAAGTAAACTTTAGGTGCGACAAAGACAACCATATTTCAAAATGACTCACGCCTCATTACATGCCAATACATAATAGGATCTGTTAATGTTTTATGAAATAAAGCAACTATTAACCAGAATAAACGAAATCAATAAAATCATTATCCTATTTCTCAGTAGGTCAATCTAAAGAGATAATATATGTATAAATGTAAACGTTTCTAACATACACAAGAATTATATATATAATCTATAATTTTTAAGAGAAATACTAATAGAATGAGTTCTAATATGTATGACGTATAAAACATACAAAATAAACGTAACCTTCAAATTTAATGTCTGAAATACATTAATTCCATAATAAATGAATCACTTAAATCTCAACTCAAGTCAAGACACTTAAAACACAACGACATAACTCTAAACTAATAAAAAAATTAACATTCTTTATAATTTCCGAAGTGTACGTACTCCATAACTCAAATATAACTTCATGCTTAAAATTACATTTTAAAAACGCGTACACACAAGTGAGAACACAAGACAATATTCTTTGTAAAAATGATAAAACTTCCATAGCTTTAACCGCTGCAAATACTGTTCTAATAAATTTGGTTACGAAAGGGGGAACCTCTGCGACTAATATTCCGATTGAAATTTTGTTCAGAGCAAATATAGGAAAAAATATTAAAATTTACGAATAAAATATATAAGCATATAATTTTGTACCGACTATAGTTATACAACATACATAATTAAAGTTATATGTAAATGACGGCAACAAAAAAAAAGTAATTATAAGATATAAAAAAGTAAAAGATTTCTTTTCCTTGTTTTAATAAAAAGAACTTGATAAAAAAAATATTCCAAAATGTACAAAAAACTACAAAAAATATAAGAGAAAGTTTGAAAAAAAAACAATGATTAATTCATACAACCGGAGTCTTTCCCAGTCGTTTTATCAAAGTGAAAAAACACTTTAACAACCCAGCGAAATATTAAACGAGAATTGATGCGCTACCTGTATCGATGATAGGCGTCTTTTCTTCTCACGTACTTGCCGTCAGGGGTGAAGTAGTAGCTCGGGGGTGCGTGAATATGCCGACCGCGGACTAGGAACAGAATGTCCCCGTACCCAGAGAACGAGGGGGCGGTGATGACGTCAGCCCTGCAGCCGGCCATGTCCCTCGATGAGCAGTACCACTGTTTACGACCGTGCGCTTGTAGATTCTTCAAGTAGAAAGTATACCCGTCGTGAAGCAGCAGCGATTTCCCAGTCCTCGACGGCACGTATAGAGCAGGCGCCGCGTCTGGTACCAGTTGACAATCATCATTTTACCATCGCTACCAATATTATAAATAAAACTACCCACCAAATGAAACTCGTTATTATAAATAGAAATTTACAATCATTTTATTTACAACCACATAACTAATATTAAATCTACGATAACAGCCCTACATCTGATTGCATGTACATATTTAAATTTACAGATTTGTTAATTTAGATTAGATAGGAACTTTACAAACAAGGATAACAATTTAAAAAAAAATAATAACCATCACCAGTGAGTATCGTAAGGGTGAAGACGGACTTTGTTCACCCACATAACGCTTCAACATGGATATATGCTTAGCATTGGATAATTCATATAATATTATAATTAGTATTTGTATCGCGCGGTGCAAGTCTCTCGCCATAGAGACGGAAGGCCTCGTGACGATTGAGGCCAGACAGAGGCATGTGTGGAGGGCGCGTCAGACTCTGACAAGCCTCGCGACCATGCAACGGCCAGCGGGCGTGATTATGGGCTCCCGTCACAGCCACTACCTCACGATGAATTGTCCTCAGCGTCGCATTACATTGGAACTTATTTCGAGCCGCACAATACCATAGGACTTTCGGCTGATTCCTATATGCGTTGTGGGGCCTGTAGAAATATCCGTCAAGCGACAACTTCGGATACCCCTTCTGGTTATAAATCACTTGCACTGCAACATACCAATAGAATTTGTTTAGTCCATACCAAAAATATATATAACTTATTGTTCAAATGAAACTAAAAAAATTTAAAAAGAAACTTTATTGGGTAATGGCTTAAAAGAATAAAAAAATGCATTTAAAAAGATACCTTCATATGCCAATAGTAGCGTAATAAGTAACAAGATATCATAATTACTTTCGTCTCCATTTATATAGCACAGTAAAACTATCATAAGGAGATGGGTTCGAAACATTGTGATGCTAAAGCCCAAGATACACAGAACATGCAATACTTATAAAAAACACAGATTTTCAAGAAAGTTAAAATATATAGTACGGACGGTTTTTAAAGCCGATTAATCTATTTAAAAACCGTCTATAAAAAACAGCGCACACTAAAAATTGTGCATTAAATAAATAACAGCGTAAATATAACATAACTTTTCTTAAGCTATATTATTAAGTTTGTATTTATGTTCGGTCAATTAGAACATAATCACAGACTTATGTTAGAAACTGTGCATCCTAGGGTTTTAGCATCAATGGCTGAGTTTGACCATAAAACTAAAATCATATATGATAATAATAAATACCACCGATCAATAAAGTTATAGTTAAAGTTATAGGTTCACGTTTTCATTATGCTAAAAATATTTTTTTTATTAAATACTATTATTGACGAAGTTTCTACAGCGATGTCTTAACTCGGAAAAGACGAGATGTTTTCCGATTGTGTGGATACGGGCACCGCAGCCTCGCGCACACTTCCAGCGTCTCTTGCCTTTATAGCAGCCGTCCAGGCTGTACCAATGCCCAGCCATCTTTAGCAAAGGTCCATCTTTCTCCTCCATCATAGGACACGAAGATTCCGTCGTGAATAAAGCTGTTTGAACGGTAAAAACTTTACGATAAATAACATTAAAAACTAGTTCCTTACACATTCTAACGTCACGTTAATGAAACGCGATGTGTAAGAATATAGTTGTCGGTAGAATTTTAATGAAAAAACCCAGTGAGTAATAATGTTTTATGAAATATAAACATATAAATATTTGGTACAGTCCCAGTACGTAAAATTATGCTTTAGCATTGATTAGAAATAAAATAACTAGCATAACAATAGAAAAGTTTGAATATATATAACATTGTAAAAAATATAATGAATACAAAAAAAAAAACAAATATTATGATTATATAAAAATGTCTAAAAATAATTAAGTAGCGTAATAGTACTAAAAAAGTATAAAGCTAAGGAAATATTCCGGTTATATCGTAAGTATCTATCAAATCTAATAATTCTACAGCGAGACAACAAGGTTTCTCGTTTATCTATTTCATAGTCACGTATCTAGATTGTTTTGATATACAATATCTGTGTAAGTCTATTAAAAACTATCGCTTGTATTTATTCAATAAGCATGTTGTACACTTTATATTCTAAGGTCCCATTCACAATGAAAACATAGGTTACGCTAAATACGAAAGCGCGAATTCACATACCCATCGATAACAATCTTTGACCTACCATAATTTACAAAAACAGATTTGGATGAGGTGCGAGAAACATTACGCGGGCACCACTCGTTCACCGTCCATAGCAGTCAATAACAGTAACAATACACATTCTTCAATTTGTCATAAATGCGCATCTACCTCTTTTTGTACGCAAGATCCGTACCGACAATTTTACTATCAAAAAAATTAAGAATTTTTCTGCGTCAAGCTTTCAGTGTGAATGAGACTTAAGCTATGCTACGCCTACACTAGATACGAACTATATATATTGGAGTATTTAACGTCGTCTATCAGTCGTACCGCAAACTACTGCGCGGTCAATAAATAGAATTTTATAAAAAAGCATCAACAAGACGGCTAGACTACCATTAAAGCTATACGATTTGTATACATAACTTCTAAACATTTTTATAAGAGAATATTGCACGTCCGAGTTTTATATAGTGATTAAATACATTATAATATACTCATAGCCATAGATTCTTCTTAATATATCAGCCGCTAAGGCATTTGGTACAAGGCGACTATCGAATTCGACAGACATCTAAAATGTTAACTAATTTTCCAATAAAAACTGTGAAAATATCCAAATAAATACGAAAAAATAAGAAACCTTCACAAAAGAAACGATTATGCATCGTGATTGAAGAAAATACAAAATCCCTGTACACAATTAAATAACAATAAACTTTGGCATAATAGGAAAGGAGTCGGTTATTATTTAAAATTTCATAAAAAACAAATAAATAAATAGTAACTTCTCTAAGAGCAACATTAAAGCTACGTATAACAAATAGTCTTTGCACAGATTATAACATCCACCGTGTAACGGGTACTATGTTCATGCGACGCTCCATGTGTTTGGTCAGTATCTCCGGTCTAGGAAACCTCGCACAAGGAGGTCGCGCCAGGCCTAGATTAGGAGAGTCGCGTGGGGGACAGGGGGCGGAGGTGGTGCCGCCATAGCGAAAGTCCTTGGTGCGGTGCTGATCACTATCTTATACTTGCCCATGGGATCCACCTCAAAACGCCTCGACTCGTGCTTCGCCGGATTGTAGGTCTTGGGATGATTATGTGAGCCCCTGAAGTACACCAGGCGACCGTCTCTGAGGCAAAGTGCAACCTGACACCGCTCAGCCTTTTGATAAGACCTGGCACATCGCCATGTCACCCGTCGGGGGTGGGAGCCACCATCTTCGTAGAATATGTGGCCGTCTGCGACAAGGTGTAATCCGCCCCGAGCTGAACGAATGTAAAACCATCCTGGAACAATAAAATTAGTTATAGACCTTTATACACCTAACTTTATTTAAATAGTTATTTTTATACGGGCTCATGTGTATTTATAATAAACGTATATAATGATCTAGTTCTAATATTTTTCTTAAGAAATTAATAAAATCTTCAATATACCTTAACATCTATCGATGATAACTGAATGAAATTTAATTTCTAGCAAAATACCATAGCAGTTTGTTATTAATCTAGTTGGCTTTGTTCCTAGATTTTAAGAAGTTCTAGATGGTCTTACTACTCGAAAGATTTTTAAGTGTTCTGGAGGTTTTCAATTTAAAAAGATAAATAAAAATAATTGCGACTTCCACTTTTTCTGCACAAACTTTTAATTTTAATTAGCTCTTGTTAATTTGTAAGAGCCAGAATAAATCATTGTTAAATTCGCAGCAGCTTACTGTAATAAGAAAATGCAAAAAGAGGAGGAAATCTGTATGATTTAGGAAATTTAAAATATCCCATATTGCCATACAACAATTAATCTCATTCAAATAACGAGTAAAGTGTTTTATAACACATTACGAGTTTAGTAGACAGAAAGAATAAAACTTAAAAGAACTTCAACTGCAACAAATAAAAGATCTATATTAATTCAGATCAATATAATCGTTCCTTTGTACCTATACAAGGGTCATCTCGCCCCATCTACTCTACATAGCGTATACATTCCGTCTCGCTCACTCTCGCTTATAGCTCTACCTTTGTCCACAATATACTTTCTTACTTAAATAATAATAAAATAATCTTATCACATACACAAAATAATACTTTAAGAATAATACTCGAAAGGTTAACTTAACTAAATACAAATCGTATACATCTCATATGGTAGAAACTGGTAGTTATTGGTATAAATATTCCATGGTAAACCTGTAGCAATGGGTAAACATAATCGTTACCAATATATAAATCTTTGTTGTAAAGTACAATCGAAGGTAAAAATATCATGGTTAAGTAATTATTCAAAACAATATAAACTTATCTAATACGTAAAATAAAGATCTCACTAAAGAAAAACTTACAATCTACGTCGTATACATTGAGTATTATAATTAAGTCGATCATTCAATAAATGCAGGAAGCTACTTCAACAACGATTCCTTACCTAACATCGTATACATTTCATGACTTTAATGGTATCCCTACAACTTGACAACATAACCTCAACATTCTCAAATTCGCAACCAAATCCAACCGCAAAGACTCCAAACTTTGCTTCAACAACCATTGTTATGTACAATACACGAATAAAATCGTAAAAAAATATGTAAAAGTAATATATAAAAATACTTAGGGTATCATAAGAGAACCTATCACTTTGTACAACAAACTACAACAACCCGAGGAAGATCAGATTGAGAATGAGATCCCACTGAGAAAATATCTCATCATATATCAATATCTTTCAAAAAATTATGCTCAGTAAAACTAGTTTAGTATTTATTTGCCATAAAAAGGAGGCATTAAGTATATCACTTCAAAAATATTTAGCTGCACGATTAAATAGATTATTACCCAAAAATACAAGACTGCAAACGGTCAATTTAATAAATAATTGTTAAAATAATCGTATACCTTACACTGTTTGAGTAAATATGATTCAGTAATTAGTTAAATCATTAATATATTCTGTTAATTTCTTTGCGCTATCGTTAAGCATTTAAACAAGCAAACAAATGTTTGCCTAACCTTATCATAGATGTTGAAATAGTTAAAAAGCATATTATATCGACCACCGGCGAAAAGGCACAAAAGCAAAATTTAGACATTCCCTTATATATTATTGAACCAGCTTGTTACTTCACAAATCCAGACGACAATTAACATATATCTCACCGTAAACACAAATTAGTACAAGTATAAACTTGAATAAGTGTCCAAGATTATTTGGTATCAATGCAAATTCTTCCCACACGTACTCCATTTGGAGTTGAAAATGGGACCGATTTGACTAAACACATAGATTTACCGTAATATATTTTTCAGAAAAAAACAACATTGTGCATGAAACTTTCTGTCTTCAAAGTATTATGCACATATTTAAATATATATTTAGGACAAGTATTGAACAAATTAAAAACAAAACAGTTTCACAACACCTTTACCTACGATTATTTGCAAGTGGTTCAAATTTATATTCAAATTTAATTCATTCAAGTTTGAATTAAATTTCTCAAGTACGGTTATAATTTCTTGGAAGCCGGAGGAGCCGTTTATGGAGATCAATCGGATCTCCATATTCCGTACCCACAATGCTACTTCACTTCATGTATTAAATAATTGCCCTACACGGCGTTTCACCTCTAGCATTAGTGTGATCCAGAAGCTTACGCCAGCATTGCAAACCTGTGTTCTAAATATCTTCTCCAATCTACCATGATCTTAAAATCTGATCAGTTACTGTATGCCATACTAGTTGATAAACTGCATACTTATGCAAGACCTGCACAAGTGTAAATGAACGTGAGCCTATGCCACGTTTGGTGAGAATATGCAACGAGATCATAGTCCGTGCCAATAACAACCGCATGTACTTCACCGATGGTCTAAGGATAAGAAATTGATGTACAAAAATATGTTCGCAGACTTAGAACATAGGTCTGAGGGGCGTTGCACGCACACCGCAAGTATGAGCACTGTTCATTTGTACGACTCTTAAGCCGAACGTGTGAACGGCAGCCCGGCACCGAGGATTCCTGGAGCAACGCCACCACACCTTCCCGCTAGCAGCTCGACCGTTAAAACAGAAACGATGGGCCCCAACTTCGATTGCTGGTTTTCCACGTTTACTTAGGCAGTAACGAAATTGACCAGGAAAGCACGGGAATGGAAACGGTAGCCCCAAGGTTGGCGGGGTCTCCGGTGCTGCAACCGGTCCTGCAACTGAAACTTTTTTGTTATCACCACATTCCGAATACACGCTACAATTAAAAATAGCACCATTATTCTATTCGACTTCTATAAGATTATATTTAGTAAGAATAAAAGACGGAGTTGATAGTAAATGAAGAAAAGACATCAATAATAATAACAAGTTTTGATGACAGAAAATAATTGAACTACTGACATGATCTGAACTCAGATTCTAATACAATAATCAAATAATAACAGAAAATCACGATCGATTAAGGAACATATGACATCCACAAACATTATCTCATTCCTCGTATTTCTTCTTCTGATCGAGTGTGTGATTGAACGGTTTCCGTGTCCTGCTTTTAAGTTTATATTCGCGCTTTTGTTGTTTCCGCTGCTTGACATAGTGCATGTGATCGTTGCCGGTGGAGACAAGGTTTCCGTTCATGGTAACCGCGTAGCATTTGCATCCAGTGTCCGATTTGATACAAAGCCATGTGGAACGGTCCCTTCGTACGGGACCTGCACGTCTGAACCTCTCACCGTTCAAAACCAACACCGGGTTCCCATACTTGGATACGCCCCAGTGCACTGCAAATGAACGATTATAACACGACACTTAATATACTACCAAGCACCGTTCCATTATAAATATTCAGCTCCTACTTTTTCTACTTATTTAGCACTAAAATCTACGTTACATGCATAATAGAATCTACTAGGCCTACTAACTATACTGAGAAAGATTTGTATTCCATTGAATATTAATACATGTTGGAGGCATCTAACAATATCATCAAAGCTATGCAAGATGCTGACAAAAAAACTATGACAAATAAAATGAAAATATTTTATTTCATACATCACCTAGATTATCTGTATTGGACACTCAATAGACATGAACATAATTGGTACATAATTCAAACAGGATTTAATTTTATTCACATTTCATCAACAATTAAGTTCAAACTCCACTTTAAAACGATTTATTAATTACAAAAATATTTTTTTTTAGGTAACAACGATTTTCTTATTGTATTAATAGAATGATCTAGCCTACGAAATATTTAAGTTAACTAGAGCTTCGAATATATAACTGCCTAAACATGTAGTGAGAAAATAATTGGAATGTAATTAATAATTTTATAATAACACAAATATTATAAAACTATTTACAAGGAAAAAACCAAAATGATTGAATTATCTGTGCAATTTGTGCAAAAACTATTGCAATATGACTTTGTATACAAAATTTATTCACAAAACTAAATTTATTGTTACTCTAACGTTTTTATATCAAATTTATAAAAATGAAGATTAACATGGAATGCTTTTATTTTTGGAATAGGCGTTGGAATATTTAACGCTCACAGCCGTACGTAAGTCACTAAAGAGGATAACATTCCTACATCGTCCTTACACAATTTATTTAGGAATTAAATCTTATAACTATGAAAACTAAGCTACGTGCTCTTTACTTTGTTAAGTAAGAGATTGGCTTGCCATTCGTTGAACAATCTTTCTGCGGACGAATCGAAATTTTGGGGCGTGAAGTTGGCATCATGATTGTGTTCGCCCTTCACGCGGATGAAGTGGCCGTCCATTGTAGTCTGGACCCTGCAGAGGCAGCCCTTTGTGTCCTTGTCGCGGCAAGCCCAATTCAATTTGTCTCGATACTGGTTGTTCACCCAGAACTTGTTACGACGGAATATCAATACCGATTTGCCCGCTCTAGAAGGTAGGAAGAAAGCCTCTGTAAATACAACAAGATCTATTTAGAAAGAGTTACAAACCTACCGGGTTATTTACGAAATAAGGGTAACCCTATAATTATTTAGATGATGAGTGAATGCTGACCACAACATCCGTCAATGAACCACTGAAGATGAAGGTGGAATCCTAAAGACTAGGTCTTAATGAATGTTTGTTATATATCGACGCGCAATACCATCCTTCAATATAATTTTATCATTTCTAAAACATTGGTACATAATTGAAAACTATGTCAATATACCAAGTTACAAACAAGAATTTCTTTAGTGCAATCAATGAAACACTTCGGAAAATATAAAATATCTTTATTTTATAAATGAATTCTCTTTTTTAGTGTCTTCTGATAAAAAGGTTTCTCGTGTTTTGGTGTTCACGATATGCGATAACTTCGCCCTTTTTATTGACCCTTGCGTTTGCTTTACATGGCAGTTACGTCCGGAACAACTAAGTATCCATGCAGAACCAAGTTCTGCTTTCCTCTTCCAGTTGATATATACACTCCTCTTATATCTAGAAGTATACGCTTTTAAATAAAAACAAAATAAAAAATACAGGTCTTCATTATAAATCATTTTGCGTTGAATGTACTATCGATCTACTAACCAGATATCACAGAACCTATAACAATGTGAAATGCATTATTTTAATGTAAAAATATTACATTTTGTAATTCATACAATATTTGTCATTTTTTTGCATACGTATTGCACCTAGAATATACAATTCATTCAAAGTAATATAATTTCATAGTAATTTCAGGGAAATACACCAAATCTCTCTTTAATAACCATAATCTCCATAATCTCTGTTTATAAACAATAAAAAGACGTGATTATATAAACATAATTTTAATATTTAATTCGTAATGAGTAATACTCTTAATAAATCAACGAACTCTTAAAACTACTTGAAATATAAAAAAAAATTAAATTACACGTGTAAATTGTAAAAACCGAAATAATTTTTAATAAGGAATGTTCAGTACATCGATTATATCTAACCTGACAGCGGTCCCACGATTGACGAAAGGCACTTCGTTTACATAGATTTACAACGCCAAATAACACGGAATAAATAAGTCTATTTAATATTGAATTGACACAAATCAATATCATAAGTACATAATAGCAATAATTTATCGCTTATCTTACACATTCACCTATCGACAAAACTCATTATCACACCATCATGAGCCATAATGTGTATCACGAACCAAATTCGCCCTTACAAAGTTATTTTGTTATAAATATAATTGAACAATATTACAAATTTAACATCGACATGGATGCCGTTAACTCTACACGATAAACTCTAAAAACAAATCTATCAAAAGCACCGGAATTTCTAAACATGGAATATGTGGAATGATATAAAAATTTTCATGTAATTTTTACATATTTAGGTGGTAATTCTTTCTTAGTTTAACGCTTAAACTAAATTATATATACATCAAAGATTGCTTCTTTACGATAATAGCTACATTAAATTTCTGATTAAGACCTTATATACTATGAACAATGGATAACTAACAAATTGAACTTTACTCAATGATTACCACTTGCCACTGACATCCCCACTTGTTCAGTCTTTAACTAGAGAGGATAAGAACATATGAAAGGTCAGTGACGTTTATAAAAAATATTTAAAAATATTTTAATCAAATATTCAGTAAATACTAATAAAAATATAGACGTTACATTAACGTAGTTTACATTTCTTTAGACAAAAAAGTCAAAATTTAACAGTAGCGGTTTGTATATGTCATCAGAATCATAAGATTGATCTCACTATTTCAAGAATACCTAATACATATCATAATTATCACAAACCTGATAAGATGCTTATATATAGAATTGAGGTTGACCTCGCAACAATCATTCCAATATAATCCTTTCCAGTAACTGTTAAGTTCTCTCTCGTGTAAAAGTAGGAAGTATCAAGAGGTAGGAGCACGAGGCGGATGATTGTGCATTCCTTCACAGCGACGACATTTGCACCCAGCATATGAATCCGGGCCTTGCAATTCGTCTTCTTGGAAGTGCACCGCCATATAACTTTGTCCCTCAACTTGGACTCCTCGCAGAAAGGAAATGTGTTGACCATCATAATCACTTTCCCGCGTCGCGATTTCAAATACTTGATTCCTGCGGCAAGAATGTTTGTCAGAATTTTAATATTTAATTCGTAATGAGTAATACTCTTAATAAATCAACGAACTCTTAAAACTACTTGAAATATAAAAAAAAATTAAATTACACGTGTAAATTGTAAAAACCGAAATAATTTTTAATAAGGAATGTTCAGTACATCGATTATATCTAACCTGACAGCGGTCCCACGATTGACGAAAGGCACTTCGTTTACATAGATTTACAACGCCAAATAACACGGAATAAATAAGTCTATTTAATATTGAATTGACACAAATCAATATCATAAGTACATAATAGCAATAATTTATCGCTTATCTTACACATTCACCTATCGACAAAACTCATTATCACACCATCATGAGCCATAATGTGTATCACGAACCAAATTCGCCCTAACAAAGTTATTTTGTTATAAATATAATTGAACAATATTACAAATTTAACATCGACATGGATGCCGTTAACTCTACACGATAAACTCTAAAAACAAATCTATCAAAAGCACCGGAATTTCTAAACATGGAATATGTGGAATGATATAAAAATTTTCATGTAATTTTTACATTTTTAGGTGGTAATTCTTTCTTAGTTTAACGCTTAAACTAAATTATATATACATCAAAGATTGCTTCTTTACGATAATAGCTACATTAAATTTCTGATTAAGACCTTATATACTATGAACAATGGATAACTAACAAATTGAACTTTACTCAATGATTACCACTTGCCACTGACATCCCCACTTGTTCAGTCTTTAACTAGAGAGGATAAGAACATATGAAAGGTCAGTGACGTTTATAAAAAATATTTAAAAATATTTTAATCAAATATTCAGTAAATACTAATAAAAATATAGACGTTACATTAACGTAGTTTACATTTCTTTAGACAAAAAAGTCAAAATTTAACAGTAGCGGTTTGTATATGTCATCAGAATCATAAGATTGATCTCACTATTTCAAGAATACCTAATACATATCATAATTATCACAAACCTGATAAGATGCTTATATATAGAATTGAGGTTGACCTCGCAACAATCATTCCAATATAATCCTTTCCAGTAACTGTTAAGTTCTCTCTCGTGTAAAAGTAGGAAGTATCAAGAGGTAGGAGCACGAGGCGGATGATTGTGCATTCCCTTCACAGCGACGACATTTGCACCCAGCATATGAATCCGGGCCTTGCAATTCGTCTTCTTGGAAGTGCACCGCCATATAACTTTGTCCCTCAACTTGGACTCCTCGCAGAAAGGAAATGTGTTGACCATCATAATCACTTTCCCGCGTCGCGATTTCAAATACTTGATTCCTGCGGCAAGAATGTTTGTCAGAATTTTAATATTTACACGACCTTTCTTCACCATTCTTTACCTCCCACCACCATGTTACTCGTGGAGTCAAATAAAAAATATATACATCATATATATATATATATATATATATATATATATATATATATATTTACTATATGCATAAATGAAACTCACGGTTATTTATAAGTACAATGTAATATTTCACAAAACATACCCCATACATGAACCCAAAAAAAAATCTTATTAATATATTGGTAGATACAAAATTACACTACGTTTAAGACTTGTAGATAGTTAACAGCGAATGAGGTAGATAGATTTAGTTATAAACAGGAACAACTAGAACGGTACTGGTCTAGTGCCGAGCCGCGGCGATAGCGGTTCTCGAATTATTACATGAGAATGCACTATGAGATTCAATACACTGTAGAGGTAGCTGTATAAACAATGCAAAAGTCTTTGGAACTTCTAAAACTATTCAATACAATAAATATAATCATAAATAGATAAAAATAACATATACAAGCGGATAATTCAGAATATTTAATCAAATTTACTATGGTAAAATCGTATCTTATATAATTGACGTATATTGTCATTGCTCTTAACATTAAGTAAAATTATGTTACATTAATCCTATAAATATAATACAGATTATATCGCCGCGGCCAAACGAATTACAACGCCTCTGTGATCTATATGTAACACACAATAAAAACAATAGAACGTGTCAAATGATTTTAGACTTGTAAATATTTCTCAAAACGACAGAATACAAATCTAAACCTTACACATATCTAAGCAGATTTCAGAGTGAACGGTTCCGATTCGCCGAATACATTTATTTCACATTAATTTAACAGAGCCCGCAAACATATAGAACTATGAACTCGTCCAATCCAAAATCTCTTCAGTAACGATGCTTTTTGTTTTCAAGAATTATATCTATGTATTATTCTACATTTAAAATGTAATAGATTTGACACGATCTACAATAAATCCTTGGTAAAACATTTCAATCCCGTTATTTCGCACAAACATACATCAAGACCCCATCGTACCTAAGTCATCTAAACAACAATTATAATTAGTCAAAATTTGTACTTAAATTAAGTCTTAGAATATACAAAATAAGCAGGTCCACATTCTCATTTGAAAAAAAAATATGACAAGCAACAAATTATTTTCTAAACCAATTAATAAAATATATTCAGACAACAGTCTCGTATAGTGTCTATTTATACTAAAGTCGTCAACAGCGAACTATCGAGTACAAGTAATAACTATAAAGAGGTAGTCGAGTTTCAATAGTAGAGGTAATAAAGGAGGGCGCGCCGGACCCTGCGCGGAGTTCCGCCCCGACGTCCCGTGTCTAGCCTAGACCTAACATAGACTTAACCTACAACACCTTACTAGAGTAAAGCTTCTGAGTATTCATTCGTGTATATAAAATTGTATAATTAAACTAATCTGTAAAACCCGTATAAAAAGTGAAAGAGGTAGTTGATTGAGCTTAAGTACTTAAAATCAATCCTTAGAGCAAACACATCAACTGTAGAATGTAGCCCCCGCTACGCTGAGCAAGAGCATAGCGTCCACACTCGAAGGTAGGTACTTGTGAATTACCAACAACTAGTGATGACTCTTATTGATAAAAGGCGGGTTTAATTCTCTAAGTAGCAATATATGAATATGTAAAGTTAAAACTCTCAAAATAAATAAAGTATTTCTAAATGCAGTCGAGGGATCATTGCAATATTGCTTACAATCAAAAAGATTCCGCAAAATCAGTCACCGACGCGTTATCAGCGGCCTAGTGACCACTGAACCTTGACCTACGCACTCCATCGCCTGACTTCCTAGCGGTCGTTCTCAAGTCCTGTTAACCTACCTCATGTGCAGAATAGTATGCTTGTCGCCACCTTCCTTGGATGCTGCCCGGATGGATTGATCGACGACAACAAATCATACGCTTTATTGACTCATGTTCCGGATAATAACCACCTACCTATACCAGACATCGACACACCTTACACGATTGGCGCTCTCTACACGATTACTTAAGCCCTACTGTTCGTATTGTTAATGCTGCCTCATATTTTTATATTTAAAAAATTATTTTGTTAATAAAAAAACCATAAAAACTTCATTGATGATGAAATTGATATGTTCACTTAATAAAAGTAAAGACTGAGCAAATTTTAGGTTGGGCTAGATCATAAATAAACGTGCAAAGACCGCCTCCATAAACATTCAGAAAGATCTTACACATATAACATCCCTACTTGCCCTATTCGTTTCCATAAATAACCCACACCTATATACGCATAGCATTATAGACCTCGAAAACACCGCTTAACCTACATGTCGCGATATAATAACCTCTACTTACTGGTTGTCTAACCACTGGTGGTCGTCGTAACATTCGAGATACCGCAACATCTATTCGTGCCTTAAGGTTTTACATACATATACCGATATTAAATAACTCCAACAATACCATCGCTTCGATCTTAAACACCTTCCTATCCCAATTTAACTTATCTAATAAAATTACTCTAAATATAATTTATGCTAACGTGCCAAAAGGCTTCGAGAAATATATCAGTTGGTCGATACATCGTCGTCGTCAAAACCGTGAAACATTTCGCTCAAATTGAAATTGTTTATACTGCGTACAGAGAGCGAGTGAACGCAAATCGAAAATCTTGATAAAATCGTTTAATCCTCCTCCTTGCAAGGGGTGTCGACTAGCAGCGGCTTGGCAGCCGGTGGATGAGTTGTTGTCAGAGAGTTGGGTGACTGTTGGGAGGCAGTTCCAGTGGCTGCGGAGGCGGCGGCCGTAGCATTCGCAGTGGCAGCGTGTGCGGCGTATAGAGCGAGCGCGTGCTGGAGCTGTAGCAGCTGATGGTGAGGGTCGAGGGGCGCAGGGGCGCGGTGGCCGCTTTGATGCGGCGTACGCACCACATAGCGGCCGTCAGCAAAACGACGCACGTTAGGCGGCGCGTGGTTGTGTGCATACCGCGAACGGACTATACGCTCAAAACCTTCTGGGCCTTCGGTGTTGACATCAGCGAGACAACGCGAGGTGAGACGAGACGAGCAGTACCATTGCTTGCGACCATGCGCCAGATTATTCTTCAGACGAAAAGTGTACCCGCGGTGCAGCAGCAGGCGACCTTTACCGGCACGGATGAAACGTGCTGGTGGAAAGAACACACATATTAGTGAACAGCTCCCTTACAAACAGATAACCCTTACCTTGCAAAATCAATTTTATCTTCAAAATCTGATAGTTATTGATTGTACATGGTAAAGTACGAACAAGTGTGAAATATTAAACGATAGAGAAAAATAGTTCGGAATTAATGTTATATATATATATATATATATATATACTTATAAAAAGGGATAAAATAAAAGATAGTAAGATTCGATCTATTTATTCAGCACTTCACATACACAACTCGCAATTTCAACATTTAATAATAATAAGGAAGAAATATTTAGAAATATTTTTTGTACAATTATCATTTGTCCATTCATAAGATGATAATACTGTATCATAATATGTACCTACTAGGATGAGCAAAACATTTGGCACATACAACTTTTTGACACTGAGCAAAGATAACACGTGAGCAAATAAAGAGAGGTTACACCTAAACATTACATGTAGTATACAAAAAAAAATGATTTTATGAATTAGCTAACACAACAATCGTTTAAATAATAATACTTAGATAAATTTCCGTCTGTAATCATAATGTTAGGAAGACTAGCCTTACAGAGAGAAAAAATATACTATTTGAAAACATATTTCCCATTCGGTGCCTTCGTGTTCGTCGACACCAAATGTTACTTTACAAAAACCCCAACTACCTACACGTCACACACAAGAACAAGATCAATATTTGGCACCTAAATCTTAACAATAACTTGAGATCAAACTTCACGTGGCAATTCAACTATCACAATAGATTCTGAAGAAAGAATCACAAAATAAAACTCTGACTAGAATAAAATACGACACGGCGAATTCTCTAGTGCAATGGCATACAAACAGCCATATGATCTGGATGAGTAAACAATTCTATAAAAAATTTGTTCGCTATTTGTCCTTTATGTCAAACAACTAAATACATCTAACCTTTTCTAACTATGAACCTAACTGCAGTGCAAATAGTAATTATTATTAGGTATATACGTGTGTATACACTAGACGTGACAGATATCGCGAGACACGCAGAGTCGAGATTTCACTGTGCTCTACGTACTCACAAATTATATTTATTCAATAGAATAAAAAAATACGTGTCCTATTTCTTGCTTTCTAATTAGTAATTTCTTATCATTATGATTTTTTAAAAGATTTTATATTATTTTCATTTCCATAATGACATTTAAACTCTCCAATACATCAGCCAGTAAACTTTACATAGCTCTTGTGAGGATTAGGACGGACAGATGGTCGTTGGTCGGAGATGGATTCACCCATGGCCGTCACACGTCAGTCAGCTATGACAGATGTTATTATTATATATATTATATATTTAGTTACCTTGATTAATTAAAAATATGAATTATTAACTACCATTACACATTCCATTTTCGCCCTATCCCATAATCATTAGCTGATATTAATAAATTAGTTTACTAGTTTTTCTTCTTCTTGCTAATTCTACCACCATATTGTATATACAGTGAGGGTCCATAAAAATTTTATATACAAACATTTTTTGATATACTGTAAGTAAATAATTAAAATTTGCTCATAATCCGAATACAGTTACAGCCCCCCGTAGCTTGAACAACGTGCCCCGCGATATCTGTTAGAGGAGAAACCTTAAATTTATATAGTTTTCAAATTTTATACTAAGATTAGTGAGATAAATTAAAAAAGTTTGAAGTATTGCACCGATATATGCCCAAAGGCATTTCATCGAATATTAATATCTGACTATCCAAGCGCTGGGATCGAAATTGTCGAAATCAAGCTGTGGCATTCTTGGCAATAGGAGGGGTTCGGGGGGAGATGGGGGCGGAGCCGCGCGGCCACCACCACGGCGACCGCAGCGGCCCGCGTGGTTGTGTTCACCCACGAGCTTATGCAACGTGCCCTTCTGCGTGTAAGCCTTACATCCACAACCGCCCATCGTACAGCGCCAACGTACGATTCCCGAGCGCATGGTATGTGCCGCGTAGAAACTTCGTCCACGGACCCACAGTCTGGGTCTACCGCCGGGCCCCACGCACAGCCGCACATACTCCTCTGGAAGCATCGTCACCATTAAAGCACTCGTTTAATTACATTATTGCAATATTAGCATGCTTATATAATATTACAATTAATAAACGACTGACTAAATAAATGAAAAGTAAACGTTTTTAACATAACGGCGCTAAGTCCAACAATAACACAACTGAAAATTAAAATTTAGTTTTCCATCTAAATGACGAAGTTTCATGCAATGACGATTTTGAATGTAGACAAGCCTTAGATTAGCAAATCTCATATCAGCCATTCACTATGAACCCAAAAATGAAACAAATAATACCTATTCATACAGATTCATTACACAAACATATTTTTATAAAGAACAATTGGCATGACTAGATTCTGATATCGACACATATACACGTTAGATAAAATTGTCATATGTATTAACAATGCAATGTAAAACAATATTTAGAACACTAATTCGCTTATCTATACTAATGCTCTGATCACAGATTAATTTCGCCCCTATTAACAAAATAAGGACATAATTTTTTTTGATATTATTGCTACAATTTACTTAGACAAAAGATTGCTTTATAAATTTATTAACTATGTAAACCGCCGTTGACCTTGGCACTAAACTACACTGTGTATGTAGTATATCAAATACAATTCACACATGTTTACTACATCAATAAACATGTGTGAATATATATATATATATATAGATGATATATATATATATATATATATATATATGTGTATATATATATTTATATATCGTCTCCTTCATTATTAAAATATTTATTTTATACAAATATTTCCTTCAAAACCTCATGCAAAAAAATTGACTAGAATACGCACACGATAATCGCCATTATGACTTCTGCCTATTTAATTAAGTTCATTCACAAGTTATATTATTTCATTATATTATAAAGGAACACGAAGAACTTTGCACCAAGCCTTATTCGTGCACTGATGTCGTATTGATTATCAACTGATTAAGTATCGTATTAATGAGAAATAATAAATTTCATTTTTGCTCATTAATATGATACTAAATTGTTTATTATCTTATTAAGGACATTACAGGTATTACATATGCGACATGAACAATAAATTCCAAAAGCAAAGGAAATCATGCATTGTTAGTAAATTAAATTACCCAAGCACGGGGATATTAGATGATTCGTATCTCATTCATCCAGCAAGACTTTAGGTGGGGGAGGCACTGTATTAACGAATGTTCGGTGCAGAATGGCGGGCGGTTCGTGCGAATGGACGTTGCTTAGAGCGAAAATGCGGTCGTGGAGAGTGTGTGCGTACGCTCGGCATGTGCGCCGCGTGCACCGCCAGCGCACTTTGCTCTTCTCCGGGAACACCTTCTCCGCGTAAAACGAAAAGCCGCTCAGCCGCATATGCCGTCGTCCGCGATTTGATATCACGAACTCCACTGCAAAACACCACCCCGTCACTATCCATCATCACATGCGAAATACGCCCGACGGAATCCCAAAGTAATGAGTTAGTAAGCATATAGTACATGAAGCGTCCGTCACATGCACAAGAGGAGAATAAAAGGCGAATAGACTTTTATAGACATTTTATTTAAAGTTTCAAATGTTACAAATTTTTACCTGTATTTCTCGTTCATACCTCCTATTAAATATATATTTTTTTATTTTATTGCATTAAATAAAAGGAACAAAATTTAAAGAATCAAAATGCAGATATTATTTTTTCATTATCGTTTTTGCTTTTATCTAGCAAACTACAAAGGAAAGTCCTGTCTTTCCTTACGTACGGGACAATGAAGGTAATTTGGGAACGTGTGTTATCAATTTTCAGGAGTTATGGTCTCGATGAGACTTTCAATGCGCGCGTGGTCATTTAAAACGGGAGTGTGCGGCTCGTGATTGTGATTTACAGTGCGGGTGATGAGTCGACCGGCCGTCGTTAAGGCGCGCGCACGGCAACCTAACGCACGGCTTCGACACGACCAATAGACGCGTGTTCCACGCCTTTTACGGGCCAAGTATCCATAACCATCCACCAGGAGACAAGGGGCTCCTCGACGTGTCACCGAATACTGCACCAGCACTGCTTCACCTGCAGGTTCCATAGAGATATCGAAAAATAGAGTAGCTGTTTTATAATAAGGTTATACTTATCAAGAATATTTAATGTATAAAAGCACTACTCTATAATTAATATCTCTATGGCGATGACGCTACAAAAATTATCAGTATTAGTTAAATTAATATAATGAAAAACTTTTTACAAAAACCCTTTTATTATGCTACAGGATCACATTAGTTTTGTTCATTTTACTTACATGACAAAAATATAAAGTGCTTAAATGCTAATAACCACCTTGTCGACAATTATTCGATATTGAATCATTTAATGAATACAAAGAAATTGTAAGCATAGTCAGAGTGTGATAATCAAAGAATCTAGATTTTTATTAGAATGAATATAAACAATTACCAAGTTTATGTTAGAAACTGCCTTATTTTCAACTAAATTAAAAGTAACGAAAAGTGCAAGTGAGAGGGATAAGTTTGAAAATGATTAAAAGTCAAAGGACTCGATTGGTTACAGCCCAATTATATTTACGAGAGAACTTATTATCTTAAAACTAAATATGTCTCACGGTTTTGTTTCTTAAGCAATGTCTACAATCCAAAATCTAACTAAAGTTTTATTTTACAATACGATGTAATAAAAAGGAAAATCACACATTGCTTTTCAGTTCATCGCTCTTTAACAATTAAAAAATATCATTCCTTAAATACAATGCGAAAACTAATTTGAAAATCTAACTTTTTAAATTTATATATGTTTAATTGCATAATCTCAGTTTTCTATATGCTAAACACATGGGCAGGTAACTACTTCCCCCTGTTCATACTTACGAGCGATTTTTGGCAAATGATTCTCAGTATGATTATGAACGGGGTTGGTTATCCGCAAAATGTTATTTTTGGATGTTATTCTAGCTCTACACCGTCTCCCGTATTCCATACATCTCCAGAATGTCCTGCCACTTCGTACACAGTCCGTCACGAAAATATACGGTTCATAGATCAATTGTAGATGACCACTTTTCGTTTGGATGAAATGCAATTCACCTTTCACTGTGCTGTTTACGGGTCCTAAAACTGAAAACAAAGCTTAAAATTAGTGACCATTGGATGTTATTTAATATTAATAAGTGAATCTACCGCCTATCTGTAATACGAAATAAGAACTGGGGAGTAAATAAAACAGCAACTACGTAAAAAGTAACATATTTAATTATAAAAGTTAGTATTATAAATTTGCATAAACATCGCGAATTTTCTTCATTGACGTCTTCCTTTTCTATATCAACACCAAACATTACGGAGCTAATCTAAATTTAATAATATAAAAAAATATAGATATTTATATATATATATATATATAATGTATATATTATATAACCAACAATATACAATTTCGTTTATTTTATATTTATTCAAGCCCATTTGAAATAAAAAAATAATTAGATATTTTCTGTTTTTCGACAACAAAATGGTGAATTGTAAACTAAAAAGAATTCAAAACAACTTTAATAAACAAAAGTCACAAAAACCTATCGATTCATTAAATGTATTTGCAAAATGCTTCCGTATACAAAGTGTACCTCTCACAAACCAAACTATACATTTTTGGTTTGTCTCTGTTCATCTATTTATTAAAGAATTTCAAGAAAACTATCAAATTGATTTTTGTGTGGGGAGTTTACTTATATAATATACTGTGCATAGACAGCACGGCACAGGTGTGAGGCATATCGATTTGTAATCGAGAAATCTTTAAAATACTATCTCCATGTTATTGATGAATCATAATGAATGTAAACAAACCCAATGGCTTGCTGTCGATGAGGATTTTATATTATTTTATTTGAAAAACTTACAGCTAACAGTGAATAAGAAGGCCAATTAAAAGACTTCATTAGTAGATGTAAATTAGATAGTATGGAAAATAGGACTGATATTAAACAAATCCAGTCACTTCACTGGAAACCCCATAGATTCCATACGCACATATCATAAAACAGTTTTGTGTTCCTGACTTGTAATACATGGAGTATAATCTACGTTTTATTATCCTGGTAGCCCTTGTTATGAGGCCAAACAAAACTCCTGACAGTCGATAGTGGCATTTGTTGTTTTAAAAACATATACCATATCTGATATGCACCTCCGTTGAAACAAGTTGCCTTGCTATATAAATTTTACTGAATATTCGTTTCTTAAAATGTAAAAAAACGCGATCGCTCAATAGATAAGTGAAATTAAGTATTTTCAAGATTTATTTAACGTTTGGGATTTTTTGAAAATATATAAAATACACACTTTATAAAGTATATTTAAGTAACCTACCACTGTAAAAATGTAAAATTAAAGGCCTTTAGAATAAAAGGTCACAACTTTATTATATTCATAACTGTGTCTTGTATTTTTATTGAAAGACAAAAATTTACCGACAAAAGAAAGAACAATATATTAAGTAGCATTGAACTCAAGTTTATAGCGTCAACAATTGAGAAAATAAAATATAATATATCATTCGCACAGAGATTATTGTTTTGTAGTGGGTGAAGCAGGTACCTATATTATTAACAAAATTTATGGACCTAACAGTGAAATTCCCAAAGGTATTCCATTTGTACCGCTGGTTATGTATGAACATTAAGAACAAATGTGACAATGATTCTCAATGTACGATTGAAACCATCAGAATAAATCACCCATGACATATACATCGCGTAGTTTTATCTAGGATAATTAAATGATCTAAACCCTTAGTTCCCGAAATGGTCCAGGTGGACCCCAGGGGCCACGGGAAACTCGGCGGGGGTCTACGTTGGCGTGACAAAAAACATGGGGGTTCACGAAAATTTATTTGTTTTCGATACCACTCGAATAACTTAAATGTTGGATTGACTTCACCTATCAATATAGGTAGATAATATTTTAAGAAGCCCAACGACTTTTACTTGTAAAAACTTGCATATTCCATATTCAGTACAACATGTACAACGTTTTTGTCTAGTTTTAGGAATATGATAGAAACGTATCTGCAGGGGGTCCACCGGAACCAGCTAAATTTTGAAAGGGGTCTATGAAAATAAAAGTCTGGGAACCTCAAATCTAAATGATCTAACGCCTTACGATTGTCAGTGGAGACTACGTCGACTTATAAGGTTTCGGACATGATGTTCTTTAAATAATCGGAACCTGTAATAAGGTCCGACACAGTGGATCTACTTTTTAGAAAGCTGTATTGGCATTAATTAATATGATGCTATGATATTTTGACGAATATACAATTTTCCTGAAGATCTTATCAAATAAACAAAACTTAGATTAGTTATAGTCCTAAATTTTGTAGAGAATAATCAAAATTTTTGGGGCCTTTTGTATATGGAGTATCAACCTTTGAGATTTTCAAATAAAGGACACTATTCCTTTCTTAAGAGAGAGCTTATACAGTACACACAGTCAGCGGTAAAGGCAAACTTTTAGTAGGCTTAGTTATTTATTGATATGGCTGGAATAACATCAGAAGCTGCAGATTTATTTAGGTCAACGGATTTTCAAAGCTTAAGAATCTCTGTTTCTGCTTTGTTGTTAGAATTGGGATTAAAGAAACAACTAATCGAGTTTACTGATATAAAATGAATGACAATATTTATGACATGAAAAGATCACCGTAAATTAGATTTTGTGTTTGATTGTCAAATTAATATCCCATCCAAATATAGCATAGTTTAATGCATGAAATCTTTTGAGATTGTATTTAACTTTAATTAATTGAACTAAAGTCAAAACTCAGCTATGTTATATGAATATATGTATTACAAAACTGTTATGATCACAAATATTAATATTACAACTTAAACTAAACATGACAATCAGCCTGTCTGCAATTACAAAATTTTGGAAGATAAGCGAGCGGAATATTCGATACCGCACCTTATGCTACGGATGGCGTGGCATGTTTTCACGACAATATTTTTTACCTTAAACATCTGGGAATGTTGCTAATATTTGGTGAGAGATATATAGCACAAAATGTTGCGAACAATGATGCGCTCGGCACCATCCCACCAAAACACGTCCCGCCAATAACGATCTTAGTAAACGAAAACGCGTTATAACTATAGAAAAAGGGGTTGCCTTTTTCTATAGTTATAACGCACAACGGTTTTGTCACGGATAATTGAAGCTATTAAATGAAAACGTTCGATTTTAATCCACCCTCAAACCTGCTATTTTAGAGATGCAATTGGAAACGCAATACGGAGGTGACAAACGACATACAGTTCCCCAAATAATAATTCCTGCGACACCGGAGAACTCCTACATCCATGCCTTATTAACAAGGAGTTACGAAGACATTTTTTTTAATTTAAAAGGCGCATGTCAAAAAATATATTATTTTGCGTTGTCATAGAACTCGATCTTGCAAACTGTAGTTCAATCTCTAGCCTTGGAACTTAGCAAAATGCGGCATTCAAAACAGTGCACCTATTAGCGCCATAGCAGTAGCGGGAAAAACAGATCATGCAATTAATTTTAAACAAATCAATTGCAACAAGCTATCAAAAACAAGCGGCTTCGTGCATTCTTCCATTTGAAGAACATGTTTGTACGTCGAGGGTAATCTGAAACTACTGAACTGATTCTAAAAGTTCACTAATAGAAAATTGCATTATCATCAGTTGTCAATAAATCTAAAAACAGCCACACCCAGCTTTTATATTTAAGCCGCCACTACATGTTAAAGATAAACTGTACTTACGAGGAAAATAAATTAATTTTTAGTAAAGAGAACCATTTGGGAAGAAGAATTATATTAAATTAAGATAAAATTTACCCTTTACAACATGATATTCGATCGCAAGATATAGTGAAAAAAAATCACAGACAAATTAATGATCATAACAAACAAACATTTTAATAATATTAGTGTGATTTGATAGATAATTTTACTTTTCAGGGTTTACCATTTACCACGTAATAACTACAGTAATTATTATTGCTCCAACTTTAGTGAACAACGCAATCATCATTACAATAAATGAAGGAAAATCTACACGCGGCATATAATAAGAATAATATTCAACGCAAATGAGACAGCTGAGCGAGCATAAAATGAATTGAACATTTTAGTACGTCTGCTGTTTAGATCCACGATTAGATTTTACTATTAAAAACATGACGTATATCTCATTTTATAACAATAAAAGTTACCATTACTATTCATATAGTTAAAATCTATACTATGTATGAAATTACCCCAGCACGCGACATCTGTATGACTAAGCTAATCTCAAGAACCATTGAACTGACTTTAGCACAGTTTTCCCTTTTACGAGTATGATCTTCATATCACTAGGAATGTTTACGTCTACGAAAAATTGGTCTGATATTTATACGAGCCGATCTTTAGCGGTATTTGGTAATCAAGTCAAACCTAAAAGGAGGACAACTACTATTCAAAAAAAGCAGTTCACAATCGACGCTGCATAAGACGCGATCTTTCTCTGACTCAGTTAACATTTAAAACCTGTTAAGGTTTTAACAGCTTTTTCTACCTGTTGAGCAATGATGAATACCAGTAACTAACAGGTATAAAAGTAAAAACCGTTAATAAACGCCACTAGACACTATACATCACAGGTCAAAATATAATGGGCCTCGCTTGTTAGAGATTATTTCGCCATCTGTCGTAGCCACGAGATTAGACATTTCTGATACGCGTCGTATACACGGGACGACACCGCCTGATCCTCTACGTTCGTCAAACTTCAAGACATATGTGAATAAAAAAGTTCTCCTGTTCCATTTCAACACTCCGATATTTCCTGGTTGTTACCAGATTTAATATAGTATCGTAATTATTCGCGCTAACACAGAGGCAATCAATAAATTTTTTCGCCTTTCATAGTCAGATTATCCGATATTCCGAAGGCAGTGAATATTGAAACGATATTTGGCTTGCAAAAATGGGCAATACGTTCCCATATACTTGTATAATCTAAAAGTGAGGATTCTCTAAGGAGTATATTTTAGAGTACCGCCAGTATAACAGTATAGAAAAATGTTATTTGTTTACAATTTTATTAATTAATATTCTTTTGTATGCAAGAGACATAGTTTTAATAACAGCTTTTTCAAGTTAAAATTCCTTTTTAAACCAAAATTTTTAATAAAACTTATCATGAACAAATTAAATACTATAATAATCATAAATAATGTCAAAAACCCATTTTTCGCAAAGCCTGCATTGCAAACTGCAAGTCTGCTTCCCAATATTTTTATTAAGTCAATCTTCATTCTTTTCATATAGTCAAGCTCGTTTGCACGAGTGATTCTGATATACCCGAGTTTCATCGAAATAAATTCTTAGCCGTGTCTCTCCACTGTCCTATTATTCCTTCAACTTCAAGAACTTAAGTCAAGCACAAACAATATAACGCCTCTCCATTAACTGCTTCCTTCCATCGGGAGTTATATTGTCCAGACCAACCCAGACGTGCCAAAATTTGAGCTTCAATTACACGCAAACCTTTCAATTCGTTCTTTTGTTTTATCTTCAATTTTCCATTGGCGTAAAACGATAAAACTATTTGTCATATCACGCTCTTGGCAAAATCATATTCCGGTTACTGGATTTGGTTTATTGATTTATTTGCGGGAATAACTCGGTTTACCATTTGTATCCTTTTTTTCATAGTATCTGCTGTCTTTGAACCTTACGCCACATATTTTTCCAGGAAGATCTCGCGTATGATTCTTTTAATTTTTCTGAATCATGTTTAATTTCACCTATAAATGTCAAAACATTGTTGATGACACAGCAACAGGTTTAATATTGATCGCAAAACAGCCTCCATGTCATTAAATATTCAAATACTGTATGCATAAAAACTAAATAATACTTTGTTAGTTATAGTACCGTAGCAGCTCGCAACTCATGCACTTTTTAAATGTTTAGATGAGTTATTTACAATCGTCAAGTACTAGCGTAATTTTCTCAACCCGGGATTTTTGTCGATAACGCGCGCTAGACGTGCACATCACTACACAACACATAATTTACAACCCGGCCTGCAGCGAGATAGTAAACGCACTACAAAAAGGAATTTATGGAATGTACCTGCACCGGGACAATAAAGGACAGTTAATTCACTATCTGCAAACATTCTATCTATTGACATAGACATTCTATTGTTATTTTTTACACTGATTGTAACTTATGTAGCTTTTTAAAAAGACTAACTACTCGAGTTTCATGCCGATTTTTCTCTGTAGAATGGACCTTCCTGACTGGCAGTATAAAAATTACAATTTGTAAAAAAAATGTGTTCATTTGATTGGATAGCATCCACATGATATGAGGAAGCGCCAGGGATTCAGGATAAACAACACCTAACCTGAATACCATCTATTTGTTTCGCAAAAATATTGATCTTCGACAGGATCTGCGGCTCGGAAGCCAGACGCGGCCTACTAAGGATTCGTATTCACATATCTTAAAAAAACTAAATGTCATGCATGGTTTGGTCGTAATATTTACCTACAACATGAAATTATAAATCACCGGCTAAAATTGCAGTTGACAATTTCGCACCGGGAATCGAACTGTGTCCGTTCGTGAGAACAGGACAAACTTTATTGTATTTAAAACAATCTTTTAATAAATTGAAACAACATATATTTTAACATTTGCGTTTTAGTTAGAAGCGATGCGCGAGAGTTGTCCCAATGAGCTTAGTATGAATTATTAATCGTAGCCAACCGGCTTCCCCTCGTTTGCTTGCTCTTTCGCACTCGCACACATCCGCCTAGCCCATGCATGCTCTTCCACCCGATCGACACCGAGCGTATACACCCGTCACCAACTGTCTATCGTCTATGAATACCAGCGACATATGGTGCTTCATCTTCATGCACTATGAAAATTAAATCAAACACACACACACATCCAGTCACCGAAATACGGCCATTGGCATAAAATACTAATGGAAAGCAAACAGAGCAAAAGAGAAAAGGACGCTTATGATCAAGTTAAAATAAAACCAATGAAATGTATGAAATGTAAATAACTTATTTACTATAATAATAAAACCACCCCCAAATAATCTTATGAATTATATTGTAAAATAATATATAATTAAAATATTTATATACGCTACATACGCAATAGAGGTCATGCCTTCATAGAAGACAGTTTCACATATCGCTTAAACAGCTATTTTTGTCTGTTTATGACATTACATATTATATTTTTGACTCACTCTCACCACTGACATGCACACGCCACCACTTGTCATAGCGGTCAGAGAAGTCAACTGTTGCGGCACAGGTCATGGATGCGATTCCCATCCAAGGAACAATTTTGTGCATCACAAATTGTTAATTTTCGGTACTAAGTGTGTTTTCTGTGTCTCTAACACTGCCAACCAACTGGTCTTGGTCTAATCTTTTTCTTTAGTACATTGAGAGTAGCAAACAAGCACACAGTCACACCTGATGGCAAGTGATTCCTGCGGCCCATGACATCTACATTCAACCTTGACAAGGAATCATAATGCAGACGCGTTGTCACCCTTGTGGACTGAGATGGCATGCCTCGTCACCGCCAGTAATAAAGGTCGCCATCCTTACCCTCACCCGACGAAAGATAGCAGTATTATGCTGCTATTTTACGCTGGTATTCTGTGAGGGCGTGGTCCTACACCGGTCGAGCTGACCCATTCATTCTGCAGCTAGAGACAAACTGCAATAACTACATTGCCACTATATAACCACTTGTATCTCACTGCGCACATATATTGCATTGCATAAATGACAGGGACAATGTCTGAGTGCCCTTGTTTTTTATTTAGTGCCCAGTTTAGAATGCTTATATATTGAATATTTAAATTAAACCTCGAAGTAGACAAAAAAGTTAAAAACCGCGATTATGCCATAGCGCGATTCGGAAACAGCTAACTTAGATGTAAACTTATTTATAATATTTTTTTCCTAAACTTTATACAAGATGCTTTCATATTGAATTTCGTGCTTCTCCGTTTAAAAGTGACGAACTACCCATATGAACTTTCAACCCCTAATTTACCTTCTATATATATACATATACATAAAATACTGTAGCAAAATATTAATAATTATGATATAAATCAGTTTTAACATAGTAGAACCACACTGAAATTTGTTTCTAGCTGTGGCATGAATAGGTCAGCCCGACTGGACCACCCCCCACACAGAATATCTATGTAAAACAGTAGCATAATACTGCTATTTTGCCTGGTGAGTGTAGGGTTCCGGAAAACTTTATTACTGGCGATGAGGCATTCATCTTAACCCTCAGGAGGGACTTTGCATCGGCACTATAAATACCTATTGGTGATAAATATGAGTGTCATTGGCAACAGTCATCATTTTCCATCAGGTGAACTATGTTTCTTACCTTCAATGCTATACAAAAAAATTAAAATAATTAATGATTTTGTGAACTGGACATGGAGCATATTGCAAGTTTAACCACAAAACTTTCAACTACTACTCCCTACTATTTCACAAGATATATAAGTTTGAATGAATCAGCTATAGTTCCTTGTGTTAAAGGTGCTGTAGATGTGATTGGAATAAATCATCTGCATTCTCATCATTGAATGAATGTTCATGGATTATCTTTTTGCTTTTACAGAATACTGGTATAATATAAGAGAATAACACTGCTGTGTTTTATCTGATGATTATAAGTAACTGGAGACCTTATTACTAATTACAAATCCGTGGTAACAATGGGAATTGAATGATTCCTTATTGAGAATACATGTGGGTATCAGGGAAAAGAATAAAGATAATGGGCTTTCGTTTCAGCATTTTTATGTTCTAGTTCATTATGAATGAAGGAAACAGATGCCCGGGATTCTTTTGGGGCATTCATTGGCTTGCCAATAGTGTCCTGTAAAACTACCAACACCTATTTATAGGATTCTATGGTTAACACTGAGAAGTCTATGGGTTAAACAAATCATAATTTTTGGAACTGAATTTAGGGCTACACACACCCATGTCCTTAGATGGATGACCAAATACATTTAAATAGAGCCAACAACCTGCCTCTGGACTTTGTATTTACGAGTATGTAAACATCATTGGAAAATTAGAAATTAGAAAACCAATGTGCAGTTTTATTCACTAGATAAGTGCCTCTGTGAACATGGTGGTAAACCTATTAAAAGCAACTGCATCTAATGCCTCATGACATTTATTAATAAGAGAAAAGCTAATAGCGCTCTGAGCACTGCCATGTCTTTAGTTAAGGCACAAGAACGGTTATTTATAGGTTTGGAACATAATAAATGATAAATAAAAAAACATGAAAGAACAAATGACTGAAACGAAATTAAAGTAAATGACAAAATCGTAACTAACCAAAGGAAAATAGCAGCATTTAATAATAAAACAGTAAACCTTTTCGTTAATAAAATAACAAATAAAACTATTAGTGAAGGCAATATAAAATATACACTGACTTATTAAATATGTAATAATATATGCATTAGAAATGATGAGTATTATACAATCCTTGAAATCTCTTTTTGCACCGATTATGATAATATAGGCCGAAACATTATAAAAAAGGGCATTGAAAACCAGACATTATAAACAAAAGAGAAGAGAGAAACATGCCCAGAAAAACTAAAACATATGGTGGTCATACATTAAAAATCCAGGACAAAAGTGATATGCATAGACCAGGGATTCCCAAAATGGTCAATTACTTAAAGTTTCGTCACTTTATGTTCAATTAAGACTTCACACTTAATTGAAACGAAACTTCCCATATTTAGTCTTGGTTTAGGTTTATTGGCAAAATGATAATGTCAATAATTTTTGTTGATTTAGGCCAGGGCCAGGGGTCGACATAAATTAAAACTTTTTGGGGGTCGACGAGGTCTAAAAATGGACCCCTATTAATTAACACAGGTTTTTATTTGAAATTTTCAAGATACTGTATAAAATGTGTTACATGTACCAATTTGTTATAAGAATAACTAATATTTTAGTAGGAAGTATCATTGTTGTATTTTTAAAAAGCTCAACAAGTCGATAAGCGTACACAAGTTCATGATGAAAAACTTGGCAAGTCAATAAGCGTGGTCAAGTTCGTGCACGATAATGTGTTCGAGCATCTCTAGCAGTCTTTCAGGCACGTTTTGTCTTGCTCTGTATTTGACGCATATAGGCAATTGCTTGCGATTTTTTTTTCGGCCTGATTGCCGCTGTGTGTTTTTACAGTATCACAGGGTCGAGAGGTGACCGAGCGCTAATGGTACTCAGCCAAGACCTCTATTAGTGGATAACCAGTACAAGGGCTCCCAAGAGGGAGCCTCGGCTTGGGCGGTATCTCGAAAGATTCTGTTGTTTACGAAGCCCTCGCTGTCGGCGGTGGCGGTATGAAGCTGCAGTATATGTGTAGTTTTATGGAGTGCTTGGGCCCTGGCGGTCGCATAGTTGGGGTCGTATAGCGTGCCTCGGTCTCCTTCGGACGCGAGGGATATTCGAGATGGTATTGTAACTGACGACACTCACAATCAGCGGGTTTGGGTGTGTGAGGGCAGAGTCGAAATATCGGCAGCAAGCCTGATGTGGTCGGGAGCTCAAGATCTATGGGTAGATTTTCATTACGCAAGAACCACGGCGCACCGATGGCCTTGCGCATGAAACGATTTTGAATTCCCTGAAGTCGGTGAATGAGTCACGGGGAGGCTGAGTCGCTGCGCAATGACGGGGCTTGCGTATGTCATTATGGGTCGGATGCACGCTTTGTATAGTGTAATTTTATAACGTAGGGACATTATGCTATTTTTACTAAGTAACGGGTGCAAACGGACTAGGGTGAACGCTGCTGTTCCCCCTAGGCCGTTCCGTCCGTGCTCGATTACGTACGCGGTTGATATGCGGACCGAAGGTGGTCTTTCGTCTAATTTGACGTCTTTTCCCAGGGGATTATCGATCAAATAACTCTATGGTTGGGAGATGCGGAGTTCTCTTGCGCCGAGAGGCTGCTCTTTTGGTGGGGTTAACCTCGATCCTCGAAACCATTTCGCTAAGATGTTGGCTGCGGATTGGACGCGTTTACATATGGCATCTGGTTTGAATCCAGACACGTAGAGGCCGGTGTCATGGGCGAAAAGGGCTAAATCTACACCGCGAGTGCGCGGTATGTCGTTGGTGTAAAGTGTGTAGATAATGGGACCTAGTACGCAGCCTTGTGGTACTCCGGCTCTAATGGGTTGAACCTTGGAACGTGTTCCCTCGACGCAGTATAGAAAGGTTCAATTTCGGAGAAAGTCTCGTATGATTAGTAAGAGTCGATGCTCCGTGATGGAGTGCACTTGTGTGCATGAGTGTTGGGTGCGAAACCCGAACTGCTTATAGACGGGTTGCCCTCGACAGCATTTAGTCCGGTGACTCCTTTTAGGTTCGATATTAAAGAGGTGATGATCCCACCGATCGTTCCTGTAGTGGGCTTTGCGTGATCGGACTTCCTAACTTGGACTTAGGTTGAAAGTTTATTTGCGTTTTGTAATTCGTTGGAGCTTGAATTAAAATACTCATCAAGTGTTTTTTTTTTCAAAAAATAATACACTTCTGCTGTTCATGAAAAAGTAACAGGGTAAGTACCAAAAAAGGTTTTAATACTTTCCTAAGTATTTTTTGTTTTATCTTAATTACTTTAGACAAGTTGTTATCTAAAATTATAAATGTTCAGTTTTCTTTTTCGTTTTTTACGCACAATTGTACCTTATACAAATGTTCTATACTAGAGATCCATGTTTATCAATGAGTAAGTTCGTGAGCGTACCTAAAAAAATATCCAGTATCTAGGTGTGGTACAAAAGTACGCGTGCAAATTTAACAGTTTTATTATGTTTTTTTAAGTAGTTTCTTAAACATATTTTTTTATTATTTGCAGGTTTACTGCGATGACAGATTTATAATAGCAGACACGAAAATGAAACGAATGAAAATGCTTTATCTCATCTCTATCGAACCAACTTTTGTCGATGTGTCCCATATGTGAAAAAGTATTCAGTGTCGATGCCATGAGCTTTCAAAAATGGAGGACCACTTATCAAGAGTATACACTGACAACAAAAGTAACCCTTTGTCAACTTAGAGAAAAATTAGAGAAAAGGCCATCCACAAGATCGATGTTTGCGTCATCATCTATGCAAGACGTTGATGGTTTACGAACGTCCTATAATATATCTTTACTAATAGCGAAGTCGAACAAACCCGACATAATTGGAGACCAGCTTATTTTACCAGCACTTGCCTCCAACAATATATTGAACAAGCGCCCATATGATATTATAAAGAGAATTCGTTTGAGCAATAACACCGTTCAGAGACGAGTTGGTCGCGACGTGGAAAACATTTTATGCAATTTCCTATAGACCAACAGATTCTCTCTCCAGTTGGGTCTACATTACCCGGCAATGAAGCTCTGTTGTTAGGATATGTTCGATATATTAAAGATAAAAATATGTGCCAAGAACTGCTTTTTGCTTCATATTTAGAGATGTAGCATAAAGCAGTTCTTGATACCAGGGGAGAATCGATTTTTCAGGCAGTAATTGCGCACAATCCACATTTGGTCGGCATCGTGGTTTTATAGTAACTGCCTGAGGTACTGCTCATTTACTGCGTTGTTCACAGACAGCATTTAGTAGCAAAATCTTAGATTGCATCAGTCTTTACAATAAGTTATAAATGCTGTCAACAATGTTCGAAGCAATTCTTTGACCTTCGGTTATTTGCTCAGCTATGCGAGGAAAACGACAAAGTCTTTACTCAGATACTTCTGCACACTGAGGTTCGCTGGCTATCAAGAGGCTCTTGCTTAGCAATATTTTGTCCTATTTTTGAATATGTATTGGAGTTTTTACAAGAAAAATATTCGAATTTGAAAGAAAATCTGAACAATTGTAAAACAGATATTTATTACTTAACTGATATCTTTGGTATATTGAACAAAGTTAATTTGCAGCTGCAGGGTGACAATCTCAATTTGAAAACAATCATATCTTGAAAACAAAATCAATAATATCGGCCTTTGAGGTTAACTCATCTTTTATAAACATAATTTAAGCAGACAGCAAGTGAATACACTGTTACCAAATTTGTCAAAATTACCAGAAATACTAAGAGGTTTCTGGATATCTTAAGTTTACAAATTCCTGACAAGTAGCTTAAAAAGAACTTCAACCAAGGCTATCAGAAGTTCTGGTTGCCACGCAACAATGAAGCACAGTATCCTGCATTGTGAAACATTGCTGAAAAATATTCACTGCTTTTCCATCATCATATCTAGTTGAAAAAGGCTACATACATTAGATTAATAATTACATAATTTGTATTAATAATCATTAATTAGACTCAATATTTACTGAACTTTATGTCTATTTATTATGTCATATTATGATGAGAAAATGTTGACAAGTTTACACACATAACCAATCGCAAAGATTTTAAATTGGTTTTAATTTTGTTTCAATAGGAAAAATACTAAAGATATCATTTTTAAATTAATTTGGCTAGTATGAGGTATCGGTTCATTTTGGAAAAGGGGTCTCTTGCCTAAAATAGTTTGGGAATTCCTGCTATAGACCAATCACCCTAAATCCAGTCATAGCAATTTTTTTGAAAAAGTAATTTATACCAATTTACTTCATTATTTGGAAAAATTTAAAATTATTTAAAGCAAAGAATATTGGTTCAGAAAACGGTAATCAACGGATACTGCTATTTTCAAGTTGCTAAAAATCATCTTAACTTTTATGAATAACAAAGTGAGAGAGACAGCCCTGTTCATGGACATATCCAAAGCTTTTGACTGCATTGACCATGATTTGTTTCTAAAAAACTTATAATTTTATGGTGATGGAGATATATTTTAATACTGTCATAGGCAGATCCCAAATAACAGAGATCACCAAAATTGACACTAAGCCAAAAATACAAAAAATACTGTTCTGAATACTGGAGTGTAAGATATGAGAACACCATATCTCACAGCAGCATAGCAGGGTGACAGTATATATATAATTGACTAGTTGCAACCAAACAACCTAAAAAGAAATTTGGATCAAACACATTGACTGATAAAAATAAAAGTTACTAGTGTTACTATTATGTTCTATCAATGGAATGGTAACCTCACATAGAATATGTATGTTCAAATCTTAATAAATATTACAATGCACTGTACATTCTGAGGAAAATTGTAAATAAAAGTACTATATACTTCTATGTGCCAATCATGCATCAGGTCAATATTTCAGCTACAAATAATAGATAGATGCAAGTCCTTTTTCAAAGCTCAGAAAATATGAACACTCACTTTGAGAAATATTTATGAATGGGCTTTATTGATTAGGAAAGAGATTAAGAGTTATGAGACACTGCTAATTCCAAGACCCCCTAAACTGCCACACAATATTAAACAATACTATTAGGTAAAAGTATATTTTGCATAGGAGTTAGAATTTATAACAATGTTCCCCATACTTTGACGGAAGACCAGAATGATTGAAAAGTTCAATGGAGGTAATACAGCATTATTTGACATTGTCACAGATGGAATGATGCTGGAAGATGAAAGGACAATTATTGCAGACTGGTATGTTAATTGTTGTTTGCCTGTTATCTCGGAAAATGTTCGACAGCAGCGCACTCGAAGCAGGATCCTCCTTCACCAAGACTATGCTTGAGCGCACTCTGCAAAACGTTCAATTTAATATTTAACTATAGTAGGTGTCAAGATAATGAGTCCACCATTCACCACATGGTCCTGACCTGGTGCCCTGCGACTTTCATTTATTCCCAAGAACCAAAGATAAACTTTGAGGCCTCACTGCTTTTCTCAGCACTTCAGAAGTTCCATCCAATGTGAAGATATATAGAGGAACAAAGACTACTTGAACATCAATACTAGTATTGGCAACTATCTATATTGAGCCATTTTTTATTTTCTAAAGACTTTCAGTGTGACCTAGGTATAACTTAACTATAATACTTTTATTATTTAAAAAAAATTGCATGTCACATTTAGTTGGATATGGAGATCTAATTTAATTTTCATGTAACAACTTATGTATTATCAAATAAAAGTATTAATTGATTGATATATCTATATAAACTTTGTCTGACCATTTGTTATATCAAATACTCAAAACTTACCATGCTACAGTGATATCTACTGAAAATAGCAGGCAAGTAACTCATCAGATCTCTTTTCAAAACTTTTATTTCCATAAGTTTAGTCTTTCTTAAAAGCCCTATCAACCATCAACCTATATCTCTTATACTATACATTTGTATCACTCTTGTAGTTCCGTTTAGAATTCAGACTTTTAAATTGATAAAGAGTGAACATAGCAGAGATTGTCATTCAGGATTTATTAAATTATAGTGATAAAAACTTGGCTATGCATCAAAATATGAAATAATATATAATTTTTTTTTAACTTTCTAAGCAAGTGCTTTACCACAATCCCACCTGATTTTAAGCGGAAATGCAGTCCTGGATGGTAAAGCGCACTAGTTCAGTAAATGCTTATTCACTCTACTCTTGAAAAAACCCACATTGTAATCGGAGGAAGAGACTGAGTGGGCAAACTATTGTTTATAACTATATATTTGAATAAAAATATATTGCTATAAATTTATTGTGATGGGAAATGTGAACTCCCAGGTTTTAGATGGCCCTAATGGCTTCTTTTTGTTTAAATTGAATATTGTTTTAATGTAAATTCTCTTTCCCAATAACCTACAATAAATTTCCTGACTGCATAAGGAGCTGAGGTGAGTCTTCCCACCAGTGGTGATGGGTCCAATGGAAACTTTAATGTAAACATACCCACCCCCAAAACTGTTGAAACTGTAATATTTAAAATTATATTTTATAGAAACAGTAGTAGTTGACTTAACTTTTATTTTTTAACATATGGTAGAGCAAGTCATTTACAGTCAACAACTGAAACATTTGTTATAAAATTGTTTATTTAATCATCATTCTCCTTGTCCCTATCAACTTCAAAATCATTATCAACAGCACCAATTTTCATTTAGAATTGTGAACTATACAAATAAATAAGAATCAAATATGGATCCTTGTTGATTACCTATTTGTAGAGAACCCAATATAGTTTGGGTTACTATGTAGCTAGTGAACCTACATATATTAATACATATAAAAACATAGCCACATCAACCAGAATTAATAAAATAGTTTGCTGAAAACCAGCACTGTCTAAAATGCAAATAGTAGGGACACAACTCTTTTTAAGTAAGGCTTATTTCTTTTAGTTTTTATAACTGAATATAAGTCCCACATCTGAGCAAAATCGGAAACTTTTCTTCTTTTATTTTATTATTTCATCATTTCATCATTCATCATTCATCATTCATCATTCATCAAGTAATATTCTTCTTTTGGACTAAATAAAAATATCATAAATTAATGGTAGAAGGAACTATGAGCTTCTAGTGTAGTGAATCTTCCCTGAATCTGACCATTATTAGAATATCTGACTGAAGGTTATAGAAAAAAAGACTGTGAAAGATTTTTCTCAATTACATAAAATAAAAAGAAACTTAAGAAGTGCCTTAATTTTTTTTTTTAATATTAAATTCCAATTGAGCACTGATGTAACATTTTTGGAAGGAACAATATTATTAACTTTTGTGCTAGTTAAAAAAAATGTTGTATTAATGCAAAGTGCATAAAGTTGACAGTTTTTAATAAATGGAAACCAATAATACAGGTTATTATGAAGGATAGCTTTGGCTGCCTAAGCTAATAGTAACAGGAGAAACATGTGATGATTTCTCATTCAAATTTCATAACAAAAATATTACATAAAAAACAGTTTTAAGAATGACTGATAATAGACTATTTATAATACCTTAATATCTATAACTAGCCTACAAGGAGGAATATTCAGTCTTTGAATATTAGAATATTTTAAACATACACCCAAATAAACAAATAATAGTAACAATACTAGGTCATTACTATTATTATTATATAAGACACTTTGTTCGTAGGAGCCTTTCAGTTTGCATGTGTGCATTATAGTACAATTTATTCAGAAATACTAAATGCATGAACATTTAAAAAATTATGAAATAAAAGTAACAATTAATTGAATGCATCAATATAAATAACAAATAATATTGTTGTTATATGGGTTACTTTACCTTTACTTAGGTTAATAATTGTACCTTTCAATATATGTTTAAGGTATTAAGTGATCTTATATAAAGAACTAGTTTAATAATATACGATTTTTGATGTTTTTGTTTTGTAGGTTATGTTTACAAGCAACCTATTAATATGTCGCCATCGCATAAATAGGGAATAAAGGGCAGTCCAAATCCACAAATTACAAAAAACAACAAATAAATCTACTTCAAAATACAAAATTTTCGGTTAGCATTAGGGCGAAGAACTTGGCACCAAACTTGACAGCCAACATTCGTTTACACGACATGTAGCTAGATTTCAACTTCCGCCGATACTTACAATAGCCAATAATTAATGTACGTACCAGTGAAATATCCGTTTTAATGTTCACAATACTAAATATACTCACAATTGAACAACACATAGCACAAATAACATAAAACATTTGACGTAAACACGTTCAGGGATGAACCAAAATTTGGTGGTAAATTTACCACATCTGTAAACCACCACGTTTAAAATGCACTTTGCATACAGTATATTCACAACCACAATTAAATATCATTCACAAAATTAGAGCAGTTCACGATTTATTCCCAAAATAGTAAACAATCCTGCATTGACACAATTGCAACCATAGATCTCATGGCGTTTATACGACAACCACAAATAACGGAATTGAGATTGTTTTCACGCATATTTTGATATGGATATTTAAAAATATTATAATATTAAAAGTTTTATGCATTAATTATTACGGTATGGTTAAATAAACAATCTAGTTTTTTAAATACCTATCTTTCGATATACATAATATTTTCGAATTCAGTCAATCCCAAATACTAATAAAAAGTAATATAAAAGGTACATAATGGATAATTAATTGGTTAAAATAAGGTAATAAAATAAATTAAAAATTGCTATAATTATTTTGGTTTTTAGAACAAGATTATATTAAATTAAAAAATAAACTTTTTTTTTGAGTGACTTACAATATATGTATAAAAAATTTACTTATTACAAATAAGTAGAAATATAAAATCAAGAACGCAAAGGTTGGCAACCAGACATCCTTATTTTAAACTTATTTGTGTACTCGCACATATTTTACAAATAATACTCATATTGTAATATAACTTATTTGATCCTACTAGCGCCACCTATTAGCAGAGTAACGTTGTTGGTATCGAGATATGAACCATTTGACAATTTTACAACCATCGCCGTGATTATGAATGGGAATTTCATCAGTAAACTGTGTTCCCGTTTGTGGGCTCTAATATTATAAACAAAACTACGATCAACTTCAGTGTGCTTTTTTCGGATTCGTGTACTGCCATGTGGTCTACTTTTAAGTCGCACATGAAATGATTTATAACTCACAATGAAATATCATAGAAATATGCAACAAGGTATGGAATCCAGAATACTGCTCAGCGGTCTTGACTGGATGTTCGAAATTGGTCTTATGTAACGGGTCCATAAATCATAGCTATTTGTTAAATGTTTATGGATATACTTCAGGACAGACCACATGTGTACAATTTATTATAGTAAGTATGAAATGGATGTTATACTTCTTGCGAAGTATTTCATCCTAGTCATCAAGAAAACCATCGCATTAGCAATAGGATATCTTATCGAGCATAAATCTAGAGACATCGTGGTCAATTCAAATTGCTTTACCATCAAGTGAGTGGTTAGTCCTTTTATCACTAACATTAAATAAAAAATATTTCATTCTTGGATAAAGGTATTAAGTATATTATAAAACTAATATTATTAGGTATTTAAGTGCTGCAGTCTGTGGTCTTTTGTCACCCAATTTTAATAAAGATTAACAAGCAATATGCATTCCATCTTAGTTCTCATGGAATGACAACGCACCATCGTGATTCGAATCATAACATTAGATGAAGTGTACTCGGTTCGTCATTATAAGTTCCATAAAACTTACAGAGTTTATCTATGGACTGTGGATCTGTTATATCTACCGTCTGACCGTTAGATCAGATTACCTAGTTTCTGCAGCAACGTTACCGTAATAGGCGTTACTTACATCAGATCAGGCGAGGTGAGTTAAGTTACTTCTTCATCGGCCTTTATAAGTTAATTGGTATATAGGTCCAAGACAGTCATGAAAACTGATGAGAGTAGATAATTTGTCAGTACCGACCATGCTGGACAGGTGGAATGGTCAGCGTCAGTTCAGCTAATAAACTAATTATTCGGGCTATGGAAATATTTTTATAACGGGGTACATCGGTTGCAGACGGGCTACCCTGTATTTACGCGAATACTTTATGGCACTATATCACATCTGGGGGGTCAAGCAGTAAGTTACTGCGTCAAAATAATCATCACGTTTAGTTTTATTTGAACATTTACAAAAAAAAACACAGGTTATCGAAATATATATATTGAATAGTTAAAAATTCAAAATTTTGACAGAATTTAAGATTAACTCGAAGTTTTCCCAATTACTCTTCCATCCTCTTCATCCGTCGACCATGGATACGGAATATGTACTTACCGTGCACGGCATGTATAAATAATTACAATAATATCATTTGAAAAGCATGCGAGGTACTCCCACTGCTCACCATAGAAACAAAACTACACTTGTGTAATATTCGAATTTCGTATATATATTGTACAATGTCTAGGAATTTGTCATATTAACAGTGTTTAGACGCTTCATACGGTACGGTATCCGAACTTTCTCTCAATTCCCGATACAAGTAACTAATGAACATAAATATGGAAATTTGATATATTAGGCATACTATTTTTTTGTAGGATTGTTGTGATTTCCTTCATTTTCAGTGTTCTACGGACTTAGTCTAGTCAATACTAGTGTGTATTGTAATGTGAAGTATGTTAACAAATTTAAAGTGAACATCAACATAGTCTCGAAATTTTGTCGCTTCGAGGACTTTTCCTAAAAGAGGTGGCAAACTGATTGTAAGTGATCACTGCCGCCTATAAACACACCCGCATCATCAAAAAGATGAAAAGGGGGCGCCGACCTTTAAGAAAGGAATAGGCGGCTCTTTTACGAAGCTCCCCTAGTAGTATCGGTTCGGAAACCACCGATGATGGTTGTAAAGGTGCGTACGGACTGCGCGTGCCAGTGTTACGTAGTCGGAACTCGCTGGCCACTTGTACATTGGATACGCGTACTGCTCTAGTACGGACCGCCGCGATCCTGAACGCGTGGTCTTTCGATCCATACCGCTACGCGAGCCTCGCCAGTCATCCACCATGACTCCGAGAAACATAGCGGTTACGAGAACCACCACTGCTGCGGCTTTGCTAATTATTCAACACATTTTAAATAATAAAAAGAGGAACAAACGGAAACCTAGATGGTGGATGAAAAAATTGTATCGTTATTGTGTTGTGCGTTGACAGCTCTCTCTCATCCACTGTACTCACCAGAACTTGCTCCCACAGACTATTTACTTTTTGGAAAAGTTAGCGGGAAAATAATACTTTTTTTCCCGAGAGGCAGTACAAAATGCCTTAGTTGAATACTCAAAAAGAGTTAGTTACCTCCCGTCCAGCTGATTTTTTTTTACAAGGGCATCAATAAACTACCACTGCGTTGGCAAAGATGCATCAATTACATGGGTGATTACTTTGAATAACAGAAATAAAAAGGTTTGAAAAAAAATCTTTATTTATTTAAAAACTTATTTCATACAAAACGGCAATTTCATAGATTTAATAGATAATTGCCGTCGTTTAAAAAAACATCTGCATTTAAGACACGTATCGGTAATCGGCACTTACCTTTATGTACTTACACCGTGTGGTGGACGCAGACGAAGCCTTAAAAAGTTTAACACCTTCCAATCTGTAGCAAAAAGTAATGAGTGCAAATTTCTAAATAGCCTGGTTTATAATTGCCGCAACTTTACAGCAATATGTTAGCAACTTTGATAGGATTAAAACTAAAAATGAAAAGGTTCATCCTTTCATCATTCCAGCAATGCGTCGTGAAGTGAACGGGTTTGGTGGGGTATTAGATCATGTAATTCCTGAGCACTCTCTCCAAAATGTATTCAGCCACCTTACGCCTGTGCTCGAGACTGAGCAGATTGGTTTCAGCTGCGTCACCAATTAGCCTCTTGGCACGCCTTTCCACAGAGTCCAAAGCTGCAAGATGGCATTTAGCGGCGCCTGCCCAAATGTGACAACAGTATTTTACACAAAACCGGACTTGAGCTTTAAAGCTGCCCGCAGAGAAATACCGCTGCACTTTGACCAGGATCCCAAGTTTTTATGCAGCTATATTCGCATTGGACTCGATGAATCGTCCATAGTTAAGGTTCGATGAAATTATGATTCCAAATAACTGAAGGCGACTGTAATAGTTGCTCCATCTACAAAGCGGCTATAGCAACCCCCGATGAAATTCATGTGTAATCCACATAAAAACAAGTCCAGTTCCTAGATGTTGCGCGACTACTGTGTTCAAGCAAATTTATGTACGCAACGTATTAACATTTTGTAAACGCATTTTATGTTTTTAGAGACAATGATTTAGTATTTAATTAAAGCAATATTTACACCAATATTAGGTGGCAGCCACGGTCACAAATTTCTACAGTATTGAATTAGCCCGCACTAGCAACATCTACCGGCTATAATTGTCAACAGAGACCACCACCTATTTCCTCGCGACACACATTCACTGTCGCTTCACCTTTTCTGCCATTGGTCTAATTTTGTTTCAAACCCAAATTTTTCGTAATAATCAAATTTGAAATAGTGCTCTACCTAACTAAAAGCGTCTGGAGTAGAGCTCATGAAAGGAAACTGGCCAGAAACATGGCCGGCCACTTCGTACTAACAGTTTGACATTGTTTTTGTTTTATTTATACATTATAACAGTAACACAACACGGAAACCACTCGTTTATCTGTACTGCACCGTCGTCCTATTTACAAAATATATTTTATTATAGTTAAATATATGTAAGACACAAAGTTTACAATCATTATTACCTAAACGTCAGCAGGGCATCCTGGCCGATTTATAAGTACAAATGTTATAAATAAGGTAAATTAATATTAGGTAAAACAAAGTTGGATGTACTTACTAGATACCGTGAACAATATTGTATCTGGGGATATACTTATTTTTTTTAGATTAAGATTTTGAATCTATACAAAACAATATAATCAAAGAATACAATTAGTACGTTACAAATATTTAAAGGCATTTTAACACAAGTCACCTACCATATAATATACAGCAGGATTACCTTTCATTTCCTGCTAGCATTCTACGAGGGAATGATTCACTCCCGGTAGAATGAGCTGCATCGTGTCTACCATCGTCGTCTATATATTCTGAATATTCTTAGTTTATTTTTGGGAGACTTACTCTGGGTGAAAATACACACGGTAGGTACATTGCGATTCCTTAATCGTGATGCGCACATACTATATACCCCCTCCCCCCCCCATCTATTTTGCAATAAGTAATCTTAATGTAGATGCATTATCACCCTAGCTAGGACTAACAATTCAATACCTCACCATACTTCATATTTTCTTTCAACTACAGGAAACATCAACGCCAAGCTATTATTTTACTAGTTTTAATAACGAATAAAATAAATGTTTTATAAAAAAATATTTTTGAAGAATCGTTTGATATAGAAGACCTTCCATATCCTTAAAAAAATTGCATTCAGTTTTTTTTTAAGGATATGGAATGTTCTTGAGATTCTTCACAAAAATCACGCAGCAGTGTGTATGGTATTATTCTTCGAATAAATTTCTTATAAGATATTGGTTGTGACGTTCTTGCAAGCGGCTTTATACAAAATTAAAGAAACATTTTAAATTCCCAGAAAAAAAATTCAACCATTACAATAATATATAATTAACATGGTGATTCACACTACCGTTGTACACCAGAAAACTAATCACTGACCGATAAGACGATAAGAGTTAATATTCGATATTTGGTAGGTAGACTTGCTAGGAAATTATGAAACAATAGCGAAGCAATCTTCAAAATATCTAATAGTATTTACCTACATCCGTTCGCACAGTAAACGAAGATATCTATTTGAAACCCAATTTATCTTCCGTGCAATTATTTTTACCCAGATATTATTAATCAAAAACTAGAACGGTTGCTTACTTACACCCATACCATTACTTTCAATTCTAGTAATATAACATTTTGCTATGAATTACATTCAATAGCGCAAAATTAAATATGCCAATGACAAGAGGACATTCAAAAACAAATCATTGCGAATTTAGAATAGTCTGTACACAAGTGTATACCGCAAACGGGACGAGATGTCTAGATTCGAAGCTAATGCCCAGACTACATACATTACCCTATTTTGTGTAGACCCGACCATGTTGAATAACTAGATCAATTCATCGTTATATATCAAAATTATTCAACAATTTTTGAATTAATCCAATTATAGTTTTACCATCATTGAAATTATCGAAAGCAGATGCGCAAAGGTTCGCGTTCAGTAAAAATAAAGTCCGGCTACACTTGCATCATAACCCGAACCTTCGGCAAGCTATAGTCTGGGCATTAGTTGTGGGCCAATGACAGCGGGAATATGTGTAATGACAGCGTAGAAACAAAGCTGCGAGTACCATTCCTAGCGCAGACAGTGAAAAAGAACAGCCGAGATAATTGATCGATCGTCTTTAGTATAGTAGGTACCTTTTATCCAATCAAATCCAACCGTGACAAGACTAGATTTGAATAGACTATAAGTTAGTGGTAGCAGCAATTCCATATTTAGTAAATGCCATACCAGGCGGCCAGCCAGCTGCAGTTCGTAGCATAGGCAGACTGGTATGGATTAAGTTTAGAATTAAACTGGCAGTCAGTCTACATACATTTTTCAGTTACAATTACAAAGTTGGTAACCGTTATTATGTACCGCGGTATTTAACCACTTACATTAGGTTGGGGGGGCCAATACTTACTATATAATCATACCAACACCGCCTGAAAAAAAATTACACATACCATGCGTGCGCGTCCTAGCGTTCGCCGTTTATACATTTAAATACCAGTTATAAAATTTACAAGCTATAAATTTTAACCACCTTGATTACCAAGGTTAAGTTATAACTTGTAAGAGCTTATAACCAGTAATATTAGTTAAAAAGATTTCTTAAATATTAAGTGTTCTAAGACGCTAAGACTAAAATACAATTTACATATGAGTAATTGTATTTTGTTATTAGCTTTTTACTGTAAAAGTTTAACTCTGAAAAAGATTACCCAAATTTTACCGCTTTACCACCGTAAATATTCAATTTACCTCTGCAACCTTACCAATGTGTACCTCTTTATATCACACCAAAGAACCTTGAACACTGAAATATTACAAAACATTACCTTCCTATTAAAAGGCGATGTTCAATGATGAACATTACCTTTTAGAACAGGAATATCACCCTGGAACAGTTAAAAAAATTTACTAACCAAATATTAAAACTTAACTAAATCTACCTAAAACTAAGCTTACAAATTTCATTGCTAATCTAAATAACGTTTTGGATAAACGCCAGGATATATCAATTTAAAAAAAACAAGAACTTAAAGAACTGTACGTTGATCCAACACGTTATGGTTATCTGGACAGTTTCAGCTACATCGTGTATGCATGCCGAAACTGACCGACCATCAAAGATGTAAACCTACCTTGTGCATCCCCCACAGCACCACCTTCTCCACTTCCAGATATATTGCCATCTCCAGTCGCCGAACCATCAAAGCCTGAGAAAGAAACAAATAAGGTTAATAACAATTAACAAGATAAGAAAGAAAATCATGAGAAAAATCGTTACCAGTCATTTCCATATTAGAGTCATCTTCGCCAAAGTTTGTTTCGTCGTTATTAGCCCCTTCATCGTCATCATCCCACATACTTTCATTAACAAATTCAGGTTCCATTTTGGGTGCTACGGCGTTATTTTCGTCCTCGTCCGGTATCGTTACAAATTCTTCTTTTGCTGAACCGGAGGGTCCGGCTTCTAATGGGTCTACACATTTCCGTTTCGCAGGTCCACTTTGTGAGGATGATGAATTATTTGATGTTATCGATGGCCTATTCGGCCTCTTAATTGCTACTGGAGTTGAGGAGGGCTTAGTATCTAAATCAGTCTCTAACTTAGTCATAACAGATTGCCTTTGTTGTGACGACCTCGGGCCTGGCCTCGAGGTCGGCTTTGGTTTGGATGGCGTGGAACTTTCTTCATTTTGATTACCGGTTAAACCTTTAACTTGAAGCTGTTCCGCGGTACTAATAAATGAGGCTAATTCTTCTTGCTTAACATTAACTTCACCTTGATACATAAACTGTAACAAGTCCCTTAGCGCTGAATGACTAACATCTTTTAAAAATACTGAAACAAGGAAATATAAATTTAAACAAGTTAAAAAAACCTAAAATAAATCACTTCGCAAAAAAATATACATACCTATGGGATGCTGGTTGGGGTTCATTTTGAACATTTCTTGAAAATAGGGAGAACAAACTGATAAAACTAATTTGTGTGCCTGTAATATCCTGCCTTCGGCAGCCAAGGTTACGTCTACTAAATCTCCACGCGACAGCAGGCCATGAAAGCCTGCTGACATGTTGGCGTGGAAATTGTTCCAACATAATGAAAACTGTTCGTCCGACGACGCCATGATGGCGGCGACTGCGTTTGGAACCTGAAACAACAATTCATAAATATAGTAAAATCGGGACAAATAATATGATTAAATTTGAGAAATAAATTTAAAATACTCCCAAACAAACGTACCTATCCTAAAACTTTGTACTTTATAATTCTGATATTAGAAACATTTGAACGAAATAATAATGTTTCTAATGAAGCACTACCACTCTCATCCCACGTCCTCCCCGTTTGAGCGCTGTTCACGATATGATGACGCAAACGCGACGTATCGTGTGTCGTCACAGTGTAGAAGTATATTCTGAAAAGTCCCCAAAATTTTATTAAAAAAATTTCACTATAAATAAACGAAATATTTGGGTTATTAAAAATATTAGAAGATAATAATTTACTTGCACATAGATTAAGCGAGTACCCATGTTCTAAATGTTAAATTTTACACACCATAAGGATCAAATTCGATGCGGCGTATATTTGCGACGTAGTTGGTGTCAAAACATTGCTATGATTAATAATACTTGAAAATAATAAAAAAACTATTAAAAAATGATCATGCTTGCAATGTATTTTAACTTTTATTGCTATGAATATAGTAGTAATTTGAAATAATACTTAAAATAATAAAAATTTTATAATTTAAATATAATATATAAATAATAAGAAGTTAAGTACCTATATAAATGTTTTTAAACTTAGTTATAATTTTTTTATAGAAAAAGACTGATAAAATTGGTTAGAAAATAAAATCGCTAATTCATTATTAATGTAGGCAAACCCGATTCTGAAAAAATCCTCTTACCATAACAACTTAATTAATAATATTAATAGTTTAACATGTTAAATATGGATTTAAAGCTTTGATTATTTATACAAATATGCATAAGGTGTCTTTTGGGTGAAATTGATTGAACTAGTGATAGATCTCAGTCATGTATATCATCGATAGTCTAGATCTTTAGTCGACAATTTATGTTAATGTGGAATTCAATTTAAAATAGAAAGATTATATATATATATAATTAAATCTATTACATAGATGATGTACATAGATTTGTTGTAATTAAATTCTGCATGTTCCTATTATAATATTATTCACAGGAATATAACATTTTATCAATAATTATAGCAACCCATAAATATTTTGTGTAAATGTAGAACTTTATAATGAATGAAAAACCAACTAAATTTATCGTAGTAACAAAATGTATTTATGCATTAAAAACGACAGCATCATTGTTTTACGATAATTCTATAGTCTAGCAAGAACTAATAATAAATAATTGGGAAGACTCAACATGCTTCCACCGGTTTTAGAAAGAGACGACAAGTACCCAACAATGAATACAATAATGCAAGGAATTTTCTGTTTTCACCCATAGCAATAGGGTTGAAATTCAAATTATGTTTAATTTTCTGTAGTGTTGTCAGCATATAAAATTTTGGTGATATTTGTGGAATAAAATATTTTAAATTAAGTCATTATATTAAATTATTAACAGCCATTTATCTTTGGAAACATGTACGTTAATCATTAACAATATCTTTCTAAAGTAAATATGATAAGTTTATTAAGTATTCAGCCCATTACATTGTTAGTTATATATGTACAGTAATATCCGATTGATATCGTTTCTCGTTTCGATCGTTTGAGATTATTTCTTCTTCTTCGTCTTAAGAGTAGAGTTCTATTGTATATGCACTTTGATTAAAGTAATGAATCCATGAAAATGTTTGCAGAACGATTTTCCGATTTATACTTTTATTGAGTCTGCGGGTCCTCACTCACTAAACCGAAACACACGATACCAAAACCGATTCGACCCGTTCATGCTACAGCTAGAGCCTAGCTTGAAGCAAGCATTGAATATGCACTGCCAATCATGATAAATACTAAGATTACTTGCATGATGAAATTGGTCATAGTGATAGAGATGCTAGTGAAATAATATAAACGACTTAAATTATAACCTAAGTCAAGCTTAGGTTATAATTTAATTACGGAGATATAGTATAAATATTTGCGTCTATACTATAAAAAACAGTTTAAACATCTAAGCCACGCGAAGCTAAAGATATATATGTGTGTAAGTATGTATATGTATATGCTTTTTTATTCCTTTGGCCTATAGTATAAAGGAGTCGAATCGAGCGGAGAATGTCCACGCCCTCGCCAGCTTGAATTAGTAAGATAACGTACTGCGTTTCGTATGGTGATTGCAGGGATCCTTAGACCCGTTAGTTAGTCCATATTATACCATTTTAACGGATCTGCATTATGATTCCATGTCAAGGATGAAAGTAGATGTCATGGGCCGCAGGAATCACTTACTATCAGGTGAACTGTTTGCGTTTGTGTTACTCTCAATGCAATAAAAAAAATATACGTGTCACAAACGAACACACAGTTCACCTGATGTTTAGTGCTGTCTGCGGCACGTGATATCTGCCGTCCATCCAATCCAAAGAATCAAACACACTCTCAGGACTTTTTAATCCGTCAGAAGTAACTGCCCGAGCGGAGGTTCAGCCCTCTCGGGCACCCTCGAGTCAGTTGCTTTCGAGGACAGGGTAACGGTCCAAGCCGAGGACCACTTCTCGGGAGCCCGTCAGACTTTTGCCGTCCCGAAAAGTCCCAACCGGATCAGTGTATGTCCTATATCTAGCCAATCAAATAAAAAACTCATTATATGCATAAAATATAAACATATCTTACTTTTAATTACAAAATGAGTCTTAAACATGTAGGAGTTTATTTTCTGTTACTGGCCGGGTGGACGCCTAATTAGAAACATTTAAAAAAGCATCCATAGCTTGTTCTTTTTTTGAAATTGCAGAATAACATTTCTTTCTTGGCTTTTTCTATTATTTTGGCGGCAATTCAAAATTTCAACAGAATTTTATTTTGTTAAAAATGGCCAAAAATAAAAGTTGTGACGCGTCAAATAGGCAAATAATTGTTAATTTACATATAGATCATAAGTGGGCATACAGAAGAATAGCTGAGCATTTAAATTGTTCTGTTAAGAAAGTCTTTAATGCAATCGATCATTATAAAACATGGAACTGTTGCAAAAGTTCTTAGAAAGGCTCGGCCAAGAAAAACCTCTCCCAGAGATGATACGCTATTCGTTCGTGTTGCTAAAAAAGACCCAAGTAAAGGCTCCGACCAGATTAAAAATGAAGTTTTTTCGCCTGATGACCCGAGAAACATCTCGTCAAGAGTGATACGCTGAAGATTAGTGGAAGCTAAATTGTTTGGAAGAATCTCTCGTATGGTACCGCTTCTTACCAAGCAACACCGAGAGAAGCGATTATTATTCGCTAAAAAATATGTTAATTGGACTGTACGAGAATGGAAAAAAGTGTTATTTTCAGATGAAGCAAAAACAAATATAGTAAATTCCGATGGAAAGCGCTATGATAGACGTCCTGTAAACAACGCTTTTAATTATAAATACACAAGGAGTATAGTCAAGCACGGTGGCTGTTAAAGTTTGGGGGTGTTTTTCCGGATGTGGAGTTGGACTCGTTCGGAAGATTGAAGGAACAATGGATCAATGGCAATACAAAAATATCTTAGAGCACTCGGACGATCATTTGCCTGTAACTTGGATCTTTCAGCATAACAATGACTCTAAACACACGGCCAATAGCATCAAATATTTCCTTAGCGAACAGCGTATATCCGTTTTAGACTGGCCAGCAAATAGTCCGGATTTAAAATAAGAAAATCTCTGGTACCTATATTGTTAAACACAAACGTAACACCAGTCAAAACGAACTATATGAAGCATTTGTTGAAGCATGGAATTCAATCCCCCTAGTAAAATGTATGAAATTGATTGAATCAATGCCAAGTCGTTGCAGTGCTATTTTTGAAAATAAGGGATACGCCACTAAATATTAAATATAACTATTGGTAGGCCGGGAACTGAAGCTATTTCGTAAATAACAATACTAATTACTAATAATTACTAATATTGTTTTTATCCTTTTTTGTTGTTGTTTCTAATTAGTTGACCATTATTGTTCATACCTTAAACTGATTTAAATGTTTGTCCGTAATGTAATATTGAAACTGCACTTGTGTAATGGGATTTATATAGTTTTTCTAATAAATGATAAATCGTTGAACATATTGTTGTCCTATTTATTGTTCAATTCAAAATAAAACAGTGAAGTATTTTACACAATGTCACGGACCGTTCGTACTGTTTCTAATTATACGACCACCACTGTATATATAACTAAAAGATAGGCAAATGAAACCTTCTGTGCGCCAAATAATGAAAAGGATGTCTACTCAGGTACTGAAGTGACTTAGGGTCACAACCCTGATCTTCCGTGAAGCCTGGACAAGAGAAGTGGTGGTCTTCAAACAATAATTAAAAAAAAACGTACTGAAAAAAAAAATGTATGTAATAAAGTTCAGAAACAATAGAAAAAAGAAAAAAAAGGAATTTTGTATTAGGTGCCCATATGTTTAACTCGCTAAGATTCTTCGATTTTTCCATGGTAGTTGTACGAGTACATGTTCCGAATAAGGTAGGTATCACGATTATCTCTTTGTAATGAAAGTGAAATGAAAAAAGAATAAAAAAACCAAAATAAAGATATATGTATCTTTAATTTTGATTTTAAATTATGCCGCGTTTCAAGATTTCTAATTGCAAATTGTTCGAACACTTATAGCTTTTTCCCAAAAACTACCTCTAAAAGCGACCGTTTTAAAGGGCGGGAGAACTAAAATAAGTCTTAAAGACTTTAATATCACGAGTAGTAAGAGCCCTAAGCCACCATACCATACAAGTTTGTTGTAAGATGGTTGCTGGGAATGTACTAAATACAAAAGATGCGTAGCCAAATGTAACTCACGACTTTGATTAATTCTTAGAAATTTTGCATCATTTGACAAGGTGATACGTGAGTTTGAGGGGTATACTAAAACAGAACACACCATGGGAAGTTCACAATGTTTTTCTTCAAAGTCGCGCACGTATTTAATCCGCACTTAATTTCGTTAATTTGAAATTTTATTGGTGATAACTCTCCGTTTGTGTGCGTAGTACGGTTATTAAAACTATTACGGTTATAAATTAAAAACCAGCGCTGAGACACTGACCTGCCACGATTTTGTTTTGGCGTAATATATGCTTAGTGTTGCTTATCTTTAACCATGGCGGTGTACTTAACTTGGAAAGAGAAAGAAACCGGAGACCATATTACCATATTAGTAGAGCCACACTGCAGTTAGCTTTTATTAATAATAATAAATCGTTTATTTAAGATTAAATTACAAAAGATACAATTTAATTATAAAAAAATCCTATTTTATTTATGTTTAGCTGCAAGATGAATTGATCAGCTCGACCGGGGTACGACCACGCGCTCACAGAATACCAGCGTAAACTACCAGAGCAATGCTGCTGCATATCGTGGGGTGTAGGTTTCCAGAGATCTTTATTACTGGTGACGAGGCATTCCATCTCAGTTCTCAAGGGTGGCAACGCATCTGCATTATGATATCTTGAAGGATGAATGTAGATGTCATGGGCCGCAGGATTCATTTACCATCAGGTAACAAACGACACAGTTCGTGTACACGTTTGTTACTCTCAATGTAATAATAATAAATAAGAAAACCAAAATGGGCATTCCATCTGCGTCGTCATCATTCGGATGACGACGCATGTATCTGCAATATTATTGATTAATTCAATAGTCAGGATGAGTGTTTATGTAATGGGCGCAGGAATCCTTTGCCATCAAACGACCACACGTTACTCAATAAATTTCAAAGAAATAATAATAGTAATTTGTTGTTACACGTTGAGAGTTCTATTACATAGGAATAGGAATATAGGAATAGGAATATAGGAAGAGGAATATAGAAATAAGACTAGAGGAATAGGAATACAGGAATAGGAATACAGGAATAGGAATACAGGAATAGGAATATCGGAATAGGAATATAGGTATAGGAATACAGGAATGGGAATACAGGAATAAGAATATAGGAATAGGAATATAGGAGTATAAAAATTGGAAGTTGGAAGTTTTAGATGTGTCAAATGACAAAGAAAGAAACGTGTGTTTATAGGTTATTGTAAAGTTAGTGATTATTTGAATCCCTAGTTCCCAAGTGGTCCAGGTGGACCCCAGGGGTCCACGAGGGTCTACGCTGGCGTGATAAAAAAATAAAATTTTGGCTTGACTTCACCTATTAATGTAGGCAGATAATATTTTAAGAAGCTCAGCGACTGTTACTTGTATAAACTTGCATATTCCAAATTCAGTACAACGTGTCGAGATTTACAAAGCGCCGCCAAAAATTATTAATTCGAGGTCGCAACTCAGCCGCAACGCAAATTTCCATAGTAAGATTGAATTTTCACATTTTTTGTCGAGTTTTGAGAATATGGTAGAAATGTAGCTGGGTCCACCTTAACCAGCTAAATTTTGAAAGTGGTCTATGAGAAAAAAAGTCTGGGAACCTCTGATTTAAATGATATAACACTACAATGGCCGTTTCTTTCCCGGACCTGTAGTAGTAATATTTAATAATCAATAAGTATACTTATTCTTGCTTTTATGTTGTATAAAGACATTTTATTTTATTTTTTTAGGATTTGAAACACACGGGACACATCGAATGTGTTGTGCACACACTCAAACCGCGAAAACCAATGAAAGATTGTTTCAAATTTAAAAATCGAATCCACGACCCACGATGAATTCAATAGATAAAAAAAAAACAGTGGAATAAAGAAACTTCCGTTTTGGCCGTAAAAAATATAGTTTTAGTATTTTTTATATATAATAATTATAATTAACTTTATTAGACACAAACATTTATACATAAGTTACTTCATAAATTATTTTTAATATAAGAGAAACAAAAATAGAAGAATGGCTTTTGAACCCTTTACTTGGTTAAAAAGCTGTCTTGCGGGGGTCGCGGCCTTGCATGTTATCCAAAACTACATTAGTGGAAAATAAAAGTTATGCACACTAGGTCATATTATATAAAATGGAAGGAAAATCAGAAGTAATGACAATGTTTAATAATATGTGGTCAATAATTATTAAACTGTGAGTGTATTGCGTCCTTATATTTCTATGCATACTTGTGAAATAGAGAGCTTGTGGATGTGTTTCAGTTATGGAAGTCATTGGAGATGTTTAAGTCTAAATAAACTATGTTAGTGAAGCTAGTAAAACTTCGATCTGCTGATAATATAAAATAACTATATGTTTTCAAACAGGCACATATTTTAGGCATTGTATTTTAGGTAAGTTGACTGCAGAGATTAGAGATATCGCGGGAAGTAGATTGCCCTACCGCCAACATGGGATATAACTAGTGATGTACGCTCTTCGTGTGTGGCTGGTCGTGGGGTCCTTGGCACTGGCGTGCGTGCCCACGGGTGCCGTGGTTGGCGGCAACCCGGCAGCACCACCAGAACCAGATTCCTCGGTTATTTTTGTCCACAAATATGGATATAGCGCACGCCTTGAAGGGTCCAAGAATGACGAACGTGGTTATTACACTTTCTACGGCATAAGGTTCGTATGTTTTCACTTGTGCTTTGTCGCTGTTGATACTAATTTGATATGGAATTCAATACATAACTAATTATATTTGCAATTAAATATCAATCCGAGAATCTCTTTTGGGAATGTTGTCGGTTAAGAGAGAAAATTAACTAGGTGATACGTGATCTATAACTAATGTAGCGAAACCGTCAAACTTCTCGACTGTGGTAAACATTAATTGGTATTTTTTTTCCTAACTGTAATGTGTTTAATTATCTTATTACAATTTATAGCCCATAAAAACGAAATCTTTTTTTTTAAATCTTCATAAGACCACTGAACTCGAAAATAGGACTCTCCTATAAATTTTAATTATCAACGGCTTGTAACTTACATAGGACGTAAGATGATTTAATGTTATCGTCTTGCAAAGAGTTTACGAGTCCGAGGTGTCCATTTGAGAATCGTTATTAGTCCTAAGTAAAACGGTACTAATAGGAGTTATATGGTTTTAATTATTAATAATTCAACTTCCGACCTAAAATATAATGATCATTAACTTGAACCAGATTGACCATTGAGACCTTACAAACACGACCGCACGAGATTCAATTTTTTTTTTAAATTCATTATAATGTTATTATCACGCCGCTGCAATGGGCACATTTACACGTTGATAATAGTTCAAGAGACCTACCGCAACTTCTTCAATGTTCACTAATCTGAACAGAATCACCATGAAACTTGGTCGTAGGTCTTTTTGGAGGAGTAATTCTTCCTACGTTATTTGGTCGTGATATAGACGGTAAAAATAAGAAATATTAGGACCTAAAGAGACATTAGTACTAAACAAAAGAGGAAAGGAGCCTACGTCTTAAAGCTACACCCAAATGTTTTTGAGATGTATCACTTTTTATTTGTCGAATATAAAAAATAAGATAGCTTTATTCAAATAATATTAAAAATTTGATTGATGCTAGTTATAAATCAAATTATTCAATTGCCACAACTTATCTGTGCAAATTGTAGCAATTTCAGCGGAAGTTTTGATAAAAACTCCCGGTCCTCCGGTTTCTTATTATTTTATTTCAAAGGAACATATAATATATGTACACATATATTATTCATTATTTGAATCTGAGTTTCAGTCAGTAAATAAGAATTATTTACTCATTTTGACAATTTACCCTAGTATAACTACTTGCGGGTTTTGAATTCGTAGAAAAGAATAAGTAAACGTTATAATTTATAATGCATAAATCGCACAGCATGGCGTGGACATCTAATCCGTGTGCGCTGTGCTAATAGTAGATATGCAAGATTAGCATTACCAGCACCTGGTTAACCTAGGTGGCCGTCAGTTTCACCGGATTGCGAGATGACCGAGCGCTTATGGCGCTCAGCAGAAACCTCTATTAGTGGGTTACCAACACAAGGGTTCCCGAGAAGGAGCCTCGGCTTGGACCGTCAACCTGTTTCGCGAGAGCGACTGACTCGAGGGTGCCGGAGAGGCCCGAACCTCCGCTCGATCAGTTGCTCCTGACTATAGATTATCTAAATTAATATCTCAATTATAATTGACTAAGGCATCGTACTCGGTTTGCTCACGGATCGTGAAATTAAAAGTTGAGCTGGCAAAGTCAATACTATTGCAACATTCAAATTCTCAGCTTTGCTGTTTGGATGTACTTATTTTTAATATTTGACGTCACCTCTCTATACGAATCTTTTTTCGATCATATCGCATGAGGCAGGGACAATGTTTAAAGAAAAGAAGACAAGAAAATGTCTGAGTACTCACTATAACATATCCTGCGTAGTTATCAAGGACACCATCAAAAATATCTTAATTGTTATAATAGCGGTTAGAACTAGTTCACTGGGTATTAAATAGATTATCTTGGGTCAGAATTTATTGAATCGTATTTTGATTACTGCTGTTAATATGATTACAATTTTAAAACGTTTATTATAATTATTGACTTCCCCCGAAGATTCTGAGTCACCTGCAACCATCGATTTCATTGGCCTGCGCCATTCTTGGTCCTGTGAACTAAATATGTTCTGTTCCAGGTATGCTGAGCCACCGGTCGGAATCCGAAGGTTTCAGAGACCAGTGCGCCGTTACCTTGCCAGCGAATTGACGGCCATGAAACAATGCTTACCGTGTCCACAGACAGACCCTCAGAACCCTAAAAGAGTCATCGGAAATGAAGATTGTCTATGTCTTAACGTGTTCGCGCCGAAAATGCCTGGAGAGGAAGAAGGTTTATATTACACGATAACTATTACGACCATACCAAACTTAATTCGTCTCTATTGCCACTAAAATTACGCTTCTGTAAAGTTTCAAAATGTTTTATTTATTTCCAGAGACCCAATGACAGGAAACGAGGCATTTCATTTTAGTCCTCCTTAGGATGTCGACGTCACGTGCCGCAGTGATCGTTTACCATTAGGTGAACTGTATGTTCGTTCATCAACTCTGATATCGTATAAAAAAGATACGATTTATTAACTAAGATGCGATTTGTGCCTTGTCACCAGCAATAAGGGTTTTCGTATGTATCCCTACCGTCACCAGGCGAAGCACAGCAGTGTTATGGTGCTATTATGCCCAGATATCCCCGGTTGAGCCGAAACATACATGCCGCAGATGGATATAAATTGCATCGTGGCTCTACCACCGTTAAACTTTTTTTAATTCTGTAAAAAAATGTTTAATCCCCTCTACACTTAATATTTCCTACATGTTTGTGCAAAAAAAAAATAAAAAAATGTTAAATAACATAAGGGAATAATATTGCTATTTGTTATTTGCAGGCTGTCCCGTCATATTTTTCATTCACGGAGGGAATTATCGAAGTGGATCAGCTTCTCCATATGGGGTAAAATCAATTATCGATACTTTATCTTATCTATTTTAAATTTAAGTTTTATAGAAAAATAATTATAGTTTTAAAATCTCAGAACGATTATCACAAACGCCTCTCGACATACAGTTAACCGATCAGTTTTTCGGTGGGTCGTTACGGGAGATTTGGAGTTCGACCTATATTTTTTTTAATTTGTTTATATCTTCTTACGAATGGTTTTTCCTTTGGCGGCTTTCTGATCGTCTTCACTATTACATGGGTTAAGATATACATTTCCGAGTTTGAAATATACAATCCGGTAATATGCCAGAAAAACTAAAGCCTGACTGCAAATCTAAAGTAGTCGGCAATAGATTTCCATTTGGGCTGTTGTTTTTTTTTTATTCAATAAATTATTACTGCATTGTCTATTTAAAACTTAATTAGGTATTTAAAATTTCTTAACAGTTTATTTAAGCTTTGTGTGGTTAGAAAGCTGAGATGGCAGTGGGCAGGTCATACATATATGCCGCAGAACCGATGGCCGCTGGGCCAGCAAGGTTGTTGAGCAGAGACCGCAAATCGCGCTCTGTAACTAGGTGGGGCAATGATATTCGTCGGGCAGAGACTGGAGTAGAAGAGCTGAAGACCGAGCTCAGTGCCGTGCCATGGAAGATGCCTATATCCAGCATTGGACTAATACAGCCGGATGTGTGATGTGTGGTTTGTGGTGGTGGCATTTTTGTTTTTCGACTCCCACACACTGCGTTTGTAATAGGGAAAAGAACGATCAATGACTATTTCTGTGTTTGTCCGAACTCTTATGAGACCAAGAGGACATTCGTGCTAAGAACGCTGCCTATAATCTTGCGTTGAATCCTCGATTAACAAAGACAGCCCTCTTTTCAACAGTTATCCTTTACTGACACATTGTATTATCGCTGTTAATTCATATATTACTTATAATGAAATAAAATGTTCTAGGGTCAACATCTTGCTCAAAAGGATACCATTTTAGTAACTGTCCAATATCGGTTAGGATCCTTGGGATATTTAAGCACAGGGCATAGGGACGCCCCTGGTAACGTTGGTTTGTTTGATCTGCGAGCTGCCTTTACTTGGGTAAGATTTTCGTATATATATATATATATATTTTATAGTTGTTTCTTACACAAATTAGGTATGGGGACGACACCTCATACCAACGGCACCCATCAAACCTCTATGTTTGTCCGTGTGTTTACGACATTTTACCATTCGCTGTGCAGTTCATGTATTTTTGTAATAATCAGGGAATTATTACCAGATTACACGACGGCTATTACTGTACTTTTATTACGGTTATTACGTCCAGGAATACGTCTGGGAGATATCGACCCTGAAAACAACATACACACCGAACGCTTTTTTTAGACTCGAGACTTGTACTCACAATGTTGTATTATCATTTAAAAATATTGTTCATTACTTAACTTTAGGTTTTACTTATTATTTATTTTCTAGGTACAAGATTACATTGAATTCTTCGGTGGCGATAAAAATCGCATATTGGTGATGGGTCAAGGCTCCGGTGCTAGCGCGGCTTCTCTCTTCAGCATGTCACCACTAGGTCGCAGTGCCGCGGGCGTGGCAGCCTTATCTGGCACACCGGTCTCTCCAGGCGCCGTTAGATCAGATCCAGACGCTCACGCTATGAAATTAGCGGAGAGGACTGAATGTCCACACGAGCCCGCTGTGAGATTAATAAACTGTTTGAAAAAGCTCTCCATTGAACAAATTGTGATGGTGAGATTACAACTTTAATAGGATAATTTTATTTCTTTCCCTTAGAAGAAACCACAATGTCATTGAATTACATTCATTTACTGTTTATTCATTACTCAGCACTAGGTCTAGTTTTTTTTAGGGCTTCACGCTTCGCTTTTAATTAAGAACTGGTCAAGGCGCGACTTCTATCACACCTAACAGTAAGCGGCGATGCTGGCCTAGATGGTAAACGCATCGGACCAGCAAAATCCTATTCATTTTTGCTTTGAAAACGCCTCGACGATTCAGATGAATATCACTTCCATTTACAGAAAATTTCCATCTGGAAAGCCAGACGTACCGACGTACAGTACAAGGTAATACGCTTTCATTCTGATGATTAAAGATTGATGGGCTTTCGTTTATTTCCAATGGAAGTTGAACTATGTCGATCTCTTCAAGCAAATAATATACTGAATTGTAAGAGGTACTTAAACTAAAAACTTTAACCACGGTAGCATATAGTAATCTACATCCTCTCTAGCGTGGCGGCCTATGCCCAGTTGTGGTGTTTATATATGTAGGCTGGGCAGCAACTACTTATTATCGAAGTATAAAAATATGCTCTTATGTTATTGTTTTTACGTTTCATACAGGCTGACAACGACATTAATATGGACATGGTCGATACAACGAAGTTTCTTGATGAAATATCTGGCAAATCAGGTGAGAAATACGAATTACCTAATGTTAAATGAGTCCGACAGAGTAGGCTGTATGTAGTCAGCGACATATGTTTTCGGAATGATGATGAGGTTTTTAAAGTATATTTTTTTACTTTGACAAAATGGGGACATTAAACGCCATTTTTACTTGTTTGACGTCGCATATCCCGTCATCTGGACTGACATGGAAAATGTTTAACTTTATAACAATATAATTTATAATTCCTGTTTGGGTACTAAGCGGAAATTTACGAATGACGTAGATAGATAGATACGTGCGCAAAAAAAATTCTACTATTAACGGATTAATCGCTGATGATATTGCTTCGCGTACTTAAACAAACTTATTTGCGTAGTATTTTAATAATAGTCTCAATTACTCTTGTACGTAGTACGTACAAGATGAATTAAGAAGAAATATATATTTTTTAAAAAATTGCAAGTCTTATGACTTAAGACACGTTGAATAAATTTCTCCTAAAAAATATACTGAGCTTTGGTTTTTCTTACTTTTTAGTGATAGCCTTTTTTTAATTTTTTTTTGAGTAGAATAACTATGGTAAACTAATTTTTATTAATTCTATAAGACTTAATAAAACTAGTTTTTATTATATATTTCATTTTAGCTATCAGGAGTGACAACGAGTCTGCTTGAGGACAACATGTGTGTGGCATTGAGCCCCTAAGATCCCTTACTTCCGGTTGAACTTAGCTTTATTACCCGCCAATTCCATTTAAACCTTATGGACTTTTATGGAGTGTGCGTTGACAGGATCCGGCGCACGTGTGGAGGAGAAAGATGACCAGCGTGCACTCCCCCCCATCGTGTCAGAGCAGCCGGCGCAATCGCTTCAACGCCGGCGCCAACACTGCCCCCTATTTACCGGCGTCACCTCTGCGGAGACATCCAATGCAGTGTTCGGTACGCATTAACTACCCTATGTTTTTTTACTTTTTTTGCTGATTTCCATTATAAGCACGAGGCCTTTTACAGCTTCATTGGGTTGAAAGGTGGCCGTGCGTTTTGGGCACTCAGCCTGGATAACGAGCACAAGGGTTCACAGAGTCACGGCTCGGACCGTTATCCTGGGCGCGAAAGCAACTGACTCGAGGGTGCCTTTAGACTCGGCCTCAGTCCAGGCTCGGTCAGTTACTTCTGACGGACTAAGACCCCTATGTATTGTTAATAACCTTAATGATGATGTCCTCCTTGTCAATTTTGTCTACGGTGATGCCTTTCGTCTATTACCAGATGGCACAAACTACATTGTACTCGTTGTCCCCTTCCTATCCCGTGAAATAGAGTAGAAAAGAAATTCCATGTTGATTTTTGAGGGAGGGATGTAATATTACATCTGTACAATTTTTATTCCTACCTATGCAGCGTTGACTATACATAAAATCAATCTAAATTATAAAATTGTAGATAGACTTTTTGTCTGTGTGTTTGTTGTAATTTCTAGTATGGCTGAATCAATTGGTATGTCGTTTTGAGTAATTTATTGACTTAAGCTTGGACTTAAAATGCTGTGTTTATTTTATATTGGCCGGCAAATAAAACAAATGAATTACACATTTGTATTACTTCAATTTTTATCCGCGTTACACGAGTTTACATGATACATGTTTGCGCATATGAAAACGCTGGCAGAGTCAGAGTCGGATATGGAGCAGAATATATTGTCAGGCATAATTAAAAAAATCGATTATTTGTGGGGTCGAACCCTATCATCCTTAGTTAAGCTGACAGGGAGTGCACTTGAATACTTCTTATGGATGATAAAACAAACCAGTTTCCCCATAGTTACGTGTGCGACTGGGAAGTACAGTCCAGTGTGGTTATATATAAATCTCATGGACCAAACAAACAATAAGGCGTGAACATACAGCCGGTATTCGCACAATATTCATTGGTGTGTGCATAGTGAGCTGTCCCTGCTAACTAACCAACACATTGTATGTAAATGTGATCGATATATCGATATTTGAACGCTATTTGTTACTAACATCACTAATGGCAAATTACTTAATAATTTTAATAAAGCATAAAGGACCCGTTACATTTGACCAATAACCAGAATACGTGTAACTATGTAATTTGGATAAACGATCAAGTACACATGAAAAAATCGAATTTTCCGTCTCCGCTTTATAGAGTATAACTAGTACTTAATAGATATCAATTCGTACAAATAGTTAGTGTAAATGTCGTGTGAAGTGTCGAATTAGAATATTAACACTGCCTTTAACCTTTGAATGTTATTAAATTCGTTGTGCTCATAAATTCAACTAAATAATTATTGAAAACGATTTTTTTTTAGTTTAATGCTGAAGCCTTTTATATTTAAAGTAATCATATGACCTATCACAGGCAAATATTCCAAGTTCCTAACTGGCCAGCTGGGAGCGGTCAAGGACTTTATTAAGAAGGACCTCATTGGTGGTCTTCGCAACATGGTGCAAGGGGTAGAGGGTCTGATCCCCATCGAAGCTCTAGGAGTGGAGTCCGTGTTGCCGCTGCCCGATTACTACCAAGCCTTGTTCGACAGCTCCTTAAATGCTATAGACGGATTGACAGAAATAGCTGACGCTACAAGTATGTATGAAAAGTTTCAGTTCAAGTTCATATTTTTTTCAGGATGAAATTATCTTAAATAGTAGTAAAAAAAAAACGTTTTTGTGGGATTTTATAGGTTTTGGTTTTACAAATCAAATTTGGGATGGATTATGTTAAATTTACCAGAGCTCTTTGTACAACGCTTTCTAATGTTATTGGTAATTAAACCTTGCCAGTAAACGTCACCCGTGACATGACTGAACGTCAGAAAATTCTGTGTCACACACTGTTTAGAAATCGGTTTGTTTTAGTACGTGGAACATTCAATCCAGCATGGTAGCGTTTACGGCGATGGCGATTTATACAGCCAAGCGGGTATAGCAAATATAATGTAATAAAGTATATTTAATAAATTTTTACGTCTACTTTGTATATTTACAAACTGAATTGAATGTTTGTTGCTTGTTTTTACTAAGTTTTCTTTCTAGGGTTTTATACGTCTGATAGATAGAATATTTGCTGGTAGTGTAGGGGTATATTGTAGGTATGTTACAATAGTGATGTACTCACTACGGTAATTCTTGAGTTCTATTATTTTAAAGGCTCACTGATTAGTATTTCTATCCTTATTTTATTTCGATGGTGACAAGGCCTGTGCATCTTGAATCTTGTAACTTGTTGAGGATGGATGTAAGTGTTTATGGGTCGCAGTCATCACCTACTCTCACGTGTGCTCGTTTGTGACGTAAGATATCAGAAAGAAGCTCACTTTTAGTTCCAAACAACTAATCTACGTACAACAAATTATTGGCAAGAAATTAAAAAACAAAATAACACAGCTGCTTCGCCAACCATAGTAGTACATAGAGCGTGAATTTAACAAAGCACGAACCCTTCTGAATTCCCAGTAGCCGGCACAGACGTATTATTACTACCTCAATGAGTGCCGGGGCCTATTTTTTTACTGCATTAAAAAAGTCCTACTTATTTATCAATATGAAGAGGGTAACTTTGAACTCACCCTAACGCTTATTATCTATTTTAAGATAAACAGATTCTCGAGGGGTAATCTTCTTAAAAGTATTATTACATTTTTGCATGTTGTTAATGCTCATGTCGAAGTGAGAGTTTCTTATGACGAGGCAATAGAATATTTGAGAAAAGATAAAGGAATATTTTCAGTGAGTAAAAGTGATTCCTGGTTGGTAGGTTTGATTGATTGTTTGTATCTATTGTACTTCAGAAAATATAGTCCGAGTTACAAGCGTACTAATTAATGTTAATAATTTATTTTTCTGTATAACAATGTGGAACTTGATTTTAAATTATATGTTTTTTTTTCAATTTATGTTATTTGTTAGATCGATAACTTATAAACAATGTTTAATGTAACGAGCGGCGAATAAAGTATGACATTGTTACGCATACATTGTAACGACACTAATTACAAAACTTATTAGAGGTTATTTCGATGACAGCTGTCACAGGTCTGGCTATATTCTATGAATTTTAAATAGGGTAATTTCATATACACACACGGTTTACGATTATATGTAGAGTTGTACTCGGTTCCTCTGCGTTCAGCACAATACAAAGTGTTCATGGTGGTGTATGCTCCATGGATTGAAGACACGTGGAATGCAGTTTTGAATTTTAACGAACAACTTTTGGATATTTCTCAGACGGATAAACGTAACGCAAATTTAAATTCTTGTTTTTATTTCTCCTTAAATTTTACAAATTTCCAACAATCCAAATTTAAATTCTCCTTTTAGAACTACCAGAAACCCTGATTAGAACACACAGAACGGAGATAAAGAACTGTTTGTCAAATTGCATTAGTTAGTTTGCAATAGGGATGGATGATGGAGAATACGGAGACCACACGGCACATACGTTCTGATGCATTACTAAGAGAAAGGGAAACAGAGAGGATTAACGGCCAACAATATGTTTATGGTCATTATTTTACATCTAATTTAGAAGCTTTTGATTGGCTAATGTTAAAAATATAGATAATAACAAGTTTCTGGGCATGCCGTACTTATTTTTTTTTACTTAGCGTTATAATTTTCAAAATCACTACTTAAACCTCCTTTTTAAGTGGCATCTGTCTTATCCGATAATACAGGATGAGATTCTATGAGAGTAATTAATAAGTTAAGATTCATTAAATTTTATTTCAACAACAACCAATCACCAAAACGGATACAGAGAGTTCGTGTGTTGTGTAAAATAAATTTGTGGTATCGTGTGAAAGCTTCAGGGTATGCAAGCTTTGAAAAAGACCTTAGCTGTTAGTCTGACAGAGTTATATGACATCAAATGTTATTAATTTCAAACCTGGAACACGTATTTGTGATACAGCTGGGTGATAGGTTCGGTGTAGCTACACACATATAAAATGGTACACAGGCTACTCGCAGGGCAAATCAATGAGCCTTCCGCTCCGTCTGGCGGTTATACTAAATAAGAAAGAATTATTTTTTTTACAGATGACGCTCTGTTTAACTTCCCTGCATACCAGACGGTTCGCGCTTGGAGTGCAGGCAGTCCTGCCTTCCTCTACTCCTTCGACCACGTCGGCAACCTTTCCAAAGGCTCTCACTTCCTGCCGGGCCTCCCGCTCACTGGTTTGTATTGCTATTTCTGTCCTGATATAGTTACTTCTGCACAAACGCCATGGAGCAGTTTTTTTTAAGGAGCAGTGTATGTGCATCATAATTTGTGTGTTTTCATGTTTTAGACTTCCTAATATACATCTAAACGTGGAGCCACGTTGCAGGTCTTTTTTGAGCTGCGCCATGAAAGGACCGCCCACTCACAGAATATAAGCGTGAAATACACCCATAACGCTGCTGTGTTTCATATGAATTTAGACTTTCCCCGGAAACGACCTCCAGCCTTTAATTATTATATAACTTAAATATAACTAGATAACTGTTTGCTATTACGGTGTTAGTGCTCATGGAAATAATAAAATAATATCTTTGAACTCGCTTTGTTTACAGAGCCCAGAGATACCAAATTTAAAGGAGTAAATATAGGGCCGTCTTATGGCGACGAACTTGCTTACATATTCGAGCCATTGGACGAAGAAGGGAACCCGCTGGGGCAGCATGTCTCCTCCACCGACAATAGGGTTCGGGGCTTGTTTGTGGGGATAATTAGCAAGTTTGCTCACAACTTGGGCCCCAAACGCACCAAGAATGACACCAAATTATTTGGCTTTGTATCCTTCTCGACAGAGAACGACCAGTTTCTTAAAATCTCTGATACGATTACTACGCAATCTAATTTCAAGTAAGTAAAGTTTAATTACATTAGGGGTTAGATTATTTTTTTTTTCAAATGCCTACACGCTTTACACCATGCTTGGTAGTAAGGGGGCAAAGTAAACCGGCTAAATAACAGTAAATTAATTCAAACTTATTAGAGCCTCTCAATCTATATGGCTAAAGGTGGTATCACCGGTATTACCGATACACAATCACAGAACGAGGGTGACCAACATAGTTCAAAAGATGCTGAAGAGGCTGATAACCGATGCACAGGAAAGGTTATTGGGTGGCAACCACGGGCTGGCTGTGTCACAATATAGAATCTCCCAGCACGTTGAATTATGCAAGTTTACGGGAAGTCGATGGAGGCAGGTAGCCCAGGATCGTGCTTTATGACAATATATGGTTGAAGCCTATGTTCAGTAGTGGACTATAAATAAGCTGTAATGATAATGAAGATGAATCTCACGATGATCTTGCGCATTGGTAGTTGTGACGGAGGATGGGCAACTCTTTAAGGAAGTACTAGTTTTAATTTTACACACGTAGGGGTAAATATAGACATATAGATATAGATATTATTTAATGACTTCAACATTCAAGTTAGAACCTTTACAATTATTAAATAATTACGGACAGTGTTAAAGTTATACAAAATGAAAAAAGGTTAACTCTATGGTTGTTATGCATAACGAAATTATGTTTACATGCGAAAACTTTTATCCGTACTTATTCTACTCTATGACCGAAGGTTATATTCGAAAAAAGATACGTATTATTAAATTATTATTTGAAATACCCATAAAAATTTACTTTATCGTCTATGGTATCAAACATAATCGTTGTTGCTCAATACAAATATTTGAAATATAAAGTAGTTCATAACGTTTTTTTTCAGATTTTGCCAGATGGGCTTATGGGGCAATATGGGCGACAGGATCAGTGGGGATTTCTGTAAAGATATCTTCGATCGTTTGTTGAATTTGCCCAAATTAAATTTGCCAGAGATCCTACCTCTAACAAATGGCTTAAACATTCTAGGAAGTCCGGCACGGGACCAAAATAGAACGATTAATTTAAATCCTTTATTGGGAAAAAATCGTTTCCCATTCAGAATATAATATTACTTCAAATATATTTTTAATTTGTTATGATTCTTTTTATTATAATAGGAAATTACATATGGGAATATATCATTATTTTTCATCAGAAAGTAGTAGGCTGGTCACACTAATATAAAAAAAAATTGTTCGAGTAATTTGGTCCAGGATAGTATAAGTGAATTCAGGTTCATCGTACACCTTAGATTTACTTGATGTTAATAACAGACTTAGCATTTTACATACTTCCAATACACATAAACATTGTCACCCTATAGAACTATCAGACCTTGTTATCAGTTACTTTAAGCTGATGCTATAAATTACTGGTACCGATCCGTTTAGAATCGGAAAGATTTATTTATCTGAATTAGGTTAACACAATTAGGTTAAAATGAAAGCATTTTTGGTATTTCTTTCGGGGTATCACTCATTACGACCTAGACAAATAAACTTCACATGACTGAACATCTTGTCAGCGTTATGTAGTTTACACTGGAATTTATTAAACATGGTCTTCCCTAAGTTTATTTTGTCCATTTGTAAGATATGAAAGAGCAGGGTGTTATTGCAATTAAAAGGATATCCCAGCATATGTTATGTTATGTTACAACAGTATGGTACAAACAAAGAAAAAATAATACAGTTTTCCTGTTCATTTTCGTCGATTAATGAAACTGTCTGCTATTGTTACGGGCGATGAGTGCAATTTATACACTTTAGGTGTCTGCGTTGAATAACTTTACACCTTCAAAACAAAGGAAAACTGAGGAGAAAGCAAAACGTGATTGAGAATAGCAATTTATACTTTAGCCATTTGGCCGCGATTGAATTTCTATTTTGTGTCACATTTATAACAGTATAGAATTGCCAGAAAGACCATAAAATTCTCGTATCTTTACTAATTCAAACATAAGTATACTGCTGAAGCCTCCCAAAGTCTTTTTTAGAATATTTATATATACACTAATCCGTCTCCAAAGCATGACAGTCATGGCAAATATCTTTAACTTGTCTATCTATGTAAGTTACTAAACAGAAATTATATTTGTAACCAGTGATCTGATGGTAGGATAAGGATAGGATTAATTCTAATATGCATAGAAAAACACAATTCACGATTTCCCCCAAAACAATGAAAATTGCATGGTGTTGGCCATTGCCTTAATTTTTATGTTATATTTTGGTGTTATTTATGTATCTTATGATATTACAGTTTTTTTAAGAATAAGTAAATGAATAAATAGAACGATCCTGATTAAAACGCAATCAAAATCGTTTAAGTTACGCAAAGAAAGTTTGTATGTGGCCGTTGTAATCATCAAATGTTAAGTGCCCATTCAGATAAAAAAACAGAACTACCTTGGCTCCATTAGTTTTAAACATAATAGACAGTAGGAAAATTCTCTGAAAGTGTACAAGGTTAATTAATACGTACGAACAATAAATAGAGCAATTGTACAGGGTGCTTTCTATTTTAAATTTAAATTAAAAATGTTGAATGGTTTGCAAGTGGCCGATAATGTTCAGGGCGCTTGAGTTCGACAGACCAACGTAGCCCAGATTATTTATTTTATGAAAGTGTAATGAACGAAGAGACATTACAACATCGTTAAGGAGTAAAGATGTTTTTTTTTATTACATTGAGAGTAATAAATGAGCACAGTTGACCTGATGGCAAGTGATTCCCGCGACCGTAGGTGTCATGCATCATCCTTGACAAGGAATCATAATGAAGATGCGTTGTTACCCTTGAGGACTGAGATGGAATGTCTCGTCACCAGTAATAAAGGTGTTCGGATCCCTACACTCAGTAGACGAAACAGCAGTATTATGCTGCTATTACGCTGGTATTCTGTGAGGGCGTGGTCCTACCCCATTCGAGCTGACCCATTCGTTCTGCAGCTAAAAACAAACTGCAGTGTAGCTCTACCACTGTTAAAATGTTCTGGGTTTGTGTCATCTAAGGATTCAGATTTATACCTCGTTACCCGTAAGTCAGTCACTGGTTTCCTTGACTCGCCGTTCGAAATTGCGTCATATCTTTGAGACATCTAAATCCACGTATGAAGCTTCTCAGCGGTACTTATTCAGTGATCACAAAATTATATTCAGCACACCTGGCAAGTCAGCAAGAAGTTCGGTTAATGTTTTCAAGGTAATCGAAGGGCTACAAATACCCTTTTATTTTGCACACATTTTATTATTTACTCGATTTATCATATGCCCTGTGATAAATCGAGTAAACACACAACGTCACAATTTGTTATTTCAAGATAAGTTTCTAAAGTTTTTTATTCTATGTAAATAACATATAACATCGGTAAAGTGTAAGACGTATCCGCTCGCTGAGTGTTCTGTTGAACCAGTCGATTTATTGATTACATCCCATTGTTATTAATTATTAAGATGGTATTGTGTTGTGACGTCACCTTGTCTCAAACACGCGGGGTTGTTGCAAGTATTTTTAAAGAAATGAAGATTCACCATTTTCGTCCAGTCTGGTTTCAGGGAGCATTAGATAGAGAGTAGATATTGCCATCATCATTGTCACTTATATAAATGACTATATAAATCAGGGACTACATAAATAATTCCGAAAATCTTCTAACTGATCAAATACCAGCCGAGGAATAATATTTTATTTTATTTTATTTTATTTGGAAAACATACAGCAAAATACAAAATAACTTAGGTTTATATACATACTATAAATAAGGTAGTAACATGTTTTCACATATAAATTTCTAAAAATAGAGTTACTTCACCGCAATGCTTTTATAAATCTTCACATTGCATCACTAATAGTTGGTCTTCAAGTATGTGTTTATTGTGTGTGTGTCTCGTGTCCCTACACATCTGAACCTTCCTCCATTTTTATGAATTAATGTCGTATGCACATGAGTTACATCGAAATACGCGCTGTTGATGAGATGTCTTCTCAGTCCTCGTCTGAAGATAACCCACGAAAATAAACCATCTGCATCCACTGATTTCCCATGACTTATAAGCGTTAATATATATATTTTTACTTATGTAACGATAACATTGATTTAAGGGGAACCTTATTACCTTGATTTCAACATTTTATAGCGTTGGTTGTTTCTTATTATTTCTTTAAAATATCACTTGAAATTTTTCATCGACTCTTCTTAAAGAAAAAGTGTAAAATATGTGTTTTAATTTGGAGCCAAAATTATTTTTAGATATCAAATACAAGAAAATATTTAAACATAGCAATATCAATTTAAGCTACCAGTGGATATAAATTGTTCATAAATGTCAATTGTCTGTTCTTGATTTCAGTTTAAAAATCAATCGAACGACGTAACCAATTGTAATTGTGAATATATTAATATTGGAAATATTATCCTCCTGTCGCACATCTAACGGTATACGTTAGTTATCGCTCATCAGAGGTTTCACTAAAGTGACTAAACTGATGCGGGTGTGGACGGGTATATATAGCATATCATAACAACTAAGTGTCGACATTCACCCTTTATCAGGCGACAATAGCCAGACGCATTCAGTGCCGGTGACTGTATCCCATCAGAATGTCTCCTTCGTGGTGCGCATTGTTCGCGTTGTTACTCGTCACTGAATACGCGACCGGAAATTTAATAAGAGGTAAAAGTGATGGAGCCGTCTTCGAGACAAAGGATGTGCCGGTGCGTCGTGATGATATCGACGGAAACGATCTGAGCATCCCGGCGGAGGCGCCTTCTGATCCTGAGCTTGAGAGCACTCTTAAGAAATGCGGCGAGATTGGTGACTTTGTATGTATTACGTAATCATAATTTTCATTGTTTCTTTTACTAGTTTTTGGTAGGTTTTTGTAGAGATAAATGATATTATATGTTATATTAAATTAAATTATATCAAAATCAGCTTTATTCAAGTAGGCTCATGTAAAACACTTTTTAATCGTCAAGATACGACTCTACCACCGTTTCGGAAGCCAGCGAGGAAAAACGGCAAGAACCTGGACTATTCGTTTTTTTTAATATTAAGTTACAAAAAGGCCAGGAGTTGTCCAGTATTATATAACCCAGAACTGGAACCTTAAATCCAATCATACTTATCAGACTAATATTATGACAAAGAGTAATAGGATTTTTAACCAGTATTTTAAATCTGTTTCATGACAAGTCAATTATTTGCGGTGGCAGCACCAATTAAAACATCGTGAAACCTCACGCAGGTTAGGCCTCTTAGAAATAAATAACAATAATATATTTTGAGGACATGTGATAGCTGTCAATCCGCATTAGGGTAAAGTGACGAATTACTTTTCAATACAGGGAGTATAGAGAGGATTCCTCGTTCTAAATAATTAATTATAATTCTAAAATAACTGTAAATAATTGTAAAATCTTTGCAAGACTCCAAAAGGACATAAAGTTTGGGCCTATGAAGGTAAAGACTAGAAATAATTTATGTTCATATACTATAGTAATGGGTTAAGATTTACCTCTTTTTTTTGTAATGTTTAATTAATCATTGATTATTATTTAATTAACATCATAATTATAAATTTTAGTGTTATAGTCACAAAAGTATCTGCTCGACTGGGGAAGGATCATGATACATGATACATGATACAATAGTTAAAAGGCATCATAATAACGCTGTGTGTGTACCATATACCAGACACCCAAATGCGTGTAATTCGATGCTCGTCGGGTTGGGAGGAACGAGTGTACTTTTACTTCTTCTCAGGGGTCTCAACGTGTCTGCATTATGATTTATTATCGATGATGATGAATTAACTGTCACTCATATACTCTCACTCATAACATTAAAAAATAATATCAACTGTCCAGGATAAATTACAGTGCCGTGAGTTCTCGCAAACTCTAAAAGAATCATTCATCGTCCCAACTTTGAAACATGTGCCATTAAGGTGGGTGAGGAGGTTCAAATACAATTTTTTATGAGATGGATTTTTCTCATAAATTGACAAATATAATGACGTAAAATACATTTGTAAATTCACGACGCAGTAAAGAAATAACTGCAGCACAAATCGACAGGGGTGGGACTCCGTTTTCCTGTATACCAGTATCATCCTGTATAAAATAGGCTACTGTGTTTCGTCTGATGAAATAAAAAAACATAATTGGTTACGAGGCATTCTATCGTAGCCGTTAGTGGTGACAACGCTTCTACATTATAATTAGTTACGAAGGAGGAACGTGCGGTATCATTACCTATAGGAATCACACACCATTATACTATACCATAAAAAGATAATGAAAAAAAAATCTGGCTGATTATCCTTCAATGTTTAAAGCGACAAAAGTGTTCAGTCAGCGATGACATGCAAAACCAAGAGCGGATTCACTGCTGCCGGTATGAAGCTAGAATGCTCGGTGTTTCCCTGCGTGATAGAATTCGTAACAACGTCGTCGTAGAGCAAAGGTGACTCACAAGGATCAGTAAAAGCTGTAGTGGCAATGATCCTATCGGAAAATTCGTAGAACGGGTAATCGATGGAGAAAAAGATTAATGAGTTGCCATTTTATGTTAGCAAACGGAGTTTTAGACGTTTATTAATGACCCACAGAGTGGGAAAGAGGACACAGATCGTATGGATGGTAGCTCAAGCTGGTTTATGTGATAATGTGGTGCTTCGGCCTTTGAAACCTAAGCTAGCTAAGCTAATTAATGCTGCATCGAGGCTCTACGTGTGTAGGGTTGAAAATGACAGTTGATATAGAATTTGATAATATTTATTATTTTATAAGTGTATATATAATACAAAATGTTGTTAGTCAATTGAAACATGATGATGGAGTAATTATAATTTTATTCGCAGTGCATGAACCACTCCGACTGCTGCAGTTTTGCCTGTCTTGGTTACTGGAAGAAATGCGTATCCGCATCCGGATAGATTAAAAATAAAGATTTAAAGATTATTTATGTTTCATTAATTTATTATTTATTTTATTTATTTATTTTACGGATCGGATGTATGGGATGATTAAGATTAGTTAGATCTGGCGGATTCGCCGCGAAATGTTGTATTTCTTTCATTGCACCGTCTGATATTTTCCAGAGCTCCGGATACTGTTGTTTGAAATCATTATACCACTTGTAAACCTGTAAATATAACATATAGCAGAATATAATTTGTTTTCTTTTTACGTGACTTTCTTAAATGTAACCATAACTAAAATTTTAGTGTTGCTACTTGCACAGGTAAATTAAATTGCTTACTTTCACCGAACTTTTAAAATTAGATACAGGATAGCGACAATATCTGTACTCTTAAAAATTGATAGTTTGACGAAGGAACCGCTGAGCGTTTTACGTGAAATTTTCTGCCACTCTTAACTATTCACTACGCTAGCTGACGCCAGCGATATTTCCGAACCGATGCGACTTAGGGACCTTCAGGAAAAGATTCTACACCTTTCTTAAAGGCTGGCAAAGTATTTTTGCGACTTCTCTAGTGTTGCGATGTTCATGGGCGGTGGTAATCACTTACCATCAGGTGAGTAGCTTTCTCCAAAAAAAACTGGAATTTTAGCAGTGGTAAAGCCATGTTGCAGCTTGTTTCTAGGTGCATCATGAATGGGTCGGCTCGATCGGGGGAGGGCCACGACTCAGAACACCAGTGTGAAATTACAGAACACTACCGTGTTTCATATGATTTGCCAGTTGCTAATAAGGCATTCCATCGGTGAAGACTGCCATGTGCATGCGGGTGACAGACATGTGCATCTTGAATCTTTTTGATGATGTATATATTATTATTATTTTTACTTTTTCGTGCCGATGGCCGCTGTTAGCCCGAGGGCTTTTACAGTTTGATTTGGGTTGAGAGTTTTGTGACCGAGCGCTTATGGCGCTCCGTCGAAAACTCTATTAGTGGGTAACCAACACAAGGGCTCCTAACAGGGAACTTAGGCTTGGACCGTTACACTGTTTCACGAGAGCGTCTGACTCGATGGTGCCCGAGGGGGCAGAACCTCGGCTCGGTCAGTTGCTTCTGACTAAGGATTATCTAAATAAATATCGCTATTATTATTAGCTATCTGTACCACCACTTCGGAATGCGTGAGCACTGGAGAAGAAGTGGTGCAAGAAACTCCAGCGCCGCTTCTATCATTATTGTCTGTTTGAGAACAGCCTGTGACACGGCGGTATCGCGAGTAACCTTGGTTGCGATACCTTCGCCGTCAGCTGAGGCTGTATGAGGGTGAAATGTACGTAAATATTAATATAGTTGATTCATCAAATGATGCACTATAGACATTTGTAAACTTACCTTGATTGTATTATATCACAATGCTTGAGGTGGCAATCCAGCAGTGGACAAATTATGGACTGAAATTATAGTAATACGAGACCCACTGCTGGAAATAAATCTCCTCATATCATTAAATATTGTCGTTATAGATATTTCTAGTATCAAAACGAGCAATTCACTTCGTCCCTCCTACTGCGTAGAGCAAGTGCTTGATATAGTTGGCCAGTGTCTGAATACGACTCCAGTGTCTTCAAGGCAAAAGTGAATGACCTTGTACTGAGGTAATGCCTCCACCATCTAGGCATACGACATCATTGATCATCAGGTGGAATACTAGTCAAGCACAAGATAATTCTTAATGAAATAAATAGTTTTGAAAACCAGTCCGGACTGCGAAAAATGTTAGCAATAAATAATTGAGGATCGATAGGACAAAATACCTTGGTATACTTCGTGAAATCAAAATCTATAGCTTCTAGAGTCATGGTAGAATTGACCAGTTGGAAGTCGGCGATGGTGAGATGATTAGCTGCAGCGTATCTGGTGCCCAGACGTTCCAGATACGTGTTGAACACGTCAAGGGCCATGTGCACTTTTTTCAAGCCCAACTCGGTGCGCTCGTAATCGAAGAATATCGGGGCCATCTGTGGAACATATGCAAAACTGACCGATAATATATACCGAAGTATCATGCGAAAAATATGCTCATATGATGGAATTTGAAATATGCGTTAAAAATATAACTTGTTGAATATTACGTATTCCATCATACTATCTCATCCCGGAAATACGAGCTCCAAAAGTTTTATGCAGTGATAAGTAGCATAATGTAGTGATTTTGATGAAATACAATTATAAATTAACTGAACGAGTTTGATTTATTTTTTTCACTGGTATAATCTTCGATTCGAATCGTTTTCGAGGAAGGTTTTCGTGCGTTGAAAATTGCACTAACAATTATAGAAGCTCAGTTTTAGAGGTATTTGTGAATCAGAGAACCTTGCCCAATCTGGGCCGGACGCATGTAATTTAATTGCCTTCTAGTTTAAAACACAAAAAGTGAAAAATCAAATACTTAAGTTTATGAAACAGCACATTATATCGCTAGTGACTTACAGTATAAGCAGATATGTTCGCGTAATATGTGGACAAGTTGAAACATAGTCGGTGGTTCACAATGGCCCTGGAAATATGAAAACATACGGGTACATTATACAAGTATACAACTATAGTAATTATAATAGAGGAGATTATTACAGGGTTAATTCTTTTTTTTATGATATTAGGAGTGACAAACGAGCAGATATTTCATTTGACGGAAGATCCTTCACGCCACGATTAACACAACACAGCAAAAACGAAACACAGTAGCGACAAACTACTTTATTTTATAAAATTTGGGACGTCGTATTATTGATTTACACGTGTGTACTATACTATACACACATGAAAGTAATTAACGCAAACATAAATATGTTGTGTGTCAATGATGTGTATGTAACACACGACCTAGATAGTTTTAGTTGTAATATTATTTATTACTTGTATAATATAATTTTAGATCTTTAGTAATAAGCAAAAGATACTATACAAATATTCAAGATCAAGCGAGAGCCGAAAACGAACAAATTTTAGTGCACAAATAATGTTCCTAGGCTCGGAATCGAACCCATAACTGGTGACTTAGTAAATAGGGACTATAATAGCTATGCAACGAGGCCGTATAGCCATAATAGTATTAACCATGTACAATATAATATAATATATATATTACTATAGCGAACCTCGTCCAATTCGTAGGTTTATTCAATGGATACTTCAAACATTACACAAATACTACTCATAGGCAATAAGCTTTATTACTCGATCTAGATCTAAATTTACGTACGAGTACAAGAGGATTATACTTTACCTAGTTTTAGGATCCTGTGGATAGAGGTCATTCTCAGGCGCGTACTTGTCGCAAATATATTGAAGGATTGCATTGCTTTCACTGAGATAAAATCTATTGTCGTCCAGTACAGGAATTTCTTTTTGGGGATTCAACTGTAATAAAAAATAAGTACGCTTTTACTACAACAAAGCCAATCGTTAACTACAAACTCGCCTGTCGTTAACTGGCTGATTAGCCTGTTAAGGGGTTACTCATTAATCTGTTAAAGATAACTACCATTCTTTTCTGTCCAAATACAAGGACGGAAAAAATATGTGTGTGTATGTTTCCCCTGATTCCCTAGTGAGAAAAAGACGACTCGGTAAATAAGATCATAGTGACAGATTTACGGTAATCTGTAACCTGTTCAATCAAATTTTTACTTATCTAACTAAATACTATGTAAAAAAGTGAAGAGATGCCACACACGATACTAACACTCTGAAGCTTTTCAAGATTCCAAAACAGTGGTATAATCTAATTCAAACTCGTGGGACAAATGAGAACTCACTCTCTTCTATAGCCAGATTGCTACCAATTCTACATTATATTTGATTCTATAAAAAATATTACTTTAAAATGTTACAATTTCATTTTTCGGAATATAAGACGCACCTTTTTACATAGAAAAATGGACTAAAATTATGGGTATTTTTTCAATAAATCGTCCCTAAATTTGAGGTGCGTCTAATCGTCCGAGTAATACGGTAGGTACATTTTAGTAGCTCACATTTTACTCAAGCATTTAAAGCATGTAACACATCAAGTATTTCTGTTATAACCTCATTGTTTTTAATAACATAGTCAATAATCGTTTCGGGTTTGAGACATAATATGTGACGATTTACGTACCAGTGCGTATTCTGCCGTCATATGCTCTCCTTTCCCAAAGTCGACGTCCACCAGTTCAAAAGGTAATTGTAACTTAGCAAGTGCCTGTCGAACAGATAGAGATGGTGGCCCATCTGATACAGCGTACAGTTTGATGACCATTTTCTAAAATAACAATATTCATACATATTAAATTTGATTTACAATGCGAAGATCATTGTAAGATTAAAATAAAAAAAAATTGAAGACTCAAGCATTTAATTAATAAATAAACAATTAAATTTGCAAGAATGTATAATGTTCTAGTATTCCTATAAGGCTAAATTATTAACAGACATTATAAGAACAGAATAATTGAGTCAACCTTAGCCATATTTTAAATTAGTATAAATCATAGAGGTGAACAAACATTACAATTTAAACTTATATACGTAAAATTTAAAACGTAATTATAAATAAACAAAAAATATGCTCCTAATACTTGATATAAATTGCTATCAAATACTTACATAAAATTAGTTATGGGAAGTATATCTATTCTTAAATCTTATACTTCTTAATGTAATCACAAATCATAAACTATTGTTGGAAATATAGCGTTAAATTACACGTTTACCGTATTAAAGATAACTTTGCTCAACTACTTTATTGCGTTTTATTATATTTATTCACAGTTTTATTATATTGGTCTGTGTAATGAGAAACGTCAAAGAAATCAGAATCCAATGTATATAATAGTATAAACTACCACGAGCTGACTTGGTACGTAAATGCAAAAAGACCGTTAACTGTGGCCGTCAAGTTCGCCTTTCACTCTCTCTCACGGTAGGTATTCTATTCTAAGCGGAATAATTAGACATTTATTTGGGTCATTACTTTGTTCTAAATGTCGCTGACATATTGATAAATATAAATTCGTAATTAAAAATAACAATTCTATTGCTTCTTGTTTATGCAAAATGTAAATTTGTTATATAAAGACAAGTGTGATAACTCTATAGATTTTGCGAGATATATATATATATATATAATATTTTTTTACATCAGTAATTTCATACACTTGAGTTTACGTGGTGGCTGCGACCTATATACGCATGTATTGTATGTATGTATTATGACCTATGCATGTATTTATATACATCTATAAACCTACATATCGATATAATTATTCACAATAAATAATTTCCCTTAAGGACGAAATAGAATGTTTCGTTATCATTTCTGGATCTCCGGAATTACGCTAAACGAAAAGAGTGCAGTAGGTAGGTACCCCAAGTATTGTACAACCGAAAGTCCGCCCACCACCTATCAAGAGAGGACCCTATGTAGATCTCTGGAGTGGGTTCGGGCATCCCGGTAGTTTCCAGGTCAAGCGCTGCTTGGCACAGTGACTCGAATCGTACAGTTGGGCTATCATCACAACACCTCGCTACTTAATACCTTTGTGTACACCAGTTGTTTTGACATGTTGAAGAAGCTTGTAGGATACGCTAGCGAACGAGCAACCTGTGACCAAAAATAGTAACCGTGCCCGACAGACCCTGATAATGTTCGGCCAATCAAATTAAATCAAATCAAAACAATTTTTTTGTTGTAGGTTTATATAAAACACTTTTGAATCGTCAAGCTAGTTAATAGGACTTACGCTTCGGAATGCAGCTGTTAGCGAGAAGAAACGGCAAGAAACTCGACTCGCTGCACTATTTTTTTTTAAATAATAATTTACAAATTGAATTTACTGAATGAAACTAATTGAAAAGAAAGTTTTAAAGATTTCAAAGACGCTTCTTTCAAACTTCAAGGACGCTTTATAAATTTCAGCCTAAATTTTGTTATGACACGCTAAGCTTATCTGCAAACTTCAGCGTACGGCTTATCTCCTGATTTGGTCACTTATATAGATTAAGTTCTACTGGACGCTTTCGTCCACAACGATATATCTCGATAATTGCGCAATTCGTTTAACCATAGAGGCATTCATCGTTGTCTCCTTCGTGGGTGTAATGGTTGTAGGATAACAAAAGTTAAATTACAGTGACACTTACACAGGCCAAACACAAAACATCCCAAAAGCAATAACTTGTGATGAATAACTCAGCTAGGTATCGGACCCAGGACCTGCGATGTAGCAGCCAGGTACACTGTAACCACTGCATCACTGATTGGTCATGCAGTGTCGTATATGAGGTCAATGTGTACAGTAAACGATTTTAGGTTATCACCGTGTGCTTGTGATGACCTTAGCACGCTTACTCATATGAGTTTATCATTATTCCGTGCATTAATTAATTAATTATTATAAAGTAATTTAGGACGTGAAACTGTTGTCAATTTTGTAAACTATTAACAAGTATTGATATAAACTTCGTATGCAATTGTACATATGAGGAAGTGTTTATTATTTCACGTAATGAAGAAGTATAATAATTGCTCAGAAAGTATTTTCACTATCTACAACACAAAAAACTAAGTTAATAAATTAAATGATCGTACGATGTACGTGATAAGGTGAAATGATGATGATGTCTTTCTATCTCTTGTAGAGAAAATAAGTTTCGAATTGAAGGATGCAGAAATATAAAATGTATTAATTATATTAAATATATATACATATCTATATATATATATATTTATATATATATATATATATATATATATATATATATATATATATATATATATATATATATATATATATAATTTACGGTCGTAATGAATGTCAAACACTTAAAAGTTTAAGGTTGCCTAAATGTTAGTATATATTTATAAATAAATTAAATTAGACAAAAACCTGCACAGCTGACGTAATAAATCAAAATTACATTTATTGCAATGTTTATAGGTGTTTATAGATATACTATTTGACAAAAGAATCTCAAATTTAATGAATAACGGTCGGATTTCGACCACTGGGTGATAATTAATATGTTATTAATCCTTGCATTTTGTTTGGTGAAGATGAAATTTTATTAATGATGAAATATGTTTTCTTTGAAGGATTGGAAATGTGTTTGCATTTTCTAGTATTTAAATAACTTCCATATATTGTTTGATTATCGAACGATTGTTTTTGTGATATGATAGTATAATATACACACAATAGATATAACAGGAATAATATATACTTTATTGCTGTTTTATCCATTATGTGTTAGTCATAAATTGTGCCACAGTTTTGTTGTGATAGTATTATCAAATAATTTAATTTAAAATATGTACTTTTAATTTTGTAATATTATCAACCTTTAAGATTAAGATTTATAAATGATAAACGAAACGAAAGCTGTCAAGAGAAGACATAAAACGTCATTCAAAAATAGGATCAAAGATGAAAGTTATTTTTAATATTAAGTCTTAAAAATTGATTTTTATGCAAACATACACCTTTCAGAATGACTAAATTAAATATAAATCGAAAGTATTACACAAAATATATACATACATTGTAAACGTAGCTTGAAGCATAGTATTTAAATTATGATTTTTAAAAGGCGATCTATAAAATTAACTCGAATAAGAAGCAAGGTAATCCTGAGGTATGATGTTATATATGCTAATTATATGACTACTAATTTAAATTAAAATCTTAATAGTTGATTTTTGGCTTCCTTTTGTGATTAAGTTCGTGACTTAACTGTGTAAATATTGTTTGTTTGCTGGACCTAAATGTCTAATTATATTAACTCAATGTAAAGTTAATTTGATGCATTCATAGGGCTAGCTAGAGTTTGTGAATATATTGCATTTAAATAATTTTCCAGGACTACCAAAGTGCAGGTGACTACTACCCAGGATGGTGCACCTCGAAATGACAGGTGTTGAAATATGTAGTCACTCATTAACAATAAACGATCTGCCCAATGAATTACTCATATATATATTTTCTATGATTGATTTTGAATCATTGTTGGCTGTAGCAAAAGTCTGTGTGAGATGGCAGCAGCTTTGTCTAACTCCGTGCATCTGGGACAATACACGTCTTATAGTGTGTATGAAGAACTACATAAAGATAAGTGAAAACATTGTGCCTTTTGTTGCTAAGTATTTGAAGAATGTAAAATTACAGTATTTCAAATTGTATTCTCAAGTGAGGGCTTCCTTAATAAGCTATTGCCCAAATTTGACTCACTTAGAAATAAGCATATCTCAAGTTGACAGTTGCATCTTTGAAGACCTTGGTCACTGGCCAAACCTAAAATTTTTAAGTTTCCGAAATTCCCTTATAGTACAGAATCCGGAAAATGCAAATGGAAACTTTGTGTATCACTTACCATTTGAGAAACTTAAGTACCTGGAAACTCTAATACTTTCCAACTTTGCTTTGACACAGAGTAGTTTGTACAGCATGCTGCAGTGCGTTAACTTGGCCAGTATTAATATGGAAAAAATGAAAAACATCCCTGCTGATTTTTTGGAATCTCTTTTAAGAACTAAACAGTCCACCTTACAAGCACTGTATATATATGGCGACACATTAAATGACAACATAATATGCTACATAGCAAATTGCAAAACCCTACATGTTCTTCACATCATGACATGTAAAACTTTGTTTGACTCGAGTTTGGTGCATCTATACCGCCTCAAAAACTTGCAGTCACTGAAGCTGCGGCATGGATATTTCTCAACAACTGCATTACTTGCATATTTTTCAAATAATATATTTCAAAAACTAACATACCTTAGTCTTTCAAGATGCCTGCATGTTACAATGAAAGTTGCAAAAGTAATAAAAGCTAGTGCACCAAATCTTAGGGAGCTGTCATTCTACCTCTGCCCATTTATAATTGCTCCAGACTTTAATAGAACAGAATTAGAAAAAATGTTTAAGATTCAATTGCTACTAGATTAAATTTCATGGTTATTAATGATATGAGAGCAGCTTACACATCCGTCCAGTCCATTATTAGGGTTTTAACTATTTACACTTCATCTGTAATCTAAATCCCAAAATGAATTTTAAAAATCATTCATTATTATGATGTATTATGAATCAACTTTAAAATTAATATTAAAAATTTAATTATAATATAAATTGAAGCAACATTTAGAAATTAAATTGTGTCTATCCACAGCCTGTATAATTGTGTGTGTACCTAGAATTAAGTTATGATGCAGCTATAAGCAAGAATACTTACAGTATTTTATATGTGAGATGATAAATTTAGTCACATGATGATAGATCTGTTAAAATGTCCACTACAATAGCTAAACTGTATCATTATCAAGTGCATTAAAATTAAATTATGGTATTGATTTCATTTGCTTTTACACAAAAGTCTGCAATACACTTAATAATGTTGACAATAATTAAACAGATTATCACAACAAAATTAATGCTAAAAATATAAATATTTTGTACATGGAATAAAATTGTAATGTAACAAATAATTAGACATATAAATCTATTTATGTTAATATTTTTCTATATAGAATGGACTTCATGCTTATACAGATTACCCATAAGGACAGTATGTGCATACTAATGCATGGAATCATATTATATGATCAATGTATTTATAATGTTTAGAGTAAGTGAATATTAAGAAGTGTTTTCTTTGTTCTGTATTTGTCTACAATGTGATTTTACAGTTATTATTTATATTGTTTGTGCTGTTTAAATACCCTACACACAATAAACATATTTTTAACAACTCATGTGTTCAAAATACCCTTTTTTTCCTTTATGTAATGGAGTCCTTGTTGTTAAGCACTAGCTTATGTTGGTAATTGGCAATTTACTTGAGGTATATTGGCGATATGGTTCTTAAAGGCAAAATGCACTAGCTTAATAATTCCCTATGATCCTTCTCTTAAAGACATTGTAATTGGCTGAACACTAACTTAGGTATTTACAACAATTTCACAAATAAGATTTATGATCTATGTTGTTTTTTTTAACTTTACATTTTTAAATTCAACCTTTTGACTTTTTTTATTTAGAACTACAAAATCAACAATTAAGGTGGCCCAGTATGGTTTCCTTTGACTTAAAATATATCATGACACAGAAACATGTTCTTTATGTTTATCCTTTTGATTTTAGTACACTGTAGTTATGTCCTGGATACATATAAAAAATATATTTTAGGGAAACTGTAATCCTACAAGGAAACACAAGAATTTATGGTGTGAAATGATGATGCTCACCAAGATAGTGGCGCAAGTTAAAATTTACGATATAAATACTGAGGCTAGGTTCATACCTCATACACAGGACATGCTGTAAATAAGTTTCTGCTGCTTATGAGAGTGGATTAATAACCATTGGTCTCTAGATACAGTGGTGGTAGATACGGAAGAAAAAAATAATATGATTAGAGGGGCACTACAACACACAAAATGACAAATTGTAAGCAAAAATGTCAATATTTTCAACATCCTCCATCCAGTCAAAAAGTTAATTTAAAAAAGCAGTAAAGACTTTGACTAAGGTCTTAGTCAGCTAACTTTTGGACAGTATTCTGAAGCCATACACTTCTCTGCTCCTGGTCACAAGGTACAAATAACTGAAAAGAAAGTTGAGTACAATATTCTGGACTTCATAAGACTGACTCTTGACTAGATCTGAATCCATGGGACTACTAATTGTGATTGATACTAGAGGACATGGTTTGATTAAAACATTACTTCAACAATGAATTTCTCAAGAAATCTTTATAGCTAGCTTCAAGGCTAAATTCCCCATGAAGACAATATGTAAATCTCCTGGTTGCTTGTGCCAAGAGATGGTTCACGACAACAGTCTAATGGCGGATTCGAACCTACGACCCTAAGTTTGGCAGACCGTAAACCATCCCTTCTGCTTGTGCTGGTTACCCATTAATGAAGGTCTTGGCTGAGGTGCCCTAAGCGCTCGGTCGTCTTTCAACCCGGTGAAGACTTTCACAGCCTTCAGACTAATAGCGGCCATCAGACATTAAAAAAAACTACTGATTAGGGGCCAGAAAGATTTAATTCCTGTATCAAAACTAAAGCAGCACTTTGAATAAAATTGTTTTCAATGAATTAATTCCCACATAAATTTTGTAATTATCACAATTTTAAAAAGATTAGCATTTCTATGTGCAACAAAACTATGGTCATACTAGGTATTTATATTGAACATCATAAATAATTATAGCTATAGGTAAAAATTAAACATAAATAGTAGCCATATAATTTATTTCACAAATAATAATAAGTGCGTGGTAATATTTAAACAAATGGCTCGATGTTGATCTCAACCGCAGAACAAGGGTTAGCGAGATCAAATGCCGTCAATACACTGGGGTGAATGACGCCGACTTTTCCGATCACTTCACCACGCAGCACAACTTCGGCGCACCGACCAGGAAAATACGTCGGATCTGAAATAAAAATTCAAATTTTTAAATGTCCATTTGTTTATCTATTTTAGAAATATTGGCAAAATTTTTATCATATATCTCATGTCCAGAGGCGGCTTCACACTTGGTTCAGGGTGTGCGTTGCACACAGGCGCAGCGGTATTAGGGGGCGCCTGCCTCGGTACATTCAAAATGACCGATCAGCTAATCGAGTCAGTATGAAAGTAGAATTTTTTTACAATTTCCATTTTTTACATTGACATAACATTTATATAGACCTGTTAACATTTGTACTTATTCCATTTTGACCGCGCGTTTACTAGAGAGCGCTAGGGTAATTATTGCACACGGGCGCCACATGGGCTAGAGACGTATCATGTCCAATGATAGATGACAAAAACCAGTAACCAGAAGAGGTGTGTATGGTGCGAGGTGATTATTACTACAACTACAAAGAGTGGTACATAATACATCCTCACAATGTATTACATGTGTGTCCAATAAAACATTTAAAGATTGAAAATAAATCATATTAATACTCACCGTCCTTCTGACGTAAGTGATAGCCGTTATCTTTGTTCCAAGGCTGCCTTAACAGCGCCATGACCCTGTCGAGTAATCCATGCACGAACTGAAAGCCGGCAGCTTTGCCGCAGTATACTGCGCACAAACGACGTTCATTGCGCGCTCCTGTCTCTGTGGATGTAGTATATATTTCATTTATATAATTTTTAATACTAGGGAAGTACCTTTACAGAATGGAGTAAAATAGTAAACAGTTTTTTATTTTACTCTCGTACTATTTATATATTTTATCGGAAGGGAAAAACGAGGCAGTTCATTTTAGTTCTTTGGGGTAACAATGCATCTGCATTGGATGGATGTAAGTGTCCGGGGGAATCACTATGTACCAGATGACCCGTGTGTACCCTTAATAAGTGAGCATGAAAAAGAATTAGATAGCACTGAAATCACTGAATAAGTGATAAATACAATAACTGAATACATATATATATATATATATATATATATATATATATATATATATATATATATATATATATATTTACATACATATATATATATATATGTATGTTAGGGGTCGTGTTAGGGTCAACTTCATAGTAATTAGTAAAGGATGCACAGACAGACAAGCAGCTAACATTGGGATGCCTTTCTTCGAGTTCGACTGTGGATTAAACATATTATATTCTGTGAGAAAAGTTAGTCCTTTCTTGTTGGACTTGTTTAATTAACATTCATTATTTTATTTTAAGAAACATTAACTATGTTATTTTCACATAGCTCAGCAAGTGAAAACTTTAACACAAATAAAGAAAACAATGAAGGGGTGATTTACACTAATCTCAATAATACTTTGAGAACTTTGAACCTTTAGCTGAAAATCGAATCGGGTTGGAGTACATTATTTTTGCTAGCAGTAGATATGTTGGCAGAATATATCTGCTGTCTTACATTTCATGACTTTGTGAACTGGAGAGACCATAATATTTGCAAAGAGGCATCCTTTCTTAGTGTTTAGGGGTGAGAATGCACCTACATTTTAATAAATGGGGAGCGCATACGGAAAGCATTTTGTATCAGAGAGCTTGTTTATCACCTTCTATATTAAATATATATATTTACAAACCGGAGTTTTTATCTTGCAATACAACATCACTAATCTCGAACAGTTTAAGAGGGAGCGGCATCTTCTTATTAGCAGCCAAGGTCTTTAGGAGACCAGGCAGTAGTACGGTCCGGACTACTTGGAACTCTAGGGTCTTCGGGTTGGAGATGTGCACTGCAGGTACATCCTCGATGTTCAGTCCGAGTTTAGTGGCAACATCTTCCCTTGAGCACTGAATGTAAAAAGTTTGAAAGTTAAATGATAAATAATAATTTAAAATAATGTCAACACTATGAACTTATTTTAATTTTATTGCACTAAATTTCTAAATATATTTTGGGATATTTTTACGTAGTTGATAACAGATGCGTTTTGCGGTGAAATAAACCGGATACCCAATTACTTATTACATTATGAATGTTTAATGAATATGAATGACTTACAATGACGTGAAGTCATTTGACACACCATTGGCTGAAGTTTACCAGCTGTGGGTTATCACCAGTTGACTTTTCCGTGCATTCATTTTATCACTTATCATACGTATTCAATATTTTCTGTTCTTGTCAACTAACAAATTATTACTGTTGCCATACTATTTGTATTTATTAACAATGGATTGTTCAAATTCTAATGATGATAATGATTGAGCTCTTAATAACAATGGTCTTTCGGTGTGAGACAGACATGGAATAGGGTAAATACTTGATATGCTTATATCAAGCCATCGCAAACCTTCACATACAGTTATCCTCGAATTAGGATTCATTTAGATCATAGGTTCCCAACAACTTGTCAGGCCCTCCATTAGGTAAAAATAATATAATATATGTTAAAATTAAATAAATAAATCTCTCCATAAAATTGGTACGGATAATATGCAATAATAATAAGAAACTAAGCAGAAAAGGTTGGGAATCTATGATTTAGCTGATAAAGCACTTGCTACTTATGTCTTCTCTGCCAATTAAAATCTGTACATTCACAATAGTAATATAGACTGGTGTAAACATATGGCACTATAATTCTCGCCAGGCAAGGATCACATCCCCACAGAAAGCCAGTGTAAAAAGCATTAACCGTGGTAAGAGATGATGGAAGGTGATGTCTGCGGCTCATAAAATACCTACATCCATTCTCAACATTCAAATACACATGTGCTGTCGTCACCCCTCAGGACTAAGATGGAATGCCTCGTTAGTTACCTGTAATTGGGTTCCAGGATCTCTACACACACCATACTAAACAATCTTCCTGGTACAATACCAAAAGTTGTCTTGATACAAAATGACAACGAGATCATTATCTTCGAGATCTTACAATTTTGCGACAATGAGACACGTTTTAGCTTTTAAACTATATGATTGACAGATTACTAAAAATAAATGATGATTCAAATTAGTAGGTGTAGTGATTCCATGTTTTGTCCAATGACATAATGTAACCAGTGAGTATTAACTGTGATAACAGATTTCATCTCAGTCTGTATTTTATGCTATATAAGCGTCAATAGACAAATATAAACCAGGGATGTTACGGAAGTGGTTTTATCGGAATCGGAGTTTTAAATTTGTTTTATTGGATTTTTAAAAAAAAAATTGACTTGGAATCTTGGGACTTGAATTACCCGAATCTACTATATTCGGGTAATTCAAGTCCCAAGATACGCTGGCTGGTCTCGTGAAAGCGGTCCTGGGTAAGAACAATCTCAATAAAGAGAATGACGAAGACCGGGTAAAGTGGAGAAGACTCAGTCCGAAAGCGGACCCTGGTAGGCCGGGAAATCGCAAGGCAGAAGAAGAAGGGTAGATTAAAGGTGAAAGTTTTAGCTTTAAAATGAGATGATATTCATATTATTAAATTCTTTTTATTAATAAAACGAATATATATACAAAATTCGTCTCAAATATAATAAGAAAATATTCATCCTAAAGAATGTCTTTATCTTTTGTCTGTAAAAGACAAAACAATCACAAGTTGAATAATAAAAAACAATTTAATATTTAATCGGTTCTTCATAGACCTGATAAAATTTTTCACTGTTTCTTGAGAAACGCCTTCAGAGAGTACGGTTTGAAGCTCCGATCTCGTAGCTGGAGCTGGATTTCTAACCCCAACTTTTCTTATAAGTTGGACTCATTAATACTCAATAAGATGTTAAGTCAAGACTACGTGCTGTGATCTCTATGCACTCAATTTCGACCTCCTGCAGGTACCGTCCTGTATCAGCACAAAGTTTTCACCAATAAAGCCTGCGTAAGGAATGTCATGATCCCTTGAAATCTTTTTGACATATCGGTTCGTCGTCAATCGTTCAAATCTGTCACTAGTTTCGATGAAAACCAACTCGGTTTTTGCTTCCATTGAAATGCCCGTCCCACACCATCCAAAAACCTCCTCAAAATGCCACATTTTTACTTTGCAGTTCTGGGCGCATCGCTCTCCAGGTCTTCTGTAGACTCGTAGTCTATCGCTGTCATGGATTTTTTTTTATGTGTATGAGTATTGCTGTTGGTCCAGTGACCTCTACAGCTTTATCTAAAGCTGTCATGGAGCATACTCTGCTTTCATATGAGAAGAGAACAGAACTCCACTGTTCGTCTCTTGCGAAACGTATTCGGACTGCTCGATGAGCTGGGGTCAACTTAGGGCCAGTAGCCGGTTTTTTTTGGAGTCAGGTTATCTGACTTTAGCTTTCTTCTGACTATCCAGCCGCAAACAGCCACTCATCGCGTTTCTCTGAGCTCCTGTTGGACTTTGACGCTAGAGAGGACCCGATTTCAAAGCGAAGTACTGACGATGACTTATTCATCTCACTCTGATGTGCAACTTCTTCTGCTGGGTCCGCTTCTTCGGTTAACGCTAGTCTCCTGGCATCGCAGGTCTGGATACAGCAGACTGGCTCATGTTTAACACACGACTTCTAGTAACTTCTCGCTGACTATGGCCTAGTTCCGATAGGGCAACCTCTTCAGCCACTTCTTCAATAGATATGTCCATTTTTAAGCAATGATTGTGTTTAATAAGGGATAACGTTTGACGACTAACTGATAAGGGTAGGTCAGGTAAATGACTTTTTACGGGCATGATAGCCCCTAATTAGCACTATTGTAAACAGGTGCAAAAAATGGTGATTTGATAAAATTTGTTTGCATTATTTAAAAGTCAAAACATACAGCTTTATAAATCTGGGCTCAGTTATTTTGATAAGGACATTCAACCTCGTACATGACGCTTGAGTCGAACTTTTTTTTTGCTCACTTGTATAGTTGCGAGATGTTAAGCCGACTGTTAGTACTGTTAACATAATAGATAGCATTATTTAAAAAAAAATTATACTGGCTGTCGTATGAAAGGACCAGCTCTAATGCAGACCTATATTCAGAATAAGCAGGCATATTCTAATTTAGTCTTTAATGTAATCACTCATAGTAATGTCTTTTATCCGGGATGAATGTATCTGACATGGGTTCCATGAATAATTTACCATCTTCAGATCGGATTCGCAACATCTCATTAAAAGAAAATAGGTGTACTAACAAGAGTGAAGGTGAGGGCCTCGGTGTAACCGGCATGCGCGCACTCTTGACGCAGTTGCTCGGTCAGCTTGTTGCTGGGCTGCTGCTTGCCGCTCGTCGCGACGCGCGCCGCCCTACGCTCTATACGATTGTACCTGTACAGTTGCATAAAAGATAAAAAAGGTATCACCTTTCAAGGCATGACTATAGAAATAGACATTCATATGAAATAACCCAAAATATACACTTTGTTGTATACGAAAAAAAAATAACAGCCTATATATCCCACTTTTGGGCATTGGCTTCCTCCCAATACCATACCATCTTTAGATTGTCATTATTGACGGTAATTTGTTTTCAAATATTAAAAGTAAGATAGTCATGTTTCTAATTGATAAAATACACATCCAATCTTACATATTGTCCTTAAAGTTCTCCAGACTCGAGTAAACTTCTCTATAAGCTGTTCTCTATGATCTAAATGAGCGGACAATTGCCCTATTTTTTGTGACCGCATGAATCACTGACTTTGTATCCCTGTTTTATGTATATTATGATTACTATGGAAAAAAATATTAAAAAAGTTGAAATACGTTTGAAATATTCATTAATAGATTGGGAATGGATGGAAAATACATAAATATCACAATTTGATGGAGTCATATTCAGAGTTATAATTACTAAATGGAATCGTTAAATTTCTATACAATACTAGCCGACCCGGCAGGAGGTGTCATGTCCAAATTACAATAAATTTGTCAGTGGTCGTTTTGAAAAATTTTGAAAATTATCCATCGTTCGAATAGTGAATTATGCTCTTGAGTTCATACAAAAATCCCAAAATAAAAATAATTTTCAGTTTTTCTGGATTTGTCACTTTTTCGGACAACTTTTCTAATTTTTCTTTCCATCAATCACCAAAGAACAGCATTTAATTTTTAATTACATAGATTAACAAATAAGACGACATATATGTGGTTTTAAATATTTAGTTGTCATTTTATTTTATATGTTTGATTACTTGTCTAAATTAAAAAAAAGATATATTTATGGCCATTACCCGTAAGCGATGGCGATGTCCTCATACAGGTCGCACGCGTGTATGACGTCGTGGCGTGTGGGTGGCACTCTGACCCGTAATGTGGACTCATCTAGAGATGTGCTCAGACACATGCGGGATAGGAGGGCAGCCAAACTAGAACCATCCTCGCTGAAAATATTTAACTAAAGCTTAATAAATTTATATTTAACTATAGCTTACACAAATTTTAAGTTTAACGAAATACCTTTTTAAATCTACAAACAGCTCGCTTTTAAACTAGCAGCGTGCTGTTGTGTTTTTAGTGATAAGACCTTTTATTTTGTAAACTAGCAGCTTGCTGATCGATTCAGTGATCTACTATTTTTGTGGTCTACATTTTATCAGATAATATTTGTGTTTTTGTTCACACATTAGTAAAATCTGGGTCACAGTTTTTGGTATACAGACTTGTGGGGCTATTTCATTAAAATTAGAATTATAATGGCAGTGATGAGGTATGTCAAATTGAAACCACATCTGTCTATCACTAAAATTTATCTATGATATATAATTAGCGAATTCATAGTTACTCTAGTGCATAGATGTAAAAATTAACAGGTTTAGACTGTAACTGTTAATATTGTGGCTTTGATCTTTTTACTCTCAAAAAGTTATAATATTTGAGAAGTTACAATCGATTCTTTTGTGGTAAGTGATACCTGCGACATTTATCCACGGTGAATTATCATAATACAATCATCCCAAGTGGATTGTCATAATATCCATATCTCCAGAGAAATTCCCTCAGGAGACAAAATACAGCAGCACCTAATTACTAATCTATAGTGGTATTCAAGACATGTTAGTACTTGGTCCAACAGGCCCATTTGTCCTGTACTAGATACATTTTTTTATATATAACCCACTATCTATAAACTTTACCTGATTCCAATATAGGTGTTAGCCTTATCGACATTAATGATTTCTTCCCTATAGTCTAATTTAGGGTACAGTTGGTAAGTACCATCAGCCGAAAAAACTTTGCACTGTTGAACTTCATATTCATTGGCACAGTACTTGGAGAACATACACACTATAGTGTCGAGGACGACTGTGGCCTGAAAAAGAACATTGAATTCGATAAGTTTATTTGACAGAACAGTAGAAAATTGGCATTCTCATTTTTTATAGATTAACAGATGATTTGTCACCTAACTAACTGATTGTACTGAGTTACCACAGCTCTACTTTCATATTTCCTATCATCATCATCACAGCCTCTAAATAGTCCAATGATGAACATTGGCCTCTCCCAAAGTTTGACATCACAAAGAATGATCTATAACAGTGATAGCCACACAATAGCTGGGGTAGATTCAACCGAGGAAGCACCACACATACACATGAAATGGCAGAACAACACGGCTCTATTTCCTTCAGTTAAACTAGGCAGGCAATCGATCTCAGTCCTTAAGAGAGACAAACAAATGTATTTTGAATCCTAAGTTCAGGATAGATGTAGGTGTCATTGACCATAGACATGACTAACCTTTAGGATCTGTGCTTTTTACCTCCTTAATGTTAAAAACCTGCTTCTATTGACTTTTCGCAAACTTGCATAGCTATTCGCTTCAGTGGGGATCGCCTTATATGTGTATATGTATAAATATATATATATGTATATATATATATATGTTTATATATATATATATATGTATATACATATTTATATGTATATACACAAATACATATGAAACACTGCAGGTGCCCAAGGAAGTCAAATTTTCAGAAAATATGATAGGTTGTTATTTTTTTTACCTTTGTTAGATCAGTTGCTGTGCATTCTATGAATACATTTTTGGTATCAAGGGTGATCTTTGAACGGTCACCGTTTATTATTGGCGGCATAGAGAGCACAATTCCATTTTTGTCTTTAATTACTGGATAAACAGGACTGTCCCTGATTATAGCCAAATATTGTTTTAGTTGAGCGTGACTCTGGAAACACAGTTTTTATATAAAATATACAATACATTAATTTTTATTATTTGGGATTTCGGCTTTGATAGATAAATAAGGAAAACAATAACTATGACGTAATATTAAATGGTAAAATCTGTGGGACTCAAGATCTAAGATTCTGTCACTGGGTTACCCGGTAAGCTTAGTATCAATATATTTATGTTTTTATAATTATAAATATATATATATATATCAATCGCTAATATTTGTGAACTGTGTATAGGCGATAAACTCACCTCCTGTCTCACTTAAGCTTAAGTTGAAAGCACTTGCTATCTCTGTTGGAATTCGATAATTTAACGTGGTATAGACACGCCATAATTATATATTAGCTGTGTCATACATTATTGTTGACAAGACCCGGGGGGTACAAACCCACTTTGCGGAATATCCGCGAAAAAAAACACCCGATCACTGGTTACTTGTTAGCCCATTTTTATCCATTGTTGGATGGATATACTTTTTAAAATCTTTTTGGTAGTAGAGGGCTATGAAGAAGGATTTGTCGCAATATCCCCAATTACAGGTACACGCCATAGCCAGGAAATGTCACCACTACACGACTTACCCAATATTTAACAACTAAGTATTTTAATTTTAAACTAAGAGGCTTTAAATTCTGTATTGAAAAATAATCATACAGAATACAAATCCATAAGTTCCAGTGCTGTCATTTCATTCTGTTGATTCAGAGCTTTAAATTTGATTTCGTTCGGCGGAAGAGCATCGAATACGAAAGGTCCCTGAATAGTGTCCAAGTCATGGGTCCCAATTGCTACCAAAGTTCTCTTACGACAGATGTTTTGATGCAATTTATCCTGAAAGAAATATATCACACAATAATTTCAATGAATTAATAATTGTATAATGATTCTATCACATTTCTAATAATTATTATGTTATATTAAAACATAATCAACTATACAATAAAAAAGAACTTAGATTCCTATCAAGAATGATTTGACACCATTGAAATTAAAAAATATACTAATTTCAATAGCGAAGACGGCTGGGTGCTGCTACAAGCAGCTTGGTATATTGTGATTAATAAAATTTAATCCCAAACCAAACATACCACTGCAAGACTCAAATATACTGAAGACTAAAGACTCGAATAATGAAATCTAAACAAAATGGAAACTACTTGGTATATTATAATTTCATTTATTTATTTAATATTTATCGCATAAGCCACATAAAAAAGGCAAACAAAAGACGGACTTAATGCTAACAAACAACAAGGTCTAAATAAATAAAATATATTAAGATCTAATATAATCTATTAATGGGCCGATCTCACTACATGTCAACGGTGAAACTGTATTATTAGTATATTATATTTGAACCCGTTACATCATATAAAAATATATATATATATATATATATATACCGGGGATATACAGGACATATCAGTCAAAATGATTAATAACGTCATTGACGAGTTGGCTCCAGTCTTGTCGCAAATTTTGAATGAAGATTTACCATATTCACCAAATATATTTGCGACATCGTGCTGTTTACAGATCTTTAATTTTTTAAATTGATAGAAAGACGAATAACTATGAGGTTTTAAACAGTGATGTTTTATGTATTTTAGTCTGTGAAAACTAAGTGTTTCTAGTGGTAATAATGGATAAAACGTTTTTTTTTCAACAAAAATTAAACCATTTTCGTAGGAATAACCCTAGACTAAAGCTTCAGTAGAGAACCCATTTGTCTGCCCAAGCAGGAAGACTTAGTAATGAAATTTATGCTATTAAAAAAACCAAACAACTCATGGATATTAATATTGCGAGGCTTGACAATTTGAGTAATTTCCAGTCTTATGTCCTATGGAATTTTATTATGGGGTAATTGTAAAACATTGGGGTAAAAGGGAACTGATGTTGAAATTATATTTCTTTTACACAAAAGAGCTATTCACCTATTCATAATTTCAATTCTAGAGTTTCACTAAGGGAGTCATTTAAAGAAATAGGGATGTTAACTTCACCTCACAGTATATTTACGATATATGTAAAAATTTACAAAAATATTCTACAAAAGCTGATACACACTATCAATACAAGAAACAAAGACACATGTGATACCGATATTTTGCTTAAGAAAGGTACAGATATTGTTCTTGGATAATAGCATATGCATATTTATTAAAATTCCACAAAATAATAATCAATATACTACTGATTTAAAATTCTAGTTAAACAATTAAATTAAAACTCCTACTTCTGACTTGTCTGACAAATATATTTGGATTTAAGGTTTGAGCTATAGGTTCAATATCTAGAATTTATTTCATCACTCATAATTTAAAAAAAAGCAAGCAGTTGAGCTCCTTGCAAATCTATCTAGGAGCTGCCGTCTGAAATGGCAGCAAATACCTACTAACAATCTTGACTATTCAAAAGTGTTTTGTATAGCCTACTTGAATAATGCTTTTTTGATTTGATGGAAAATCTTAAAAACAGAAATTCTTTACTATACAAAAAACTCATAATAGGTTAGACATAGAAGGTTTTTTTTACAAAACAATGATATCTTTGCAAGTGTAGGTATAGATTGTTCAATTCACAAAGAATTAGATAGTATTTGCGAGGAACACTCACATTGTTGTGTTTTTAACTGATGTGTAATTATTTAAGATGAGGATGGTCAGTTAAATTCCTTATGATCAGATACAACTATCTGTGAAGAATTATCAGATGGACAAAATCTAAATGTAAGGTTATAGATGTTAATAGATTTCACAAAAAAGTATGAACTGTTTATATCAATTCAGGTTGTACTTGTCACATTCCATTTAACATACATGGAATCTTGCAAATAAGAAGTATTTACAATATGCAGAGGTTCTCCATTTTTAAAAGAGTGTATTGATATACATAATGTCTTTAAGGGTACATATTGTAATAGATCTCATTTAGCAGTTAGTCGTACCCAGTAAAATTTACAAAACTAAATGGAATTAAAATAAAATTGTAAGATGAATCTTTGGGTCTATATGCTTCGAAACCTGGTACTCAAGCAGGTCAAGGCCAATATCTAATCAAGTTGAGTGTTTAGGCAAGTCACTGCACAGTCAAGCTTTGATTACTTTTTTTTTTCGGGCTGATGGCCGTTGTTAGCCTGAAGGCTTTTACAGTTTCACCTGGTTGAGATGTGATCGAGTGCTTATTGCACTCAGTTGAGACCTCTATATATTGGTAACCAGCACAAGGGCTCCAGAGAGGGAGCCTCGGCTTGGACAGTTATCCTGTTTCGCGAGAGCGTCTGACTCGAGGGTATCTGAGAGCACCGAACCTCGGCTCGGTCAGTTGCTTTTGATTACTGAAAATCTTTATTGTGATGCTGTTATCAATACAAGTACTAAAATTGTAATTGACATTTTAAGAAAAGATGATATAAATGACTCTTATACTCACACTATAAATTACTTAGAACACTATTCATAATTCTGACTAAACTATTTAAGACACGGTTTCACCACTATTAGGAAAGATTCTGACTAACCTGGTGGTTCTGCTCTACCAGTTATAAGTAAACTCGTTTCTTTTAATAATAAATCAATCATTTTCACATGACTTTCAAAACATCTTAATATCAAATTAAATAGTTTCTTGTATTTTTAATGTCCTATGCTATTTATTATCTGCCTCCCTGAATGATAAAATGTATATTAGAGTTGAATGAGGACTTTCTGGACTTCTATGTTTAAGCATTGGAGCTTTGATGTCTTCCCCGAACGATTCATTAGGAGACGAAATGGTGATTAATTAATAAATAAACTTTTAATCGTCGGTAATTTATATAATTGATAATTTGATGGTAATTTATAATGTGTTTTATAATTCACATATCTGACATTTGCGTGGCTATCGAAATTGTATCTTGCTCACAGAAGAACAATTTATAATGAACTCTTTCACTTTAGCGATTAAGATAAAGAATGGGGGCGCGCTTACGTGAATTGTCATAGTTCTGGCTCCTATCCTATAACTAAAATAATCTAACCAATAAACATTAGAAATAACAAGAAAAAAGTTACGTAACATTTATTAAGAATTATAAATTACATTATGAAATATCAAAATCGTATAGTGGTATATGACGTTTTATTCACCAAATCCAAATTGGTTCAAACGCCCAGAGAATAAATCGAAACGATTTTATTTTATGTAGATATTAGGTACTGTTTATCATCTATGTAAAATAAATACCTCATATACTATTCTACAAATCATTGAGTGTAAGAAATTTGTTTTTGGTGGAATATCATTAATTTAAGTAAACATACATCTTTTTCATTTTAATAGATGCTTTTCTCTACTAGTTACAGGATTAAAACTGTATAAATTTACTTGAAATAACAATACTTATTATCTTCAATTTTATCTTATTAAGACTCTTTTCTTTTGGCTTTTATTCTTTGTAAACACCTAATGAACTAACTCCATGCTAAATTGAATGTCCCAATTTAATATTCTTTTACTAATACCTGCAAATCAATGAAGCTGTCATAGCTTTCCTTTGTGAATTTAATACCTCTGAGGATAGCAGCTACAGCATAGGGCCTTATCTGCCCTGTTGCTGGTGTCAAGTGGAGTGAGTGACAGTCTTCATATTTTTTTAAATTGTACTGTGGTGGAGCTTTTCTGAAATTCGCAAATAAAATATTAGTTTTTAATGGGCAATATATGTACTATAAGAACAAGAGCATTTAAAAACATTATTAATTATGGTTACCAATTTAATTTTTATATAATATATTATATATCTATTTTAAATTATTTATTGTGCTAATTTATAAAGCTTAACTTTTCCAAAAATCAATTCCCTAAATTGATAACTAATGCAATTTATAAGATGATATCTGAATTTCAAGGTTATGGAAACTACCATAGATAAAATTAATATTGTTTATTAAAAAATACTTCTTAAGGCAACAATAGCCTAGTAATTAGGACTTCAGATTTGCAATTTAGCATCATAGGTTCAAATCCTATGGATATGTACAAATGAATGTTCCTGGTCGAGCAGACCCAAAAATAAGGCAGATAAACAGTTTGTCTGTAAAAAGCATAGCAAAATAATTTAATGACCTTGAAGTGTAGTATAGCTATGAAGTCAATATAGGAACCAATAACTGATGGGGAAGAAAGAATTTTTAGAGTGGCAACCACAAGCAATTGCACCATAGGATAACTCCCACTATATGGAGTAACACTCCTTTAAATTGGCTGGAAGTCAATAGATGGAATGGAATGGGGGAGACCTATTTTCAACGGTGGACTAGTGAGAGGGAAGTAATGAGGATGATAATAAAATGTTAATTGGCACTTGCTGTTACTATCTACCCCAATTGGGATAAGAGATGTAAAGCTTGCACATCTATTATATTGAAATATAACTTTTTAACTGATCTACTTACTTTCCTTGAAAAATTAATATTCCATTAACTAATCCTTCTAAGCACAACAGGTCATATCTATTCGCTGGAATGTCTATGCGGTAGAGAATGTCTTCAGAAACATTTGTGACTGCATGGTCACCTTGTTCTTTTATTAGCATTTGCTTTTCTGTTGTCTGTAATGAGACAAACAAATATTAAAGAAACTAAAAAGTATTCAGACTCAAACTTAAATAGCATAATAGATGTCATAAATGTTTTTTACAATGTTCACTATAGCATGTTTATATCTTTATCTAAGTTTAATAACAACATTTTCAAAAAGTTTTAAAACACTTCTTGTCCTTGTGTGTAATTAGGCTTTTCAATTATTCTATTTGTTTCTTTACTTTTAATGTAAAATTTTAGAATGGTTAAACCATTTACATTCATTATGTTTATATGCCATTAGAAACTGTTTGGCTTGAGTCATTATTGAGTGAGTATATATGAAACAGTTGTACTTCAATTTTTCAGATATGGTGGAAATCTGGTTAATCAGCGCTTAAAACTGTAATTAGCAACCAAATTAAAACGAAATTATCCTAAAGGCCCATAAATTTACTATATCACATCTACATTTTGTCACCCCCAAAGAATTTTGAGGAGCAATACATCATTGTTAGTAATTGGATCTTCAAAATCCTTCTAATCTCCTAATTATATTAATAAAAATTGTGGAAAATATAATTATTAATGAAAATAAATTTATTTGTGTTAAAAAGAAATTCTCGGGGAAACACCTATCTAAATAAATTTGAAAAGTAAAACATTAAAAGAATTGGTTTACTAAATTATTAATTTAGTAAACCAGATTACAGAAATTAATAATATATATCTGGTGAACTGTGTATGTTTGTCACTACTAACATAAAAAGATAATACAGCTATAGCTGTTATATATATTACTAGATCCTTATTATATTTGTAAAGAGTGAAGCTATAATCGATTACATAAAGGCTTTTTAGTTTCAAAACTGTTGAGTACATTAAAACCTAAATATAATAACATGAATGTAGTTGTATCATGAGGAGCAGCCTGAGGGTTGTTCAACCTAATTCCAACTGCTAAGAATCACCCCTAACTACCAAGGATATAAACGAATAGGTTTCTCCCATCACTTCATGCGATGTACAGTGAAATTATGGACCCAAATGTTAGTAGAATAACTGAATGAATACACATTGGGGGCTTCAATAAAGACTCCCTTAAATCCTGGCCAAGATCTTTTATCCTATTCTTTTTTGGTCATGTTTGGTTACCATTAGGTTGATCTTAATGATTATTTGCTTTCCTTGCTTTTGTAAAATAATTTCACAAGTCACACTTACAACTTCATCCAATTCCAAGCCAAATTCAAAGCATAGTTGTTCAAACTCCTCATCACCTACAAACAATGGAATTGACATATATAAATATATAATAAGTGTATCCATCTTTTTTTCTTATTTAAACCATACATGTTTCTATTAAACTATAAACTCATACAATGAGAAATATCTGTACATACCATAATTAGCAGCAACAAGAATACTACATGCTTTCTGAAGGTGTACATTAAAACTTTTATTTGTAGATATTATAGAATAGAGTATTCATGATTTCTTTCATATTGTTAGTATTATTGTTTTACAAATGTTAAACTCTAACTGTAAGTAGTCTAGTGACATGGTAAGTATCACATTTAAAAATAGTTCACTGTTAAACATAGGCCTAATAGACTGGCACAAAACATGATTCTGACAACCTTCATTCATCAACTTTCCGCAAACTCATAGATCCTCTAGACTCCATCTAGTCGGGAAGGGTACAGTGGATTAAAAATTCAACTGCCAGTTCAAGGTTGACACTTCAGAACATTATTCCCCAATAGTTATTATTACAAGCTATATATCTAGCCTACTAACTACGAGACATCATCAAAATTGATAAAAGGTACTTAATTTATTTTTGATATGTAGTTTTTTAAACAGAAAGTTTAATGTTAAAAATGAATATTAAAATAAAGATATGAAATGTTTACATATAGAGATGATGACAGCCTGTTGTTTCCTTGCATATTTTAATAAAAATGTTAACCTAATTTTAAGTACTTAAATTTAAGTATACTACTACTACAAGTAAGAAAGATATATAAACCTACTATATGTTCTTCCAAGAGCTGTAAATAGAGAATCTCGTTTTACCGAAATAGTCGGCATTGTAAAACAGCAGACTTACTAGTATTAGAGGCAATTTGTAATGGAATGTGTAATAATTATTTCATAGGACGTTGCAGTTAAATAAATTTTATGAAATTTTAGGTTCTGAAAATGACGTATTTCGGAATGACACTTGACAATGACGACATAAACAATGGAGCTGTACCATAAAAAATGTATTTATCGTCCATATGATTTAGGAAAATTAAGATATCGATTATACAAATATTGGGATAATTTTTGAAAGTTGAGACATATGCCTATAAAGCTGTTAACTAAATCGCTTTCACGCCTAGTGAGAGTACCAATATATGGTTGGCAAAGTTTTTGAATTACATATTTAAATGCTCGTGCTTCTATCCATACATGGAGCAATGACTGATTTCCAGGCAGACAACATACCTTCTTGTTTTTCAAACACACAGTTCAGTAATGTAAAGTGAGTTAAAATTTTTGAAAGTACTACAGAAATATTTGTTTACCCTTGCTCATAACATTATGAGAGAATTTTTACGCAATAGATGTAGATTTAATTTATCTCTAATAGATCAGTTTAAGCTGTGTATTAATCGGTAAAGACGTAATGACGGATTCTAATATTTTGAGTAAATGACAGTCCCAAAGAAATTACACCTTTTTTTGAGAAAGTTTACACGTTTGGTGTAAATGCTGTTATTTAATAGTAATCATTTTAATTTATATATCGTGTTGTTGGGTGATATTGTACAAATTATGTTAAATGAAACAGAAAAAAATAAAGAATGATAAAATGATTTTAGAAAAGATTTTTATTTAATTCAAATGTAGGTAATTAAAAACAAGAATCGTTAATTTCGATTATAGGTTTGAGTTCGATTCGTAGTTATACGTTTCTAAATGGGTAACACTATTTTCGTCACGTGATTCGTAGTCTGGTTTTGCAAACGGTGAGTGGAGTGCCTTGTCATCAGTCATTTGAGTTTTTGGATGATTTTCTTTGGAATTCTTATTCTAAGTGAGTAATTTCTCAAGAAAAATCATTTAATAGCATGTTAATGTTTTTTCGATGGTGTTTGTTTGTGATGTGTGCTTTCATATGACGAAATTGTACCTTGTTCCGTGACTAGTGATATGACGCCATTTTCTTCGTGAATGCCAATTATCAAAGTTCTTCAATATTTTCTTTGTTTCTAATAAACATTATTGCAGCAATCCACAAAGGGGATTGCATCGAAGGCGCGACTCATGTAAAATTTGATGATATTTGTTACAAAAGTAGAATTAGTCATTGCTCATTATTCTCTTCACTGATTGATACCTTTGCTTGTAAAAAATGCCTACCTACGTATATTCATTATATTATATGCATTTAATATTATTACATAGTTTATAACCTCCTTTGTTTTATATTAATAATGGCCAATTAAAATAAATATATAGTTGACGACCATGTTACCATACATGCGTTTCATAATTTTAGATTCACCTACATTGTCTTAACGTTTATGCATCAAAAACTTTTTCTTTTCTGTGAATTACCAATTATTATTTCTTAAAAAAATCCTAAACAAAATTGTTACTATGATTATACTTAACTAAATAAAGTTAAGAGGTTAATTAGTGTTTACCATAACTAAAAGTTACATTAACAATAGTTATTTTTTGTTATAACTAAATTATTTTTACTTAATACAAGGTGTCATACTCAGCTTCATTAAATATTGTGCATAACCATAATGTGTTTGTTTGGCATGGGCAAGCAAATTGTTTTATTATTTTAAGAGATCATATAAAGAGTAGTATAAAAGATAAGGCCAACAAAGGAATTAAAATGTTTCATAATAATCAGTCAGTTAAAGGGAATGAATGGTAATATTAGTATAAAATATTATATTACATATTATTTTCTTGATTTTAATATAATGAATATCAAAAACATTTTTTTTAATTTGCTTTTATTATTACTTTTTCATTACTTTTTACTTGCATGGTTAAGGTTTTTTTTTACATTTCATATAGTTATTGTTAAACCCTTGTTTTTTTAGCTAAGTATTGGAGATAATGCACTTTACTATGCAAGTCCAAAATATATTGTGTAACTTTTTTATTTAGAAACTAGGTTTGTGCCAGAGATAAAGAATATACAATATATCAAATTATTGTATGTATTTAGTATTGGCTCATTTAATTTTTTTTTTAAATATTTATGTTGTTGTTTATGTATTTATTAAATCTGTTGAATTACAGGTATGAAATAGTACAACAATCCAAAACACTATTTGCTCACTATGTGGAAAATAGTCTTCTGTATATGTATACCACATATATATTTTAACATATTAGATATAAATGTATTTAATCTTCTGTAGCATAGAGGTGAATCAGATTTTATTAGATTCTTGTATAATAAATAAGTTACTATTTTTCATTATTTTTAATATCTTAAGTCAAAAATATTTTTCAAGGTACTGATTTATATAATAATAATGTCCCTAAAATATTTCCTGTTGTTGTTTTAATGATAAAAGATATTTTTTATACCATTCTTATTTTCCCAAAATGTATCCTTTATTATATTTTCCTATTGGTAAGATTAACTTACCATATTTAATTATTAATAGGCTAATGATTTACAATAACCTAAGAAACATTTAGCTTCCCAAAAAATAAATGCAAAAAAAAAGATACCACAAATGCCTTGTGCTCTATCAACTTTTCTTTATTTCATTCAAAAAACGACTTTAATACATAATAATGAAGATGAATTTATGGTTTAATTTATTAGAACATTTCAATGTCAAATTCTATTACTGATCTAAGGTGTTTATGATCAGGGCTTCATTCTTACTCTATTTTAGGTTATATATGTATACAGTAGCCAAAAATTTCATAAAAAAACATGATAATTTGATTTAAATATATTGTTGTGATATATATTGTTTTGACAATCAATCTCTTTAATATAATTTTATTTAATTACTATATCATCATCATCTCATGCAGCACTAGTCCATTGTTGAACCACTGATGAATTACTATATATGTATTTTTACACAAATGAATCTTTGTTCTCAACACAAAGTAGCTGAAAAGGAAACAAAGCAATTGTTTGATTGTGCTAGTAAATTGTAAATATTTAAAGATGAATTTTGCTCCTTCATGAATATGATGATAACCACCACTAAAGAACACAAAACATGACTTTGTGTTTTATCTTGGAAAACATTTTAATTACCACTTGGAGTTTGTAAGAATATAATTTAGCCATCTTAAAAACTATTAGTTGTACTTTTACATATTCATTTTAATAGAACTTCTATTATCACTTTAATTTAATAAGTCTTTTCATTTAATTTTATTGTCTGTTTCTTAGGGCAAATGTATAGTATTTTGATTGTAATTTTTTTTAATATATATAATGTTACTTTAGTACTATTATATGTTATAACAAGTATATTATCAAAATACCAATGGTACTTTTTATATGGCAGATTTATTATAAGAATTATCATGGTCTTACACTGATATATCATTTTACTGATACTTTACACTGATATTTATTTACATGTTTTAATGCAACTCCTGAATAAGTATAAATGTTCTTCAAAACAGTTATTTCTTACATAATTTAGAAGTCATGTTTACTACTTGAGAGATACACATTTTTTATCTGAAGTACCTTCCAGTAACATTTGTATGCACATAGTGAATATTGCTAATGATTGGCCGATCTGTTTTAGTTAACATAAGTTATTATTGCATCAGGTGGTGTAACCATTCATTGTGATGCCGTTGGATGCTGACCTCAACTGCACAGACGTGGTGTCGCCTGGTTGTGAGCTGAAGGGCCTGCGCACTTGGAAAGACATTTGTCTAGTTCGGAACTCACTCTCTCAACAGCAGGTATGTAGTTACAGGCTTTAGTCATAAAATTTAATAATTGTCCTATTATTTTTACTATTGCACAAAACTCAAATTTCTAGCATAACAATATCCTTTGAAAAAAAGAGGGATAACTTAAATTTATCTATTAGAAACCTAAATATTGTATGCAATAATACTACTACGGCGTCGTAAATTTTATGATCTTAATATGTGAATGGTTGCAACTGGTTACCTAAACATTAATTATAAACCTGTTTAATCATTATAGTCACAAAAAAATCGAGTCACGTTTTAATCTTTTCCATCTTTTTAAAACAAACAGAGATTTTCATTTAAAATAAAAACAAAAAATTGTATATTTTTTTTGTAATGTACTTTACGGTTGACAAAGTATATGGTGAGCATACAAAATAAGCAGCAGTTGCGATTTCACACTTTTATATTATGAGGGCATGGTCCTTCTCTAGTCGACTCACTTGGGATTGCAGCATGTATCTTAAATGAATTAAATAAAAAATGTAAGGTGCCTAAAATTTGCTAAAACATTTAATGGCAGACATCTAAATTATGGCTTAAATCTATTAAATATCTTGTTAAACGACAAATGATAGTCAAAATTGACCAGTATAATACTTCCTAATTAGGCTTATCAGCAGATAAAACTTAGGTTTGATTAGGATGATAAATAATCTTATTTTACATCTTTGCAACAGGATGTCATCTAGTGACTATTGTAATTTTATATTCATTTACCTAGTTCTAATTAAGGAACTAACTCAAGTTACCTTCTGCAATAGAAATATATACTTTTACACAGTGTAAACATTTACATAATTATAGAGTAATCAACTCCATAAAGCTATTTGTGTTAACATTGTTAGTATGTATTCAACAATCATTCACAAACCATCTGTATAATTTATCAGTTAAAATCATTGAAAATTGTGTCACATAAAAGTAAGAGAAATATTATTAAAATCGACAAATAAATATTTGGTATGTAAAAGAGAATGTTGCAAAGGTTTATATGAGCAACTAAAGTACTAAGACCTTTCACTTTTAGAAGAAAATATTGTTATTTTTCATCTAAATATATTTTATCTTTTATATATATGACGTGATTTTAAAACACTGAGTAAATCTAAAATCGTCACATTCACCATCGAAGTATCGAACTCGTCTTATTCGCCTAAACGTAAACTTGACACACAACATAACCTTTTTGGTATTTAAAAATATTTGCCTATAGCGCAATACTGATATTATATGTGGACGGAATTAATAATATTAAAGAATCATGAATATAAAAGTTTAAACATATGTATTGTGAAGTAATAATATTAGATTATTACAATTGTTATTCTTGCAGCATCAGATCATTTGTCCTGCCCAGGTGTCGGATGTATTCCTCCTTACTAGCTTCAAACTATTACGCACGTTTTAATGCACTTGTTTCCATTCAGACTGTTTATTTCATCTTTCACGAAGTTTAAGATCAACCAGTCTCAATTCCTGTCAGCCCTGGCCCATAAGGGTTATTGCCTATGTCAACGGCATTATCATAATTTTTCTTAGGTTTGTGCTTCTTTAAAAACAGAATCGCAATAATTGTCTCAAAAAAACAATGTGTTTTTTAATTTTACCACTTTTAAATATGATTTTTTTAGTAGAACTATAAGATAAACTACGACGTTCTGTAATAACGGTATTTGGTCTATCATAAGCATTAAATTATTATATGGACAATAATTTGCACTTGATCGAGTTAAATCAGGAAGTTTGGATATCCTAGATTAACTTACAACCGTGCGCCCTGAGAGCCCAGAGCACATCTGTGATCGGTTTATTCGTCTGGTGGGGTGCACATAACCTCAAAGTCTGATTAAGTTTAATCTAGTTGCTTTTGCTACCATTTTACTTTTACCGACTACGTCGTTGCAAACGAGGGTATGTTATGGCTGGTATGTCCGTTTCTCTCTGGTATGTATGTTCTCAGAAATCGATGTGTCAGAATTGCGCGGGTATGTAGAAAAAAAATTGTATAAATATAGCCGATGTAAAGTGTCAATAATTTGCGACCTAAAAAATAAGCAATGTAAATGTAGTATGTATGGATATCAAACAAAAGGAAAGGTAATAAATAAACTCCAAATGCATTAAAAAATTATAAATTAATTAATTATTAAGTTATTACACTACTACATTCAGCGAAGTTAACTGTAAATAATATTATACGAAAACATTTAAAAATATTAATATTTTAAGGATGAAGACTGAGGAAAATAAATTTGTACATTAGGAATATTTAACTTATTTGAATAAATGTCATCAACACATTACAGAATTATCGTAAATTTCTTATAAATTTACGATTACGAAAGATTAACATTTGTATGTTCGAGTCCGTCAGTCGCTAAAGAACTGTCTTTATTTCGTAGTTGTCAACGAGCCTAGATTTGTTCAGTTGGCCGATTTCCTTTGTAGCAACGGATTTATCGGCCGCTACATGTTGCCAACAATCTTGGCAGGGGCAGTTTGGCTGTCCAGGGCCACGTGATTTGTGAGCATGTATTGCGTCTCAGTAAGTTCACACGTGTTTTCGTTTCATTGACCTTGTTTTAATTTTCGTCATAGGACCAAAGAGGTTTGATAGCGTCGTCTGTTTGTTCGAAGCGATCAAAGTAAAAGCAATTGTGTGCGTGAGATGGATGCAATGGAGCGCGTGGTACGGGAGGTCAGCGAACCGGCCCAGGACTAATTTGGGGGAGATCGACGACTCGCGCCGTCGGGGCTTTGTCTGCGTCCGACGCCTTCGCCGTTGCACCGGGCGTTCTCTATAGCTTTGTTTATATTTTATTTGCGATTTCATGCTTTCACGCCTTTATGCGTTTGGTAAACAAGGGCATAAAGCTTTTGAATGACATTGTAAAAATTAAAGTGTCAAAATTAAATGCTCCTTTCTCTGGTTACTAATACTCTTGATTAAGCATGTTGAATATACTTACTTCCTATAAGTAATAATATAATTTATTGTTTTTGGTTAAGCTTTGCCCATATATTTATTGATGGAAGTACTACTTTTGATTCAATTACAAAGTACATTGTTTCAATATTTTTCTTAAGTTTTAATAAACATATAAATTATAAAAATCTAACCATTGGTGAATTACAAGTTAAACATAATTATAGATTATAAAAATTGAAATCAATTTGTTTGACAACCGTCTGATCCAATACCATATGGAGAGTGCGCTCTAGGTATGAACCCGCATCGTTTCTTTTAACACATTAAATGAAATCCAACTACGTAGCAATTGATGACGTCAGCACACAAAATCACCATCAATTTCAGAATGTGGTGATTCATGGAGTTGCATGATTCATCAAAAATTTACAGGAGTTTAATAGTTTTTATACAAAACGCACGCTACTGTAATAATTATTGCGCAGTATAGCGACTTATAATGGCGCTAGTGATATGATGAGGCCTGGTATCGAGGTGGCTTGTTGGGCATGTGTTTATCAGCTAGCGGCCACTGGCTTGTTTGTATTGGTGAGTGCGTGCGTGTGAACAAATACAATGACGCGAATTGGTCGCGGCGCACCGCGTTCGCTCGCCTCGCCTCAGTCTACTCAAAACCACTGCGTGAGACGGAGCTCTACCGAGGCCGCTCCTCGCGAAACGATAACTTATTGTTGCAACTAATGCATCTTATCGTTTAGATAACAGTGCCTATTAGTGCGCCACTCCTAGAATAAACGTGCAAGTGATATTCCAAGTATTAGTTCCAACGTGGCCATGAGATCGCGTTCTCGTCTGAAGGTAATGCTTTGTGGCGGAGTGTGTGTTTCTGTGCGTCTACCTCGCGGGATGATCGGAGGCTGTGCGCCAGCTAGACGAGGCTGTTTGAAGGCCGCCGTCCCGACCTTGGTGTCAAAAGGTCAATGTCCTCACGTGTCTCGATCTGTCGTGCAATTTGTATCGTTCGACTGTTTTTGTGAACCCCAATTAATTATTGGGTGTTGATTCGCTCGGTGAAACAATCATTTTTAAATAGTAAATAGTTTATACAAAATACGCCAAAATTTTAAGTTACTAATTTAATTATCGAAAAATAAATATAAATGGTGAGGCTTCATAATTCAATTACTATAACCTAAAAGATAAACCACACGTGTGAGCGGTACGGAAAAGTTTATGAATTATTGTATTGTTCACTAATTATCTATTGTTTTCAAAATATAATTAAGTCATATTCTTCATTAAATTGTACATAAAGGCCTTAATGCGTTAGGTCTTACGAAGAAGATAAAAATACATATTTAGCACATGCATAACACTTATAGGCAATATTATAAAGAATAAGAATAAATTCTTACTTTGTTTTTATTAGGACAAGAAAATAAATTGCTATAATCAGGAATCATATTGTCAATTTGATTATAATGATATAAATTGTTAATCGTAAGGGCCACAGTCGCGCTTTGCGGAAATCAATCACTTTCAATGGTTATTGTGCATTTAGTTGAAAGTTAAAAACATTTTTTATTAGAAAACCATAGAGATATTGCACTTTTAGATAGTCTTAAATTATTATTTGATTTCACAGTAAATTCGTTATGTACCTACCTACATTTCAATCGAGATTTTCTTTTTGTCGAGACAACATCTACTCTTCGAATTTGTTTACTAAAAACATTGTAAATTATACATTCTCAAGATTATGTTTATCCCTTGGTGAAAACCTGAACAAAATTTCTTTCAGTACTTTCCAGTAAACAGTAAAATACCATGTAATAAATTTAAATAAATGTAATAATAATAATACAATACATAACAATACTTTTATATTATATAATACGGTAATATACATTTTGTTTAGAGACGACAGTAAAGTCTTAGTATGAACCATTGTGATGATATTTTCTGGTCACATTGGTTATAACGCCATAAATATTCGTATAATCACACACAACTTCCCTTTTTTAAATGTTGAGCCACGACGTTGCGGTTAGAAACTAGAAGTAGCATAAATGCATGGCCTTGACGGGAAGGATAACGCTTATAAAGATTAATGGCGAAATTAATAATATAAAGATTTATTAGTATAATATAATAATTATAATATTAGTACTGTTTAAACCAAATTATTGTCATATTCCACCTTAATCCTGCGGGTCGTATAGGAGTGGATTTGTTTTGTCGAACATAAATATAGGTTTTTTGCTCCGCAGTGATTACTGACTTACCCTTCAGTTATAACATATCTGCACTACTGCAGTCTAATCTAATAAGATTTGACTGTATTATTGGCGACACACCTATGATTCGCGATTAAGTATTAGGCTATCATTACATGGTCATCAATAAAAATTTGATCTATTCATTGATGATGAAATTTTTATTATTTAGTTAAACATTAAATTGATCGATGATATCGATTTATTAATATTTATATAAAATAATAATAAATATATTATTTTATAATGTATTTAGAAATTATTAGTATGGGAAAACCTTTAAAATATATTTCAATTTGCAATAGTATTTTGTGAAAGCATTATTTCAATAGAATGTGAACGCTCATATTGTGTTATTAATCGCTTGCGCCGAAAGAGAGAGCGATATGCACAAGTGTGAGTACAGCTGCGCGTGCGATCAGCTGACGCCACGGCGGCCATCTTGCCGTGCGTGCTCCATTATGGGAGCGTCATTGTTCACAATGTGACGCCGTCTTCCTTCAAATGCTATGTCATTGTCCTTCCCGCAAATAAGCTTCGTTGGTCGAACCTGCTGAATCATTAACACCTCTCAACTTAGCGACTTCCCTGTTGCGATACGATACGGAAGAAACGGATATGAGACCCTGGTTTTGCTATTTTTGGCGTGTGACGTTTCCGCCAAGCCAAGACTAAAGTACGTTGTGTTGATAATACATCGATGTTGATTCATTTTATTAAGTCTTTTTCTAAAGAAATCTTGCTTGAGGGTAATTTTATTGACCTCATTTCAGCTTTTGTATTTACCTGGAATTAACCTGTTTTTTTGTTTGATAAAAATTTAGTGCTGTGTTTCCAAATGTTGCAGTGGTTTAAAGTCATTTAATTATAATTATATTTGTATGTATGGGCCGACAGTTCTATGTATAAGAACCGACAATATGTCGGATATAGGACTGAAAGTGGTTCTCCGTTTCGGATTAGCGTGTTGTAGAAGGAATTCCGGCAATTTAGTCAGTCGTTCAGAAATCGCTTTCGTCTCCCTCAACAACAGGATTGTTACCCAACATATCGATGATAGAATACATTAATTTATAACCAGCTGTTTTATGATGTATGCATCTATGGGATAACTTTTCAGTTGTAATGTTACACCGTAGTTTTGAAATGTATTGAGGTTAAAATTGAACCTTGTGCCGTCGATACGGAGGGATTTGTTGGATGGAGGTGCACGATTTTCGTGTTACCGTTACCATTACCGTTGGGTGTCTCGCCGGACTCGTATCTTGTCTCGGCTGCTCAGACTCAATCAATTGGACGCGTGATAAGTATCAGATTCGTTCGAACCAGTTGCACGTCTTATATTCTCGACCTCAATATGGGCTGTCGACCTAATTTATTATATTTTATGGAATAAGTTGATTGAGGCTTCACTAGGAATCTAAGGTGATTAATATATTATTTACATATATTACACAATTATATTTTATTTACATACATGTATTTTTAGGAATTTGTTTGGGCAAACATATTTTGTAAAGTCGCTTAGAAGTAGTCGACGCCTACGATAGCCTGATGGTTTAGGGTACGGTCTGCGAAAGTTAAGGTCGTAGGTTCGAATCCACCATTAGACTATTGTCGTGAACCATCTCCTAGCACAAGTATTTTCATCTTAGTTGGGAGTGGTTAACTGAAATGTTAGTAATGTTAATAACTCTTTCTTTTGTTTAATAAAAAAGTATGGTATGGTTGTAATATTGTTTTAGTTTATTAAGTTAAATTTGCAGAATATCGAATTTATTTTTTCGTTTTAAAACAACATTAGAAAAATCTGTTCCGAAAAGAGAAATTAAGGGTATTGTACTACTTTAATTAGTTCTTGAACTAAAACTTATAAAGTTCTGTTTTTTCATAAAGACAAAATGTCTAAGAACATGGAGTTACAAACGCTCTTATATTACGAACTTTATTATCCTTGTTCTAACCTTACAAAATATTGTGTCGAAAATATACCATAAATTTAAATTTATATGTGATAAATGATAACCAGCCGAAAATAGCACCATAACTTTGTGTGTAGGGAACCGGAAACCCAAGTACCGGTCACGCCATCCCAGTACATCTCAGCCATCTCTGATGATGGACAAAGGTGTTTATGCAACGCAGCCTACGATGAGGTGAACTGTGTGTTGGGTTGACCTTCTATAAAAAAAAAAACTAATTGAACCGGCTTTATGACTGTCGTTTCGACAGCTTATTCAACTATGGTTAAGAGCATGTCAACAGCGGAACGTTTAGATTTCACTTCTGTACCAAAAATAAACAGTTTAAATGTTCGTGGGAGATGATATTAACAGCCAGTTAGTCGATTGCGGTAAAATTTTGTTTAATATTGGTAGACGTGCGCCGGCCGGCCGGACTTTGTGTGATATGCACCACATGTGTTGCTATTACTTCACCCCCATGTGAACCACTTTTGGTATAACATTTTAAGCCAAGACCGAATTTGTTCGGTATCTCATATGTTATAATAGTTTTGGTTTTGAAGTTTCTCTTCACTATTTTTTTTATGATTATTTATTGATTTATTGTGTATTATTTTTTTTTATGTTTACTGATTTCTTTTGTGGTGTGTATTGGTCAATGGAATGCGTAGATCATTATGATACCTATGCATATTTTATACAATAATTCACATACATGTTGGTAAAAAAACCGGTTAATTTGTTGTAGTTTTTAGTGTAAATTATTTATTTTTAATGCTATTTTATTAAATAAAAGTAATATAGCTGTCCATATATACAGACGCTACAATAAACGATACAACTACGTTTATGCGAAAAAGTACTTTATAATTATTTATGTTCTACAAAATATCTGTTACTAAATTTTCGCCTTTAGCAGCGTTATTCCGAAATCATACCATCACGTTGCATACCGTCAACGAAAAACCACCCCAAAACATTACATAGCCCTCGACGAATCAAACTGCTGAAATATTGAGCTTAATTTTCTTCACATAAGATTATGGAGCTTTCTGATATTGATGCTTTTTGATAATGATATTCTGCTTTCGCCGCTAAACAACATTGTTTCCCCTTACGCTAAAGGTCTACCCTTAAGTTACTGTGGAATGGTCATCTGTAGGTGATATGTGATACGTCTTCTTACAGATCCAAGTCTCGCAAGCTATAATCTCCCCATATCAAAATTACATTTAAAAATTCTACGTACCGTTGATCGACTCAGATTAACCTTCTTCCCTATTTCACTGACTTAGTCTTCGCGAATGAGTAAAACTTGAACAGCAGCCAAGACTTGTGCAACTTGCTCTTCTATATTGCATGCAAATTTTCGGATTAAACTTTTATGAAATTTATCGTCAAATCAATAATCTCAAAAGTGAAATAAAAATAATCACTAACACAAATTTCTTAATTACGTGAAGTAAGTGAACGTGTAAAACTAACATTTACTAGCACTTAGCGAGCCAGTCAGTGTAGACCTCATAAAGCCCTTATGAACGTGAAAAATCTTCTATCACTAGTTGGGGAACTCTATATAGAAGTAAAAACTAGTTTACAGTTATAGCTTTAGTAGGCTCACTCTTATATAGCAACATGTCGCTGCTGTATTCCGTTTTGGTGGGTGTAGGGAACGGGAGAACCAATTACAGGAGACGAGGGATTCCATCTCTGATTCACCTCTCAGGAGTGGATTTTGAACATTGTTGCGAATAGATAGGTGATTGGTAGATGTTTATGGCCCACTCATCATTAACCATCGGACGTTTGTCAGTTATCTCGTGTTTCCTTAATTACCAACAGATGTTAACGAAAATCTTTTTATCAATATTTTTAGGTCCCTTTCGCGGCTTATGTGCAATTCCAAGAAAGAGTCAGTAGAATTTAGAATATGGAAGATTTGCTCGTACAACGCTGCATCATCTTCTAATCCCTTCATCATCATCAACATCTTCTAGAAACGTTTTTATAAAAATGCGTAGCTAGGCTATTAATGTCCCGTATCTAGCAAAGCATATGAATAAACACACAAGCACAATACGTAGGCGCGGTGTGAAGCGAGCCGCGCTCGGATTGCGTAGCTCCGTATCTGGGTCAACGGGGCATCGCATACAAGGCGCGACGACTGTCGCCGCCTCGCAGGAGCACTCTCTTACATTCAATGATGCTCATTTTGCCGTGTTCCTGGTCGGTCGATTTTGACCGTTAAGAAGTCTGTATGTAAAATGTATTACAAGCATTTGAGCAAACACAGGTACTCGCTCGTTGGTTCCTATCTATATATTCTCAGGAGTATATGTTTTACGATTGCAAATTGTATTCAACCCGCGCCGCAGTAGTCAGGTACGGAGTACCTCTCTAAGTTCACTAAGCCACACACAGTACAGGAACGGCACCGTCTTATTGTTTACCTTGCGTTGTGAATGTAAACTCTTTGTTTGCTTATTAATTCCTGAGGTGCTAGTTCTATTGTGACGTCATTCAATATTCGTATTAGAATTGACCTAGTAAGAATATCTTTTGAGAAGTGGTTCGTGATATAGACATGGTATCAAGAAGTGGCTTTTACATTCGATTCCCAACTGCGGTTAATGTTCAGGTTACACAAATTATATATATACGGATTTTCTAATTATATAATAGGAGGGTGACAAACAACACTAAGTTCTAATTGAAATGTTTCTTGCAGCTCATGACATACAACCACATCATCGTTTAAGGCTCATGAGACGTAATACATATGCATTGTCATTTCTGTGGACTGGGAATGCTAAGTTGTTGTGTGTAATTATAAGGTCTGATGTATATTTCTTCGATGCGTCCCTTGTCATTAGTCCCGTCATCTTATCGCATATGCGTCACGTGAGATAAGAGAATAGGGAAATTAATGGGTCATCCGACCGGGGTAAGACCACACCCTCACAGAATAGCAAAGCGTAAAATAGCAGCATAATGCTGCTGTGTTTCGTCTGCTGAGTGTAGGGATCCGGAGACCTTTATTACTGGTGACGAGGCATTCCATCTCAGTCCTCAAGGGTGACAACGAATGTGCAATATGATTCCTTATCAAGAATGAATGAAGATGTCATTGGTCACCGTAATCACTTACCATCAGGTGAACTGTGTGCCCGTTTGTTAGTCTCAATGTAATAAAAAATAAATGTATGTGTAGATGGTAAGTTATTTTTGCGGCACATGAACGAATGTACGTGATTCGTTCTCGATAAGGAATCATAATGCAGATACGTTGTCAGTGTCACTAATGAAGACTTAGAAGGGATGGATGCCTCTACACCTGTTTTACTAAACGGTTTCCGGTTTTATTCTCTCACAGAAGTTTATATATTTATTTAACTTTTATGTACAAAGGTTATTCTGCTGAAGGTTATGCTGCTCTCTCTAAATATATTTTGCTGGTGTTCTGTGAATGTTTAATTTTGCCCGCACCTACTTGTGCTACAGCTAGTTCATATTTGTGGTGTGGCTGTACAATATAAAAACGTGAAAAGAGGAAGTGAATACACCAAACGTGTCGGAAAGGCTTCCGATATATGTATAAAAAGGAAGTGAATGATTATTATACGTAAGTTTCATGGGTACCGATGAGGCAAATTCACATAATTTTTTCTTTTAGTGTGTGTGTGAGTGTTTAAATTATTTGATGGCTGCAGTGTTCCGTATGAGTACAATGTGGAAATGTTCAGGCCATGAATGAATAGGTATTTGCTAACCACTGCTTTGTGTACAATTGCATCACCACTCAAATGAAATTGCGGTTAAGTTCTAGCTTAGGATATTTAATAAAAAAAAACAATCTCTGTTTGTTGTGTTGTCTCTGACTCTTGATAGATAATACGCACTAGGTTAATAATCTATTCATTCTTTTAAGCAACTACAACTATCGTGATATGAATAGCTTCAACATTATCGATATCCCGTGCAAAATGTTCGCTGGTAGCGTTTTATTTGGCCAATGGATCATTGTGGTGGTGTAATCAACCGTCACGTTTCCGACTAATCGAAGGTTCTCCTTGGCACACATGTTATATGTGCGCCGATATTGCGCGCCTACATCTTTCAATTATTTGCTAAGCGCACTGTACGCATACAATCTCTTGGACGACTCGTCTTCATAACTTTTACATTCAACTTTAGAAAGAAACGATAAAAAACTTTTACAAAAATAATGATCGCCATAACATCATATGCAGTTGGCCAAGCAATGTACTTTACTTTAGCTGCCGCGTTAATCGGGTCTGTTCGAACGGGGAATGGACCTAGCCCTTATAGAATATCTGTGTAAAATTACACCAATTCACCTTTCAACCCGGTGAAGCTGTAAAAGCCTTCGGGCTAACAGTGGCCATCAGCCAAAAAAATAAAAAATAGAACCCAAACATACCCTTGTGTTTTGTACATGTAGTATGAGGTACCGGCCAATGCCTCGTTATCAATTACGGGTAACAGGACATTCCATCTCAGCTATCCTGGGCGATGAATGCAATGTATATCTTGAATCTTTGTTGTAGATGGGTGTAAGTGGTTATGGGCCGCAGTCAGTTATTATCGATTGAATACACGAAATTTATTTCACTTGTTAAGATGTCCGTACAGGCTAAGCTAACTAACACAAATAGGAATATTGTGTATAATATCAATATGGTATACTTACGAATTTCTTTGAGCAATATTTTGATAGGGTATCGGAGAGGAGACGATGTACGGGAAAGGGTAGGCATTCCCGCTTCTCGACCAGGGTATGTCTACACTTTCTTAAATACCAACTTATATATTAATAATAGTAACTTTATTTGTGCTACCTATGTTTCGTATGTTGAAATAAAGAAACCGATGACGTTTTATTACTTGTAGCGAGACATTCCATATAATTAGTGGTGTCGATAACAACGCATTTGAATTATTTTCGAGGATGAACTACAATGCGAAGGAACGTGGCATCGCTTACCTGCAGTTTAACAATTTAGCTCGGTTGTCACTCTTGTACCTCAGATATCATAAAAGAAAACCGATCATGTGCGAGCTGAATTCGTGGACATGGTTCCTATTCCGTTTTCCGTGAGAACTTTAACATTTAGGATATACGTTTAGGTTTTTCTCTAATCTATACTACATCACTCTCATTACAAACTATACTCTAGTGCTCGATTTTATTGTATTTAATTTAACATCTTTTTAACTATGCATTTATGAAAAAAAAACTATTTTTATTTCTAATAAGAGTAAGAAAAAAATATTTTCTAATTCTGCCCAATTTACTCTATATCTCCCTCCGTCATTAGGTTATTTAATTTTATGCATATACTGAATTTCACTAACGTTCAGTATATTCAGAGAAAATAATCTGTAATAGAACGAACAAATATACTCAAAGGTGAGATCACGTTTTTTCAACGGATGTACGGAACCCTTAAAACGTTAAAAATAGATTGAAGCCTACGAAATGAGATCAAATAAGCAGACTATTGTAGAGGGCATGTGATATTCTCGTGTTGTGAAAATAATTTATTTGCTTCTACTCTGGTGAATCGTTATCTTTATTTGTTCGTATTTATCCTTTCAAATTTTGACTCATGACATTATGATAAGATGATAGCATCGCCCTGTTTAAAATAGCGTATGGAATATTTGATGAGTTTTATCTGCAAAAGCATTTATACGAAAATAATACATATTTTAATATTATTAATATTAGGTGCCCGTGCATCTTTTCCTCAGATAACTGAATGCCTTTTAGAATTTTAGAAAACGTCACTTATTTTCTGAGATAAATTTATTATAATGTTGTTCCAAATTAGCTCTAGTTTATTAGTTTCCCTAACTACTCCCATCCGAATGGGGTCAAAAGTTTTCACGTGACGCATGCACTAACAAACAGACATTCTATAACTTTTCCCAGAATCATAACCATGAATTTCACCTATATTCAAACACCATGATTCCCTTTCATAGACTTATCATATATATATATAGACAAAAATACATCTTAATTAACGTAATTGTGCTCATTCCCTTTATGTTTTTATCAACGCAATTTCGACATTAATACGTATATTCAAGATAGGATTTTTGTTAAGACAGTATAATAGTGTTGCAATTTAACTTTTTTGAACTTGTGTGTGTCATTGTTTTTATAGAATAGAAAGACATGCCTACAAAACATGCCTTGCTCTTTGAAAGTTTGTTGCAGATTATATAGATATACTATATATAGTCCATCTAGGTAGAACTGATCATCGAGTTTCAAATAATTGATACGTGTCTATCTGAAATAGACTCATTGGCTTTGGTGTACCGAGTGTGGAGAGACCGTGGCCTGAATTAAAAGTTAAAATTGTTTCATGGTTCCCGATAATATTAATGTCATTTTTTCTTGTTTCTGCCACAAAAGTGAAAAAGTGACATTCATTTGATTTCATTTTTTACTGTTTTTGCTACAGTTTTATTGGCTGAAGTTGCTTTGCAAATATTCGTAAAACCTTGGTGTGAAGTTGCGGAAATTTGAGGTTCGTTCAATTCGGTGCGATGTTAGTTTTTTATTTATATTTTTGTCTCAGTTTGTGCCGTCAGGCTGTTTATATTACTATACTTATTATACAAATAAAATTATGAGAAAACTTCATGGGCCTACGTATTCACATTTCGTTTAGTATATGAAAAAAAACAAGTTGCTATCATAATTTCAGAAATGTTTTTCTGTTAATACCTAGCTTTGTACTCTACTTTGAAGCGTCATTAGCCTAATGGTCTAGGGTACGTATTGCGAATGTACTTACAGTAACGTAGGTTCGAATCCACCATTAGACTATTGTAGGGAACTATTTAGCACAAGCATTTTCAGCATTGGTGGGGTTAACCGGAATATTAGTAATGTTAACTATTATGTATGATTACTTGTAGCTAGTTCCTAGTCGCGACCCTGAATGTACTACGTCCCCACAAAAAAACAGTTTTAAAAAATCAGCGTAACGCTGCGTTTTTCCTATGGTGAGTGTTAGGAGACCCAATTACTGGTAACGTGGCATTTCATCTCAAGCTTCAAGGATGACGCACGTGCATTTTTCACCTTTATTGAGGATGGATGTAAGCCCTGTGTGCTTCTTTGTTACTTCTTACTTACCATAAAAAAAGATGTACGATAGAAAAGTGAGAGAAGAAATAGGAACGTGTTTTAGATATGCGCAGGCGTCACATAAGTAACTGGACTTTGACCCGCGAGGATTATAAGTGGAGCACGCTGAGTACGTGCTGTCGTGGCCACATGTGTTCACGAGTGGCCATGCAAGTGCACTCTACCGGCAACCGCCCGATAATAACACTCACGGTGCTGGTATATATAGATAGCACTTGTTCTATCCCAATTAAGGTACTTACAGACATGTAAGCTTATTCCTGTGCGTGGTAGTCTTACTGTTACATAAACTAGGTTTATGAATAAGTCTACGGAAAGGACACTAACAATATCAGCGTGAGAAATAATACTGTAGTAGTATTTCATATGGTGAGTGCAGGGTATCGACAATTTGGTTAATTGGTAATAAGAGTTCTCTGTGATGACAACACATGTCCATAAATCTATGTTGAGGATCTTTATAGATGTAATTTACTATCAAATCAATTAGGTGCTCGTTAGTTTCCTTAAACAAAATTAGCACAGGGATTTTGTAGGTAGCAAAACGGGCCATATATCCGCGAAGAAGTAACGTACCTACTTAAAAAACGTACCACACTTTGGCTTAGTGTGCACTGCGATAATACACAGGTCTACACTTCCATTAATACAACCACCTTCCAACCTGTATTACTTGCTTAACACATTCACTGCGTATTCTATATACAATTTATTAACCGTTTAATATCTTAACGCGTTACGCGTGCAACGAAGTTGCATAGATTTCACTTTTACACACCAAAGGAATTATAATGCATTTATGATTTAGGTGATTTCTACGTGCGTCAGTCTGAATACGTTGGCAAAATGGTTATTAGTTTTCATTTTACTCGGTTTTTTTTCTGCTTCGATATGACGTACGCAGGCAGCGACTTATCATTAACTTGAAGGCTAGTGGCCGTATCGCGTGGCCGTTTCATCAGAGCAGGTAGGCAGGGTTGCCCACTTAAGGAAATAAGAATCTGATATATAAGGTATATAAAATATAATGTATGATTTGTTTCGTTTAACTTATTAACTCTTTTTCGACCTTGTTTCGTAAGATTTAAATGTAAATAGTCTAATGATTGATAGAACGGTTAGCTAAACTTGTAATAGTATATAATATAGTATATATAATGCATGCTTGTAAAAGTATGTTTGTCAAGGCGTTTGGTACTACTAATCGATTACTTTTAATTTTTCCAACTTAGATGTAGCATATCTTCCATATTGGATCGGATTGCCATCATAACTTAAGGGGGGGGGGGCGAATTTTGTCGCGGTTTACGGTCTAATTACGAGCAAAATGGAAAATTAGCCCGACTAGATTATAGCGATTAGAACGACAGTAACACGGTTATGTAGTAATTTTGGGTAAATGGTGTTTGGTGCGAGACCTTGAGTTAGAGCATGCTCCGTTTAGCTGCGTTCCACTTAGAACATAGCTCTCTCTTGTTATGCAAACTTGCCGTTATGCATATTATGCTCGCCTCTACGAAATAGTGCTGAGATACCACTTTCTATCGAAGTTATCTGCCTGCTCGCCTCAAACATGTCATGAACATGTTCAATTAAATACGTTAAATATATTATTTTAAAGTCGTTGCGTAGAAGAGATTGTGATAATCCTTTGTAATAACCACAATCGTTCAAAATTTATACATTATAAGGAAATCGTAGAGAGATGGAAAAAGACAATTTCACATTAGCGTGACGTTACATAGATCTTAGTTAGAAACGTAATGTGGCACGAATGGCTTGGTTTGACATCACGGAATGACGGCGTCAAAAAACATATGGCTGCTGTTTGTTATCCTGGTTTTTTATAACGGAGATCCAGATAAGAAATAAAGAGACATATAATCTTGGTCCTCAGATGTGACAGCACTACTTCGCATCTTGACTCGTTGACGAGGATGGATGTGGATGCATATGGGCCGCGGGGATTACTTAGCAACAGGTGAAATTTTTGTCACACTTTTGTAATTAAATGTCCGTTGTAGGATTCGAGCAATAGAAATGATGTGGCTTTTTAGTACTTAGCGCTAATTATTGTATTACTATTGGCATTAAGACTGCAAACTATAGCAGAAACTATAATATACATTGTTTTTTCAACATTTTCTAGGCGACGAAGAATGTTTGAGGAAATGTTTAAAGAATATTTATTATTATTTGTTTGTTCTAGGGCCCTCTGCGTTCCTGACACAGAAAGAAGTAGCAAGACGGCAAGGGAAGCCACTAACCGCGTGCTGCAAACCCTTGATAGAAGATCGACTAAATAGCAGCGTTGAACTCTGATTGTGCAGTTTTGTGTTAAGACTATAAAGTGCAATATACTAATAGTGCAATCGTACTGTTGACTGCTCGGACAGTTTTGTTGTTGTTTTGTAACATAAAAATTATCGTGGAAACAATGGAGCGAGAATCGAACCCGATGGAGGCGCTCTGCCGTTCAGGATGCGGTTTCTATGGAAACCCCGCAACCGACGGCCTCTGCTCAGTCTGCTTTAAGGTAATACTATTTAATTTTTATTGCTATATTTTATTTTGAGAACTAATAACTGCTTGGCGTATCTCTTGACCTGGTTTATCCAACCAGTGCTTCTTTTATTACATTGAGAGTAACAAACGAGCACACAGTTCACCTGATGGTAAGTGAGACCTGCAGCCCACGACATCTACGTTCATCGTTGACTAGGAATCGTAATGCAGATGCGTTTTCACCCTTGAGGATTGAGGTCCAATCCCCTCGTCACCAGTAATAAAGATCTCCGGATCCCTAGACGGAACACGGAAATATTATGCTGCTGTTTTACGCCGGCATTTTGTCAGGGCGTGGTCCTACCCCGGTCGAGCTGACGGCCCATTCGTTCTGCAACAGTATTTATATATGATGAACATTATTTGATAAAACAAATTATTGGTTGTATATCTTAGTGTGTCACATGTAACATACATATACTTCACACAATTTAATAATACTGGCTAATTGTACAGGCATTTCATCGTATTAAGGATATGAATGACGCGTGGCCTCCGTGTTTTTATGGCAGTATACTAATTCCTGCACAATTGATATAAACAATTGGAATATATCGACCTAGAGGACATCATGCAAATCAATAAGCCTTTAAAGATAATCTTAAAATATATTAATACGTTTGATAAACTTAATAAAAAAATGTTAATAATTAAAAATTTTAACATTGCGTAGACGTTTGTAAAACCCATGAACACTGACGTGGCACGCCTTATGCGCAATTTACATTGAATACAGATCAGTAGGAGTTTCCTAATGATATGTTCTCGTCCGTCATTATTCTTTTAAATTTATTCGCAAATATATGCCGTCATTGTTTTATTTTTTTATGACGTTTAGATGGTGACAAACGATCACACAGATTAATGACACCCCACTCCACACAACATTGATTCTGAATAACAATTTGAGATGCAGATGCGTTGTCCTACTTTGTAGACTCGTCATCGGTAATTTATCCTCCGGTTACGTACGCCCTATAGTGTTTAAGCTCACATTCTGTGGAAACGTGGTTCCCTCCTTATCGAGCCAATCTTTGTAAGCTACAACTAGTTAAAACTACAGCAAAGCTCTGTTCATCGTGTGTGAGTAGCTTTTTTGACATTTTACGAGAGGTCTAATTGAATTCCTGCTTTGATTGTTTCTAAGGTGATGTATATTTCGAACTGGTCTATGATTGGCCGAAATAATAAACCTGTCCATGCATAAAAGAGCACAGACCCCTGTAATAGTGATTATCTTGAAAGCAAGGGCATAGACCGCCACGCATAACCCGTGCGGATTGGTCGATGTCACATGTATTACTTTTTATTGTTACAAATACGTATGTGTGGGTTGGGTATGTTGCAGTAATACTTGCTGATAAGCAGCTCTTTCTTGATAAAAAGTATTTAATCAGCAGGTTGACTTCATCGAAACTTAACATCCGGTGGCAATTGTAGTTACGGACGAGTTTGCATTAAGTAAATAATATATATTGTTGAAAAACTTACTTGGGTACAAAGTGCACACGATATATTTTTTTATCAACATGTAACGTACACGTTTATGTATTCTGCATCCCAATGAACCTTTTCGTAAGTTTACCTACATGGTAGTGCTTAAAGGTATTTTTTTAATTTCCACAATATGACATGTCACGGCCGCCATGTTTCCCTTTTATGACATCTCAGCTATTCTTAATGACCCAAACTGAAACGACGAATCTAGCTAGCTGTACCTAAATTATTGAAATCCATTCTGCTGTGTGCACCCTTCCCCTGTCGCGTGAATCAAAAATAAATAAACATCGTAAATAGCCTAATGGTTTATGGGGTGCGGTCTATGAAACTTAAGAGTACCATGAAGCATCTCGAAGCCGGAATATTAGTAATGTTGACAGAACTGTTATCATTAATACAGCATGATTAGCAAAGAAATAAAGTATTCATTTGCAGATAAATATTTTGTATATATAAATTCGATATAATATTTGTTAATACATATTTTAAATTGGTTTTTATTTTAAAAAAAATGCTAGGCATTCCCGAATCAAGATGTGGAAGTATTTAATGGCTCTCAGAGAAACGCGTGGGACTGGTTAACCTTCCATCTACGATTGACTTTGAATTGGAGCGTTGTAACGTAGTGCGTAAAGTTTTTTATTTTATCAAAACTCAGAATTTACTGTTTTGTTAAATGATTTAGTCATCGTATTAACTGAAAACCGAAAAATTAAGAATAAATTAAACTTTTGCCCCTATAAACGCTGGGGATTTTGTTTATTAATAAATAGCAGGAAGTTGAATATTGAATTGATGCTGTATGGGTAATGATAAGATTTGGCCACTTAAATATAAACAAAAATACGGACAAATGGTGCATTTCATATTAGGCCTCAAGGGATGGAACGCATTTGCGTTATGCATTATGATTCCTTATCATGGAAGAATGTGGGTTGGCTGTCATGCATGAATCACTTAACATATTCCGTAATAATCCATCACTTTTTTTTATTAAATTGAGGGTAAAAAACCATCACAATTCACATGATATGGTTATAGTAATCGGGCCTCCGGATCCTTACACTCACCAACCGAAATAGCCATACCAGAAATACCAGCGTCAAATATAGCGGTGAGCTCACGCTGCAGCTTCTTTCCAGCTGTATGTGGTGGCACTTCCACAAATGTATTTGAAATCAACATTCCATCTAACGTCCATGCGTTTACTTATATAAGGCAATCTGAATGTCAAACATACGCTAGGTCAAAGCGCTTTATCGCTTTATAATTGTATATATTGTTATGTTCCGTGAAACTTGTACGGAGGTACGAGGCGAGCAACTACAGTCAAGTTTTTTTTCCTTACAAAATCGTCTAGGAAACTCGGCGTAATAGGAAGAAGGCGTATAGCAAGGAACTTCCTTGTTAAGATGCGAGTCAGTTTATTATTTCTATTATGGCTACGCATCATGTTATATTTGTGTACATTGCAACTCGCGTTTTAATTGTACCAATTACATTACAATTGTATGGAAATGGGATTTGTTTTAACTTCCCGTATGAAAATTCAAATTAGTAATTTTTTAGATAATTCAAACGCTAGGCACTGATAGTGAACAACACAACATTACGGATGATGGCCCAGCTTGAACTAAGGTATCAAGCTGTTGCGGAATAGCAGTTATGTTGCTGCTTCGCATGGCTAGTGATAAATACTGGATCCGATTACTGCAAATAAGGAATTCAATTTTAGTCCTCAGGGTTGGCACTTTACCATAAAATAATTTCGGTAAAACAAAATGGCTGCATTTTGTTTTCGCTTCTTTGTTGTCGGGGGGATTTTCAAAAGATATCCTCCATAAGGAAAGACATGGTTATGTGGAATTTGAATAAGACTCCGTCGGTGGCCACGACTCTGCGGGGGCAAGTATGGGTTATGTCGCACTGGCACTGACTAAAACTTCATGGATTTCCTATTTCGTCGTGCATGGTGGGGTCACCGAAACGCTTTCGCACACGTTCGCGACCCCGCCTGCGCCATCAGAACAGGCGATCCCTCCTCCGGGGAAGGTCATTCCCCTCCACCCCTCCAATCAAGGCGCGCTGGGTGATCAAACCCAAATCAATCATCAATGAATCATCAAACCCAATACAAAATTGTACGGGCAGCTCCAGTGGTGGGTTGGCACTGTCCAGCACCTGAAGGAGTTCGCTCCAAGACAGAATCCGAGCATCATTGATCGCGAAGTAGATCCTGGCGCCTATAAATGCCTCGTTTGATTTTGACTTCTCATCGACTACTACTTTTCCAGATTTCGCTGGCTCTAATGAATATAAACATACATATGTATTTATATATTATAGAAACATACACATGCCTAACTATAGGAGAAACAAGACTAATATAATATTACTTAGTATTGGGTGGCACTTATGATCGAATTTGTGATGTGATTTATGTATAATTATGTAAAATACTTCAGAACTGTATGACTAATAAGTAATATCCGGTATATTATTGTACCAATCATCGGTCCGCACAGCTTCTTAGAACATCTGTCGTATACGTCATAACCTGGTAATGTATTATTCACACATACAAATTTGCAATACTGTGAAAAAATCCCGAACAATAAAAAAAACGTAAACTCTATACGTTCTGATTTCCACTTCGTTCCGTTAATCTTAAATGAATTATTTATACAAAGCTTGACAAGTTTTATATAGTAGCCGTTAGTGTGTATGGTTTTTATTTGTAACAACATACAAGTGAAAATCATATTCTACACGACAAAAGTGAAACATCATTTAACGTAAACGGCTGTAGCGCCGATTGGGGTAGGTATGGGGCGTTTGTTTTGCAAAGTTGTTTTAACAAAACAAAGACGTGGACATTCATGTACACTTACTGACTAATAGAGATCGACATTTCGTACTACAAATTTAATAAATGCTGGTGGTTTAAAAAAAAATTATACTTGAAAAATATGAAAGGTTACGTTAACATATTATTGTACCATAAATGTGTAATTTCGAGAGTTCTTTAACGGTGTCAATTTAAAAATTAAACGACATACCGTCCCTCCGTCGCAGACATTCCGCACATTCGGATGAAGCCTTTGTCGTTTTTAATATGCATACGACAATGGATTGGAAGAATTTGCCTCCGTCAGTGTTTCCGTACGGCTATAATGTGGGAGTCTTCAAAAGAAGAGTGAATAGGCACTTACTAAGCTAGTGGACTTTACTATCTTTGTCTGTATCGTCACTTAACACTAGTGCAGATAGTGGTTAATAGCAGCAGCTTATAAATTATTCAACTTTCAAATAACAAGTACTACGTACAACACGAGTGGGCAAAAACGTAAACGTGTTTATTTCTAAAAGTGTGCCCATATTCTCATCTAATATTAACCGACAGAAATTATTATACTTTATTCAATTTTTTTCGTACTAAACATTCCTTCCGTTATTTTTTTATTCCTTTGGTCGTGTAATATCTGACGTTTCGTTTTATTATTTTTGTCTCTTATTATCATGGATACACAGTGTAGTTATTATCCAAAGAGCGTATTACTTTAGAGAGATATCAAAGAATGTTCTAGAACGTGGAGTTGCGTCGAATGCGGCTTTTGTGTTGTTTGCGTTTCAGAGATTAACGCAGAGCATAATTACGTTAAGAGCGGTCTACAAAACAGCATATGATAATTATATAAAGATTAATATAATTAAAATATATATTACAAATAAAATGTTTAAATAAAACATAATGATGACGCTTATTTAAAGAAAACACGCCATATCTACTGAACAGTCAGCTCGGCGTTCACTAGTCAATCGCGAAGTGTCAACGTGTGGATAACCCGTCATCAACAAGGCTACAGCTGGCCTTCAAGAGGAGTCCGTTTGAAATGTCTCGATTTACATATTTTGCTAGCAATTATGGTTATCGTGCGGGATGACAAAATTTAAAGATACAGCAAGAGTGCATTGTAAGTCGTAGCTGACAATGCAGGTCTAGCGAGTGGCATGCGGGTCGTAGGTGATCCGAAGTGTGGACAAGGCGAGGTCCACACGTCGTAACCTAGAAAATTCTACTGCACGTGGCCACCATATAAAGCTCATATTTCAATGCTTTTCTATGAATTTAGTTGATATTGAGTCGTTAAGGTATGCGATGACCGCGAGGGACATATTTCCATACAATCTTCGTATTCCCTTCGTTTATTGTTTTAAATTTGAATTGTATTAAATATAATTTGAATAGTCCATTAAATATCCTTGTTAGGAAAATAAAAAATAAAAAAAAAATCAAAATGAAGTCCCCATTTATCCCATAGTTTAATTTGGTCGTATAAAAATTAAGAACTCCTAAAACTTTCATAGCGATTCTAAATATCTAAACTAACTTAAAATTCCCTCAATATCCAAATAAATAAAAGCCGTTTCCTTTATATTTGCGGACCGCATTTCGCCGCTATTCATGTCTCGTCGCATCGAGTGAATTTTAGACTCCGCCCGCGTCTACGCACGGAACACAATTATTCATAAATTTAATAAATTTCATAAGAGGAACTTTTTTGTTTAATCTAAACTTATATTTTTATAGAAAAAAATAAATTTTGTCCTTTCAAATTTTATAATAGTTTAATTAAGTATACTTTAAAAGTAAATTTTTAAAGAAAACATTATATTAATATAATTTTGATAGTATGAATGCAAAACCAAATATAGGAATACATTGGAACATAAACTTATTTATTAAACCTACCCAGTCTTTATTAATTTTATAACTACGCTATGATGACTACATCTGATGTATATATCTTTAATAAATGCAAATTGCATACCTAACATATTATGTGTAGTTTAGCTTGATATGCTTACTTAAAACATTGAAGTGATATAACAACCTTTATATCATAAAGATGACGCTGTCGAACACGGGCCTCGTTTCTAGAGTAGCTATGGTAGTGGCATAGTGGTGGTATGGCAATGCGGTTTGGCGGACTTCTAGGGTCTAGAAATGTTTTTTTTTTAATTTGCAGTCTGATCATGTCGTAAATTAATTTATACTTAAAATTGCAATTAACAATTACAATCGTGCCTGTCGGTGGTGACCGAATTCGGGTGCTCGCGTTACCCATGAAATTAAAAGCGGGCGCTTGGATACTGAGCTGCGCTACCGCGACTTTATGTATAGGATTAATATATTTACATAAATTGAATTTAAATAATACAATATTTTTATAAATACTGGTGAAAAGACGTCCGCTGAAGAGCATGATACAGTTAGAAACTGATCCACGAACGGGTCGAGTCATACCTGATTAAGACAACAGCATAACGTTGTATCTCAAAGCAAGAGTGAACAGGCTTTATCTGAGATTTTGTGCTATCTAGAGCTACATCCCACTTAGCGCGAAGTGGGACAGATGTGAAGAACAGAACACTATCAGTTCTTGATTATAAGTGTTTCATATGGTGGATTCCAAAGTGCTGGTAACGAGTCTTTCAATCCTAGTCCTTGGGGCTAACAACGCATTTCATATTAGTTATTTATTGAAGATGGATGTAGGTTTCATGGGTCGTGTGCTTAATTGCAATCATACACATCCATTAAATCAAATAAATAAGTACTAATTGTTGCATCACAATTTATGGTAGTTTTTTTTGTAATTCAAAAGAACCGGTTATCATTGTCATGGGATTGTCTTCACATTATACACTTTAAACGTTTGCCGAGAAGAAGACGAAAAGGTTTATATATTTAATCGTGTTTGTATTCACATTAAACATAAGATCACGAAGGGTCCACTTAATGCTAATGGGCATTAATTCTCTTCCTGTCAACCCGTAGCGTGACCGTAGGGGGCAGGTGCAGCAACTACACTCGTCGCTATAAAACTCATGTGAAAATAAAATAATAAAAATAAGGTACAATAATATAAGTAGTTACAAACATGCGATATGAAGCAAATATTTATTTTAAGTAAATATATATTTGTTATTTAGGGTGATTGGTAAAGGCAAACAAAATAAGATGACATGGCTTCAAAACGCCATTTTGTCTAAATGAAATAATTTATAAGCCTACTTTTTTTTATATAGTCGGTTTTTCTATAACTAACTATGCGCGTAATGTATTTATAGGGATGTGTTCGTATCGGAGCTTCATGACCCGTTTATCGGATCACATGTCTTAGACTTTAACAATCTTCACTGCCATATCGGGCAGTCTTCGCATATATTTACACTGTAGTTGGTCGCGTGTCTCACGAGATGGAGACGGGAGAGTCCCTAAAATGTAATGGCTTTAGGGGAAAGTTTTTATTAAATATTAACATGGTTACGAGATAAAACGAAACGAGTCCCTAAAATGTAATGGCATTAGGGTAAAGTTTTAAAAACTACCAAGTGGCAGAAGTTAATGTTTGATTGGTGACGATTGCAGTCAAATAAATACGATTTAGTAAATAATAGGGAATTCAATTATAATTGAGACTCGAAGAATGTAATTATTTTATTGCGTAAATAAGGTATATCCTAGGAAGCGTCCACTTAAAAGTTATATGTTATTTGATAAACACAACTCTCCGCAAAAACCTTGCAAAACCGAAATCTGCGTGTCTCTTAGGTTGTTGCGTAACCCAATTGTGTAACAACACAAAGCTACGTCTAGGTCACTATCGGAACTACAATTGTTGCCTGCGTACGCAGTAACAATGAGCCGCTGTCACGAACCTGTTTGGCCAAGAGTTGACGGACATTACATTCACTGAAATATTAGTTTATTTAGTTGTGGACTATGAAAGCCACAAGATAGATAATAATTGGCTCGTTTAACTGTATCTCGCTATTTGTACACTGGCGTAGTGTTTACCTGGCTGATGTATTGCTGGTCCTTGGGCTAGGTTTTCAGTCAAAAAAATAAACTATTTGTGCGTCACAACGCGACAAAACGCAGTTGTCATTTGGAAGCTCGTATCGTCGTGTTTGAAAGCGACCAGGAGGATATCATCTCAATCATCTCTAATGTGTGTGTTTTTTTTATTACTCGTTATTAAAATAAGGAGTTTAATTTTATCATTCGTTATAAAAACTATAAATTCTGTTACAGAGGACGGGTCGTCTTTCATTTTTAATTAAGTAGCAGACAATTGTAGTGGCATGCCATTCAATCGTCGTTTTTCTCAGATGTGTAGAGAGGTCATGCGTCATAGCATTAAGCTAGTAACAAATTTGGTGGAGTCACCTTCATGCTGGATTTCGTGATTCTGGTATGTTGATGGCCTTAATGGCAAATGCCATTAAAAATTTTTTAGTTTATTAGAGGCTGTGATGGTCATACACCGTTTGCTCATAGTACCAAAATTTACGAGGCCGCAAATTGAACCAGCAACTCTCTCTCTTTCTCTCTCTCTCTCTCTCTCACTCTCTCTCTCAACAAAAGAAACAGAAACAAAGTATAATGGACCACGCCTTCATAGAATACCAGCCTGTTATAGCAACATAACGATGTTTTTTTAATAGTGAGTCTAGGGATCCGGAGACCTGCTTACCCAATTAATGGGCCGCAGTGATCACTTACTTTTGGTTAACCATATGCTCGTTTGTGATTCCCTAATAAAATAAGAAAAACTTAAAAAAAAATTGAATTGCACTTTGTAAACCTACAATGTATTTGTGAATGTTTTTTTTTTGGACGCAGCCGAATGTTCCAGTCCTTTGCTGTGCGCATTTAAACGTAAAGCGTCAATAAGCTATAAACTAGACAGTAGAGTAAGAGTATGTCTAGGACAGGAAACTAAAAATAAATGAGTTAGTTAAAACCTAACGGACCACGCCCTAAACAACCGAACTGGGACAAATACCTATTATGCTTCGTGGAATAGGGTTGTTTAAGTCACAGTATATAAAATAATCTAAAGATTTACTGAATTATGTGATACCGTGTATTAAAAGATGAGAACTTAGCGGTCCGTTACGTAGATGAATAGATAGTGGGGCAAGTTATAACAGGTTTTTGATACAACGTGGTTTGGACTTTGACGAATAACTCCGAGCAATAAATGTAGAAATAAGCTTCACTAAGAAAATAATTAATACACCTTATTACTGATTAAAAGGCATTCTGCTCATTATCATTTCTTATTTCAGAAATCACTTACCTTTGGGTGAACTGTGTGCTCTTTTGTCATCTCTACAATTAAAACCATATAATACCATATTTACATATATATATGCCGTATATAATAATACAATATTTATATACCGGTCTTATAACGCAATTTCTTGCTTGTGACGCTTTGTTGTCGCTTATTGTATCGAGTATTATCCTATTTTGTAGTCTTCGACTTGTGAATGTTTTATAACCTTATTTAACTACATTTTTAAAGGTAGGTATTATATATAATTTTATCACTTGCTCTTTACTGATAAGGGTTAGTTATATCAGATAATAAACTTTATCGCAAACCTTAATTTACTTGTTTGATAGCCATATGCTTTAGCTAGCTATAAAACGAATATAGATTATTTTTTATAATAATAAAGTTTCATTCTTAATAATTTTTACGACTTATTTAAAGAGACTAAGTGTGACAAACAAGCACACCGTTTACTGGAAGGTTAATGATGATGTCACTCCTGATAGCTGTGATTGAATGTCTCGCACTGGGGTAGCCTGTAATATTATATCAACGGATCTCAGCCTCTTCTAAAATGCATTTGACTATTGTTTCCATTTTTTTTGCGGAACTCTTAAATGTAGATAACTAAAAAAACGTTTATTATAGTAACAATTATATTGTTTATTTGGTAAAAAATGCTATGTTTCGTAAGATTTTTTTTCCGTTTTGTTCGATGAAAGGACGAACCGACAGTGGCGATGACGCTGTCGTTCGATTTCAGTCGTACACTTTTGACTTAACATTAGATCCGGTTTGTTTTTAAGGAACTTTTTTTGTACGTTTGTTATTACGGAAATAATTTTGAAATGCTTACGGAAGATGGAGGTCCAGTGCTCCGCGGAATACAGGTTTGGTAACACAGTTCTACATTTTCGACAATAGATTCAATACTCCCAAAGAGCTATTTTATTTATAGAAAAATAAAATGGTTTCGATGTAATATGAATTGTTATTTCAAAAGTGCTATAAAATTTGTATATTATGTTATTTTAATCGTAAGTAATTTGAGTGTAGTCAAATATAAGATGAATTTACTCTGATATCTTGTCAATCTCCTACCGGAGCAATGTAATGTACTTCTATTAAGTATCCTAATCATATAACCTTGTTTAAACTTTTAACTATTTAGTGTGAGGACATGGTTATCTGACGCACAGCTCATTTATTGCGTCATGGGTTCTGACTTCCATTCCTAGCCGAGAATCAAAATTTGGCATCACATCTTGTTATGGGTCTGACAGTGGTGAATGTATGTCCCGTATCCATGACACAGCATCTGAACCCTCCTCTGATCTTATTGCACATGCGTTATTATATCTTAACTTTTTGTAACGTACTCAAATGTTACATGTTGTATTTTATTTCAAATTTGAAATCTCAATTCCATGATAATTCGTATGTGTAAAGACTTAAAAAAAACATAATCTCCAATTGTTTCCAGGAGGCATTGAAAAAGAAGCAGCAGCCGCCGGCGACGACGCCGTCCCCGGTGGCAGCGTCGTTCGTGCCGGCGCCTGCGCCTGCGCCCGCGCCCGCACCGGTGCCCACACCGCTGGCCGCCGCCGTGCCCACCGTGCCCAGCCTGCCCGCCCAGGCGCATACCCATACAGATGTGAGGCTATTATATACTTTTCTACACTCCTCCCCCCCACTCGTGGACAAAATATATAGTCATTATCATTTGATAAATCATTGAACGTTGTAATTCGTATGGCACGTATTCACTCTACCGTGATGGTGTATGCTTCAGCCCATGACAGCCATATTTATCCGTATAAGGAACGAATTTAACGAATCTCCATTATTCGTAAACACGATGCCTTATCACTTCTAAAGTTTGTATGGTGACAGAATGGAGCTAGGAAATAGAATGCTTTGAAGTAAAGTCTCCGCAAAAACAGGAAGATCTTATGGGCTGATGATGAGCCATCTCAGTACTGTACTCACAACGCATCTCCATTATGAATCATTATCGAGGATATATCACTTAATTATCTGCTCATTCGTCAGCTTCTAATATGACAAAAACGCGCTGATGTCGCAGCAATAATAACTTCTTCGGAAAACTGAGAGATCTTATTACTGTAGAGGAAACGTGCTATCACAGGAATGACAAAGCATCTGGATTATGAATCAATATCGAGGATAAATGTTGGAGGTGACATTGGTGGAACGGGAATCACATACAGTCTGGTCGTTTGTTACTCTATAATATTGTGAAAACGCTGATGTTACTGTATAGATATTGAAAATTAGATGAATAATAATCGGCATTTTAAATTGTGCTACTATATCAGTATAGAGATTGTTAGAAAACCGCTCTAGGAATTTAATAATATGTCGAAGACATGTGACCTCTGTTAATTTTCACTAGACTGCTACATTATCGTCCAATATCCATTTTAACCTCAATTCGTTCTATGTACACCAGACTAGAATAAGAATAAAAATTTTCGTATTGCGATCTCTACTAACGGCTATTATGCATTCATACTATGCACAATTTCTTAAAACATATAACGTCAATAAATTTTATAATTTCCATTATTTGGTTCGTGCCTTTTGCACGTTCGCCTCGGATAAATTATTATTGTTTTAGACACGCATTAAAACTGGTTATAAATTTCTTTTCTAATATAGCTAATAACAATATTTAATATTATGTATTTATTTATTACTATAGAGAGCTATAAATAAACATTTAAGACAACCTAATTGCTGTCCATTACTGGTAACAACGACATGGACATGTTGATAATAATATTTTTTGGAATCAATAATATAAAAATAATAACATAAAACAGTAGAACAAACATTAAGTGCAATATAATATGGCACCAAATTTTAAATAAGACAAAAATAAAACAACTATTACGTATATCATAGCATAAAATTGATAAACACTATTGGAAAAAATAAAATAACATTAAAAAGTAATTTATACAAAAGTAAAGTAAGAGACTGTCAAGATGTAAGATAAATTTTTAGGATTTTAGTCTCCTAATTTTGCTTTTAAATATTTCAAATTAAGATAAAACATCTATTTCAGAAGTTTTATGTATTGTTTTTGCAGCCCCTTAATAGGAAAAAAGAGACGTAATTTTTATTTGCGGTGTGGTGTGCAATTGGACAGGAAATAATTTTTCCTTTTTCCTTCTTTTTTCGGGCTGATGGTCGCTGTTCGCCCGAGGGCTTTTACAGTTTCACCGGGTTAAGAGGTGACCGAGCGCTTATGGCCTTCAGTCGAGATCTCTATGTAGGGCTCCCGAGAGGAAGCATCGCCTTGGACCGTTTCCCTGTAAATTTCTGTCATATGTAATTGGTCATGAGCGGTGTGAGTACAAAAAATATACGTGTATAAATAAAATATTAAAGATCTTAGTTGTAATATTCGCACCAGTCCTTTACTTATGTTGAGTTAATCAACTACAAGTTTTTGTACTCAATTCTCGATGTACTTCAACGGCAGTTTGTGTTTTTGATGTTTTGAGTAGCGCTTAACCTGGAAATGCGTTTTAACTAAGTTTTGTTTTATGTTCGTTGTTTTCAACTTTTGCGTAAGTATATTGTTAGTTGCGTTGTTTAGTTGCACTAAATAGAATGCTTGCTGAATTCAAATTATACATATGTAATCTCACTCCGTTGGTTTAGATAAAAACAGATTTTTTTATGAAAAATACGTAAAACTAACTACACTATCTGTAAGTCCAACGTCTAAGATTACTAGGCTTACATAATTTGCTAACAACTGGTGTAATTTGTTGAAAGCAAATATTGACCTTTCCTGAAATCGAGCACCATTAAGCCGAATGACACCAAGTGATTATATCAGATATTTCCGCATATGAATCTTCATGTAGGTAATACTAATATTTCGATCTTAGATGTAGTAACCGGTTATCCATACAAGTAACATTATTGCGAGAGTTACAAAGTTGATTCACACAAGGTGGGCCTTTTAAAGACTGCTCGATCAGCAAATATCGGTCGACATGTATCATTGTTCGCGTGTTACTACATGTGTGGTTACTTCATGCAAACACAGCCTTATTGGTAGACCCTGTATTTGGAACAGCATCGGGTTCCATAAGCGTGACTCAGCTGAAGAAATTGCACAGTTGAATGTTTTCGTGCTATAATTAGTAATTTGCACTGTCATGTGTAATCGTTTAGTGTTATGAGTATTGTGCAATTGTTTTCCAGTTGCAGGATTGGTAACTAACTGTATATTTTTTATGAAGTTAGAAGTAACAAACGCCCACACAGTTAACTTTATACTGATTCCAGCATTCCAGATACCCACATCTTTTATAAGGGTTCGTAATAGATAGGCGTTGGTTACCCTCGAAGATTACACAGATCGGCTTGGTTTTTATTTTTTTCACTAGAGATGAAACGGCAGCACTAATCATTTATTTAATCTGTGGTATTCCGTGAAATCCTGATCGATTTCCAATCGACTCGACCTAATAGTGCTACATCTTTTTTGTAGCTAGAACTATGATAACGTCGTTTTTATATTAGGGGCGACAATCGAGCTCACAGTTTACCTGATGGCAAGTGATTACTGCGGTTACATCGATTTTTGATAAGGAATATAATGCATCATGCGCCAAATCCGCAGTATCCACAATTTGAATAAATCAACCGAGGAAAGAACAATAATTGAGTTAGGCCAAAATTGTATTATCCTATTATCAACGATAAATTACACCCGAGATATAAAACTACCTCTATATAATAATATATAAACTAATACATATCTATATATAAAACTAACTGCACTACCTCTGCTTAATGTTTCAAATTTCATATTGTTAAATATGGGTTTAAAAGGCATATTCTTTATTAGTTAAGGTACTTTTGCTATTGGGACATTCAATATTTGTATATATAAATACCATCTTAAAATACATCACATATTTTAATTAATTACATAAAGGTATTAATAACATAAAAATCCAACCGTTCAAATAGGAATTACAGTTTAACTATCCATAGTGTATCCATTTATATATAAATGTCATGATTTTAAAAATGCAAGGAAAATTTGAGTACTCTAAGTTGGACATCAGTCTTGTTAGGTTCCTTTCATTGTAAGCGGAATAGCTACCTTACGAATTAGTTCTCATGGGAATCTCATTTTAGACAAGAATTTCTTATTTCATTAATTTACTTACACATGGAGGATTCCCATCATATTTATTATGATGTGTAAATGTACCACTTCACGCAAGACTATTGTTTCTCCGTTTCGATTATTTGAATAATTTAAACTTGCTAAGACTTAACGCCTGATTGAGGAAGCTCACGTCGCGACTCTAAAGCCACAACTTCGACTTATTACGTTTCGATGCCTCAAACAGTCACCGTATAAGCTTGAGATTATAGATTAATCCGTAGAGATAAGTCATAGAACTAATGTTAGAGAGTTTCTAATGTCAATCTAACTTTTATAATGCCACCATGAGAGTCTGAACTATATATGTGATAATTAAACTTTGTTAAAATAGCATTTGGCTCGGCAATACAATAGGAAAGTAATGTGATTTTTTTTAATAAGAGAAGTTTCTCCATTTGACGGGTATATTTTTCTTACGTATGTACATCGATTTCTTCTAACTTCTGTACGAATTCAATTAATATGGTAAGTATTAGTTTCACAATATTTTTATTCAGATTAAGTCATATTGTAATAAAACAGAAATAACAACTCATGTTGCACGCGTTATCATATACTTTTTTTTTTCTTGTGTGGAGTAAAATAAAGTAATAACTTTTATTATAAAAAAATATAAATTTTATTATATATTTATATTTTTTGCATATTAATAATTATAAAGCATTATAATATAATGCATTATAATATTTTGGATATATAATTTGAAAGACATAAATAATTCATGTTAAGAACCAAAAAGATATCGTCATGGTTGTAATGGAACAGGATGACGTCATCATAACTTTACTGCAATACTAAAAACGTATAAGTACTTTTTATACACTTAACATAATGAGGTTACTGTCGAAAGTTCTTCGGTTTCTGTTTTAATTATTATGATTACATTTAGACCGTAAATGACTATTTGTAATAACTTTTTAGTAACACGATGAAATTTGCCTTACGGTCCGTTAAGTCTTTGTATTTAAGTTTTTTAGTTATCCATATATAATAAACCAGCTCGACATTTAAAAAAACTGTTTGTTTTTATTTATTATCGATGTAATTGCTAGTTATGACGTCGAATATATAAATCATTTTTTTGTTGAATTCGACTTAAACAATCAACCTCTATTTATTTTTAATTTATTCACATTTTAGACACTAATTAAGCCATTTTTATATAATATGTTAGCTATTTGTCCATCTTCAGTGATTCTACTTAGCCGACATGTTATAAAACAACATGAAAGAAAAAATATATTTGTATTTAATAATACAATGTCTTGCAATGTGTAATTTAATTCGGTAATGAGAAATGTGGACAGGTCACGCGAATATTTTCAGATGCATAAAAATTTTTAAAATTGTAAACCTAAACTCATTAAGTTTTGTTATTAGCAAATCTATTAGTGCAACCTTAATTCTTTTCTTCTTATTTACAATACTGGCATAAAGTTGACGTTTATTTTTAAAATAAAAAATACATGTCAAGTGCACGTAATTGATACCATAGAGAATTTTAAAACTCAAATTTATATAAAATTAATAACTTTACACTAAAAATCTAAATAACTAATGAAATATGTAAGTTTCTGTTGCAAACGGATCGATTAAGCCAACAATCTGTTAGCCGACAATATGTGGTAAAATGGTATAATTATATATAATAATATAACGTTTATATTAATAGTTCGTTTTGCGGAACAACTCCGTATTTAAAACCAATTACCTTGCAGTCAACATGTCAAAACTGAAGAAATCAAGCTCGCATAATGGAAAATGACCCCAGCAAGAAAGAATCGAAAGGGAAGAGGATTTTGAAGAAGGCACTACGACGTAACAGTAAATCTAGTAGCAACAATTCTGACTCACTGGACAATTCAAGTGTGTCCCGATCGAAGAGCTTTCAAAGCAAGCGAAAGGGTATAGAAATTAACGACACCCCACTGCCTCCAGAAGCAAGCAAGGAGAAAGACACACTGAATGCTAGAGCAGACGATACACCTAATAAAATACAGAAGGACTTTGTACAACCAGTGAAAGGGAATGATATAAGAGAAAAAACTAAAAAAACTTCAAATGTCAAATTTGATAACAATGATGATAGTTCGCCACTAATCAGCAGTGTTAAAAAGAACCTCAAAAGGGTTGGTTAAAATACGTTGTTTATGTAATTTGACAAAATTATACACGTATAACGGTACTTGAAGTGACTACGGAAAATTCTTATTTTGTTGTTAAGGATGGTACTAAATTATTTAGTTCGTTGTATTGCACATTTCATTTTTTTTAACTCTTTTGTTGATAAAAGAAAATTTTCTTATTATTTTTTAAAAGATACGACTTGTGGCCACGCATTATTAATTATTAAAGTATATTTATAAAGTAACGCTGCTTCTATACTTATGAGATTTACAAGTCATTCAGCATTTTATTAATTATTTCTATTATATTGTGTTTACCAAAATGTTTGCTTATTTCGCAATATTGGCATCTTTATATCGCGAGCAGGTAATTTATGACGGAGTAAAAATGTTCCAGAAGTTGGAGGAGGACAGCGGAGCGGGCACGAGCGGTGCGAGTACAGGCGCGTCGGACACGGACGCCGACGACAAAGACCCCAGCAAGGACAAAAAGAAAAAGAACAGGTGCGCAGTTTGCCGCAAGAAGGTTGGACTCACAGGTAAGAACTCTGGCCGTTTAGATTTGATAATTGTTAAAAAAAAACAAATTACTACCCAGACAGCGGTTTAACGCTACCTACGGTTTCGGCATGAATGATGGTCGGGGAAAGAACACTTCTGCACAGAATACTAGCGGGAAATAGCGGTATAATGCTGCTGTGTTTCATCTGGTGAGTGTAGGGATCCGGAGACCTTTATTATTGGTTTCGAGGCATTCCATCTCAGTCCGCAAGGGTGACAACGAGCCTGCATTATGATTCCTTGTCAAGGATTAATGTAGATGTCATGTGCCGCAGGAATCACTTGCCATTAGGTGAACTGTGTGTGAGTTTGTTACTCTCATTGTAATTAAATAAAGATTCAATATATAATAAAAAAACATTTTACGCTTATAATATTAATTTTTGTATCGACAGTAAGTAATGTACGCGATAGGCGGTAAATTAATTATATTTACTGGCGAATAAAGTTGTTAACGACGCATCTAAAGTTTATTGTCGCGCTATTCTAATGTGAGCATCACTTACGCAGTCGACGCCCGCACGTAGCATAGCTGATAATGTCATGTACTTTACGAGGTTATAATTCCAACTACTTTGGTACTTGCCGTGTCGATGCGGGAATTGTGAATTATGCATCAGCTGACTGTAGTAGCAGTAGTACGTCTTGTTGTTGGCAACTAAAGTACATCCTGGATGGATCATTTACAACGTAATACGTAAACAAAATATTCCATCTCTGTTGTCATAGGTGAGCGATGTGCATCGTGAATATTTGTCGCGGAGGGATGTAGGTGTACGACATTGACGGTTCCGTACCAAACACCATTAAATACGACCATTATGATCGCGGCCATATCTTTTGTTTGTATCAGATGACATCGTCTGCTCAAGATATAATTATGTTTGTAGTAAGCATATGCTTACACTTCTAGTCCGAAAAAATCATACATATTTGAAATACTTCACAATAACAGTTTTAAATTAAGGATGACAATCGAGCACATACCAGCACCAACACACACCATACACACAGATGAGTGGTTCCTTTGGAACATGACACCCACATCTTCCTTGGATAAAGGATGACGTCTACAATAAATTCAGATGCGTGACAACGCAGATGACCCTGAGGAATAATATGGAATGCTCCATCACCAGTAATAAGGACTCGGATACCTTGATTATTCCGGAGAGTTGGCCCCACCCGGTCGAGTAATAATATATGGTTATACAGAAGCTTTAGAAAATCCGTGCGGAAAGATTCGTTTCGTGCACTTATAGCTGTGACGTCATCATACATCGGCCCCTTATCAATAAAACGTGATTGTACAGGAAACGTGTTCGCCCATTGTACGGTATGCGGGCACGTGGTGACCCAAGAAGTATACGTGCGTTCACTTGGTGGTTACGCGTTTTCGTTATCTGTGTATCGGAAATTGTATCGGCATTCAATAGGAATGTATTATTGTAAAGACCTGAGTTTTAAATGATGTACAGTTAATATGATCATAATTATCTTTATTATCTGATTATATTTTTTAATAGTAATAATGATATTTATTCATGGTACAAACATAGCATAAATTATAAACAATTCCACTTTTACACATTTGACCGCTTTGGCATGGCATGAACATAATTATGAAAAAGAAATAAACTAATTTATTAAATTATAAAATTTTTGATTTTTATTGATATTAAAATTTATAAAAGATTAAAATTACATAATAATAAGTTATTTCAATAAATAGGATTCACTCATCAGTCAATCAGTCTCATGTACCGAGTAAAATTGTTTTTTTTACTAGCCACTGCTTTTGGTGACATCTGTATCGACGTAACTCAAATTGTTGTATATTTAAGGGGTTTTTATTATAATTTTGAATGGTCGTACGATAACAATTATTTGAGTATTACCCGATGACTGGGCAGAATGTATTTATAGTGCGGTGGGTATTTGTGGCAAAAACACAGTGGCTCCGATTCCGAGGCCGATGTAATGCTTCTGTATTAAGAACGGAGACTGTGGAGGTCACGGGACATTTCCACAATGCTCCCAGATCAGAAAAAATCTTTGCTGAGGATCATACTCGGCCATCAAGATCATCAATAAACTTTGATGCACCAACTTGGCTTTGAACTCAACGAAATATAAAACGAGCGGCACAATCGCTTTGTTTATAAATAGTTTTTGGGAGCAAATGTGACATATTTTTGTGAAGTAAATATGACGATGGGGCTAATAGGTGTTTTATGGGCTGCAGCCATCTTTTTTTTTATTACTTTGATAGTAACAAAACGAGGACACAGTTCACCTAGTGGCAAGTGATTCCTGCGGCCAATGACATCTACATTTATCCCTGGCAAGTAATCACAATGAAGATGCGTCACCCTCGAGGATTGAGATGGAATGCCTCGTCACTAGTTATAAAGATTTCCGGATCCCTGCACTCACCAGACGAAGCAGCATTATTTCGCTATTTTACCCCTACCCCGGTCGAGCTGACCTTCTTTTTTGAAAGAATTTTAGCAATGGTATTAACATTACTAATATTCCGGTTAACCACTCCAACTAAGCTGAACAATACTTGTGCTAGGAGATGGTTCACGGAAATAGTGGTTCGAACCTACGACCTTAACTTTCGCAAATCGTACCCTATACCAATAGACTATTGACGTATTGGTTTAAGGTACCCATTCATTCTGCACTGTAAAAAGTTGTTATATTTTGAGTTTATTAGAACTTTGTTTAGTGAATGTTTTTGTGTGGCTTGTTCAGGGTTCGAGTGCCGCTGCGGGGGCCTGTTCTGCGCGGTGCATCGGTACAGTGACAAGCACGAGTGCTCGTTCGACTACCGAGAGCTCGGCGCGCAGGAGATCCGTCGCAACAACCCCGTCGTCGTCTCCCAGAAGATACACAAGATTTGAGCGGCCCGCCCCCCGCACCCCGCACCCAACTCCCACACGAATCCCCCATTACTTATAAATAAATTATAGATCGAGCATGTGTTTCTTTTATGCGTTTTATATAAAACGACTGAAACGACGGACGCGCCTGGGCTATCGTACGTTCTAACAGAGAATATTTTTCTGCGCAGCATAGTTTAGCGATAGACAGAAACGCACTCTCGATCTATGTTTTAGATTTGTTTGTGAGAGTTTTGCTTTTGTAGGAGATTGGGCGATTGAGCGATTTCTAGGTGGCCATGGAGGAGATAGATTCATATAAATTTACAAACACGTTTTCAAACTATCTCTTAACTTGAGTGCTTTTGCTTGTTTTTGAAAATATTTTATATAACGATTCGTAATTTGCACTCTCGTAGCTTTAATGTTTGAATAATATTACTATTGAAATGTTGGGTAAATTATCTTTGAAAAGTCTTCAGCAACGTGTGTTCATTAAATAATTTAAAATAAATCGATTCATGTTCTTGAGAAAAACAAATTTTTGTCTACTTTGAGATACACGTTTACCACATTTAAAACTCCATGGTGAACTGGAAGGTACTGAAGCAACCGCCTCATCTCCGTTTTTATTAAAATTGTAGATAATGTTCGTTTCGGGTAGGAATATCTGGTTTTAATTTTTTCGAGATAATAATTAGAGTTTTGAATATGTCCATTCACCTCCATTGTAAATATTAGATATAATTAATTATAGAAACAAATCCTATATATTGTAAAAAAAAATTAAAACTCCAAAAAAAGCTACATTGTTACGATTCCAACGGGAGCATCGCGTGCGCTTGTACATTATCGTGATAATTGTTAGCTGAAGCTCAAGGAGCGGAGTCGCCGCACACACATCTCCATGTTTTTGCCTAGTTTTAAAAATTGTACAGCATCGTGGCCCACCGTGCTATTGACACATGTTTGGGAAACATACGTAAAGTATCTGGACAACGCCCGGCCCGCCACGCTAGGGTCCGACGGCGGGACGTTAGCGTCACTGTAACAATCGGTTTGGGAGGTCGCTTTCATATTTGTCTAACATTTGGCGTAAGAGACGTAGGGTTAGCGAGGTTGTCGCGTGGAAACGGCGCAAGTGAACGCGGACGATGCGACATAATATGGTCGCGGAACACTGCGGCTGGTGACGTAATTCGTTGCAAAACACTGCGGCTAACCTAACATTTAGCTGGGACAAGTAATTACTAATTACTATTGACACTTGATTACTATCTGTGATGTGACCACAACTATAATTATTTAGTAGCAATGACCTCTTCTGGCAGTGTTCTGGTCGCACTGTTTTGTGACAACTGCAATAGGCCGTTTTGTGTCTGTCTATTCGGAACATCGAATCGGAATTTATATTATTAATTCGCAATAACACATTTTGTTTGATTTGTAAACATAATTAGAAATACATGGTGCGATTTATCGGTTGGCAAAAAAATATATAAAAAAATTGTATATAGTTGTTATTTTTTGATTAATAAAAAAAAATGTCTAATCCCACATACAAATGCGAAATCACCGCAATTGACTATTTCGCGTTCGTATATTATCGACTGGAAGGATGCGAATGACCTGGAGCAATTAGTTTCGTTCACTGCCGCTAGGCCACGCAGTAAGTCGCGCGTCCGAATCTCCGTTCCGCTCTGTGTGAAAATGTGTAAGCATATGGATAGTTATACAATTATAAGTAGTGGACACTTTATATTATTACACATTATATAAGTAGGAAAGAATTATTTAGCTTTTTCTTTTAATCACAATATTATTCAAAATTGTAAGTTGTATTATGTAACTCGTTCGTTTAGTGGTGAAGTTGAAACAGATAATGGCTATTGTATTACTTGGCTCGTCCACATTAGACTAACTGATTGGTTGGACTTAATTATTTAATGACTTTTGTTGTATATTTTGTTAGGTCATTGATTAATTTTGGTCTTTTGCTTAAACATAATCAGATAAAGATGATGTTATTAATGAATGATTTTTTTCTTCTATCTTGCTGTTTTAATTTAGTTATTCTTCTATTAAAGTCATTAAATTTCCAGGAACATGCGTGTTGTTTTTATTTTCCTTCAAATATGTGTACTTACCTCTTGCGCCGGCATGTCATCATATATATTGCTTGCCTGCCTCAGTTTATACGAGGCTGAGAGATGCGAAGTTGTATGGTCGGTCGGTCGCGTTGCCGTTCGAAAACCTACTAAGGCCGCAAAACAAGAAAAACGGATGCAGTGGGCTCTTGCCCATCGAGATTGGACTGAAGATTTTAAAAAAATGCTTTGGATCGATGAATCCAAGTTTGAACTATTCGGTTCAAAACGTAGACTACGTTCGACGTAGTGCCCAAGAAAAGATGATGTCAGGTTGTGTAGTTCCAACAATCAAACATGGTGGTGGCTCAATTATGGTATGGGGTTGCTTCTCTAGCCAAGGAACTGGCGATTTGTTTAAAATTTAAGTAATTTTGAAAAAAGAACCGTACAAAAACATTTTAGAACAAAATGCCGTTTCTTCTGGGTTGGGATTAATTGGACATGGATTCATTTTTCAACAAGATAATGATGTACTGTACAGTAGCTATCATAATCTGAATCACTCGTATCCTGATTGAATGATTAGTTCCTGTTCGTGTGTTTTTTGGATTCGATCTTTTACCCAATATTCTCTGCGTAATATATCTACGTGATTGACCTCCTTTTTCCAGTCATCAGATGTAATCGATGCAATTGCATCAATTACACTTTTGCAAACGAAACCAAACGCATGTACGTTAATTATGAGATTGCTAGCGGTACTGACGCGTCGATAGCGAGAGCGGTAAGAAGACGGGGGTCGGGAGGGGAGCGCGCATTCCGCTCAGGTCTCAAGTTAACTCTTGCGGGATTGCACATAACTCGGTTAGGTATAGTTTAATACTGAGCATATTAGTGATTTTATATTATTACTGACGACCGCATGCAACTTGGGGATAATCGTGCAGTGTGGTCTATTTTGTCCAGAATAATTAAGTCCGAGACCATCTGGGTACTGGACTGTATAAAGGATGACGGTTAAGATACCCGCATGAAATGCTTGCACCATAGTATCACCCGACAGATGGCTTTGTTGTTTGATAGATCACTTTTTCATTTATAGAGCTACCCTGCAGTTGGCCGGAGAAGGAATTTAGAACACCTGCATGAAATAGCAGTATAAAGCTGTAGTGTTTCAAGTGATGAATGTACGGAGATCTAATTATAGGAAATTAAGCATACGTATACATATGTGCTCATTTGTCACTTCTAATATGAGAATAAAATCCCCTCGTTTATCTATAATCCCCATTAGAGAGAACGAGAGGCCTCGTAAACAGAGCGCCTCTCGTTCTCTCTAATACCTATATAACCAGTAAGTTTCAAACTCTGACAGGGTTTGTAATCTGACATCTTCGTTGATATGGTGTTCATTAAATAGTTTTTGTCACACTTACCCATAAGAGATACATGTAAAATGTACTCTATTTGTGTAAAATACTGTACTTGCAAGTGACGCCCAACGGTTCCTTCAGTTTTTGATTTGAAATAAGCAACTTGGAAAAGGCCTTATACGAGACGGGGTCGCCAGTCGATTCGAAGCACGTTTGTGTGATGTATGTGTTTCTTCGGTACATTGCATGCGACACGTTCAGCCAGAACCGGGCACTATACAGAGTATGAAACTGGCTGACCCAAAATGCTTGTGGCAGGCAGTAGAGCCAATTGGCGTATCTTATTATATGAAAGGAAAATCCTCAGGAGTGAAAATAATTACACAAACTGTCTTTTTCTTAAATATTCGTAGAATATTTAACGAGATACTACTATTTACTTGACGTGGCTAACCGGAATGTGAATAATGTTATTTGTAACATGTAATTACAATACAATAATGTTAATTGTAGAGGCGTGACGTTAACTCCATCGATCAATATTGTGATCTAATTTTTGTAGTTAGGATGAGTATTACGTCTGTAAATGGAACTGGCATTGTCAAGTATAAAAGGCAAAAATGGTAATCGTCATTCGCCAACGAAACTAACCCTATTTAATCAATCCGATATGATTCTCATTGATAAGTATACATTTATTGGTCTTGGTCTAAAATTTCCACTAAGGGTAAGCGGTGGACTAATAAATAAAGAATTACTAGTTCACCGCTCAAGTAATTAAAAATTTTAAAACATAATTCATGCTCGAATCTACAAGTATTTGCAATGAAGATATGAAATAATACTTCAGCATTGGTGGGTTTAGGTTTAATTTATTTTACAATGATCTAACAAAACATGATACAAGGTATGAAAATCAAAATAAAAGTTATAACAGGATAAAAATATGTGACATTTATTTTTAAGTATCACCTACAGATTCTAGATGAGATGGATACTGTTTTTTTACAACTAATCTCGCTAAAACGCCAAAAGAATATTATATGTTAATTTATTTGCAAACTTTTAACTAATAACAAAAGACAGATTAAGAGAGTCGACAATGACTAGCATAATGTTTGCTTGGACCCCAATCATCCCGCTGTAGAATCCTACATTCTAAAGAATAAATGAATTTTATACTCACCTCTAGATTTTGAATCAGTAATGGATTATCTATGAACATAAGTTCAATAATTATTTTAAAACGTTAAGTGCGATTAAATCTTTGTCAGTACTTATTTATGGTTTTTTTTTTATTTTTATGAACTAATTAAAAATAAGAACATTTATGTACAACAATATTCACACATTTTGTGAATAATATAATTGTAAATAACTAAGCATTTGTAAAATAATTATATTAAAATGTACAGTTTACATTAATGGAGTTGTTTTTCGTTTATTTTTCGTGTAATAATATTCCTTCACTTTTTTATAAGTCAACTTAATGTAAAAAAATGTTTAGTCTCTATTATAATTTGATCTTAAAGTAATAACACATAGATTTGAAGATACTATAACAGAAAGATTGTGCACCAGCGATAAAAAAATATTTAAAACACAGTGCTTGTTCACGATCAACTGGCAGGTGTGGCGGGGGCGCGGTTGTTTTGGCGGGATTGTGTTCGCTTGGCCGCTATTAAACTATTATTGTCCGAATAAAATTTTGAGTTGAGTAAAAAACCTGTCAATTTCAATAAAAGAATATTTTTAAGTGTCCTCTTTTGAAGAGATACGGTTTTAGAACTATTCATAAAATACAATACGCTATAATTCCAAAATAAATGACGACTAGAAAGATTTAAACAGACGTTACGAATTTTAAAAAGACGTAAAAATAATCGTCACTTTCAAGATGTCTTTATTTTATTGCGGCATTGTGATTGTTTTGTAACTAACAGCAACTGTGTTATTTCGCACAAAACAAATTAATAAATTAACAATGAACATGTTTTAACGTGAAATTTAATAGTGCGAGCATGGGATACGGCAACGTTTAAGTACGTTTTGCACGCGTATCTAAGTGTTATTATTACAAGGTCTTATTCATGCTTGATGCTCAAATGCCGGTAATTTTTCGGATCCAATCCCGCGCTGTGGACACCTTCGAAAAGTAGACTATAGCGCCATTGCGGCATTCTAAGGCGTCGTTTTCAACCCAGGATGCTATTCCAACTAGTACCCCTTTCTCGTCGACGAGACCGCTTCCGCTGTCTCCCTGTGGTCAAAAAGATGAAAAAAAAACAAATAAGATGAATAAAGATGTTATATTTTCAATTCATCGGTTAAAGAAAATAGAAATATTAATTCGTATTCAGAGTCCTGAATAATCTGAAATCTAGCAGAGAATTTAAGAAACGATGACAATACAATAACTTTACGACTACGCGTATTCGTTTAATTAAAAAAAAACCTGTTCAAGGTTCTATTGCTTCTATTGTTCCTATTTACTTTTTATATTTGCTTAATTATTATGTTATTATGATAAAATTGTATTAAAATATAACCTTATTACAGTAAACACTACAGTGGACTCCCACTACATCTTATAGTTCACTGTAGTTATTTATGTTAATTAGGAGGTGACAAACAAGCATATTGTTGTGCTAATGTGAAGTGACTCGTGGCCTATAATGTGTATATTATATAGATTTTACACTGATATTCTGTGTAAGATTGGTTCTTTTCCGTTAAAGTTGCAACAGCTAGTTTAGTAAGTGGAGTAACTCTAACAAATCGATATGGAGGAGAATCAAGAAAAAATGCGAATCAGTTTTTTGATTTTTAAACACATATTGGTATTTTGAATATTAAGTGACTAAAAAATATATACTTACATTGCACGCGGAGTCCATTCTGGGAGCACGTCCTTTTGCGCATATCATATCTTCAGAGTCGAATTCTTCTAATACACTACACTCTTCTTCAGACAGTACAGCCAGATTCCTGTCGTGCATTTCGTGTCGCATAGTTTCCTGCACGAAGGAAGGAGTGTGTTAGACTTAATAAGTAAAGTAAGTAATCTTGCATTGTAGTGCAGTTATATTAATACAAATATAATATAATAGAAGAATTTTAAGTTTTTGAATTAGTATTTATTTAGCGAAAACGACGGACTCGCTGCCTAACGGGTATTGGGATAACGATGTGTCCCTAGTTGGCATTCCTTCTGACGTAGGTTTCCCAGGCACATAAATTAAAAAGTTTTTGGGTTAAATTAAAGCGTATTTAATAGTCGAGTGGCATAGCATTCTACGCGTCGTAGGTCCTTGATTCGATTACTAGCTGAGAAACTATATTTGTATATGAAAAATTGTTAGTTTTTGGGTTTGTCTGTCGGTATGTTGTCCTGTGTGTCGTAACATTTCATCTCAACGATTATGTGCGCATCGGACCAGGAAAGGGCATGACGAGCATTTTCGTTCTTTCATGCTTCCGGTATCATAAGATAGCCTCTTGTGCAGTTAAATTCATCTGGTAATAACCGGGACATATTGCCAGTGATTTCCATCTTTAAAACAGTGATTCCCAGAGCCAAAATAATTATAAACTTTCAACCTAAGTGCAAGCTTATTATATAGTAAAATATCAGGATCATGTTTGGACTTGAACTTGATCATGATTTCGTTCTGTTAAATCGCATATATGCGTTAACGTTCAAAACTTGTTATTGCGCTCGCACACATTATCTTGCACGAACTCGTCCACGCTTATTGACTTGCCGAGTTTTTCATCTTGTACGAACTTGCGCACGCTTATCGACTTGTTAAAAATTCTTATAACAAGTTGGTACACGTAACACAACTTATACAGTATCTTGAGATTTTCAAATAAGAACTTGTGTGAATTAATAGGGGCCATTTTTAGACCTCGTCGTCCCCCAAAATCAGTTTTTGTTTATATCGACCCCTGGGAAACCCATGGGATATCAACCACTTTGGGTATACCTCGCCTAAATCAACAAGAATTATTGACATTATAATTTTGCCAATAAACCTAAACCAAGACTAAATATGGGAAGTTATAGTCGTTTCAATTAAGTGTGAAGTTAATTGAACATAAAGTAATGAAACTTTATCAAATAAACAGACTCAAGACAACAAAAAAAAGCCAGCCAGTCACGATTAGTAAATATTAATGTGGTAATACCGGCAGTAGCCAATTATTTATGTATTTAATCTTCAATTGTAAACACCTTATCTCATATAACAAAAGGGTGTAATGGGCGGTCAACCCTTGAAATGGGGAATCATTGACTTAATATGTCATATGATAACCCTATTCTCGATTACTGTGTTACTAAGTGATTTTTTACTGTTGGTTAACGGTGAGAATTAGAAATAAAGGTTTAATGGTTTTCCGTTCAGTTCGAGACTTAAAAGCTCCAGTTGAATATTTATCATTTAATATTTCAGTCTAGACCTTGAAAACGTCGGTTCGAACACGTTCTTGAAGTCACCAACTTTAAAGTTCTTCTAATCGTGTATATACGACCGAATTCGCACGCACGTAAATGGCGTCAGAGAGCATTCATTCAAAAGGTATAAAAAATTAAAAGATATAGTTTACTAAAACTCTGTAGTGAAACTTCCAAAATGTTATACTTGTGTGTTATAATTCAAACTATGTACTTATCTTATAATATTTTTTTATTCATACATTAATTTTATCCAACTTTAATTATTATCCTATTTTAGTTTATTTTTCGAGATTTACATGTGTACACTTTATTTATAAATATTTTCTTTGTACGTACCCCATGGTGTTCGGCGCCGTAGCCTGCGTATCCAACATTTGTTGTAGGTCTTACAGGCACTTCATTAAGCTTGGCAGCAGCTACCTTCACGTTGTCTAGTGGCAGAGGTTGTTCTAATTCAGCCAGAAGGAAATCAAACCTTGCAGCTACCTGCGTTTTAAAAACATAAGCCTTATTAGAATACAACATATGAATATTAATATATGCAAAATCCATGGTCCGTTATGGTTTATATGATAAAAACGTGAAAGCTTATTATGAAAATGTATGAGTAAAATTTTATTATGTAACTTTTTATTACATCAAAAGTAACAAACGAGCACACAATTCACCTGATGGAAAGTGATTCCTGCGGCCCATGACATCTACATTCATCCTTGACAAGGAAGCTTAACGCAGATGCGCTGTCACCCTTGAGGACTCTGATGGAATGCCTCGACATCAGTAATAAAAGTCTCCGGATCCCAGACGATATATATATATAATAGAATATATATATATAATAATGGGCGGTCAACCCTTGAGATGGGGAATCATTGACTTAATATGTCATATGATAACCCTATTCTCGATTACTGTGTTACTAAGTGATTTTTTACTCTAACTGTGAGAATTAGAAATTAAGGTTAAATGGTTTTCCGTTCAGTTCGAGACTTAAAAGCTCCAGTTGAATATTTATCATTTAATATTTCAGTCTAGACCTTGAAAACGTCGGTTCGAACACGTTCTTGAAGTCAGCAACTTTAAAGTTCTTCTAATCGTGTATATACGACCGAATTCGCACGCACGTAAATGGCGTCAGAGAGCATTCACTCAAAAGGTATAAAAAATTAAAAGATATAGTTTACTAAAACTCTGTAGTGAAACTTCCAAAATGTTATACTTGTGTATTATAATTCAAACTATGTACTTATCTTATAATATTTTTTTATTCATACATTAATTTTATCCAACTTTAATTATTATCCTATTTTAGTTTATTTTTCGAGATTTACATGTGTACACTTTATTTATAAATATTTTCTTTGTACGTACCCCATGGTGTTCGGCGCCGTAGCCTGCGTATCCAACATTTGTTGTAGGTCTTACAGGCACTTCATTAAGCTTGGCAGCAGCTACCTTCACGTTGTCTAGTGGCAGAGGTTGTTCTAATTCAGCCAGAAGGAAATCAAACCTTGCAGCTACCTGCGTTTTAAAAACATAAGCCTTATTAGAATACAACATATGAATATTAATATATCCAAAATCCATGGTCCGTTATGGTTTATATGATAAAAACGTGAAAGCTTATTATGAAAATGTATGAGTAAAATTTTATTATGTAACTTTTTATTACATCAAGAGTAACAAACGAGCACACAGTTCACCTGATGGCAAGTGATCCCTGCGGCCCATGACATCTACATTCATCCTTGACAAGGAAGCTTAATGCAGATGCGCTGTCACCCTTGAGGACTCTGATGGAATGCCTCGACATCAGTAATAAAAGTCTCCGGATCCCAGACGATATATATATATAATAGAATATATATATATAATAATGGGCGGTCAACCCTTGAGATGGGGAATCATTGACTTAATTTGTCATATGATAACCCTATTCTCGATTACTGTGTTACTAAGTGATTTTTTACTCTAACGGTGAGAATTAGAAATAAAGGTTAAATGGTTTTCCGTTCAGTTCGAGACTTAAAAGCTCCAGTTGAATATTAATCATTTAATATTTCAGTCTAGACCGTGAAAAGTTCAAACACGTTTTTGAAGTCACTAACTTTAAAGTTGATCTGATCTGACGATATATATATAATAGAATATATAAATATATTTATATATATATATATATATATATATATATATATATATATATATATAATTAATATTAAGACAAAAATCGCTTATTCCATATATCGTCTTGAGTGGTAGCGAATATAAGACAATTTAAAAAAATTGTAAGTACCTGTTTGATATTGTATCGCGCAGCATCAAGCCAGTAAGGTCCGACGGCGAAACGCGGATGGACGACCAGCCGTTTGACGCGACGTGTGACGCCAGTTCCATCCCGCGAGTTGTTTGTTCCAGCTAGGATGTACTTGCCTCCAGTGAATAGGGAGCTGAGAATACAAAAATGTAAGAAAGAGAATGAAAATGAAAGAAATAGATTAGTCGATTGTTTGACTAAGCGGTACTTAAAGGGCCGATTGCTTAATATTTTCAGATTCACGATTGCCACGTTCTAGACCGTGTAGCGTAGTGGTAGAAATAGGGTAGAAGTAGAGTGCTGCGTCGTAGGTCCTTGTTTCTAGTACCTGCCAGGTATGTGTGTTGTATGTATGTTGTTTTGTGTATGGGGCATTGTAATCCTAAATTATCAAATGAAAACTGAAATAAGATATACGTTTATTAAATTTCCTTTTTTATTATATATTACGATAAAATGTAATCTTTATGTAAATGTAGACCGTTATTGGGGTAACCTATTTATTTTGTTATGTTTGATCTTATGGTGAATATGGTGGATTTTGTACTGAAGAAATAAAAAATATAAATAACCTGAGGGTTTCGGGGTTTTGTTGTAATTGACCTATTGACGTGAAAGTGAAAAATTATCTATTACGAATGACCACAAAAACATTCTGTTAACGCTTTTCATATCTCTAACGCACCAGATGTAATCAATTGAATTAATATGGTTTCAAATGCAGTTTAGGTGTTAATTTGGAATTATAAAAGTATTACAATCATAGGTAAAAAACTTGACGTGCATAAAAAGATCTTCATGACATAAAGTACATACATGTGCATATGATACGCATGGCAAAATTACGAAAATTGAACAATATATGATATAAAGTATTATAGGGTCACCAACTTAGCTTTGCAACTTGTTTACTTGACACCTTCCTTAGTAGAGTTTACTACTGCCCCATAAACTTCACCACTTTTTTATAAATAAATTATAGACTTATTTAGAGCTAAGAGGCAATCCTTTTCTGTTAACAATTGTAATAATCTGACGCGTATCATTTTTGAGAGGTGATTTTTACTTGCAGTTTTATAAGCACTGTTTATATTGGAATAAAAATATTGTTTAAATAGTAAGACTTGTGTAGGCGGTTTATCATATTTCTAATTTTGTCCAAACACAATTGGTTCACCGAGAACTTCTTTTTTTCATTTTGACAAAATTACGTTTTACGGCTGCACCGGTTGTAAAACGGTCACATACCTTAAGAGAATGCCACTTGTTGGTTTTATGAATGTAACAATATCTGAACGATTAAAATCTATGTGCAGCGAGAAAATAAATGATGATGATGAATCCCACTTGAATAAACGACTTTTCTGCAGGAAAAATGTTAAACAAAGAAAGAATGATATTTCTTTCTTTTACATTTGTACTTAAGTTTGCATGGTTATTTAAATGATTGTAAAATATGCCATACTAATGACGTAACGAAGCGTACATACGAAGTCCGGACCGAGTTAAGTAGGACTTCTATGCATACAATGCTTATTATGTGTAAGTTTCTTTGTCGATTTTCGGGTTACGGTCGGATGCACAATCCAATTTCATTATTATCTAATCGTTTAGCTGATATTTAACTTTAATAGGAAGGAATACTGTAACCTATTTATTACATTGAAAGTGTTATAATAGTTGTATAATGTAGACGTTGCACATAAATGTATACAAAGAACAACAATAGATTGATTTACAATTTTTTTTTACTATTTCTATACAAATATCCATTTGCGGCGTTTAAATTGTCGAGTAGAAAAGTTTGACAGTTGAGGAAAAAAAAACAAAATTTAAGTTATTTATTGTGGTAGTCAGTACCTATGTAAATAGGTTAGGTTATATAATCACTCCTACGTCTTGGATACTATATATTTATATTATAAGTCTACTGTTACTGATTCGTGTCTATGGACATTGGTATATTAAAAAAAAGCAAGAGTTACCTATATAAATATATTTTTTCTGAATTTGATGTGTATGTGGCAACTTGTTTGCACTTCGAAGAAAAATATTGGGATAAAACACCTGACAGTCTATTTTATTATTACACATACAAATCAAGCCAACACTGTAGCTAATAACTATGAGACATTCAATGACGACAAGGAAAACCCAGAGCGTTATGTATCGCATTGACGTGTGAAGATAAAGTGGGTTTCTTATGAATACGAATTCGTATTTATAAACGACGACGAAGATAACCTTGCCATGCAACTATAAAATGACGACAAAAAATGAACGCTTCATCCTTGTCCGTTAAATAAAAAACAAACAAACAAATATATATATATATATATATATATATATATATATATATATATATATATATATATTGAGCATAGGCGTCTTCTCTGGAAGCATAATCTGTTACGCGGCTTCATTGCGGATTGGCGCTCTATATATAAAAAATATAGAGTTAAAGTGTAGAGATACGTATCATACTGTTTATTACTCAATCGATATTAAATTATAGCAACCAAAATATTATTTTCAATTACTTATGTGTAACTGTGACTGCAATTTCTTACGCGCTAACATATATTCATCTATGCGCTAGACGCACTGTTATTAAAGTTATCCTAACCGTATTTTAATATATCACTGAAAACTACACCCCCGGGGGTTGGCTTTAGACTCGCTAAGCGACGCACTCGACTTCGACGTCGTAGCGCCTACTACGCCTACCCATTTTCCATATATATTGGGTCACGCACCGGATGTGCTTGATATTGCCATCTGTAAGAACATCAACCTCGCCTTCCAAGGGATAGACGTAATCCACGAGCTCGCTTCCGATCATCGCCCCGTTCTTCTTCAGTTAGGGGCCCTCCGCCCCAACCTCACCCCTCCACCAAAACCATAGTAGACTGGCACCGACTCAGGAACGACCTGAAGGAAGCCACATCACCACACCTAGATGCTATTCCTAGGAACATATCTTCAGTCCACGACACGAACCTCGCAGTTCATGCCCTCACTAGGCACATCCAGACAGTCGTCGAGAATTGTTTGAGGCGGGTTCCCTCGGTGGAAGACCACCGATGGACCCTGCCAAGCGACATAAAGGACCTAATGAGGCGCAAGAATGCGGCGACTCGTGCCCACGACTTATATCCCACTGAAAGTAACCGGCTGGTGCTACGTACCCTTCAGCGTGAAGTCCGGTCACGCATAGCCCAGTACAGGAACGATCGGTGGGATAATCACCTCTCCAATATCGAACCTTGCCACCTCGCCTTCTGGCGACTTCCCAAATCCCTAAAAGGGGGCAACGCCCAAACAATGCCTCCTTTAGCGCGTCCTAATAAATCACCCGCCTTCTTAGACGAAGAGAAAGCCGAATGTCTGGCTGACAATCTGGAGCTCCAATGCTCACCGAGCACACTACCGATCGACGCCGCTCATCTTGCAATGGTTGAGAGCGAGGTCGACCGGAGGAGTAAGGAACCACCTCGCGATTCCGTTACCCAAGTCACATGCACCGAAGTTGAGTCCATAATTAAAAACCTGCGACCACGCCAGGCTCCCGGCCCCGACGGCATCACCAACAAGGTGATGAAACTCCTACCCATGTCCATTTTACACCTACTGGTAATAATCTACAACGCGGCCATATCCAAAGGCACCTTCCCGAACACCTGGAAGGAAGCCGACGTCATAGGGATTCTCAAGCCCTCAAAACATCCAACCGATCCATCAGCCTATCGACCCATAAGCCTACTCAAAGTCTTGGGTAAGGTATATGAAAGGCTCAGCCTCGCCCGCCTCAAGGACTTCATGCTGTCCCGAGGGCTACCAATCAATGAGCAGTTCGGGTTTCGCACCTAACACTCATGCACACATCAAGTGCACCGCATCACGGAGCACATCCTCAGTAAATTTCTTCAGGGCTACCAAACTGGGGCACTTTTCCTCGACGTGGCGAAAGCTTTCGACAAGGTCTGGCACAACGGGCTCATATACAAACTATATGAGCTCGGTGTGCCAGATCGACTCGTACTTATCATACGAGACTTTCTCCGAAATCGAACCTTTCGTTACCGCGTCGAGGGAACGCGCTCCGAGGTTCACCCTATTCGTGCCGGAGTACCACAAGGCTCCGTCCTAGGTCCTATTTTGTACACACTCTACACCAACGACATACCGCGCACTCGCGGTGTAGAGCTAGCCCTTTTCGCCGATGACACCGACCTCTATGTGTCTGGGTTCAAACCAGACGCTATTTGTAGACGCCTCCAATCTGCAGCCAACACCTTAGGAAATGGAGGATCGAGGTTAACCCCACCAAAAGTGCAGCCATGTACTTCTCTCGGCGCAACAAAACGCCGCATCTCCCAACTATAGAGTTATTTGATCGTCCAATCCCCTGGGAACTGACAGTCAAATACTTAGGCGTTACTTTAGATGAAAGACTCACCTTCGGTCCGCATGTCAACCACGTACGGAATCGAGCAGCGTTCGTCCTAGGTCGTTTGCACCCGTTACTCAATGAAAATAGCAAAATGTCCCTGCGTAATAAAATTACACTATACAAAGCGTGCATCCGACCCATAATGACATACGCAAGCCCCGTCTTTGCGCATGCTTCCCCGCGTCACATTCACCGACTTCAGGTAATACAAAATCGTTTCATGCGCAAGGCCACCGGTGAACCGTGGTTCTTGCGTAATGAAAATCTACACATAGATCTTGAGCTGCCGACCATAGCTCAGTACCTTTAGCAGGCTTCCCGCCGATATTTCGACTCTGCCGTCACACACTCTAACCCCTTGATTGTAAGTGCCGCCACTTACAATCCCATCGCGAATCACAGATTCACCCGCGTCCGAAGGAGACCGAGGCACGCTCTCGATGACCCCGACGACGTGACTACCAGGGCCCAAGCTCTTCATAAAACACAACACACGTACATTGCACCCTCACATCGCCCCCGCCGACGGCGAGAGCATCGCAAACAAGGATATTCGCGATACCGCCATGTCACTGGTCGGTTCTACAGTCCATACAGATAGAAGCGTCGCTGGAGTTTCTTGCGCCACTTCTTCTCCAGCGCCCACGCATTCCGAAGTGGTGGTACTGATAGCTAATAATCATAGCAAATTTAAAGAATCCTCTGTCAGAAGCAACTGACCGAGCCGAGGTTCGGCCCTCTCGGGCACCCTCGAGTCAGACGCTCTCGCGAAACAAGGTAACGGTCCAAGCCGAGGCTCCCTCTCGGGAGCCCTTGTGCTGGTTACCTATATATAGAGGTCTCGACTGAGTGCCATTAGCGCTCGGTCACCTCTCAACCCGGTGAAACTGTAAAAGCCCTCGGGCTAACAGTGGCCTTCAGCCCTTTGCGAATTTATTAATTATATTGTATAATTAGAGCTTTGATAAATTCGATTGTACATGCAATGTGTAAGAAGCTACGCTTCTGTCAGGTGTCCCACGATACTTTTTTTATGAAATATGGGAATGCAAACTAACATCATATCCACATCTATTCTCAATACTAAATTGTAACGGATGTGCGTTGATATTCCTGAATACTAAGATGAAATATTTCGTTAACGGTCAATAATCTTAAAGTTGGTAAGGACCTAACCTAACCATGTTTGTAAGTAAAAAAATATCTTACTTATTTAATTTATTAATTTTTTTAATGCAAATGTGCGTCGTAAAAATATATTAGTCCCCTTGCCAGGTACAAAAATTGCCCTTAATATCGACATATACTTATATACATATTAAGTTACCGGGTCGCACGAAAGGCGTCGAAAAGGATACTGTCTTCCACAAAAAAAATTAAATGTGCTTTAATAAAAACGTGATATTATAGCATACAGGAATAATTTGATAGGACGAGTAAAAGATAAAATTAAAATACGTTGTGTAATCTCCAACGCTTTCTGTTAATGATTACTATACATATTACACTTTTAAACTAATTGATCCACGCCGGTATGTCTGCGAGAGGTCACTCAACCCAAACCCAATGTTTCCGAAATTTTAATCTATTTATTTATATAGTTGTTTGTTATTCGAAAATCGTGTATCGATTTTCGTGTATGCAAAATATTAATATAATATTCTTCGCTTCACTTAAAGGTTGGCTGGTATAGAATGCCATTTGGTATTAAGCCTGCCTTTATCAACAATGTCTGTATTTTTTAATACAAATAGTACAAATATATAAATAAAAATATTGGGTTATATGATAAAAATCTCTAGTTAGTTTTCTAGCATTCTGATAAAAGACATATATTGTTTGTAATACTTACGCGATAACTCGACATAAAAAATCCTTGGTTCAATGTCTTTACAAGGTGTAAGAGGAATATGAATTTGAATATGAGGAAGTTTATAAATGCAAAACATACCTCTATGATTCAGAATTAAGTCTTTGTCTCTTTAGCAATTAGTATAAAAGGGTGCGTCTTTTGAATACTAATCGATTTATTAGTAGGTAAGTAAAGGATAACCCCGTGGTAACACATTCTGTAAATAGTGCATGCTTGACGCGTGCATTGTTTTTTATCTCTTTTATTAAAGTAAGATTGTATGAACATTGAAAAAAAAGATAAAAAAAAATTCTCTATGGTGCTTTCGGAGTTAACATGACGTTTGTTTGACAAGTACATATATGTTAGACGGATCTTGTGGGTGGAACATGGAATTTAATAATTAAGGTATTGTTTGATTAGATTGTAGTAAATGTCATATCTTGCGTAAATTAAAAAAATATTTTCTTGAAGCACATCATGAGGATTCCGAAAATGAATATTTGTTATCGAACTACAACTAATTCTAAAAACCGCATATTCACATTTATTAATTTATTTAATTTACATATTAACGGTGTTGCCGATGAATCTAGCAACTAGCCGTATCTAGGTAAACAATTACGTATAGTAAAAAAATTACATATATATATATATGTATATATATATATTGCATTTTTACGCAAGGTAATGGGACATATAAAACAGCAAGGCCCGAACACAAAAAATGTTTAGATTAATTTTGTCTCTTGAGGACGAACCTACTCAGAAACGCACTAGCCAAGTACTTACCGACTATGGCCACACGGGTGTATTAGTAGGCTAGTTGATTAAAATTATTATTAAATTAGAAGATGAGCATTCCATTGATAGTGGCGATGCGCGACTCTTTATTCTCTAATTTCCTGCGAACCCACATTCCCCTTTTAGTCGCCTAATACGACATCCAAGGGTTACGTTAGCCCTAATCTATAAGACAGGAGCTGATGCGAGCCTGGTCCACCTGTATAATCAGTTCGACAAACTTCATTACATTTCTTATTTAGATTTAAAAAATAAAAATGAGGTCACACATTCCCTGACGGTAAATGATTACAGAGGATTATATGGAAATTGGCTTTTCACCAGTGATTCGATTTTTTATATACTCTCATTCACCATATGATATAGCTGTAAGATTAAATATAAAGTTTCCTTTATACATACCAGTGAGCAGCTGTGAGGATCCAGTTGGGGCTGATGATGGTGCCACCGCAGGTGCCTCCAAAGAGCACCGCGTGTGGGTACCTTTCGTTAACGGGCCTATCGTCTTCATCCTCTGCCCTTGCGATCGTCACAGGCTCGTGCCGCACCGAGTTTCGACCCTTAGTATTGCTGCGGTATGGGCTCCGATGCTCTAGGTTAAATAGTAACATCATGTAAATATCTGCACAACATGTTTTGAATTTTCTGCAAACAGCCAAATTATAATATCCACTATATCGTCTTTATCGCAATTAGTTATTTTAATATTTACAGTTATTGCCTCACAAAGTAAAAGGGACTTTCATCAAAAAAATGGGAGTGACAAACGGTTCACCTTTGGTGGACAATATGGTGACTACTACGCCACATTTGGGTTTCTGCCTTCTATGATATATAAATATTCTCATGGTCTATTTCGAGTGATAATTTCAGGTTGTCACTAAAATAAGTCAACTGTGCCTGTTATATTATAGTGCGGTAAGTGTGAAACATAAAACATCTTCCTGCCTATTTTGATTTAACACAAAAAGAGTCAAATGAAGTATCGGGTACACGGAACACACAATACCCTCAGTCCCGAAAACCAATAAACAATTTTTGTATTGTACAAATATTATTGTTCAAATGGGAATCGAACCCAGAACCCTCGGTTCAAAATCCAGGTATCGATACGACAGCTGACCCCTCTGCCTCCCTATACTGATTCGCTAGTGATGTTCAAATTGATCAAAATGTTGAAATGTTCTTCGATTCTAAACTTCTACAATTATAAAATACATAATTTGGTAAGACACTTTTATATTTACGAGTATTATGTGGTTACCTATGTATTATTTATTGTTTGTATATAAAACATATGTGTTGTGGTCACACTAACGTATTATTAAAATTCAATGTGATACATTTTTAGCGTCAGTTGATAAGACGTATACGTTGTTATTGTCGTCAACTTGTCCTCATTATTGCAGTAAACAAGCCCTAGGTAATCGGTCAGAAATAACACATCAATTAGTGGTTTAAGTGCTGCTATGAAATCATAATTTCTTATCTCCGTTATGCAGGTATTTTTATATTCTATTTCTTAACGTTTATATTCTATATTCGAACGGTCTTACGTATGGTTTATTCTGATTTATTTATTAGTCTCTTCCGAAGAGTTTAAATTATATTTCAATTATAGTGAAAATCATTAATGAAATATTAAGATCTGTGATCTGCACAATTGTCCCTTTCGGTGAATGTATTCTCAAGAGAGGTAACAATTTATTAAAGATTTTATGAAGGTCGTTATTGAAGAAGAGGATCCTCATGAACACTAAAAAAACTTCACATGGAGTATATTTTAAATTTTGATCATTCGGTCTCTAAATCATCTATTAATTGGCATGAAAGTCGAAAACTAACCTGAACTAAAAACAAAAGGAAAATTATATTGCTAACTCATTTGTAAGATTTCAATAGGTAAACAAATTAACGTTTGACGCATTTAATTAATTAGACAATTTATAAACAATGCACGGCTACGGGTCACCAGCTTGGTACTTTTGGCTTTAGTTAGTGTTACACTTTTATTGTATTCTTCTAACGGGTAATAAAGCAAGGACGATCTAATACCAATAAGTATTATTTAAATTAAATGTAATAAAATTATTAATTAATCTGTATACAGTGTATATTTTTATAATGAGGTGCCTTTGAACGGAGAAGAAATTGTATGAAGTCCGCCGCTAATCCTTTTTTTTTTGCTTTATCGATGTGTGGAATTTTTTGAGGTAACTACCAAGGAGGATATATGTATCGTAATGTATAATAATAACTTATTCCGACCGTTCGATTATGTTTATACTTGATTATAAGGTAAACGAGATAAAAGGTTGGATGAGTTTATTTATTGGTTATTAATAAAGGTAACGAAATTATAGTCTACACGATTATCAATTGTAAATTTATGCATTTTTAAATTTATAAGAATCGCCGGTATCGTTTTTGTCTGTAAGGCAATATCTACTTGTAGAGAAGTGTCATGAGTAAGCGTTAAAAACAAGTTTGGTCACAATTTATACATGGTAAGATTTAAATTGCGGATTGCTTTTGTAGGCATGTGCCTACGGTAAATAATATAGTATTTATAATGTGTTAAATTTATTTTGAATAAGCATGAAATTTATTTATTTTCCTTTAACTAGGTGGATATGAACGCTTTTAGAATATTAAATTTGAATAATAATTTAAGACTACCATTCCTTCGTAAATATCCACCGATTTGAAGCACCAAAAAAACTAGGTATAGGTCTTAGCAAAATTTCCAATAACTTTATGTACGTACACTTTATGAAATTAATTTTAGTAAACAATCATTAGTCTGAGTACAACCGTTTACGAGCATGTGATGTAATAATCCAAAGAAATCCTTAGTATAAACGTATTTAAAATAAGCTCAGTATTCTACTCAAAAAAAATGTCTCAATGTCAATAAAAGTCGTAAACAAAGGGAAATAAATGCCAACAGTTTCCGTACGTCATGTACTATTTACTATCAATTAACGTTTTACGGAATTACCCACTATAATTCGTAAACGTAATTAATCCTGACGCGATAGCTCATATTTTATGGTAATTCTTGCATTTTGCACTTGAACAATAAATATTACTATAAAATTAATAATAAACAACATGAAACAACACAAAGAACAAAGGGACAACACACACATGACAGTCGAAACGAAAATTTTAAAGTGCACTAAATTAGAACCACCTATTTGTTTTCTAATATACAAGTGTTAAAGAGAGGTTATGTTTATCTCACATTTAATTTAATATGTTTTACTCACGTAGGTCGAGTTTATTATTGGAATTAACGTTAAAGTCATTTTCGCCGGGTCGCGCAAGTACACAGCCGGAGCATAGCGCGGCAAAACACAGAAACAACCTCACTTGACGGTTCATCGTGGCGGAGTTTCCTGCGCCCGCGATGGCCGCTGCTTATATTTCGCATAGCCCGCAATCTAATCCCGCGCTTAACGTAAATGTTCGTCATATGTTTAATTGTTCAAATGCTGAAATATGAACCGTTGGGATATAATTATGGATAATGAATTAGTTAATAGATTATGCGTAACATTATTTTATTATTTATTTAACTTTTATGTACACAGATCATTTAAATAAGGAAACTTAGATGAGAAAAGTATGTACAGGCGCAGCTTATTTTACAATAAAAATCTCTTCCAGCAGGCCTGGTATTTAACATATTATCGAAAAAAAGAAAAATAGAGAAAAATAAAAATAGAATAAAATACAGACTATATTTATTTACACACATGCATATAAATAGATAAATAATATAACAGATAATGTATTATGTAATATATAAAATTATGTCAATAAAAATGTATTTCATGTCGTGTTTTATTAAGTTTTATATTTTAGTAAATTTTTATCTTCATTTTTTTTATAGTAAACTAGTAACTGTTAATATTTACAACTCTAAAGCATTTATATGTATATTATATTGTAACATCAGAAAGGTGAGTAATAAATACAGTTTTATAAGTTTGGTTCGTGAACACTTACTTAAGTTACCTGAAGTCAGAAAAATTTATCATAGTAGTAGCTATTATATTGTATTCTATTATGTATGTTTATTGTATTTATATATGTATTATGTATTTTATATCTATATACGTATGTATTATTCTTTACTTGTATTAGGTATTTTTAGTTTCTTCTTTTTATTAATTAGTTTATTGCTACACCTATCACAAACATAATTTACCACATCTTAAGTGGACTGGTAGAAAATGCCATTGGCATTAAGTAGGCCCTTTGTGAACATTGTTATGGTTAATGCAATAAAGAGTAAATGAATAAATAAATAAATAATCTAAATGAAAGATTGATAAATTATCATTCTTAATAATTTATTCATGCGTTCATAATCTCTGTCTCTCTGTCTTCATAACAAAGAATATTGTCTGGAATTCCCAGTGCAAATTGTAGCTATATACTTGTAGTAGACTCGTACTGTACCATTTGACAAAACAATGTATTATTTTAATTTGATGGTCTAATTGTGAAGTGCATCCAAGATGGGGCCGGGCGATTCAGTTAGGGTAAAACAGTATTATTTATGATGTCCTGGTCGATTTTGATTACAGCGATATCTTCTAGTTATAACTAGGTGATGAGAACAGTGCAAGATACGTATCAGAAGAAGAGGATAGGTCAACTCGACAGGGGAAGGTCCATGCCCTCGCAGATTTCCAGCATAAAGTTGTTGCGTTTCATATGAATGTAGGGAATCGGAGACTCAACTACCGGAAAGAGGCATTTCATCAGCATTTAGATGTATCAGAATTTCAAGGGATGTTTATTATGATTCCATGTTGAGGATAGATAAAGGTGTTTGTAGGCCGCAGTTGTTACTTAGCATCAGGTGAATTGAGCGCTCGTTGTCACTATAATTATTATATTATTATTATAGTAACGAATAAAGGAAAATACTAGTAATTGTCAGCCAATACCTCGTGATAGAACCAGATGTTACCAAGGTTAGTTGTTGCGAAGGGTTGAACAGTGGAATATAATGTACGTATTAAAGGCATAGCATAAGCACAAGTCATATCTTCTCCTTCTTTTTGCCAACACATACATCCATCCTCGCCGAGAAAATAAGATGAAGGTTAGTTAGTTTTAATATGCAGCATCGGCTCAATCTGGGAGAGACCACGTTCTCAGAAAACTGTACTGCTATGTTTTGTATGGTATGATCCACGAGGCTAAATGACAGGTGTAAATTAATAGCAATTATAGCAAAATTGTAACTGAACTGTTCCATGCTTGTTGACAATTTCCATCAGCGCCATCTACTAGTAATATTGCAATACTAACATAAACCGGGATTTCAAAAACTTTAAAATTGAGAGGTATTGAAGTCGTCGTCATTTGACCGGTGCTATTTACTGGTTGTTGATACCTTTAATGCTGCTTGTGGAGCGTTATTACTCTTTAAAAGATTTGCACATGACATTGTCAAGCTCTTGTTTTATTTAATTGCCAGAAACTTGACCTAGGTTGTTGGAAAAAAAGATCATGGCGACATGATTGCAATTTTAACGTACACTACAAAATTAGTCGACATATTCCCTTACATAATGATTGGGTGATATTGAAATATAATAGTATCAATGCTGTTACCTTTATTGAAAATTCACAACAGCGCTATCTACTGCAACATTGCAATACTAAAATAAACCGGATTTTCCAAAAAATCTATAAACTTGAGAGATATTTAAGTCTCGTCCTTTGACGGATGCTATTAATTGGCAAAAACTTGACCTTAACGTTGGGCTCAAAGATCATGGAGACACGTTTTGAAATGTAAACGCACACTACAAAATTAATCGACATATCCCTTACACAATGCTGTAATATTGAAATGCAACAATGTCTCTGCTGTGTTTCCTTTGTCTTACCATTTAGGTAAGAATTTAAACCGAACTACAAGGCATTGATGATGTCTTCCTGGTGACAGATGACAGACAAATGCAGGGAATATAATGTCGTTCGTAAAGACATTCGTGTAAACACAGCGCCAATCACACATCGCATCTTCTCTAGGCGATTTAATGCATATGCGTGCAATATGTTGGGAGGAAGGTTTATACGCAGTGTTAGGAACACGGGACATACATCTATATGTTGAAATGTATGAATAGTGTAGGCATTACTGGTATTGAGGCATTCCATCTCAGACCTCGGGGATCATAAAAAAAAAAAATTATTTCAAAGACATGAATCCCGTCATCCCGCAGTGGAGCTTCTTGACGAACTATGTTCTAATACGACGTCTAGGGAAGCGCTTATGACCAGCAGTAGGATTTATGTAATAGGTCTTTACCTATGAAATTGCCATTTTGTATGAAATAAGTATAAAATATTTTTTTTCAAACTTTTTTATTTCTGTTATTCAAACCCATGTAATCGATGCAACTTTGCCAACGCATTTGTAGTTTATTGATACCCTTCTTGTAAAAATCAGCTGGACGGAAGGCAACAAACTCTTCAGAGGCATTTTGTACTGCTTTCGGGAATTGAATTTTTTTCCCCCTAAAAAGTTGTCGAAATTTTAATCGTCGTAATAGTCGGCGGGTGCCAGGTCTGGTTAGTACGGTCGATGAGGGAGAGCTTCCAACCCCAACTCTTGCAGTTTGGAGACTGTCTGTAGTGCAGTATGGGGTCGCGCGTTGACGTGTAGGAGCAGCGGGGACGATCGATTGACCAAAGCTGGTTGCAGATGTGCGACCTTCTCCATCATTGTCTTCAGTTCTTCACAGTTCACATCTGCAGTAATGCTTATGCCTTTTGGTAAAAAGCTGTGATGAATCACACCGGCACTAGACCACCAAACAGTGACCATCAACTTTCTAGAGATCTTTTTTCGTTTAGGGCATCGCTTTGGCGCTGAACCAGGATCTAACCACTGCTGAGCGCTTTCGAGAAAATCCACTTTTCGTCGCACGTAACAATTCGGTTCAAAATTCTTTCATTTCTGTGCCTGTTGAGCAGCGAGACGCAGGTAACGCGTACGTTGCACTGGCAATCGTTAAGTTCGTGAGGCACCCATCTATCAAGCTTTTTTACCTGCCAATTTGTCGCAAATGGATCAATATTGTTTTGATATTAACATCAAAAGCTACTGCTAGCTCGGCTGTAGTTTGAGTACCATCAGCTTCCACAATCGCCTTTAATTCGTCATTGTTGACTAAAGTGTCCGGACGCATACGAGGTTCATTTTTCAAATCAAAATTTCCAGAACGGAACGGGGAAAACTAATAACGGGTTGTGCGTTCATTTGTAAAGTTCTCTGCGAAAAATGTTCAAACGTAACGAAAATACAAAGCTAAGCAATAAACAAAAGACTGACTTTGTAAAAATAATGTCATTGTGTCAATATTTTTAAATTAGAATAATTTGAATTTAGAATTCACAGCCAATCAAAACTTTGTTTTGATTTGAAATGGCCAATACTGAAGAACGACAATTTCCTAGGTAAAGACCTAATATATGGATTGATACTTTACATTAATTAAAAAAAAAGAAGTTAACAATGTTATTAAAATTACTAATATTCCGGTTAGCCACTACAACGAAGCTTATGCTAGGAGATGGTTCACGTCAACAGTCCAATGGCGTATTCGAACCTACAATCCTAAGTTTGGCAGTCCGTACCTTAAACCATTACTGTATTGACTCATCAACTTTGTGTTTTTACCTCGAGGGTAATAACAAGTGCATCTCGAGTCCTCGTTGAAGACGGATGTTTATGGGCAACAGTCAACACTCACGAGCAAGCGGAACTGTGTCCTCGTTGGTACCGAGCTGAGGAAAAATATTTGTGCAACGCAAATAGTTGGTATACGGGCCGCAGCTTATATTCTGAGTGACCAATGTCCGTCATATGACCCTGCGGTGACGACGATAACATAAGGCACTGTCATATATCGAGTGCAGTTGATCTGGGGATCAGTGCATGTCAACATGGAAGAAAAAGACTGGAAGATCATGGACACAAGGAATACACTTTTGCTTCCGTAACGTTTTAGAATAGGAAACTAGACATTAAATGCCTTTGAAGTCGCTGACGACGTGATGTATAATATTTGCATCAAAAGGTAAACTATATTTGTTTTTAGTAGCAAAACATATATATTGTATAGTAAAACCATTTAAGTTCTTATACTTACAATAGAAGAAATTACGAGATTTACTTAAATCACGAGACGAGATGCACTTGTCAGCAAAATAATCGACTCAAGCGTCATGCAATAACTGAGTCTAGAATTAAAATTATTATTCTGGACTCAGTTATTTTTTAAAGTTATGTTTTGACTTCTAAATAATGTAAACAGATGTTATCTTTTCCAAGAGTACGCCCCAAATCATGTTGTAATTGCTAATAACCATTTTGCACCTGTTTCCAATAGCGCTAGTAGCTAGGGGTTGACATGCCCTATAGAAGGATACCTTTACACTAAATATTGAATTGTTTTTTATTATTTAATTCATGATTCTTTTGTATTTTTGTCTCTGTCTTCTTCATTATAAATATATTTTTTATTTATAATAAAGGATATTAATATGAATGTCATCGAAGCTAAAACCTAAACTTTTAATCTACTATATTCAAAAAATAAATCTGAGCATCAGATTTTTTACGAGAATATTTTGACCGTGAGTTTATATTTTTGCTGATGACTGTACATATGGATTTTTCTTTTATTTTCCCTTACTCTAATATTACAACATATTTCGTAGATTTTATTGTATATGTATTTTGTTTATAACCGAAATATATTCGATGATAAACAAAAAACTTATGAGCTAAGTACTTCTGAACTCTTACTAGTGCCGAATAAATATTTACCTACATACAGTGTCACTTGAGATCGCTATGTGAAGTGGGTAAGAAAGTCATATCGATCGTGTCACACACTTTGGCAGAAGCTTGAAACATATCGGTAAAAATACTTCAGAATGTACTGTGAAGTTTGTCTTAATGATAAATTCGATGTCTATTCTTTTCGCTGCTTATGAGCTCAAGAAGGAAATTCATCACAGGACATTTGTTGTGAATTGCATAATAAATGCAAACAGATTTAGGGAAAAATAAACAGTTGTTCATTTTCCCCAAATCTGCTTGAAATGTCAGTTCTTAATTTGTCTGATATTATGTTTAAACTAATTTGTGTTGTTACGTCACAGCTTCAGGTTGTTATTATTATGTCTATCCATTTAACTTATATTAATTTATTGAACGAAATATTATAAATTGCACTTGAATATCAACAAAGTCTAATGTCTTTTTAAATTGACTTGATTTTAATAGAAATGATCAAAACATGACTTATTTTCTACCTGTGAAAATAAATCACGGATCCCGAAATTTTGTTCGGTCACAAAATTTGCGCATACGCGTATACCCATTTTTTCAATAAATTAAATTTTAATGCGAGACTTATTGTGAGAACTTCTATTTCACTAATTATAATCATTGTTATCTCTGCTCATACGATATTCAAATGAACATAGCTGTGGAGGTATACACGATTAATATATTGCCACAATACAGTATTCTTTTTTTTCTTACTTTCCAAATCGATACATGCCTCAGTACTTACCAAAGATTTATCCTGGCCAGTAGTTCGTGGGAAACACAGCAAGATCCAGAGCCATTCTCCATCTAGTAACGTTGCATTTTTCAGTGCAGTCATCGTAACAAAAAACCTATAATGGATCTGAAAAATGTCCTAAAAATTATGCTCATAATAAAATGAATAGTGGTAGTTGTAGCATAAATGGAACGGCTAGGTTGCGAAAGACCGCCTCCCGCAGAATACCATAGTAAAATAACAGCATAAAGCTGATGTGTTTCGGACTGGTGAGCTTAGGGATCCGAAGAGCCAGTTACTGAGAGGTGACTAGGCATTAGGCTGATTATGGGCTGCAGACATAACTATTTTGGCAGTGGTAGAGCAACACTGCAGTTTGTTTTTAGCTGCAGAATGCATGGGTCAGCTCGACCGTGGTATGACCACGCCCTCACAGAATAAAAGCGAGAAATAACATCTGCATTATGATACCTTGTCAAGGATGAATGTAGATGTAATGGGCCGCAGGAATCACTTGCCATAAAGTAAACTGAGTGCTCGTTTGTTAGTCTCAATGTAATAATAATAAAAAAAACTTTAAGTCAGGGAAACGCTGTGTAATTTTTTTTACTCATTTGCGTGGTCAGATGGACTGAATTAGATTTTGCTTTTGCAACAATGCTCGATATGTTATGAATGAAACCAGAGGATCCCAGACTTTTTTTCTACCACATACCATACACATTTCTACCATATTCCCATAACTCGACAAAAAATGTCAGGATTAGATCTTACCACGTAAGTTTGCGTTGCGGCTGAATTCCAACCACACAGTTAATAGTTTTCGAAAAAAAAAGTGAGAATTGATTGGTTAATTAATTAATTGATTGGGCTGTGAGCGGATGTCAATAAAGTAAAATTGGCCAATCAAAAAAGTGATTCCATCCAACTTTACTTTTTTGACATCTGTTCCTTGTGTTGCTGTGAGCAGCACAAGGAACTAATCAATTCACATTTATTTAATTTAAAAACTCCCCATTCGGAGTAGTAAAAATAAAAAGAAAAATAGTAATTTTTGTTTTGTATTTATTCACATATGTAATTATTATTATCATATTACATTGTAATATGATTGTATGATGTAACTTCTACAATGACAATCACAAAATAGTCATAGTTTTAATGGCCCCATAACTTGGTGGATTGACAGCAAATAATTAATATTTCGCTACAGTTTTGTTAGGAATAACCGCAAATCTCTCCGTTCTGTGATATTCAATCCTTGCTCCTTTTTTTTGTTAAAAGGTTTGTAACAACAAAGATTTTTTTCGATAAGATATGACAAGGGAAACTCTATCTAGCTTTCTCGCAATTCCACACAGTCCAGGATATTTTTCGGGTATTTCTGCCTGCAGCCAAAATGTTTGATACCCTCTTTTAAATTTCACCTTCAGCTCCTCATTAGTGCTAAGTTCGAGTAGCTTGTAATATCACATTTCCGTTTCATCAAATGGATTAATGATCCATCCAAATCTGATTTTAAAGTCATCATGCTGGGCAATTAAACGTTGCACGTATGTCTGAATATCCTCATCAAGTCATTCTACCTGTGACAAATTTTAAAACGGGGAAAATTCGTGACGACTAATATTTACTTCATAAATTTCAATTTTCCAAGAAAATCTGAAATGACACTCTTTGTAATTGTAAGTTAATATCATTAAATTTTTTGAACAAATCTGTCAAATTGAACAGATTTTCTTTTAAATCTGGATCTTTACTTTCCAGAAACTTTAAAGCTGATTCAAAAAGTGAGGAAAATCTTGTTAAACATGCACCTTTCGACAACCAACGTACTTCAGTATGTAAGAGAAATCGTAGGAAGCCTTCATCATTTTCATCGCACAATTGTGCAATTAAACACGTATTCAATGCATTGCTTCTTATTTTGTTAACTACAATAATCACAAATTGAAGCGATTGGTACAATCTATCACTCAAACCAGGTGTTCTCGGTGGATAACACACTGAATTGCAGTTACCTCTGGTATAATTATTTGGCTTATAAACTCACGATATCGTCCGACCATGGCATGAGCTCCATCTGTTGCCACCGAAATAACGTTCGTGAATGGAATCGATTTTTCCTTAAAAAATCACTCAGAACATTAAATATTGTTTCATCTGTAGTGTTCGTCTCGAAAGTTTTCGCGAATAATAGCTCTTCATGAATTTTCCCGTCCATAACAAATCGAAAATATGCCAATAATAATGATTCATTACCAGGTATAGTTGTTTCGTCCAGTTGAATAGAAAAATGAGTTGTTTGCAGATAATTACAGCAGCACAAGAAACTTTCAATATCAGAGCTCATCTCATCATTACGTCTTTGTACATTGTTGTTATTCAAAGGAATTCTTTTGAGTGTGTCAAATGGAGATTTGTGCTGAACAGTTTTTAAAACCTCTTCAACAGCGGGTAAAATTAACACTTATCCAATGGTGTGAGGCTTTCCAGATTTCACTATAAGTAATGAGATGTTGTCAGATGCCTGCCAGCCATCATCGTTACTTTCAGATGTTGAAGCCAACATACTGTGCACGGCGGGTCTCTTTCATATTTTTCCTTCAATGCTTGAAAATATCTTTACATATTTTATCAGGATGACCTTCTTAGATGATCTTCAAGCTTCGATGGTTTCATAGAGTCATTGCCCAAAACCTTCTTGAATAAAAAGCATATGGGCAATCGCTTGTCTGTCTTTGATGGAAGAAAACCAAATTTAAAATAATCAACACTATACTGTCGACATTTCTTCTTAGATTCAGATATGTTTCGTATCAGTTAGCTACCTGTAAATAAAAAAAAAATGTTTTAGTAATCATAAGGCGGTCTTTTTACCTAATTAATTATTGCAATGAAATAAACAAAGTACCGACGGCAAACTAATTCTAACTATTAAAAGCAATAAATCGCTTCGTAAAACTATTATGAAAGATTCATATAATAGAATATATATCAATCCATAATAGAGTTTTAGGACTACGGCTGAACCGATTTAATGTAATGTAAAACATTTTTTTCACAAATATGTTTTAATATATTTCTGTAAATTTCATAGAAAATACTATTAAATAATATTTTGATATCAAAACTTCTATTTATAACTTTGATGCACGTTACGGCTACGTAAAGACGCATACAATTTATGATAATATATTTTCTCGGCTTTCTGTTCTTTTATCTAATAATGTCTGTTCAGTATTTAATTTTTAATACGTACCTACCACATGCTAACATTACAAATATACTTAATTGTATTAAGTACATAAGATAAAAGTATGTATAACAAATAGGCAGGTAAATACTTACTTTTTCTGACACTGGCAAACACTAACATCGATTCACTTTACTCTAATTTTCTTTTCGAAATCCGTAAACAAATGAGTGTCTATCCTTGGCGGCATTCGTATAACAATTTCATGCAAGATTGCAAGCACACACACCACAAGTCGTATTTCGTCCCTTCGCATGTCTGAACAAGCGTTGCGGACAGCGGCGGCGCTTTGCATGTCTCCACACGTTGTACTGAATATGGAATATGCAAGTTTTTACAAGTAACAGTCGCTGAACTTCTTATCATATTATCTGCTGACATTGATGGGTGAAGTCAAGCTATCATTTTATTTCTTCATTTTTTTCACACAAATTTTCGTGAACCCTTACGAATTGTGAACCCCCATTTTTGTCATGCTAACGTAGACCCCCGTGGAGTTTCCCGTGGATCCCTGGGGGTCCACCTGCACCACCTTGGGAACTAAGGCCCTAAACAGTCAGGCTATTGGTGCTTTTATAAAGACTTTGTGACAGCAAATCTCTTACGACACATGACGCCTCACTTCATCCTGGCTCATAAACAGGAATCAAAATGTTAAATGGGGACATAGAGAAATTAAAACAAAATTTAAATGGATTAGAAATAAACTTTAATACTTATAATAACGTCTACAATTTTGAAAATCTCAATCGATCGTCGATCATAAAAACCAATACGGTGCAATAACGCGCAACATTACAACTTGCAACGAACAAACATTAAGTTTAAAATACTGATATATTGCTCTTAAATATCACTTATATTCCTTTATTCATTTATTATATCTTTGTGATATATCAATAGTTACGCATTATTTCAATTATTTGTCATTTTATTGAAATACCTTATGCTTAACAACGCGCACTTTCTGCCTTGTGTAATAACTAGGTAGACGATTATATTTAGAGCATCACGATTTTGGTATTACAATATTTCATAATATAATATGATGAAATGGGCTGCCATAGTTTGTGTCTTGTCATCATTAAACATAAAGAAACCAAAACACCTTCATTTTTTTGCAACGCTTCAATATTTATATAGTTTTTGTAAATAAAAATGATATTAGAAATGATTAACAAGTAGGTTGGGTTTAACATAGAAAGAAACAAGGTTGGTTTAGTAATGGTTGCATTCTACACTTATATTATGTATTAGATCAATAATAAATTTCTATATAAAAATAAGGTTAAAATAAACATAATACAATCAGTTTTAGTCAATGTGTATTATTCGTAAATATAAAAAATAATTATAGGAAAATTTATTTTATTCATAGCCTGTGTGATAAATGTAAAATATTTAGTGCTTCATAACTCGTAAATCAGCTACAATGTAATTGAATACAATAGGGTTATAATTATATTACAGTGTTAAATAAAATATACTAGTAAGGCTTTTGATATAGTACCATAAATAAGTAAATTCCGTTATAATTAGCATCGAATAGAAGCTTATATATGTATATAAGCTTCTACTCTTTATGTTGTGTGTATGTGTAAGACAGTGACAAAATGTTTTGTCACTGTCTTACGTAAGTTTAGCGTTCAAAAAGGATTGGTTTACAGCCATTTTCTATATATGAGTGTTTGATTTTGATTTTACTTATACTATGCGAACAATATTGCTTCTTCATTTTATATGTATCCCTCTAGTCTTAATATATCAAAGCTATAAATTACATTTAATGTTTGATACTTGATTAACTATTATAGCTTACACGGAAGTTACTTTTTTAATGACTGACATCCAATTACCAGTTAAATCGTCGTAAATATGGCAGCCTCACTTAAATTGTAAAGTAATTTAGCAAGTTCGTTACTGCCACGTGATATTTTGATATTTAACCATAAAGTAACAAAACGTTTTATTGCCAAATATGTCTAATTTTGCAATTCACCTTATATTTTTATTTCTCGATTGATTTAGCATTAAGTTCTATAATTAGAATATTTACCAATTATTTTAAAGCGGTCTTTATCGCTAACTTACATTATAAAAATAATACTAAAGATGCAATTTAAAAAATACTGGGACATATTTGGGATCAAATTATGAGACTCAGTTCAAACCGAGTCTTTGTTGATTTGTTAAATAATGGCCTAATAAATACCTTCCATTAACTTATTAAATCCCTTTCGGAAATTAAAAATACATGCATTCTTTTAATTAAATATACTAAATTAATAATTTTATTTGTGGAATAATACAACTAGGTATAGGTACATAAAATGTATGTTATAAGACAATTGTCAAAATTAATACATCGTTCTTAAAGATTTTGCACGGAGCTTCATGACATATGACACATATGATACGATATTAAAAAAAATAATTACTTTTCCTTCTAGATTGCATTTTTATCGAAATTCATTATTTTAGTGGCATTTTAATCAAACGATATAAACTAATAATAAAATTACATTTGTTAATTATTATTTTTAAATTTGTATTGACAATATTTAGAATATACATTACATTTTGCGTCTACAGAGATATTTTAAACCACGTCGAAAGAAAATTATTTGATAGTTCTTTAAAAATTAATTATCCGTGTTACTTTTAAAAAATATTAAACTAGAACAGATTTAGTTTGTTTACTAAAGCAAGGTTTCAATTATTACTGGCCGTTTTAAAATCATAATTCCATGTTATTGATTCTTCGTCTCTTTAAAGTGTTTAAATTCATATTTTGAAAGTCTACCAAATTGTTCTTAGATTGTGTGATGATGTGTATTCGATATGTTCAAAAATATATATTTAATATTATATATATTTTTGAACATATCGTCGGTAACATCATATACCATATAAACAAATGTGTACATCTCTCATTATGATAATCTATTTGTTTAAATTTGATTGTGAATTAATTTTCATTTATATTTATATGTATGAACCTAGCCTAAATGCAATAAATAATATCTGACATCAAATCAAGATCACAGTTATATTACATGTACTTAGAGTAGTGTGGAATCTTGCATAAAATGTCTCCTAGCTTCAAAAATATTTTTCTAGTTATGAAGTGTTAGAATAAAACATACTAATTTCTATATTTTGTAATCTCCGTGCAATCTAAGGTACCTAAGTATTCAATGATAGTGCCTTCTCCTGACGCTAATAAGGTTTTAGCGAAATATTATACATTAGGATTATTTACGTAAATTTAGTTTGGAAGCTACTATTTTGTCGTTGTTCAACATGAACCGTTTAGGAATTTGAAACAAAAAAAACTTAAATGAACAGTTTTGAGATATAAAGCATTCGCAACTATTTCATATATATACATTACGATCTAAATAGTAAAAGATTTAGAATAGAAATTTAATTAATTTGTCATCTAAGTTGGATTTTTCACAAATTTTGACAATTTTGAAAGAATATTAGATATAAATAATAAAAAAGATTAAAATGTTATGTAATATTAGAATATAGCAAATTAAAATAAATAAATAAATTTGTTATGAGTTATTAAATAAGATAATTAAGCTTACAAATCCTTCCGATCATTATAAACATGTATTTTTCATTTGTAAGATTATACTTATTATTGTGAATTTTAGTTTGTATCCTTATTCTGGAAAAGTTAAAAATATTAAATTTATAAAAGTTAATAAACTAATTACATGTTCATTGAAGCACCCTTTTAAATATTTAATTAATTAATTTATAAATTAATTGCACTATGTCATTAATAAATGTTCCAAAAATATAATTTTAAGAGTTCCTTTGTCGGAAGGAAGCGGTTTTCTTGTCAAATAGCATAATATTTAAACATGTCTTATGTTAAGAATCCAGTTCAAGAAAGGCTAAGGTGATGATTAAACGTAGAATCCCTTTCAGGGGAAAAAGTAGCGGGAGTTTTAAGAAAATATAAATTTACCGAGCGTGCGATATAATTTTTTTATTTTAAATTAATGAATATATAAAACAAGAGATAATATAGAAATGGAATTGGATTTACAAAAAATATTTTACGGATTACACTAAGAGTTACAATTTATCTTTTTAAAAGAATTTTGTGAAAAAAAATGTATTTCTTCACCATTGTCCTCTTTATATTATTGCTTGAAATCTATCTAACTACCGTTTATAATATCTACTTATAATAAATGACTAGAGGTTAATTATATTAATAATAATATTAATTTCAAGACCTTTTGGTGTTACGTATTGAAGAACGAAAAAGTTCGCATAAAAATCAACCACGAGGTTTTTGATTATTTACATTTGTATTTCATGGAGCAATTTAAAACATTTTATGTAAATAATTGAAACTATAAATTCATACGGTATTTACATAAGCAGTAGACACCCCACGAACTTTTATCAGTTCGCCATTTGAGCTTTATTTCGTTTCAAAGAGAATAAATAATTACAACATTATATATAAAGCTCAAATCAAATCCGTTGTTTTGGTTTTGTTTGCTACTACTGTTGTGTTAGCTTGTAAATTGTTGCTGTTATTTAAACAATACTGTATTAAATATTTATGTGGTAATAACACTGCTAGATCAATGCATTTTAGACATGGCAAGCATGTGTACAAATTAATACAAATATTTTCAAGAGCATGCAAGAGCGAAAGAGACGCAGATAATATATTTTTTTTATTTTCTGCGTATGAGTTTATTCATTTGAGTCAGAGCGAATAATCGCTTTATTTAATTACTGTAAATATGTCTGGTTAATAATAAGCTGTTGGTAAAGTAATTCATGATGTCCGTTAAGGGAAAGCGTGGGTATCAGGGTATAAAAGTTAATTCATCGATTGTGTTTATAACATCGTTCGTAACCATATGATTGCCTACATTTAAGATTTAGCTAAATTAGCTATACCTGCGATCTCATAATACAAAATTATCAACAGGCAAACTCTATGGTAATTGTGCTAGTTAAAAAATTAAATCAAAGTCTATAAATGTTAGCCCAAGCTTATCTCAATACATCACTGAAAATTGCATTCAAATTGGTTCAGCGATTAGATTAGCGTGCAAAAATGCATCGACAAACAGACAAAAGGTCTGTTTACGACTTTATTATATATTGCTAATAAAGTAAATTGTTTATGTAAGATTAAACTTTACAGCAGTTGCGTGATGTATTAACGATGCTGGGTCGTATTTAGGATGAATTAGTAAATTCTTTAATAGTTACATTTTTCGGAACGTGTTGAAAAATATAAATAAACGTTAAAAATATTTCTTAATTAAAGCACTTTGTTGTACAGAGAATAAGTATTGTGGGTGTTACATTTATATTATATATTTTTTTATTTTTTACCTTATAGTAAGGTAAGATAACAAATATGCTAGTGCCCATAGCCATTATCCATTCTTCCATTCCCATTCCATATTCATAAGGTGCAGTGGTCAATATATAAGCGATTAAGACAATTTTATTTATTGTTCTATAAAGGATGGAGATTATAGAATACGTAATGGAATTAATTTTCGTTATATTTATATAACATCTTTACGTTATTAACTTTTGTGAAAAGGTTTGAAAACAATATCTAATTATCTAATATTTATAAGAAGTTTTGTTTAAACAAAGCACTATTTATATGAATGCAACTCGAGTGAATTCCGCTCTAAATCGTATTTCTACAACTATTAACTTACAAATTTATCTAATGACTAATCCTATTAAAAATATTTTAAAATAAAATGGAGAATCGACTAAGAATTGTTTCAAATCATTATTTTTTAATTGTACTCGTAATCTTACCACTAACTTTTTTTTAATAGCTGTAAATATCAGAAACTCTACTTCGATTGACGCATTTATTATTATAGAAGATATCGTCTGGTTCATTAATTTAAAAAAATAAAAATATATATTTTATGTTGCATCTGTAGGCCGTGATATTATCGTCTAAGATCTAATTTACCGAAATATTTATTTCAAAAGATGCACCTACTGATTAATTACTGATACGTCATCGATAAAATGAAAACCATTTAAGATATTTATAAATGTTATGCTAGATACATTAACAGACACGTGTAATTGATTGGATTGTTTGATTCCACTTTATCGATAACATTAAAGACTGCACTGCACTTAAACACGAATCTGAATACATGAATGCATAAAAGGGTATTCATGATTTTATGGATGGGTGTTTACATAAAATTAGGATGACAACTCGCTTAACAGATTATTACTTTGACATCGTTATTGACATTTTCATTATTGCCCATTGGTGGAATAAATTACGAAATGGTAAATTTAGCTTATTATGTATATTTGTTATGTACGGTCGCGTTGGCCTCAACTCTGCTATATATTCTTGAAAAACAGAAAAGTAAATAGAAACTTCACTATCTCAGTCACTTTATCTTGAAATAGTTGACGAGTTTACTTTGTTTAACACAGTGAGTACCTACTTTGGTAGAACTATCATCAAAATAATTATTATGTCATTGCAGACGACTTGATCTATGGAAGTATCAGTGTTTATAGGGGTGTAGTCGAAGGAAGCATTAGGGGGGACGGTTATTGACGTCAGAGCTGACGCAGCGGCGCGCGGCAGTCCACACGTGACATCCATGCCAAGTCCAGAGTCGTCACCTGGAATTTAGATAATATTTTATTTAAAAACCACTCTATTATCCAATTTTACTATCCCTGTATACGCAACGTAGACATCCGCAGTAGAACGATCACCCTGAACTACTAAGTAGATAGAAATATCAGCAAGCACTTCAGCTGAGGTAATGAGTTGGTCATAAAGCTCGTAGAACAGATAACAGATGAGGATGAAAGGTTCTTGAATGACAACCACCGACTAGCAGTCGCAATGAAGGATGAAGGACACCCACTAGATGAAGCAACTACCTTTGTACGTTTGCGGGTAGTAGGATTATTGGATGCAGGTCTCAGATCTTGTATTGTGGAAATCTGTGGCGGATGATAGGCTGAGATGATAATGATGATGTTGATAATAATAACTGTCACTGCGACCAACAGGCGACGATATTACTTATGGCTGAAAATTTCTTTCTTATTTGCCGTTGCTGGTGGAGAGAAACTTTATTCACGTAAGAGCATCGGTCGTATAGTACTGTCATACGGTCTGTTTGTGTAACAGCAATTTTATAATTCTTGAGCTGAGAGATTTTAATTGCACCTTGGTTCTCACGCAAGAAATTTACTTATCCTTCTATATATCAATAAGTACATGAAAACACGTTTCATATCATGCTTAGTTGTTTAATTTTAAGGAAATTATATTTGGTAAACAAAATTAATTGGTATTTTTATTACTCATGGTGTTGTTGTTTTCGATAAAATAGCCATTTGCCGCTGGTAAATACTAATTTAATACAATAGGTTAGGTATATTTACGAGTACGTGGTAGTCATATCCCAAATTTAATTAGCAATAGCGAATGGTAAACTCGATCGGGGTAGCACAACACACTTTTCGGATTATTAGTGTAAAATAATTTGTGAGAATCTGGTGATAGAAAGAAACCGGATACCTTATAACTCCACGGGGATGGCAATGCATTTGAATTATTTATGAACGACGAATAGGACTTAAAAGTTGTAGGAATCACTTACCAATAGGAGAATTGTGTGATGAGCAATAAGAATGCTATTGATTTTATATCGTCACGTAGAACAGTTGCAAATATAGTAAATATGGCGGAACTCCCGCCTAATTGTGGTGGGAGCGTCATAGCAGCCGTGGCTTGGTAAAAGGAATACCGCACCCCTGTAGGAGAGGAACTAACATAAGATGGGCCATGTTGGAAGCACGCAGGTGGACATTAGCGGTGCACGAGGTGCCGTTTGATCGGAGGTAGATTATGTGTGCGAGAGCGTTCCCCTGCCATTGCCATAAACGGCCAAAGTGGAACATGGTGGGGTTTTAATTAAATGCGAGTACTACATAACGCGTCTTACCTACATGAAAAAAAAGGTATACGAATACAAGAACTTTCTTTTACAACAATGATTTCAATGAGCTTTGTTGTAAACCTAACATCTACGCTTGCAGCTATTCCACAAATAGGGTCTTGGCAAGAATTGCGCTTTCTCGAATACTATGGTAAAATAGTTGAGTAGCTGTGAGTGAATGTAGGATATTGATGAGTTGAGTTCGTAGTGATAAGTAATTTTATCTACGGGCATCTCTGGGTTTTGGTTTTAAGCTCATTAGCAGAACTTCCATAATTCCCAAGGTGGCATCGGGTGAACTGTGTGGCTATGAGTAACTCAGGGCCGACAAAGTCTCGTCCAATTTAATCCCACGACAAAAAGAACCCCTTTGACGCATTTTTGAAAACATTCCCCTTGTTACTTCAGCTAGTATTGGTATCCTTGACGTTGATATATCGAGTGACATCCAGTTCCACGGTCACTTGGTAGATCAGGCAAAATTAGCTTCTAAAAAGATTAGCGTGCTGAAAAGAGCAAGACAGTATTTCGTGTCGGCCCACCGTGTGCAGCTTTACAAGGCCTCACATGGAGTACTGTTATCATCTCTGCGCCAGGGCACTCCAGTACCAGTTGCAGAATGGGAAGAGATGTTGTATCTCTATGCGTTTTTTACCATGGGGAGTGATCTTCTAAATAATCGCGAATACATTAAATAAAACTAAGATTCAACTAAGATCATTATTTCTTTCGGACTGACTGAAACGATCAACGTTGTTCGTATTACCGAGTCCATTTAAAATATTTTTTTTTGTTAAGCCCAGCTTTCCCTGTTCATTTTACTATTCATTCATAACATGACAAATTCCGTAAGATGAGATTATTAAAAGTTGTATATAGGTAATATAATCCCTAAAGTAATGTTGTACCAAAACTATAAAACTCGAAGTTATAGGATAGGTTTAATTTCGACAGAAAGCTCGGAACCTAAGGATCCGTCGAATCCAAAACTTCTTTTTGACAAAGTGAGAAGATTTTCTTGATTAATAAATATACTTAAAATGGCTTTAATATTGGAACAGAATTAGCTCAGATATTCGATTACGATTTTGTCCCAAAATCTTTCCGGCCCAGAAGTTTTGTTAATTATCTTCTATAATGGTCTTTAGCCAGATGTAATTGTACTTTATATGAACTGCAATATCGTAATTTATCAGGGTTATCAGTTCACCTGGTGCATGGAGTAGACCGCCAGAACGACGAGGACGTGCATTATATTGTGTGAATTAAGGCAGCGGTCCACCGTGCCGGGGAACCACTTCTCCGGGATGTGCATGGCGCCTATCACACCGCCCCCCAGCGATACTGCGTCCTGTAAAGAAATTTTGTAGTGAATTAGATTACTTACTGCTATAATGATAGTAATAAACAATTTATTTACAAAATGGTAGGGTAAGGCTAAAATGTATAGTACATATAGAAATTTAACCAATTCAAACAGAATGTGAAAGGAATTGATCTTAGCTCTTAAAAGCTGCTTTTCAGATCCCACATTAAGCGGTGCTGCCACATTAGTAACCGCCATATGATCAGCGAAATTGCGACCACCTGGTGTTGTGGTCAGTGTACTAGGCTGTTGGGTTACAGGTCCTGGGTTTGATTCTTAGCCGAGGAACAATATTTGTGTATCACAATTATTGCATGTCTTTGGCACTGCATCTGAATCTTCTTCCGATCTTATTGTACATTTATTAAATCGGAATAGGGAAACGGACGACGAGTTAATGCTTATGTTTACGCGAATACTTAAATCACTACAAAATATTCAGCGTAGTTTATATCATCTGGTAAAAACCCGAAGATATCGCCGTGTTCGAAATTGACCAGAACATCTTTATCATCATTAGCGAATAATTTGTCAAGTATATCAAAAGAACTTCGCTAGACAGTGAGATTTAAGTTAAGCAAGATTGAACACATTTTCTTTCATTAACTAAATTGTTTAAGTAAATCAACTTAATTCCGCACAAAATAAAAAAAAGAACAACTGGTCATCGTAGAATGTATTTTATAATGCTGTTTTGGTTTCCGATGTTGGCATAGTTTGCATATTGTATTTGTCAAGTAGCACTGGCAAACTATCAAGTGGTAACATACCTATTAAATTTATTTATTTATTTTCAATTAATTAGAATAGTAATTTCTGATTCTAATAATTCTGATTCTAAGATAATGGCAATATGCGAGAAGTTGATGGATGCAGGTGGCTTAAGATCTCAAATCTTAGTGGTGGTCTGTGGGGGAGCCCTATATTCAGCAGTAATGATGGGCTCAGATGATGACGGAGTAAATGACACCATTATTGGCTTCACAAGGTCTCGTCTTTCCATTCATCGCTTTTTCATTCACTGCACGTTCCATTTCTACTACTTTCATATCAATCCTCACTTAATAAAAAAAATTAAAAAGGTGGACACCTTTTCATTAGTCTTTTTCTCGATTTTTTAATTATGAGTGTCAGTTATACATTATAGTCGGCTATTAACACTAATTATTAATATTTGTTTGTTTTAGTCTTCGATAATATTGCAAAAAAAAAACTCAAATCTATCCTAAGCCTTTTATATTTTTAATTATCATTCGTTTCATAATACGCTGTTCAACACAGTTTGGCTACACTTGTTATTTGAAATTTGATTAATTAAATGAGGTTGTTGAGAAGCTTCTTACGTAATTCCCAAATCCTATACATTGCCCCTTCAAAGAATTACTTATTCTAGCATCCTCTAGAATAAGGATTTTTTGTAATATTTACATGAAGATTGTGCTACAAAACATCTAGTATTTACAAAGTAATAACGCATTTCCTACAAAAAACTTTTGCAATGTTTTTCAGTCGTAAATAAAGTGTCCTAAAAACATTTTGCGTTACTAGAGTTAATGTTTGCTTCTTCTGACCTTGTACTTTTCTCTGAGAGTTTCCGAAAGCTGTGCTTGTTAATTCCTTTAACAGCTCTTTAAAAAAAAAAAAAGATGTTATTAATATCTGCAGAGTTTTCCCGGAGAGGCTTAGCTTTTTTTATTTTTTTTATTACCTCAGGTCATCTTACAATTATTCTATCCGGGATCCGCAGCCTATTGAAACAATATTTATCATTACCCCTACGACGTTGTTGGCTTCATAAGCTCTTCGTAATCATGAACTGGATGGCCATATAGCCCGTAGATCCGATAACGGATCAGGAAAAAAAGTTCTTGACAGTCGCAGCTTTTCACCATGACATTTGTTGTGTTTGGCTCATTTAATTATATTGATATTATCAAAAAGATGTCAATTTTTATTACTATATAAATCCACACCGTCATCAGGCGAAATTCAATTTAAAAATACTTTTAAAACCATTTTTGTTGAATGGAATTTACGTGTTATATATGAAATCTGTATGCCCCAAATGAGTTTCGCAGAAATGATTTACGACGATTCAACAAAGATTTAAGATTTCGAAGAATTTGAAGTTGAAGAAAAAGTTTTTACTATGTACAGTGTTTTCTTTTTTTTTTCTAGTACACTTTATTTATTGTGACAAGTGATACAAAGATCCCTGCGGCCTAACACATAAGACTGACAACAGACTAAAGGTTAAGATGGAATGGAATACCTTGAAATTCCGGTATACTCACCACACGAAACACAGTATGTACGAAAAACAGTGAACTATTTATTCTGTAAAATCGTGATTCTTTACCGGCCAAGATGACCTATTCGAGCCACGGCTAGTTTATTGCTGCGGCTACATGTCGCCTACATTACGTTTTTATTTTTTTATTAAAACTTTTCTTATGTCAGAATTAGGGCATAAAAATTATATATCCTCTCATTGCTATATATACAACACGAAATATAATGTAAAATTAATTTAATCGAAACATATCCTTTTATGGTTAGTCTTATACGGTGGTGATGTTATGTATTACGTAGTTATATCTTAATAATTTATACTATTATTACATTTATGAAATACTTCAAATCGAGTACAAGTTTAAAGTTAAATAACACAACTCCAACCAGTTTGGCCATAACGGCATCTTCAATGTCTTATATGGATGTAAGAATTTCACTAAGCGATAATAATCACAAGTATCAACTTTTATCATACTATTAAGTTACTATTAAAACGTTAATTAGATAAAAAAATGTTTTTTTATAGAATAGGTGGCAAACGAGCATGCAGCCCATCCGATGGTTAGTGGTCATCGCCGCCGCCCATGAATATCCGCAACACCAGAGGAGCCGCAAATGCATTGCCGGCCTTTGAGAAAAGTTAAGTAAAATTTGTTAAATCAATAGTTCAGGTCTGGTAATTTTTTGCCTTTTTAGACTTGGTTTATTAAGTATATTTTCACTATACGCAGCCTTTTGTAGTCCATTGCTAAACTTAAAAAAAAACCATAAGTCGACCATAGATTGCTAAAATACACGGTCCTAAGCCGCCTTCATCCATTGACTTCCCGCAAACTTGCATAGGTCCTCGCTCCAACTGGTGAAGAGCTACACTGCGACTGTCAGACAAGATTTTTTTTCCTGATCCGTTATCGGATCTACTGGCTATAGGGCCATGGCCCATTGCCATTCCAGCTTGCTAATCTTTTGAGCTCTATTGGTCACCCTCGTTCTTCTGAGGATGGCTTCTTTAGCGTGTTCTATCACGTAGAGAGTATTATTATTATTATATTATTATTATTATTATACTAGTATTACCTCTAAAATAGTATTACATTTTAATAAGTTTTGTCTTATGATATATTAATAAGCACAAATTAATTAAAAATGACTTTGTTGCGAAATAAAAAAAATAAAAAATGTTTCATGTTCACAGGCTGACGGTTATTACGAGCTTTTCTCCGACTTTACTACATATGATTTATATCGGAATACAAAAGAGAAAGATGAATATCTCTGTTCTAATACTGACGACACAAAACACATTCAGAGAAGACCTGAAGAAAAATTATAGAAAAAAACCTTTTTTAAAAACAAGTTTTTATTATTTGTTAATAAAATGACCTTTAACGATAATTAAACTTCTTCGTCTACGACAAAATAATTCCATATCTTACATAATTATATATTTTTAAAACTTAATCTTTACACCTTAATTATTAAATCTTCCCGTTTTTATTACAGTCCCAATTTTATAAATAAAAGCGTGTATTTTTCTTCTTGTTATGACAATGTAACACGCTTTTATTAGTTTGTTTTTAAAAAAGGTTATGTTTCTTTAATTTTTTTCCTCAAATTTGATGGGGTTGCATATTCACGCCAACCAAGATACTCATCAACGATCGAATCGAATGAGCCCAAACTCGATGGGCTTCTTATGGCCACCTTCCAGCACCATCATCAGATCAGCTATATGTCATAATAATATTGCATTTTCATCCGATTTATATACATATGCAAAATTTCAGCTTAATCGGAAACCGGGAAGTGGATCAAATTTAACTTGAAAGATTTGATTACAGACCAACAGACAAACAACGGGACAGGTGAAACTAAATAAAAGCTTGTAACAAACAGAGAATCTGACCTTGGTGAAGTGGCCACTGTCATATAACAGCTGACATATAATTTTTGTGGTTAAAAATTATCTTTCCCTGTAACTTGTAACTTTGTTTTAACATATTTTACCATTGTGATTTCCTGTTAATGTTTGTATCAATTCATTTATATAGTACCTATTATATTTGAGTTTCAGAACCCAAATTATTTAGTTTCGAATTACAACACTGACTATTCAAAACAACAGTATATGTCAAATCATTAATCCATCTCAACGAGTACGTACGTACTTATATCATAAATGCATTCATATAAGCAATTAAATCTTATTTCATGATAGTAGAAATTTCTTCCATTGTTTCTACAATATATATCTGTGGCATACGAAAATAATTACGCTCCTATTTAAAGCAAAAGTATTTTTCAAAATTCTTAAACAGTTACGCGTTAACCGGAAAACGTACTAATCTGAGATTTGTTACATGTCAAAGTCTTCGGTACAAGCCAAAGAGATGAGAACTCACGTCCGCCAGTCCGCCAAATTATCTAGTCCGATGAATAACTTAGGCTATCATCGATCTGAATATTTATTTCGTTTATTTAATTGTGACTATTAAACCAATCAAATATAACAAAGTGGTTTATTTTGTATAAGACGTACAACAACCTTCTGTTAATATTGTGAAAATGCATAAAGTTAACGCGTAAGTCATTAATTTAATGCATTTAGATAAATAAATTGATATTACGAATGTAGCTTGCGGTAAATATTACTCCATCTTCTAAAAAAGCATCATTGGGATATCGGAAGTATTGCGCGAACAAAAAAGGGATCTGTTACTATTACAAGGCTAGATAAAAGATCCGCCAACTGACACGACGTATTACATTCACTATACGAATCATAGCAATATTATGCTGTAACATTACGCTGGTATTCTGTGAGGGGTCCAGCCGACCCATTTATGCAACATTTTGATAAACTACACAAGCGTATTACATATATTACCTATCATATTTTGCTATTGGAATAAAGTATCGTGCTTGAAATGAAGGCAAGCTTTTGATGCCTATCATTTGGCTTGCATCCAAAACGCGAACATTCGATCCGAGAACATTGCTTTGTGCAAATCCCGGAGCGTGTTCTAAATTATTATTAAAAATGATAGCAAAATAATATTCTGCAAAGTAAAAAATATATCCCTCAGCTAAGTATTGGCATCTACCTCAGTGGACCATACCTTGTATATTGGAGTATAGTCTATTACTTCCTTCTATTGCGGAGTATGAGACTTCACATGTCTCCTAAATATTTGTTTTTTTATTTATTTCTTTGTATTGCAGGTTTTGTTGATGGTTTTCTAGATTGATTATAGAATGTTTTTATTGTATATATAAAATATTCTATTATACACAACACTACACACGAGTTCTATTAATTTCGTATGACGTTTGATTATTAATAAATACTGTTTGGTCTCTTTTATACATTACTCTTATATTGTTTTTGTTTGTGATTAACAATGCAGTTAATATAGGACCAACTTTTTGTGATAAATAGGTGTCAATGTTTTCTTTTATTTGTTAATTATATTTAGTATTTTTAGTCATCTCCAAATAATTTTGTAACCAGTTTAAAATAGACCTGCTGAGCTGGAAGATCTTTTCGTCTCTTTAATAATAATAATATTGTCAGTGTTTCGTTTGATTGTTTCAATTGATTTTATTTATTGCTAATATATATTTGACAGTGGCAGAGCTACAGTGCAGTTTGTTTATCGCTGCAGAATGAATGGGTCACCTCGATCGGGGTAGGACCACGACCTCACAGAATACCAGCGTAAAATAGCAGCATAATGTTACTGTGTTTCGTCTGGTGAGTGCACGGATCCGGTGGACCTTTATTACTGGTGGCGAGGCATTCCATATCAATCCTCAAGGGTGACAACGCATCTGCATTACGATTCCTTGTCAAGGATGAATGTAGATGTCATGGGTCGCAAGAATCATCTACCATGAGGTGAAATGTGTAACCATCAATGTAATAACAGAAAAAAATGTAAAAAAACCTTATTTCGTTCTATTTTAGTTGTTGCCGGCACTGAACAGACATTGAACTCAATTTTGAACTTCAAATTAAAAGCGAACTCGAGTAATATTCAGTCTTACAATATAATCACATGAGCACTTTCATGCATGAAGGGAAAGAAGAACATAAAAGTTCAAGTGACTTGCGTACCCATGGTATATTGATGACAAAAAATTCAAATATGTATCAAACGTTTTAATACACATTTGAAGCTCTGACTTCTATTGACAATCTATACTAATATAATAAAGCTGAAGAAGAGTTTGTTCGATTGATCGCGCTAATCTAAAACTACTGGTTCGAATTGAAAAAATATTTTTGTGTTGGATAGTCCATTTATCGATTAAAGCTATAGGTTATATAAAACCACGCTACGACCAATAGGTGCGGAGCATCAATAAAAAATGTTACAAAAACGGGAAATAATATTCCTTTTGAGAGCTCCCGTTGCGTGTGGTTCGTAAACGGTTAAAGTTACGCGAAAATCATGTGGGACGGAATTGTTCCCCTTTAACAAAAGCGTTGCTTTACATACCAAGAATCCTGTAGTCTACGTATGAAAATCATGTGGGACGGAATTGTTCCCCTTTAACAAAAGCGTTGCTTTACATACCAAGAATCCTGTAGTCTACGTATGAAAATCATATGGGACGGAATTGTTCCCCTTTGACAAAAGCGTTGCTTTACATACCAAGAATCCTGTAGTCTACGTATGAAAATCATGTGGGACGGAATTGTTCCCCTTTACCAAAAGCGTTGCTTTACATACCAAGAATCCTGTAGTCTACGTATGAAAATCATGTGAGACGGAATTGTTCCCCTTTACCAAAAGCGTTGCTTTACATACCAAGAATCCTGTAGTCTACGTATGAAAATCATGTGGGACGGAATTGTTCCCCTTTACCAAAAGCGTTGCTTTACATACCAAGAATCCTGTAGTCTACGTATGAAAATCATGTGGGACGGAATTGTTCCCCTTTAACAAAAGCGTTGCTTTACATACCAAGAATCCTGTAGTCTACGTGAATGAATTCACGGGCTCAGCTAGTTACTAAATAAAATCAACTGTGTAGGATATGTTATAGTTGCATTAGGCAGTGGTACTCATTCGTTGTCCCCTTTTCTAGTCCAATGTAAAACCTGCAATACGATTGATATACAAATAATGTTTCTCTTCAGTGAATTGAACCCAGGACTCATGATGCTGTAATCATTTATTCCCACCACTATGCCGCGTGGCCGTCCGTCCATTGGAAGGTATATTGATGGCGACTAGGTGAAAACTTGTCATTTCATGCCATATTTCTCTAAGTCTCATTAACAATACCATGTATGCGCTTAGCAGGCATTTATAACTGCTTATCGTGCAAGGAAGTATTAAAGTATGTATATTCCGTTTGTAAAAAGAAATATACCTTCAATTTCTATATATTTTTAAACTGTGTGAAGTTTAAAATTAGATTTTCAAATCTAATTAAAGGAATGTTAATTGAACAGGAAATTGCTCGCAGACTTTCCTAAGCTTCGTAAATAACTTACCTCTTATTCAAAATAAGGTATATTAAAATTACCGTGTGGCGTAGTGGTCATGTATGAAATGTTGCGGGTTTAGTTTGTTTCTTATCCAATGACATTTAACCATTATAAAATACCGTTTTATGAGTTTTGGTTTGTTGCATATCCCTCTTTTCTGACATTTAATCTGATGTTCCTTTGACTATGGACAGGAACGAGAAGCATCGGCACTATAATATATCCTGAGCAGTTGACGTATTCTGGTAAGAAGCAGAAAATATCGACCAGTAAGTCATGATTATCATCATCGTGGAAACAAGATATGAACAGCAACTTGAGTCTAAGATTACTCTTGAGATAAAGTTTTTGTAATGTTGCCAATATATTTTCATTTAAAAATTATAATTATTATAATATATTATGATTTATTCTCTTCAAGTCTCGTTAATCTCTATGAAGAATCTTTAAAGTTGGTTCTAAGAAATAGCACCCGATTTTAGAATTAATTCGTATATACAACGTCAATTTCTATTTCTACATTTTACCTTTAGGCTTATGACTTTATCTATTTTCAACTATTGCTATATTAGAACTAGGACTCCCCTATAGATTAATGAAGGAATCACCAGAGAATTCAGCATTTATCTAGATATCCCAGTATAAAAATATTAATAAATGTAAGGTTTTTATATTTAAGAATGACTGCGTACATCGGAGCTCGATTCGGAACCTTGGCAGCATTGTAACATGTAATTTGGCGTTGTGCCAACAGAGTTCTGGATACGCCCCATTGCCCCGCTACACTCAGCGTAGCTTACATTTAAGATTTACACGTATTACATAACTATGCTCTCTCTAAATTACACAGAACGATGAATATTAAACCAAACTGACTCTATGGGAGCAATATATCCAAGTTAATACGCGTGTATAGTAATGCCTTCTTATATAATACATATATAAATATACGATAAAATTACCCACTATTAATAGCCACTATTCACAATATTTTTTTATCGCAATCTTCTAGATGTCGGCCTACAGAAATCTTTTGCTATAAATATTCCTATGTCATCTTTATTCAAAACATCATCATTAGCCTTACGAGGCTCTATTTCTTATTGGAGACGTGGCAGTTTGTTATGTCCTTTATCTCTTTTTCCGGTAATTGGACATGCACCCACACAGTTTTTTTTCAAATACCATTAATTTTTATCGTGTAGAGAAAAGTAATTTCTAATTACCTTTTCTCAACTTCTCCCGTTATTTATTGCTGGCTGGTTTATGGCTGAGATTTTTTTTTTCATTCTCTCTTATATTTAACTTTCTCATCTCAGTATATTTTTCATAACTATTAAATATTCGTGGTATACTAAAATTATTGATGAAAAACGAAATTTATGGCCGTTTTGAAACATTTGGAGCTACTTCTTTTCAAGATATTATATCGCAAACAAAGAAAAGTGTGAAAATTCGTATAAAATTTTATGAATTGACTCACAATAAAACGAATGTGTCCTAGAAAAGAACTAAATCTATAATAACGACGTAACTATCATAACCCATATGTTTTTGAGTTCTTTTCTTGCTTTGCTGAAAATGTTTTTTTTTGTTATATTCTCAATTCGTGTATAGGAAATACATATTATATAGTTACTATTACGTATAAGTCCACTGACGAAAATAGATTGCTCAGTAACGGAGAATATAGAAGTAGCCATTGGAGATAACGCTGTCATCTTCTCAGGGTATCTGTAGATAATGGCAAAGGCAAACTGCGTTTGTCACAAAAACAGCAATGGATCTTTATTGAGTAGGCACTCTATACTTGTATGTTCAACGGCACATTTTAGGACGAATTAAAAAAAAATGTTCTATAGCAACTATACCAACCAAAACAGAAGAAATTAGGCTGCTACATGAATGGGTCGACGTAGATCTACGCATATATGTATCCATTCATATATTTATAAATATATGAATGTAAACGTAGCTAAATTGTGAGACTAATATTCAGCAACTTTGGCATAATGAGTGCCCAACATTTTCATTTCATGGACAGGCAGCGTCTATTAATTACTGTAGCAAAGTGTGACGTGTCGTAAATCAAGACTATCGCTTGCACTGGTCCCAGCACGTTTCCACAATTACACTAATTGATTTCCATTGTTAACGGCGCTCGAAATCTCTAATGCGAACACATTAGACCATTCTCAGAACTCAACTACTGGGTACTGTTATTGGAGGATTAAGTTAGTTTTTGTTTTAACAATGCTAAAGCTGTACTGTAGTTAGCTCCTAGTTGGTCCATTATTAGACGGTTCGGTCGGGGGAGGTCTCCGCCCTACTAGAATATCCGTCAAACGCTACTGTGTTTCGTATGATGAGTGTCACGATTCCAATTTCCATTTCGATTGAGTAGTTCCAAGTATAGGTAATGTGACGCATTCTATCACAGTACTTATAGAGGACAACGCATGTGCATCTTGAATATATGTTCAGAATGTATGTATGTATGTAGATGTCATGCGCCGCAGTGATTACTTCACCATCAGGTAAAGTGTGTGCTTGTTTGTCACCATTAAAATTATAAAAAGAATATATTTACATATATATATATAACAACCATAAATATATGAACATCATCAACAATATTACATATACAGTCAACGTCAGGACTTACGTTTTTGACACAATGTACAATAAAAAAAAAAACTAGTTCTAGTTTTAATTTTAGTATATATTATTCATTTTGATTTTAATTCTTGTCTCTGTAATACAATTTTGAGTGTATTTACTTTCATTCATATATTTTTTATTATAAAGAGTTGCTTAGTGTTCACTAGAAATCTGGGTATGTATATAAATTGTTACTGAAATAAAATATAGTTGAATTGTTTCATATCTACTTAGTTGTTAGGGCTAAATAAATATAATAAGGTTGGGGTAGAGCAGGGTTGCAGGCAAAGAGCTTCGAGTCCTAGTTGTCATCGTAGTTTCTGGTGGCTGATCTTTTACCCAGGAGTCTATTCCAGCAAATTCCGTTACATTTATAAAAGTAGGTTTGTCTTTTTTTTTCTTGTTTGTTCCTTTCATTCTTTTTTAAAAATAAATAAATAAAGCTTTATAATATAAAAAAGCTAAACTAATCCAGATTAATGCTAAATATGGCCTCATTTATACCCTCATCACTGTTATCTTTATAACAAGAGCCCCAAAATGTTTCGCAGGATGTTATTTAACAAATATATTTTTTATACAAGAGTTGGGTGGAAACAAAAGGTTTTGTGTTGTGTGGAACTTTTGTAAATCTTATATACATGTCGTGTTACATGTACATATATTGTAACTCTTCGTATAATACGAATTATATTTGACCCGCTAGTGGATATGTGTCTGGTGAGAAAAAGAAACCTTTTTACTAGCGACGAAGGACTCCTTTTTAGTGTTTAAGGATGACACAGTATTATAATTCCTTCCCAGGGTGAAGGTAAATGTGGTCATAATGTGCCCCAACAATCACATACCATTAGGTAAATTGGGAGCTCACTTGCCATCGAAATTATCATAAAAAAAGGTAACAAAACATTCTACTGCGACTTCCAAAATTGACTAAGATTGACGTTTTGGTCAATTATATAGTCTTTATATATCCAGTTTAGCTGTGGGGTTGACTATCCTTGATTTTTTAATTATTTATTTTGTTCGTATAGATGGAAAAATCTCACCTTTCTTATGAGACTACTGAACTATCGATGATATTTTGTTGTTATCAGAAAAATTTCAGAAAATGTTACCATTTTTTTTTATAAAAAAGCTAGGGAATCTGAATGCCTTCCATTTTAGTCTGTTGAATTTGGAAGTAGTTAGTAATTATAATTTCTTTATATTTGATTGAATGTGACAAACGAGCACAAAGTTCACCTGATGTGTTTCCTGTTTCCCGTAACACCGTCATTCATCCTCGATCTTAGATCACTATGCAGATGCGTTACCCCTGAAGATAATAATGTTCGCAGTAATAAGGTTTTACGACCCCTACACCCACCGAACGAAAAATATCATTGTTACCAGCACAGGTATTGAGTTTTTTTTTTAATATTGGGAGTAACAAACAAGCACACAGTCCACCTGATGGCATATGATTCCTACGGCCCAAGACATCTTCATACATCCTTGACAAGGAATCATAATGCAGTGCTAGTGATAAGGGTCTGTGGATCCCTACACTCACCAGCATACAGCTGAATAATGCTGCTATTTTACGCTGATATTCTGCGAAGGCGTGTTTCTTACACTGTCGACCCGAAACATTCATGCCGTTAGTAGAAAAAATCTGCCTCTACCTTGATGATAAGATAATAATTAGTTATAGCTTATACTAATAATTAATCAATAAATACTATTAATATTTTAAATGTTTGATGGAAATGAAGTTTGGTATAGCAAGAACCTACAGAATCAAATCAAATAAAACTAAAATAAGCTTTATGCAAATAGTTTTATACAAAACTCTTTTGAAAAAAAAATATCGGAATAAGTATTATCGTTACAATTACTGTTCTCACTTCTGACCTTTATGATTTTTTTTGCTAAAATTAACCAAGTTTGATGATTTCAAGGTCAAAAAACTTGAATCTCCAGTTTTTTGATATTTTGCCTTTGTGGATTTTCTTCGTAGATCCAAGATTCCGTAGTTTATTAGTTATTAGATGATTTGACACATATTTTTTTATTTTACACATATTTTATATAAGCTAATGTATCTCATACATAATAAATGTTATCCTAATGATCAATTTTGAAAACGTCCATATTTTCTAGTTGTTAACGCCAACTAGAACGTCACTAAAACATAACGTCACTGCTCCATACGTGACGTCAGAACAGGATGCGCAAGCGAAGCCATCGGACTCAACAACACCGTTTCTATTATAAAACAAATCTCAACCATTGTAACTAATTTAAATGTAATACATTTAAATTCCAAAATAGGGAGGTTCATTACAATAAAAATATCATCGCAATCACTAGTTATCGACATCAACTGCGTAGAATATATCCGCACACTAACTAAACTGATTAATGTGCAGTAAGATCGGTGGAAAGTTCAGAGAAGACATAAAGAGTAAACATAAAATATTCGCATAATATATACTCGTATGTATAAAATGAAATTGAGAAAAATCTTCATGTACGCCCGAGGCTTCAAATGTTAAAGCCTATAGGTACATTAGGGGATGAGCTACTTACGAGTAGTGGCTAGCAACTTAGTCTGTCGCGAGGAAGTCGTTAAAATGTAAAGTGTTCGTAAATAGCTTTACAGGCATTCTAGTCATAAAATTTTTAGTGGTAGTGCTATAAATGGTGTTTTGATATTTAGGTCGCCTTAAAGGTTTTTGATGACACTAAGGTTGACAAATAAAAATAAAAAATACAGATGTAAAACCCATGATGAGATGGAATGCCTCGCTACCTGGTGTGCGGGTTTGTTTGAGTTTTTATTATATTAAGGGTGACAAACGAGCACACAATTTATCTGATGGTTGGACACATTATCATTGACTGTATTGCTTTTTAAATCGGTATCGGTAGGGGGAAAATACAACGAGCACCTCTACGTTTCCTGAACAAGGTACAATAGTATATAAACCACCACTCTGGTACACAACTACATAGTGTTGCTTTAATTAAAATTATCTAGAATAGAGAGAGAGTAAGAATGCAAAAATTTGTAAACAAATCACACGTTAATTTATTGATATTTAATCAATTCATTACAAAAACCAACATGGCGTAAAATATATTAAGGTGGATTTGTACTTTTCGCTAAAAGTATTAACCTGACTTTCGCGTTCCTCGGACACTTGCGAATGCGCTGAAAGTAATACCAGAAAGAGAACACTACAGCCCGAGGGCTATCTTGTACTTTGTAATTATCGAAACCAACGTCCTTATTATATTTGCAGTGTCGCTCGGATTTACATCCAAAGATATTAACGAAGCTTCACTTTTAATTTATTCCTGCTGCCCACCATACCCACAAGCGTTGTTACTCTTGTGGACTTAGGTGGAATGCCTCATCAATAGTATAGGGTCTGTGGATCCCTATACTTACCAGTATACAGCTGAGTTATACTGCTACTGTGTGTACATGGTCCTTCGCCAGTCCAGCCAACCCATTCATGATGTAGATATATATTAAAGTAGTCTTAAACTTTTGGCCTGCAGTAGGCCAAAAGTTTAAGACTACATTAAAGTAGGAAAATAAAGTTAAATGTGATATAAAATATTAAATGTTTAATTAACCTGTTTAATCATCTAATAGGACATTGATGGACAAAAAATATACTTTAAAAGCGTAAAGAAATATTAACAGTCCATGCAAAAAAAGGCTATAGTTAGCTAAACTGATTTTTCATCAAAAAATCCGCCTTTACTTTTCGCGAGGATGGGCCACGATTACAGACGTTCCTATCAAGCTCTTCCCACAACAGTTCAATGGAATTGAGATCCATCGAGGCCAAACCATGTTTTTTAACACCCCTTGTGCCTCTTTCTCTTCTAAATATCCTCTACAGAATTGAGCTATGCTTTGGATCATTATCTTGTTGAAAAATTAATCCATCTCCAATTAATCGCTAACCGGAAGAAACGGCATTTTGTTCTAAAATATTTTTGTGTGAACCCAATAGTTCAAACTTGAATTCATCGGTCCAAAGCACTTTTTTAAAATTTTTCAGTCCAATCTCGATGTGCCATGAGCGATTGGTGATGAGCCCACTGCATCGGTTTTTACTTGTTTTGCGGCCTTAGCAGAGGTTTTAGAACGGCAACGCGACCATACAACTTCGCATCTCTGTCAAACCATCAATGATAAAGGTTTAACTCGGATTTTGTGTATTCGACGCTCAGCAGTCGCCGAGAACGGTCGCCCGGCTCCCCGCCACGATCGTCCCGAGCTACCTGCCCCCGAGCGAGCCACCTGCGCACCCATTGTTCCGAGAACAATACACCGAGCAATTTTTATTGCGGGTGCTATTGTAATCGGAAATTAGTTTCCGAGAAAGATTATTGTAAAGCCACCTGGGTGGTTACACTAGTGGATACCTTGCGGTGTTAACTTAGCTAGTGTAGGGCTAGCCCCGTACGCCCGTGGTTCCCCTTCTGGGAAACGCGAAACCGGAAGGAGTCGACGCAAAACTTGGCCTTGGGTAGTGCCCTAGCCAAGGTTGACCAACCCGCTGGACTTATAATAGTCCCACGCGTAGTTTTAGTTAGCTCTAAGCACACCCAAGTGCACAATAAGACTGGCACTTGGACGCACTAGGGCTACACAACTAGGCACACATCCTCCCTGCCTATACCCGGCAGGGAGGGAAGTAGGCTATTCACCCCGGCATCCCACCGGTGGCCACACTTCCCACAAATAAAGTAGGAAAAAATAAAAGTGAACAGAGTGCACAATGGAGGACTCTTCCTCAGAGTCGTTGCTGCACTTCATCAGCATACTAAAAAATAAATACCCCGATGTCTTCCAGGACATAATCAAAGAAAGACCGCTCCCGGATAGACCCTCCTCAAGGGCCTCCTCCATATCCTGCACTTCATCCGCAGTCTCCGAAATGGAGCTGGATAACGCAGCGTCCACTGAGTATCCCTGCTGAAGACACCAGCGATTTCACGCTGGTTGAAAAAGAAAAAGCGGGCTTCACCTGCCCCGACGCCGCCTCCTAAGGCGAAAAACGGGAAATGAAGGCCCCTCTCCCCAGCCATCTACGTCGGCCCTGCCCCAGGGCCCCTCACAGCTGCCCCACAGCAAGCCCCGCCGCTCCTGAGCGCGCCCTAGCTGGCTCAAAACCTTCGGCTGTCTCACAGCCATCTACGTCGGCCCTGCCCCAGGGCCCCTCACAGCTGCCCCACAGCAAGCCCCGCCGCTCCTGAGCGCGCCCTAGCTGGCTCAAAACCTTCGGCTGTCTCACAGCCATCGAAACGCCCGCCGCCTGTCTTCATTCAGGCACAAGACAAGTGGCCGATTGTCGCATCGGCCTTATCCAATCGCTACAAATATCAAGCGATCCCCACCGCTGTAGGTATTAAACTGCAGCTAGAAACCACGGACGACCATAGAGCGGTAACTCGCTTCTTGCAAGACAAAGGTGTTTTCTTTCACACCTACACCTTGGCAGAAGAGCGCCAACTCAGGGTATAATTAAAAACCTCCCGCGGGAAATCCCAGCTGATCTGATCAAAGAGGACTTTCAGTCCCAGAATCTCCCAGTCCTGTCTGTGCATAGGATGTACAGTGGCCATAATAAAAAGCCATTCAACATGGTGATTGTGGCCCTCGAAAGATCCGAGGCCGGGAAGCAGGTATTTAACCTGAAAACCTGCTGCCACCTCTCTGGGCTGACTATAGAGCGCCCACATAAAAACGGCCCACCAGGCCAGTGTCACAAATGCCAATTATATGGCCACTCAGCACGCAATTGCTTCGGCAAACCCAGATGCGTCAAGTGCCTGGGTGACCATGGCACCACCGAATGTCCGAGACCCAAGGACAAGGCCCTTCTGGCCACTTTCGGTCCCCCCGCATGTGTCCTATGCAACACAGAGGGACACACAGCCAATTACCTTGGCTGCCCAAAAGCCCCCAAGCCGAAACGTCCGGCACTAAAATCGCCCAAGGTCGCTACCCCGACCGCCGCCCCCGCGCCAATTCTCGCTCCTGTCCGACCTCTACGCCCCACATGGCATATGCCGATCGGCGTAGCGACCGTTGCTCAACCGGTTGAGCAGCCTCCTCCATCAGCCGGACGGCCGGTTATCGAAAGCGACCTCGACTTAGTGTGTCGCTTCGCCGCCGTCTTCAACGGCGCCGACGTCTCAGCCCTAGCAAAAGCCTTAAGGGATTCTAATGGCAAGCCCGAAGTCAGGATTGCCGCCACAATGCGCTACCAACATGTAGTGTCAGCCATCGTCAACTTTCAAGCATAGAGGGCCTTTACAACGGCAGAGTAAAACCGCGTTCCCTTAACGTCGCATTTTTAACGCGAACGGTATTAACAATCAACGCGACGAAATCTTCAATTTCGTTCGCGATCACCAAGTCGACGTGCTCCTAGTGCAGGAGACATTCCTCAAACCGCACACTCGCAATCCCAACATTGCGAATTATAACATCATTAGGAATGATAGAACTTCTGCCGCTAATGGCGGAACTCTCATTTACTACAAAAAGTCCTTGCACTGCGTGCCCGTCGACACGCCAACCCTCACTTTCCTAGAAGCCTCAGTCTGTCAGCTAGCCATGACCGGCCATGCCCCCATCACAATCGCGTCCGTCTACCTGCCTTGCAGACGTGATGCACAAGTATTACGAAGCGACTTCGTGGCACTCCTTTCCTTGGAAATTCAGTCATTTTGGCAGGAGATTTCAATAGCAAGCACACTCGGTGGAATGCAATTAAAATCAACCCCGGGGTTGGCTTTAGACTCGCTAAGCGACGCACTCGACTTCGACGTTGTAGCGCCTACTACGCCTACCCATTTTCCATATATATTGGGTCACGCACCGGATGTGCTTGATATTGCCATCTGTAAGAACATCAACCTCGCCTTCCAAGGGATAGACGTAATCCACGAGCTCGCTTCCGATCATCGCCCCGTTCTTCTTCGGTTAGGGCCCTCCGCCCCAACCTCACCCTCCACCAAAACCATAGTAGACTGGCACCGACTCAGGAACGACCTGAAGGAAGCCACATCACCACACCTAGATGCTATTCCTAGGAACATATCTTCAGTCCACGACACGAACCTCGCAGTTCATGCCCTCACTAGGCACATCCAGACAGTCGTCGAGGATTGTTCGAGGCGGGTTCCCTCGGTGGAAGACCACCGATGGACCCTGCCAAGCGACATAAAGGACCTAATGAGGCGCAAGAATGCGGCGACTCGTGCCCACGACTTATATCCCACTGAAAGTAACCGGCTGGTGCTACGTACCCTTCAGCGTGAAGTCCGGTCACGCATAGCCCAGTACAGGAACGATCGGTGGGATAATCACCTTCCAATATCGAACCTTCCCACCTCGCCTTCTGGCGACTTCCCAAATCCTAAAGGGGCAACGCCCAAACAATGCCTCCTTAGCGCGTCCTAATAAACCACCCGCCTTCTTAGACGAAGAGAAAGCCGAATGTCTGGCTGACAATCTGGAGCTCAATGCTCACCGAGCACACTACCGATCGACGCCGCTCACCTTGCAATGGTTGAGAGCGAGGTCGATCGGAGGAGTAAGGAACCACCTCGCGATTCCGTTACCCAAGTCACATGCACCGAAGTTGAGTCCATAATTAAAACCTGCGACCACGCAAGGCTCCAGCCCCGACGGCATCACCAACAAGGTGATGAAACTCCTACCCATGTCCATTTTACACCTACTGGTAATAATCTACAACGCGGCTATATCCAAAGGCACCTTCCCGAACACCTGGAAGGAAGCCGACGTCATAGGGATTCTCAAGCCCTCAAAACATCCAACCGATCCATCAGCCTATCGACCCATAAGCCTACTCAAAGTCTTGGGTAAGGTATATGAAAGGCTCATCCTCGCCCGCCTCAAGGACTTCATGCTGTCCCGAGGGCTACCAATCAATGAGCAGTTCGGGTTTCGCACCCAACACTCATGCACATCAAGTGCACCGCATCACGGAGCACATCCTCAGTAAATTTCTTCAGGGCTACCAAACTGGGGCACTTTTCCTCGACGTGGCGAAAGCTTTCGACAAGGTCTGGCACAACGGGCTCATATACAAACTATATGAGCTCGGTGTGCCAGATCGACTCGTACTTATCATACGAGACTTTCTCCGAAATCGAACCTTTCGTTACCGCGTCGAGGGAACGCGCTCCGAGTTCACCCTATTTGTGCCGGAGTACCACAAGGCTCCGTCCTAGGTCCTATTTTGTACACACTCTACACCAACGACATACCGCGCACTCGCGGTGTAGAGCTAGCCCTTTTCGCCGATGACACCGGCCTCTATGTGTCTGGGTTCAAACCAGACGCTATTTGTAGACGCCTCCAATCTGCAGCCAACACCTTAGGGAAATGGTTTCGGAAATGGAGGATCGAGGTTAACCCTACCAAAAGTGCAGCCATGTACTTCTCTCGGCGCAACAAAACGCCGCATCTCCCAACTATAGAGTTATTTGATCGTCAATCCTGGGAACAGACAGTCAAATACTTAGGCGTTACTTTAGATGAAAGACTCACCTTCGGTCCGCATGTCAACCGCGTACGGAATCGAGCAGCGTTCGTCCTAGGTCGTTTGCACCCGTTACTCAATAAAAATAGCAAAATGTCCCTGCGTAATAAAATTACACTATACAAAGCGTGCATCCGACCCATAATGACATACGCAAGCCCCGTCTTTGCGCATGCTTCCCCGCGTCACATTCACCGACTTCAGGTAATACAAAATCGTTTCATGCGCAAGGCCACCGGTGCACCGTGGTTCTTGCGTAATGAAAATCTACACATAGATCTTGAGCTGCCGACCATAGCTCAGTACCTGAAGCAGGCTTCCCGCCGATATTTCGACTCTGCCGTCACACACTCTAACCCCTTGATTGTAAGTGCCGCCACTTACAATCCCATCGCGAATCACAGAGTCACCCGCGTCCGAAGGAGACCGAGGCACGCTCTCGATGACCCCGACGACGTGACTACCAGGGCCCAAGCCCTTCATAAAACACAACACACGTACATTGCACCCTCACATCGCCCCGCCGACGGCGAGGGCGTCACAAACAAGGATATTCGCGATACCGCCATGTCACTGGTCGGTTCTCTCCAGTCCATACAGATAGAAGCGTCGCTGGAGTTTCTTGCGCCACTTCTTCTCCAGCGCCCACGCATTCCGAAGTGGTGGTACAGATAGCTAATAATCATAGCGAATTTAAAGAATCCTCTGTCAGAAGCAACTGACCGAGCCGAGGTTCGGCCCTCTCGGGCACCCTCGAGTCAGACGCTCTCGCGAAACAAGGTAACGGTCAAGCCGTGGCTCCCTCTCAGGAGCCCTTGTGCTGGTTACCTATATATAGAGGTCTCGACTGAGTGCCATTAGCGCTCGGTCACCTCTCAACCCGGTGAAACTGTAAAGCCCTCGGGCTAACAGTGGCCTTCAGCACGAAAAAAAAAAAAATCGGATTTTGTTTACTTCAATGCGGATTTCTGGTGCTGTTAAGCATCTATTTCGCTTGCTGACAACAACAATGAAATTATCTTCACTAGACGTGGTAGCTTTCGGCCTTCCCGAGCGTGGACGATCTTGAAAACTGCCTGTCTCCTTGTATCGAGTTAATGTGCCATGAACAAGTCTTCGATAACTTCAGTTGTGAAGCAATCTCACGTTCGGATTTGCCTTCATTATGTAAAACAACGATGGCAGAACGCACTTCACTGCTAATTTCTCGAGCTTTTCCCATTTTATGACGTCTTCACTGTAGAAACCACAAGTTTCGACTTCGTTACGAGATTGTTTGTGAACAAACCCAAGTAAACTCAAAAAAATAATAAGTCAGAAACACGTGTTTTCAGGAGCTAAATAATCCTAATTATTGACCAATACGTAACAAAAGCAAAGTCATTAGTAAAGAGGACATTATAAAAATATTATCACGACTCTACCACCTGGCTCTAACGCAGCGTTTGTCAGTGTTTGAAAACAATAGATGTTTATTGTCCAATAAGTTGAAATTAAACAAAAGAATTCTTTAAATATTCGATACTAACAATAGAATATGCAGATGTGCATTTCTTTTATTTATCCTATGGGATTTTATTACAATTGATGGATAATTAGGTTGTTTATGTACGCGGTCTTAAACTTTTGGCCGACAGGGAATCAAGCAGCAGTGACGATCTAACACTGTTTAGGTACCTTAAAATACAGAAATGTCATTTAATAATGGTAGAATGTAAACTGCAACTAGGACATCAGACTTGTGATCTAGCCGTATCTAGTTCTACTGTTAGCGCTTTTCGACTTATTGCATACATCGAAACCATTCGTTAACATACTCAAATGTATTTTTAAAGCATGTTTTTAAAACCGACTTAAAAAGTTATTCGTGGAAAAAATGTCTCACGAACGTTTATACATACGGTGACCGACTGAAAAAATACAGATGTAAACCCTTGTTACGTTTTGGCCTAAAAAGCCCGAGGCACTAGCTACATGTTCTTTACATTTTTGTATTTTTTTATTACGTTGAGAGTAACAAACAAGCACACAGTTTACCTGCCGGCAAGTCATTCCTGCGGCTTATGAAACCTACATTCATCCTTGACAAGGAATCTTAATGCGTTGCGTTGTCACCCTTGAGGTCTGAGATGGAAAGTTTCGCCACCATAAAGGTCTCCGGATCCCTATACTCACCATTGAAACAGCAGCATTATGCTACTATTTTACGCTGGTATTCAGTGAGGGCTTGGTCCTACCCCGGTCGAGCAGACCCATTCATTCGGCAGCTTGAAACAAACTGCAGTGTAGCTCTACCATTTTCAAAACACTTGTTATATTTGTGTATTCCCTAAGGATTAGAGGGTTCAATTTAAGTATAAATAACAGCCTATATTTACGTAAATATAAACTAGTATTACATTTAATTTATATCAGCTGCTTGCTATTATAAGTTACCCTATATCAACAAAGTTCATTTTTGAATACCACTCGGGGCATTGGCGGACTTCATAAATCTTCGAAATGATTATTTTTTAGAAATGTAACCTACATTTCTACGATTCCCTCACCGCCAATGCCCGGCCGCATGCGGTAAATGAATCAACAATCGAATTTTAAAGGTTATTTTTAGTAATTACATTCGAATTAATAAGATTTCTAAATCATTATTATCATCATGGTTTTCTCCTCATTTTAATTATTTATTTTTAATTAGAGAGACAGTCAAACACCTGAATTCTCGGGTGCGCATTGTGACTGAAAGTTTCTGCCACGCACTCTGTGGAATCAGCTGACGCCAGCGGAATTTCCGAACCGATACGACTTCAATAAAAGAGCTTATTTCGTATTTGCGCATCTGCGACTCCTTTGGTTTTGCGGATGTCTATGGGCGGCGGTGATCACTTACTATCAGGTGACCTGATTGCTCGTTTGCCACCAATTATATAAAAAAAGTACTAGGGTTGTCGTCATCCGTAATAGTCTCTGCTGGTTTTGCGCTAGGCTGCGGCACTATGCTACTTTTTCAAGCTGGTGTTCTATGAGAGGGTGGTTCCTCCTTGGTAGATCTTTCGTACTACGACTAGTATGTGGCGTGGCTCTACGCCATTAAATATGGGTGTAGGATTGGTGTTCATTTTCATCTTCGCCGCAATGTTTTGGCAATTTGGCACCGGTCGTTTTCACCAACCCATGAGCAATAAGCACTATAAATATGGCATATTAGTTTCATTTCCCTCTACTACTTTGAAGTGTTTAATGTGGGGCCTAATTTCAAATGCCCCAACCACGACGTGCTGAGATTTATAATTACATAACTAAACTCGTGTTAACATAAAGGTAGTGTATGTCGTGTACAATGTGGGTAAGGTAAGGTTAGTGTATGGTAAGTTTAGTAGTTTACGTTTACGCAATTTACGTATGAGTAGAGTAAGCTGGTTAACGGTGATATGATATATTAATAAATTTGCTGACGATTCCGGCCGCGCAGCATCCCTTGTATATCTCGTTAATATAAATTTCTCCGTTGGGACGCCCGTCGTGTTTCTAACATGTGCTTGAAACCCTTGTCGTAGATTGTTTTTGAGGTGCGGTGTTGTTTAATAATTTTAGGATGTTATTTTGAAAGGTTTATATTAGTACCATAAAAATTTCCTTATATTAATATTAATCCGTTCATTATAAATAAATAAACTTTAACTAAAACCGTTATAATAAGCTAAAGACACGTTTAATAAATAAAAAAATATGTCGTTAATATAAATTATAAAAACTAAAATTTTTGGTTTTAAATTTATATCATATTTTCGCCTCATGAACTATGAACTTTTTTAAACTTTACGTCACTTTTTATTACTTTATCATTACTATAGATTTTGGGGTGATCTATACCGACGATCCTGGCGTCGATTTCAACTTGTCAGTGAGAAAATTAGGTGGGTGTATTAACATCTAAATGACGGACGGGTCCATGAGAGTAGACCTCATTTACGAATCCTATAACACCTCAGTTCATAAATTTATGATTATTCAAAACTAGGAAAGACAGTAGGTGAAGAATAATCTGAAGAATAATATATCTGAAGCATCAATAGCCTAATGGTTTAGGGTACGTTCTGAGAAACCTAAGGTCGTAGTTTCGAATCCGCCATTCAACTAACGTCGCGAACCATCTCATCCATCTCAGCACAAGCATTTTAAACTTAGTTATGGTCGTTAACCGGAATGTTTGTAATATTAAAAGCACCGCCAGCATTCTTTAAAAAAAACAAGTACTTATATACTTATGTAGTATTAAATACTTCAGAGACTACACTAGGCCGCTAAGTCTACAGTGGAAAAAGGTTTGAAACCTCTTTTGCATAGCAATGCCGCCTTAGGCTACTAGAAAAATTATAATATTTTTTCAGAATGGTCATGACAAAACTTTTTTAAGGTAAAATTTTGATTCGTATATTTATATTATATGGTCGAAACAGATGACAATCTGACACCAAATTTCTACCATGGATATCAGAAAAGGCGAATGTGGGAAATGCTTTTAAGTTATAATATATATTATATGTATTATTGTTTATGTATTTATATGCATGTATGTAAATAAATTTAGTCCTAATTTGTTTTTCTCCTTTTTTTTTGTGAGTACGCTATGTTTCTTTCTTCCGATGATATCTCCAACACCAGGCTTGCTGGAAGAGATTTTATTGTAAAAAAATCTGCTTTGTACATTACTTTTCTTATCTTAGCTTCCTTATATAAATGCTTTGTGTACATAAAAGTTACATATATAAATAATAAATAAATTGTTGCTTTCCAGGTCCGGATGTATTGTAATGTTTCCTTGGCTGTCTTCGAGCATAATCATTACATTTGACTGTAGAAAGGGGATCGCCGCCAGAAACTTATTGCCGTGGTCGAAATTGATGATGTCATCTATAGCTTTAAGATGATCAAGACAAGAACCAATAATGAGTAGAATATTAAGCTTAATATATAAAGACTTACTTGTAAAAAGACATGAAGAATAGCATGAGGGTCTCCACCACCCAGACGTGCCGCACGGGCACCAGCCAGCAGCAGCCTCATGCAGAAAGGCGCTGCGAAGCAAAGCCGACGTTCCCACGGGGACCACGCGCGCATTGCCTGGTTAAGGTTTTCATTTGTCACCACGTTTAATTTAGAAAATAATAAAAAATAGAATAAGGAATTAAGGGCTTCATCATTATCCTCATCACAGTCAAAACATAGTCCACCTCAAAACATAGGCCTCATCCATAGATTGCCACAAAGCACGATCCTGAACTAGCTGGTAGCTAGCTTCCCGCAAACTTTCATAGGTCCTAGCTCCATCTTGGATATTCATACGTAAAATAAATTAGAGAAAAAAGATAAATAAAATAACTTTTATTAGTATTTGTGGTGAGTATTTTCTTTATAACATTGTGAGTAACAAACGAGTACACAGTTCATATGATGGCAAGTGATTCCTGCGGCCCACGACATTTACATTCGTCCTTGACCAGGAATCATAATGCAGATGCGTCGTCATCCTGGAGGACTGAGATGCCACATGCCATTTGACACTGGTATTCTGTGAGGGCGTGGTCCTACTCCGGTCGATCTTACCCATTTATTATGCATCTAGAAACAAACTGCAGTGTAGTTCTACCACTGTATTACTTGGTGTTGGTGTATTGGTATAGTTTGATACAGCGTGGGCTTGTTGGTTCACATACTTTACGGTGGTTGTAAGTACAAATTAGGACACACCAATTGTCATGTTTTATTAAAGTACTTTAGTTATCAAGTACGGTAAGTTACAAAGAAGGATATGCCAGTTTTTTCTGAAGGTCAACCTTAGCTGGTGATGCATTCAGTTTGGTTAAGCTCACAGCTCTAACTATGAGTTCTGGTTAGCTGCTGGTTGTATAAAATCCATCCACATGTTATTATGCAAAAACTTTAACTGCTTAGGATATATTAGCCTAAGTATTCGCGCAAATACACGAGTACTCACACGTCGTCCCTTTCGGTACTCCGATATAATGCTTGTGTAATAGTACGAAGAAAGGTTTAGATACACTGTTAAGGACATATATATATATATATATATATATATATATAACACTCAGACAAGACAACCGAAGTACATGACACCTGAAAAGATATGACATCTGTAGTTACAGATTGAGAAAATAACTGCAGAATAAGATAGAGTGAACAACTGCACGCCAGCAATCTGGATCAGCCGACTTCACCGCTGCCATTAACTTGAACAGAAAGTAAATTTTTAGATTTCTTTGGAAGATTTAGGTGATGCACTAACACGGTGGCATTGAGGTTTCAACAACGCACAATTAGTACATTCATCCTTACAAGATTTACATGTGTCATCACCTCTTAGGACCGAGAAGGAATGCCTCGTTACCTGCAATTGGGATCTCTACACTCACTACAAACATGGCAGCGTTATGCTACATTTTCATGCTGCAGCTACAGACAAGCTACGATGTGACACTACTACTTAATAAATCAAAAATATTAAATACTTTATAAAGACCGAGCAGACTGCCCAAGCAGTAGACAGCGAGTGCAAAATACCGAAGCAGCGCCGGCGCACAGTAGACCGTGGCCGTCACCATGGGGATTGCACCTGTAACAATAAAAATAGTTGATAGTCGCGTTTGTTTGACCTGTGTGTGTTCTTGAATCTTTTAGCTTACTCATATTGCTGGAATAATATTCCGCCGCTCGTATAAGATCTTTAAGGTAAAGTGAGAGAATTTTTATTTAATACACAAAAAGTACTTTGAAAGTTGCTGAAAGAAGGTAAAATTAATAATGCAATATAATGCAACTTCAAATAATAATGGAATGTTTAGAGTACAATTTGGTTTATGTATAATTTTTTTGGAAAAATCTATGAACTATAAAAAAGGTAAAAGAGCCTGTGTCTTGTAGTTATTTACAACATAGGGAAGTAGTCTGGTACCAGCAGAATACCAGTGTTGGCCTAGGTCAACAAAATACTGAGCTGGAATCTTATTGAACCAGTATCGTCGTTATGATTTTTTGGTACGAGTATGTTATGCATCTAATACTTGGACATGAATATTTTTTTTATACTTATTTTCTTTATTTTTTGTTGTACTGAATAACATATTTTATTTTGTTTTCTTTGCGTGTACATTTCTTTTATGATTTGTTTTTCATGTTTGTATCTATTGTTTAATTCTTCTATTTATGGTTATGTTTGGTTTAGGTGCATAGTATGTGGGCCCTGTGTCCCTGGCACTACATCTGAAATTTCTTTCAATTTTATTGCAAATAAATTAAATTTGACTAGAGAAGGAAAAGTCTACTGAGCGTCTCTGTTTATGCGTATATTTACAGTATTGCAATGTAAGGTTTTAGTTGACGATATTTGGTAAAGTACAGAAGATATCGTCGTAGTAGAAAATTATTTTGAATTTGAATAAATCTTAATTCTCATTTCTTTTTACCCTTATTATTTTTTATTTTATACACTTATTATGTTACTTTTTTTTAATATTATATTGTTTTATTTTTTCACTTTTACAGTACGCCCCGGTAAAAGAGGGAGCATGTTCTTTCAGTATTGTGTATACTTGGCTCAGTATGAAAGGAATTAAAGTAGACAATGGGCACTTATATGATAATAACTATTTTTTAATGAGTCTTTAACTATAAATAATTCTCTGGATATCGACATCGTCTGTAATTAAAATATTTATTTTATTTATACGCTACTGTGAGTTTGAGCGCGTGTTTAATCTGACTTTTATGCCTGTCGTTGCCATTGTACAGACTATATATTAAATCCCATTATTGGCCACAGGCATCCTTAATGAAGAAGATAAGCTGACGTCTCCCACTCCTCCTTCCTATCTAGCTTCAATGCTCTTTTCAATACCTTGCCCTAACATCGATAAAGACATTCGCTCGACCAATAACCTTCTACTTCTGTGTCCTACTCATAACTCCGACTTTATCCACTCCTCCTTCTTTGTTCAATCTGGTCTTCTCTGGAATGCTGTCCCTCCTGAACGGCTACAAAACGTTACGCATTTAAGATGAAAGTTCGGGAGCTATTTCTCAACAGATTGGCAGAATCATCAAAAATACATATATTAAAAAAAATATGTATTTATATGTATTTGTATATATATCATATATATGTATATACATATTTGTATTTGTTATATATGTCTAATTATATATTTTTGATATAATTACGCATATATTGTTTATTTATATAATATAATTAATATAATAGTATTGTACAAGATTTTTAAGCATACACCTACCTCATTTCATCTCTGCATTGTCCTAAGATTGACTGGTAGGAAATGCCTAAGGTATTAAGTCTGCCTTTATACATACTGTATAATAAGCTTAAACGTGACAGGTTTACGCTGGAACTTTAAACTAGATGTGGCATGGAAACGTCAGTTTGACCGGAGCTACAGAGTTTGATTACAGCTTAATGACGCGCAAATTCGGCCTCACATGAGATACTGTTCTCATCTCTGGGCCAGGGCACCCCAGTACCACCTCCTTCCATTTGACCGCATTCAACAAAGAGCGGCTCGAATCGTTAATGATCAGGTACTTTCCGATCGAATTAATTCACTGGTATTGTGAAGAAATGTTGCATGTTTTGCTTTTTTTATCGATAACCATTTGGGTCCTGAGGAGTTGTTCTGATTAATTCCAGTTGCTGAGTTAAAACATCGTACATAAGACAAAAATTCATCCCCATCAGCTCGATGGTTGGCAACCCACCACTATACACGTTATGCCAAGTACAACTACTCTGTGAAATCAGCCGTCGCCAACGGTATTTCCGAGCTGATACAACTTAAGGACCTTCAAGAAAAGTGCCTACACCTTTCTTAAAGGCTGGCAGAGCATCTACGACTCCTCTGGTGTTGTGGATATCCATTGGCGGCGGTAATCACTTACTACCAGGTGAGCTACAGTGCTCATTTCTATAAAAAAAAATTAAGACCTTGTACCATAATATTAGCGTAGAATGTCTATTGATGAAATATATATGCAATTACTCGTAGCACAACTACGCCTCTAGCAAAATTGCAACGTTGAATTAACAGACAAAGTTTTTTTATAATTAATAATAACGTGAATTTTTTTTAATTCGGAGAGGGGCAAACGGCATGAAATATTCTTTACTGAGCACACCAAGGTTTTTAGTAACCGGTTTGACCTTTTCTACCCAGTGACCGCGGAACTGAACGTCTCTCCATATGTCAACAACAAGGATTCCTATTAACGGCGAAAGTGAGGAAATACGAAAAAAAGGGTTTCTTTTTAGCGGTGAACGAGGAAACCTGTGTTTTTTATGGTTAAATTGGACTTAAGTTGGCGCCAATCCGAGACTTGCTTTAATAAATCGCAACTTTAACTTTGGACACACATATAAATTATTCCGGTTCTCGTTGACTCGCCAAGAGAAATATTGGCTTGGCCGGTGATATCATAAGCAATGAATGATCTTTTTCCTCTGCCTCCCCTTTGGACTCAACTGTCTCCACTCTACGTTGATTCACCTGAATAGATTACCTAGACTAGAAGATCACCAGCCGAGGGACACCGACGAAAACCATACTAGACCTTTTATCAACTATCCCATCACATTACCCCTAAAACTCAAAAGCTGATCTACTTTTTCCGGATCTTCTTTAAATAACACTGGTATCGAATAATGTTTTCCGCACAAAAAAAAATATCTACATTATCCCAGAAAATCAAAAAGAATATTTTATTAAACAACTAAGTCAAACCACATTTAAAGAATACCTTGTTTTCCTGTTTACATTAGTGTAAAATATAAAGAGAAGTCTTTTAGATGCGCAACGTTAAAAAAGAAATACACGTTTTTAATTCGCAAATGCTCTACTTCTGCTAATGACGGCTTCCATTGTTTCAGAAAAATGAATCCAGATATTTTTTATTGTCCAGGTTTTATCGGACTGTTCAATATTTAGTAAGCGATTCATTGTAGCTACGCTCGTCATAGACGGACATATGTATGTATAAATACAAAAGCCAATTAAGCAAAGTATACAGTATAATTATATGTTGGATAGACTAATTGTATACACTATGTATTCCTTTCGTGGAAGGGTGACAACTAGGCTGATAGCTGTGGTCCATAAACACAACACACGTCGATCTCCAAAGGCGTCTCTAGCGCCCTCTAGTAAACGCGCGGTCAAAATGGAATAGGTACAAATGTTAACATGCCTATATAAATGTTATGTCAATGTTAAAAACTGGACATTGTAAAAAATATTGACTTTCATATTAACTCGGATCAGTTGATCGGTCATTTTGAAAGAGCCGAGGTCGACGCACGTACAGCCCCACATCTGTCGATCCTCCACAACCTTTGAAGATGCACGTGCGTTCGCTCCTCTAAGAACAGAGATGAAATGCCTCGTTTCCTATACATGTGTCTCTCTCACTCACACACTCATGATGCGAAACACAGCAGTGATCTCCAGTCTACCTCCGATAAAAATTCTGCTGCAGCGAGGCTTTGACCACTGACTCGATGTTCTATTCTACAATCTACAACATGTAAATTATTTATTTATATATATTTATTGGTATTAAACCGATTAATTATTAGTATCATGATTCCGATGATTCAATATCACGATGCTATTAATTCACAATTACAATTTCCTGATACATGTACGTGCGTTGCTAAAGAGCTCGTTGTGGTAGTGATGTAATGGAGTTTTTATCACGCGATTGGACACTTTCGGCGCTGTCCGGCGGTTTTATTAAAATTCCATCAGACGGTCATTAAAATTCAACTCGACTCTGCTTATTGTTAATAAGAGGATTGAGTTTTAACCAACACTTATTGTAGTACATGCTTTCCTGGATGGTATTATATATATAAATTGTAAATTTAACATTGAAAAGTTTTGAGACCTTAAAAAAAAAACGATTTTTTTCTAAATTATTATTTCATTTATCTACATAGTCTCCAGAATGATCTATACACTTTTGCCATCTTGTCTCTAGCTTTAGTATTCCTTCTAAAAAAAAGAATCTTCAATTTCATCAAAATATTCAGTCACAGCTTCTTGACCTCGATATTCGTCGAAAATTTTCGTCCTGCCGTGTGTTCTTTTAGGATGCGGCAACAATTCAAAGCTACAATTGTGTGTTAGTGCGATTGATTTCGCCGCAGTATGGACAGGAGCGTTATCTTGGTGGAACAAAACTTTCTTAGACAACATACCAGGCCTTTTTATTTTTATTTCTTCACGCAAACGTTGGAAGAGTGTGCAATAATAGTCCGCATTTCAGTCCGCATTTATAGTTTTACCTTTTTCAAGGTAGTCAACCATAATGACCTCTCTACAGTCCCAAAAAACTGAAGCCATTACCTTCTTGGTTGACAAAACGGCCCGAGCTTTTTTAGGGGGCGGTGACCCTGCTCTTTTCAATTGCTTGGATTGTACTTTGGACTCTGTGCTGTGGTGAACACAAGTTTCGTCTATAGTTACGAAGAGGCTAAAAAAATCTTGAGGATCACTTTGGAACAGATCCAAACAATCCTGTTTGGCGGGTGCGTTTGTTTTCGGCTGAAAGCAGTATAGGTCCACCAGGCAGAGACCTTAGAAAATCCAAGATCGTTGGAAATTATGTTCTGTGCTCGTTCAGAGGAAATGCCTATTGCTTCTGCTATCTCTGTAATCGTCAATCTCCTGTCATTCGAAATCAGGTCTAATATTTTATTGGTATTTTCATCTGTGGTAACCGTCGGCGGCCTACCACTCCTAGGTTCATCTTGAACTGCTTCTCTGCCACGTTTGAAATCCGCTACCCATCTTTTGACAGTGGCATATGATGGAGCAGATTCCTCCAAAGTCTCGTACATATCTTCATAAATTTGTATTGGCGTCAATCATTTTTTTCGTAAATATTTTATGACGGAACGGTGCTCAATTTTATCCATTTCTATGGAAACCGCGAACTTCGTTTGTTAAATCGATCAGAAATTTTGCAATTTTGACAGAAGAAAAACAAAAGACAGCAGATTATAATTAAAAAAGAAATGGCTATTACGTGCCAGTATTATTTTTTCTTTTGAATTTAAATGTCAACCTTAGGCTCAAAACTTTTCAATGTGCCCTCGTATATATATAAATATATATGTATATAAATATATATACATATATGTATTTTTTTTACTATACGTAATTGTTTACCTAGATACGGCTAGTTGCTAGATTCATCGGCAACACCGTTAATATGTAAATTAAATAAATTAATAAATGTGAATATGCGGTTTTTAGAATTAGTTGTAGTTCGATAACAAATATTCATTTTCGGAATCCTCATGATGTGCGTCAAGAAAATATTTTTTTAATTTACGCAAGATATGACATTTACTACAATCTAACAATACTTAAGTTTTATATACATGTTGGTGTAATATGTTAGCTATTCCTATTTGGTAGAACCATTATGCTTGTATTCATTTGGTGATAAGAGTATCTTTTAGAGCATCGTTCTCATGTTGGATTCAGGATTTGTTTACGTTTGTGTGTTTTGTATTGTCATAATTACTAAAATTATAAAACTATTTGTACAGCACTAAAAGCCATCGGCGAAGGACCAAACCCTTACAGAATACCAGCTTGAAATAGCTGTGTAATGCTGCAGTGTTTCATCTGTTGAGTGTAGGGATCCAGAGACCTTCATTACTGGTGACCTGGCGTTCCATCTTAGTCCTCTAGGGTGACAACGCATCTGCATTATGATTGCTTGTCAAGGATGCATGTACATTTTATGGATCGCAGGAGTCACCTACTATCAGGTGACCTGTACTCGTTTGTTACTCTCAACGTAATAAAAAAATCAGTCTCATAATGATATCATCCTGTTGAACTTCGCTGACAACGACTTCATCTGGTTATTACCAGATATCATCACCAACACATCATCATTTTATCTAGCACGGTAGAATTTCATCAAATTCGAAGGTACTCGCTGCAATATGTATAATCGTATATATTTATATTAAAATGATCTTTTGTAAATTCACAGATAGTACACGTACGTATTTGGGTTTTTACTTATGAATAGCGCTACAAGGAATATTCTTGTGATAGCGGTACGTCATGCTGCATAAGGTCAATTTAATTTATATATAGAATTAATGCTTTGCCTTTTGTAAGTCTGTTTGTTTATGACGTAAAAGGTTTTTTTATAAGAGGTATCAATTTAAAATTAATATCAAGTTCAAAGTTACATTACATACAAAGGGTAATTAGGAACTAACTAATTGACTGATTATGAAAACTAATAAAAGAGTACTTTTCGAATAAATAATTTCAAAAGTAGTAACGAGACTAATCAAAATAGAAATTTGTCACCTTTCCCCAGTCAGATAAGGCAAGAATTCTATATTAAGGAATTAAGGAGGTCTCGTACCTCGGCTTGGATCAATTTCAGAATGGGGGTGGCGAGACCAATTTAGGCTTGAACCAAATGACAATATTAGAATAAGCAAATAAAATATAAACTGCCTTTCTATGTGTGTATATAGTGTTACCAAAATGTTAAACGCTATAATTTTTATAAAATATTTAAACTAGTTGTGTGAATGGTTAACTGCATCTTTATATTTCAAGCAATGCCGGGAAACTCGCAGGCCTATTTAAACCTTATGGCAATCACATATTAACGTTTATTTTCTTTTAAGTATGTTGTAAGTGCTTTTTAAAAAATGTTTTTTTTGAGTCTATCATATTTTATTTTGCGCGCCACGCGTGCGATGATACAGAACGTCAAACATTAAGTGTCATATGTGCAAATGTAATTTTTATATTAAAGAATAAATTATTATAAATTATAAAAAATTAAATATTTTAGACATTGCTCGAGTGATTGATATAATGATTTTTACAACATTATGTAAGTAATACACATGATCCATTTCGCTAATAAGACGAAAATAATGAATATCAATTAAAATAAGTGGGCATTTTCAATAATAATTAACAACAGCCAATACTACGTAAACTAGTATAGGTCATTACTAAAAATTATGAAGTTATATCATGTACTGTGTTTGGCGATTGGCGACATCGTATTGACAAATTCTCTTTTAATGAAACTAAGGGTGATAAATTCACCTGACGGCAAGTAATCACTGCAGACTACAAAAACTACATACTCGTAAACCTACGTGCACGCATCCTTAACAAAGATTCAAGATGTACATACATACAAGATGCGTTGTCTCCTATGAGGACTGAGATGGAATGCCTCAGTAACATCATGCTGCTATTTCATGCCGGTATTATGTGAGGGCGTGCTTCTGCCCTTGTCGAGCAGTCTCATTCGTGCTGTCGTCAGAAATGAGCCATAGAGTGAACCCGCCTTTCCTACCCATCAAGGCATACTGAAGTATAGTATAATGTAGCTGGGTTAGCGCTTACTTTCAATGCATGTATGTATATCTATTTATATATATATATATATATATATATATATATATATATATATATAATATCTGTGTACATATATATACAAAATTAAAATTTTCTTCCGCCAGAGCCAAACCACACAAGACCAAAGAAAATATTTTTTTCCAGCTGCGTAAATGGCATGGCTAATTTAAACCAGCCCTACAGGCCTAAAAGTAATTACTAAATGCGTTACAAAACATTTTCAATGTTGTTTATGACATGTCAGACAAAACGGCAATAATTCCACTTTGGCTTTACTTTATTGCTACGGAAACCGTTTAATGGTACTTCAAATAAAAATAATTCACTTTCTTTTATACCATTTGTGTGTTTAAAGTGCTTATTGACGGCCGCGTGGTGTAGTCAAAAACTTGGCAAGGCACAGGTTCTTCATTGGCAGTCCTTCAATTCCCGGGCTTATAAAATAGAGATGAGGTACTCCCTATCCGTCGAATAAAGTGATCAAAAAGGGATTTTGGGATCGCGGACGGTCAGGGTGTTGGCTCTGAGCTAGGGTAGCGAACCTGGGGAGGCCGGCAACAATTAGTGGCCCCGGGTTGCTGTAGCTCAGGGTCCAGCTTCTGGCCAGCGTGCTATTGGTGGATAAGTGGATGTGAGGCCTTCTCTTGGCCGTGCTATGACCCAGTTTATAAGGGCACCGGTGCGTTCCTTAGGAGAATCATCAGCCACTCCCAATGCACCGCGGGAGACCAACGAAGGGTATTAGTGAGTGAGAAATCTAACATAATCCTGTCTTTCCCCCAGAAGGAAGGTTTTTCTGCCCGACACCAAAAAACAGGTCCTTGATTACCGGATTGAATTCACTGGCGAAAAAAATATTTGGTCTTATCTTATCTTAGGCAGTCTTAGGTCAAATCAAAAACGAGGCTTTGGCTAATGAATGATAATGGAAGATCTAATAAATCTAGTAAATCCCCTATTAAAATCAAATCATCGTATCAGCGTATAAGGACTTAGTAATAAAATAAAACAAAATCTGGAATGCAAAATGAATGAATGAGATATATCTAAATCTAAAATCTAAAAGCTAACTAAGTCAGTAATTTCCATTTGAGTACATTGAAGATGTCATCTTTAAAGTTCGGTAGCTTGTATAGGTGGTAGGCGATCCTTACCATTTTAGACTGCTGGATTGATGCCAAGACCAAACATAGATACTCGTTTAAAAAAAACTGTTTCCTTTCCTTCCTTTTACAGTGTTCCCCGAAATAAAAGTAACTATAACAATCGGCACTTTTTTCACTTCTCACAGCTTCGTCTTGCGCAGGAACTATATATTATCCATTAACTGAAACGATATTAACCATTATGTTTTCTTGTAATCTAATAAAAAAAGCACCATTTTAATTTTTTATTTTTATCGTTTTAGAATAAATAATAATATTATTATATACTAGTAATAAGTAGGTAGGCAAAAAGTAGTTCGTTTTTAAGCCGGTCCCCATTACAGCAATGGTTTGAATATACCGAGGCAGAAAATGTGGAAACTGTATACCGTAATGGGTTAACTTTTTAAAACCCTGCACGTTGCGCCGCGACTTGACCTAATTGCATTTATGTTTAAATGGGTTTGCAATTCTGGAGGATTTTAATTGTAAATGTTAGTTTTCAAGTTTATATGCGATTTATGGTAACCACGGGTGCATTAATAAATCGGCTTTGATATATTTTTAAAGTTCCAATGCAGCTAAAACTAAGCTACAGCATAAATGGTTCGGCTGGTAAGAGCCAAAATTTCATAGAATGTCCTAATAGCAGTTTAGCGTTGTTGTTTTTCGTACAATAAGAAAGATATTTTATATTCGTATGAATCCGGAGACTATTAGTAGGTAGTCTATTATTATAGTATTATTATAATGGCTATTAATTAAACCTTATGTAAGTAATCTGACTTCGGCTTTAATTGGACGTGATTAATTAGCACTTAAACTTGCAATTATTTTATTGGTGCAGACAGCTGGGATATACGTAACCTGATTTGATCTCGTACCGTGAATTAAGTACAAGCTCTTAGGCACTCAGCTACCACGGCTTTTTTTTATGAGCACAAATCAATAAATTTAGTTTTATACAACATTGGAGTTTTGCATTAAAACAATTAAAAAATATTCCTATGGGAAAAGACTGGAAATAGTCGAGGGCCTCACAGAACAATAGAATGAAATGGCGACATAATTCTCCCGTGTGTCCCGAAACTGATTACTGTTTTTTTATGGCATAGGTGGAAAACTAGCAAGCAGCTCACCCGATGGTAAGTGATTACCGCCGCCCATGGACATCTGCAACACCCGAGGAGACGCAAATGCGTTGCCGGCCTTTAAGAAAGGTCTAAGCTCTTTTTGTGAAGCTCCCTAAGTCGTATCGGTTCCAAAATACCGCTGGCTACCGCTAATTATTTTACATCACAGAGTTGTTGTGCGTGGTAGGAAATTTCGCAGGCACAGTGGTGGATTGCCAACCATCGAGATGATGAGGATAAAATTTTAAATTCTGTCGTGATATACGATGTTTAAACTCAGTTGCTGGAATGAATCCGACCAACTCCTCAGAACACTCCCCTTGGTAAATACGGTAAAAATACAGAGAGATGCAACATCTCTTCGCAACTCCAGCGAATCGGACCGATCGGAAAGTACTGGTCATCAACGATTCGAGCCGCTCCCCGTGGAACGCGGTCAAACAGAAGAAGCTGGTACTCAGGTGCCCCGGTCTAGAGATGAGAAAAGTATTCCTTGTGAGTGATGAGTGATTCCATCTTTCAAAAGTTATTCACATTGCAGCTACTTTCTAGGCGCAACATAGGTGGGCCCTATGGGGATGGATCAAGCCTTGACATGTATGTATAGCGTGTATATAGCATAAGTATGTGTATATAGCCCGAAATAGAAGCATAACTGTGCTTCACAAGATGAGTGTAGGCATCCAAGATCAACTCAATAACAGTTAATGCTTAAACATACCATAACAGTTCTCAGGGGTGACAACAATATTAGTTTATCCTGAATCTTTATTGAGGATGGATGTAGATATCATGGTCCACAGCCATCACTTACCATCAGGTTCACTGTGTACTCGTTTGCCACCCCTAATATTGTATAAAAACATCTCAATCCTAAAAGTTGTCTATGCATGAAATGTGATGAATGTCAACCATCGCTTATCAGGTCAGTGAAGTGTGTGTGTTTTTTTTATAACATTAAGAGTAATAAACGAGCACGTAGCTGGTATTCTGTGAGGGTGTGGTTCTAACCCGGTCGAGCTGACCCATTCATTCTGCAGCTAGAAACAAACTGCAGCATAGCTCTACCACTGTAAAGTGTACCACTGTGCTAGTTTGTTACCTAAAGGTTATTAAAAAAATGAAGTTAAGTTTTGGACTAAATAAAAAATAAATATACAAGCTCGAAAACATATATATATATATATATATATATAAGAGTGCATGTACCAACGGGCTTCGCAATCGGACATCGATAATTAAACTGAGTCGAGAGCCGCGACGAGCAATCTACTTCAAATGAAATCAATCAGTACCATTTCCCTGCCAGCATTACTTCCGGACTCAAAATGGACACGGTTTTATTTTATATTTTTTTACTTTGAATATATTTGCGCATCAGAAATTTTATTGAGTACATGCGGTTGTTGGGTGTTTAATTTGCAGTATATAACATATATAGGTGAGTTTATAATATACAAACAACGAGTATATATTTATATATAGCTTACATATAAAACTAATATCATATTCATAATACATAAATTATATTGTAGCACTAATTGCGAATGCTGAGTTGCACAGTTTTTACCTATGTATCATTATATCTCCAGTTTATTATTTACGAAATGACAATATTAATTTTTGAAATCATGCCTTTGTGCTGAATTAAAATGGAATCATTTTACGACAGGCGGTCGCAGCCGGATTGTATTTTCTCGTATACGTTATATGGTTCCTAAGTGGATTGCTTTAATATTTAACCTCGCAATCACAGGGCGTGTATTTATTTTTTATTGACATAGCAATTACATGTATGTTACGTTTTTGTAGATAATATACCCTTTGCTTTTAATACGATTTTATAAATTGTTTGGCTTGATTTTGACATGCTGGCTTACTGGTTAGGACAAAAGCTTGGATAGTTTTGTAAAACTCGTGAATTCTTGACAAATATGAAGTCATCAAATAGTTTAACTATAAAGAGGCGTTCCATCTCAGTGCTGTCACCCAAGCACCACTGTAACGATTTCTCATCTGGAATGAATATAGGTGACACGGTCATATTTCTTATGATTTTTTTTTATTTCATTTAATTTTATTCTTTAAAACATTAATTTCTTTTCATTTGTACTATTTTTTCTTCAGACACATTCGCAGTAATGGTTGAAGTAAGGCTTACTATGTCAAGAGGTTGACTTAAACGAGCTCTACAAGGCTTTAAAGTTTCACACAGTTTGTAAGGTGCAAGCTTTGATATTTATATTTTCCTGTATATACCGTTATTTTAGCGTGTGTATTATTTTACAAAATAAATATAAATTAGTTTTTTAATAATTATTAATCGATTCCATTAGTGATTAGAACTTTTTTAATGGCTGTTGGCCACTGTTAGACCGAGGGCTTTTACATTTTCACCGGGTTGGAAAGGTGGTGGAGCTGGGACCTTTATTTTAGGTTACCCGAGAGCTAGCCTCAACTTAGATCTGAGCCCTGAGCGTGGAAGGGACTGACATGAGGGTACTCGATCAGCTGCTTCTATCGGATAAATTATGTGTCAAAATGAATCAAAAAATTCAATATATAAAATATCAGGATAATGAATATTAATCTTTCATTAAGATTTGTTATTAATATTGTAATAAGGTCAATTAAATAAAATTATTTTATGGTGTTTTTTTCAGTTAGGATCATTTATTTACGTATTTGTAGTATTAAGTATTTTAAGGTTTGCTTCGAAGGGATGAACAATCGCTGAGGATGAAAGAAGCCTTAAGCAGATAGCGTTTTAGCGTTCTCTTACTGTTTATTTTTATAAAACGTGAAGGCTAATTTATTTTTGAAGAAATATTTACATAGAAATATTGTAATTGTTTCCAAGCAATATAATATTTAGAAAACTGTAACCAGTGTTTAAAAGGTTAACTCGATTATTTCAGTTATTGCCTTTATAAATACGTATTAAAATAATACAATAACAAGCTCGGAATTTTCCGGAAAACCACAAAACTTTTTGCGGTAAACGTTTTATCAGTTGTTTATACGTTATGCCTTTTCCTGCGCGTGAAACTTTTTGGAAATAATCGGATTACGTCAAACAACAGACATCGTATCGACATCGACAGGTATTATATTTAATATATTTTTTAAATCTTTGAGGTTATTTTATTACTGTTTAACATCGTATCTCAATGAGTTCCTCTGAATGGAAAAAACAATATTTAATTAAATATTATTATTATTTGTCCATGATGAGCAACTACGCAGCAATATTCTTTTTGAAATTACTTCAGGATCAGAAATAGTGCATGTTTCGTCAAACTCGATTCAGTACCCTCGAAGGTATGGACTAATAAATGTTTCAAATAAGAAAAAGATCATAAATATTTAAGTTAAATATATGTAAATCATAATCATGCGCGAATAGCTCATTGATTTAGGGCACGGTATTTAAGCTTGGTTGAAGTTGATGCGGGAATTTTTATAACTATCATAGAATGAATTGCTAGTTTCTTTTCAAAAGCTTTAGCTTTTCACAAAAACAAAAAATGTAAAATAAAATTGGTTAAGTAAAACAATAAAGAGAGGCGCTCTTGAAATTGACGCAGGATAACTTCTCCATGATTTTAAATGTTTGCCTGTTTTTTTACGTTCGTTCGTACTATTCCGTAGTTCGTAAGTACACATATACTAAGCAGATACATTAACATTAACAGAATAAATAAATACGTATATTTATTATTTATCTATTTTTTTTAACTCCCGATTATCATCATATGGGATTGATATCAGTATACAATCCTTATTTGACGCTTGTTTCAAGATTTTTTACTATTATTATTTGTTGTTGTACAATATACATATATTAATTTGGTTTTGTCATTGATCTTACATGAATATGACATAGTTTTATCGCAGACTATTTTGTTTAAGTTTTGTACATATACATATTGTTATTGGATAAACATTTTTAGCAATAACAATAATAGCTTTGTACATGAAACTAGACTTACGTCGTGTTTATGCGTTTTTATCTGTTGTTAGTATAAAACGCAAACGTAAAAGGTAGGTGACCGACATAGCTCGAAAGATCAGCAAACAGAAATGGCAATAGGCTGACCATATAGCTCGTGGAACCGATAACTGATGGGAAAGAAAGGTTTTCGAGTGGCAACCTTGGACTGCCAGTAGCAATGTAGGATGAGATGCAAGTTTGCGGGAAGTCGATTGATGCAGGTGGCTTAGTATCGTGCTTTGGAGCAATCTATGGAAGAGGCCTATCTTCAGCAGTGGATTAGGCTGTGATTATGATGACCATGATGATTATAAGGATATGGTACTATGTTAGAAACTTTAACACAAGTGTCAACTACAACTGTATCGTCAACTGAATCGGATGAAGTATGGGAATATAAGAAGTGTAAGAAGATTTATATCATAATACTACAAAGACGTAATTCCACAATTCTGCTTGGTCTTGCTTGGACTTTATCTTTAAAAAAATCCTCATAATCTTCGATCGTCGTCTCATAAAAAGACCTGTAGACCGGCTTTCTTGATAAATCATACATAATGCAATGCTCGAGCTACACTGCTCTGGAATTCATTGCGGGACCATATCAGAAAGGTAAATAATAGGTGCGGTATTTCAAGAGTTAGGTTCACGTGTAATAGACAAGAATGTCAGATAAGTACGTCCACTATGAAATTTGTTGGTAGCTAGAGCTATTATATGTATATATGTTTTTATATATGTATGCTTGTATATCTGTTTATTAGCTAATTTTATCTTTTTTATGAATAACTTTATTATATATCACAATATCTCTTGGGTCGCCAAGTAGATAATATCTATGTAGATAAGTCCGCCTTTAGTGAACCTTTAATTTTGTTTAGGTTGATGCAATAAAGTGTTTGTATATAAATAAATTAACTAGTTTATGGAAGACGCATAGATGTACCATAATACGTCACAAAGATTTCCTTTTAAGCATGAGTCTATAATCTTGTTTCAAGTTAACATAGTTCAAGATAACATCACAGGCAAAGTTAACGCTGTAAGTGCGGGAGGCACAGTATCCCACACTAACTCAATAGTGGCAATCAGTGTGAGCAAATTAGTTTAGTCTGTAGGCTGATTGTTTGTACATCGCATACGCGGCTTGTTTGATGTACGGGAATGGCGGTAGCAGGAGTAAAGTTAGATAATTCGGTTTCGATATATTTCGTTTGAATTGTGTTAGGGTTTGCCAATTTACATTCTAATTTAATTAAATTTGAACGCGAAATGATTAGTTGCCGGGCCAATAACTATTTGATTTGAATATTTTGTACTGGCACTTTAGTTTGTCAGTTGTTCGTTAAAATTATCGAAAAGCTGGGAGGTAGAAAAAGGTCGGTTGAACTTTCAGAATCGAGCTGTTGGATGAGAAGGACGTAAGAAAGGATAAAGTTGTGTTCCCCATTATCTGGATTGACGAAAATCCACTACACTACACCAAGGCATCCTGAAAGTCTAAATTCAGTCCATATTATCTGTGATTATTATAATCGGCAAATGAAGTAAAATTTACTATCTTGTATAATTTTTTTATAAAGCTGTACCTACAGCCATGTCTTCAGGAATGACAAGGCTAATGTTGGTATAATACACCGCATGAATCGTTCACAATCAGGTGAACTGTGTGCTTGTTTGTCAATACAATAAAAATAGTGCTGCATACCCGGTCAAGCGGAGTAGCAAAGTCGAAATTTATTGGTTTTAAGGCTGGATATGTTGTAAATGTCCCTTTAATTTTGCGCCTAAATCCTCGCGTGAATACAAACGGCACTATAATAAAATATACTGTGAACTTATTGTCAGATAATAATAACCACAATACATCGCCGTTGTCAAAATAGGTGGAAGAGTTTTGGACCAAGAGTCTATTGCCCCTTCAGATTACTGATCCGTTGAGCCCTGTCGATTACCTTAGTTCTTCTGCAGATATTGCACGTTTTTTATTCGATCAGAGAAACACCGAGCTTAGCTCGCTGAGTGACTCTCGCTTTCTCATAGTGCCAGCAGTGAAGTACCACGTCTTAGATCTGGTCATCACTGGCAACACGCATTGTTTAAAGATTTTTGTCTTTGAGTTTTGAGGAATATTCGATGAGAATATATAGAGTTGAATCCATCGATTGACCTCTGGATCTATGTTGGATTTAACTTCTTTGGTTATTAAAATATTTCATCAATCGATATCAGGTATAAAGGGTACAGCTTAATTAACATTGATGACTTGATTTTCGACTCCAGCTTCACATTTACAAGCCCGGGGCTATTAATGGCTGAAGTATAATAAAAAAGAAGAAATAATATTTAAAGAAAGCACATCCCTTTCAACTACGACCTTACGTCAATGAGCACTCGAGCTATATGTGTGAAGACAAGATACAGCAGCAGCCTAAAGCTCGACCTCTATTGTTATTTTCAATATCAAAGCTTTGGAGAATGAATGAAGTACCATGAAATATATTCAAAAAAGGAAGATTAAGATGAAGCTTAAAATGTGTCGCTCCTAAGGCTAACAATATTTGCATTACTTTTAGAAAAACATTACTGGATATTTAGGTATTTATTTATTGTATAATTATAAAGAATAATCTAAATATATAAAACTAAAAAGATGTGAGTAACAATTTTTACCAAATGTCATTCACTGTGTAAGATATTAATATACTGTAGGCATTACTGTACTCTCTAATGCAGAGGCACTAATTCGTCATCCCCTACCCTAATTCGGACCTATAATGCATGTGTAATAAGGTCGGAGAAACTTTCAGATTTATTAATTACTTACAGTACAATACAATATATACATACATACAACATACAAACTCCGAATAACTAACAATTTGCGATGCAGAAATATTATTTGTTACTTGCGAATCGAACCCTAGAATTCACGATGGTGCAGCCAGGTACTGTAATTATTATGACACGCGGCTTTAGGGTACTCCTCACGGACAATACTTGAAATTCTCGGTTGTTTTATAAAAATAATACGGTAGTTACTACTTATCTCATTTATCAATATTATTGTACAATATTTATAAATCGTGGTCAAAAAAGATTGATATGTCAAAAATAAAAAGCAGAACGAATACGATAAAATAAATCAAGGCGTAGATGTATTACTATATATGTATACTTATACAAACATAAAAAAATATATATTACCTAAATTAAGAAGATGTTCAGTGTCAAATATATATTATTAGGATGGTAACGAAAAATGATTTGGAACATATTTGCAGAATCTTCTAAAAAAGAGTTAATAAATAAATAAAACAAAAAGTATATTCCATCTATAACTAAAGACAAATTACTGTCATTTACAACAAATTCACAAAGTTCAGAACAATATCGCAGTCAATTCAAGTGTAAATTTCCGACAGTGGAGCATCGAGGATTGGTAATTATTCCCAGCCGGCAGTTGACACGAGCTCTCGTCTACGAGAAAAGTCAATCCGCCTTTTCATAACGGCTCTAATTTCACAAGGATCCACTTCATTAAATAATTATAAGAAAGTAATATTAAGTTCTCTCTCTCTCTCTCTTTTATTTTTATTCAATTATTTGTATTCAAAATGATCACACAGGGTGCTGTTTAATATATAAAATGATTTATGCCTGCTCATAATAGCGGACTTCACCAGCAGCCTAGATTCTGCCAGAAGCGTAAATGACTTCTACAGCTTCGCATAAATTAATGAAGTATATAAGAACCCATGTAATTTTAGATCTTCGTTACATGTCTGTATTTATCATTTACGCTACTTGATCTCGATTGAAATCGATGCCAGCAATATTAACCAAATTAATTTAGCTTAAAATAATATTGTCATACATAATATAATGCCTATATAAATTAAAAAGTAGTTGATGGCTGCAGGTGGCTTAGGACCGTGCCTTGTGGCAATGAAAAAAGAAACGTGATTATTTTTATAATGTTAGGCAAGCGTGCCAGCGATTCACCCATCCTCAACAAAGAGTCAAGATGCATGTGCGTTGTCACATTTGCGGACTGAGATGGAATGCCTCGTCTTTAACTGAACTCGTGACCTGATCTATAGATTCAACATATGTTCATACACCAGGGTTATGCTAATATTTAACGCTGGTATTCAATCTTTCCCGAGCGAGCCGACCTATTTATGTAGTGTAGCTGTAAAAATATTAAATGAACAACTGATGAGGACGTTATGTCATTTGTTATACATAATCCTTTCGATTAGGGTTTAATTTTGCATAGCATTTATAATAAATACCTTGTATAATGTAAACAACTTTTTTTTCTATTTAATTACCCAGCACTAATAAACTAGTTATAGCAGACAGAGATCGGCTCCGTGGTCGAATCGAAGTTCTTCGGAAAATCGGTGTTAAATGGCAATTTAGCGTTACTTTGTTTCGTCTGGTGAAAGAAAAAACCTGAGACCTTTAGTTAACCTTTAGCGAACTGTTACTTTACCAATATCGAAAAAAAATATTTAACAGAAATACAGGAAATTGAATTTCCGCTCCTGATGTATAAATCCCAGATGAGTTTGTCGTTTTAATATGCATGATTTGTGATTGTGCATGAAACGAATGTGGGTTATGAGGCATTTTTATTATTCATTGAGAGGAATTTGTACAAAAGGGTGCGTTCGTAAGCATTCCAAATACAGTCATTATGATTTTCTATGTGTGGGTAGCAAATGGACGAAATGAAAAGCCTTAAACTAGTTTCGCAAACTCGTTTAAGCAACCAGAGTTCAATTCACCTGTTCATCACTGAAATCTTATGAGCTGACATATCATTGATATATTAATGACTACTTGTAAGTGGTGTTTGTCGTCCATAGTGAGACCGGGCTGTCGTATTATATAATATTTTTGGTCGAGTATACGAGCTCGCTACGAGCTGCGAAGTCGCTACTTAAAGCACTTTACAGTTTCTTATTCTATAACGATCGTACTTCTTACAACAGGATAACTGATAAAGACTTTTTCTGTCACAAATGCACTTTTATATTTATGAACATGTGATGCAGCTACGATATAAGTTCCGATGCCTTGACTTCATTTTACTTTGCTTTGTAACTTTGAACCATTAAATACTGTAAAGAATACTATAGAAAAAAAATATGTTTTGTTCTAAATCATCATGTGTTCTTCGCCAGGATACATTAGAGAGGTGTAAGCATTCGTAAAAATATCGAAGCAACTCACTCGTCGTCTTATTCCCTAATCCCCTTCTTAAACCATCATATATATGACAGTAATAATGCTGAAGCGTAGATTTATGAATGCATATTATCATGACAGAATTCAAAATTTCATCCTTATCATCTTGATGGTTGGCAATCCACCATATGCGCCTTTAGCGAAATATGCTGCCACGCACAATTACCCTTTCGAATCAGCTGTCGCCAGCGGTGTTTCCGAACCGATATGACTTGGGGACCTAAAAGAAAAGAGCCTACATCTTTTCTAAAGGCTGGCAACGCATTTGCGACTCCTCTGGTGTTGCGGATGTTCATGGGTGTTGGTAGTCACTGACCATCAGATGAGCTGCTTGCTGGTTTGGTTCCTATTCTATAAAAAAAATTGTATATTTATAATATTCACTCTCCAAACGTATACAAGTTGTAAGTATACTGGTGTCGAAATGTATCTCAGTGTAGTAAGAGCTTAGTGTATGGTCGGCGTCATAAAACGCGACACTGAAACCTCCCTAATCACTGAAAATTGTGATCGCAATTTAAATATTCATGCTACCGCATATTCGGCGTTGAAGGGAAATTTATGTTTCAAGCGTAATGTCTCGACATCAAATTAAAACGTCTTTATTTTCTAATGTAAAGTTATAATACACTTACGTAGGGTTGTACATATTTTTGTTATATATCTAAGCTTGACAAACGAGAACTTTGTTAATTGTAAATAATGACTGATGATGAATGCAGTCCTTATACATACGGAAGTGATTATGGATGTATAGTGCCACTAGAGGTGGAAAAGCTGTTATCCTTATAGGACTTTCACTGACCATTTAAAATAGCTTTTAAACCTCTATGTTTTTAATATTAATTACATAGATACCTTCTCAATTTGAGACGAAAACTTTAGCAATACATGCATACTCCACTAGAATAAATAGTGTGTCTATTATTTCAAAAGATTTTCCTACAGAGCTTAGGGCAAAATGGAGACAAAGTGATATCCCATGTAACAAGAGCATTTAAGGTGAACATTGCGCGTTATTATGACTTAGTTATATTGTGTAATAGGAATGGGTTGTCTCCGTGTGCAACGCTTATGAAAAGGAAATATTCCCAGGCGGATATCAAGACGTGATAAAGACGTAGTTAAGCGTTATGAACGAGCTTAAAGTGGATATAAAAGGTATTGTGAACTAAAATACTATACATATATATACTGAATAGTATACAAATAATATACTACACAAGCTAAATCGTAATCATAATATATTTTTTGTCAATGTCGTGGATATCCTCGTATTATAAAACTTTCAGAAATAACTATATACTATTTATCAAAATAAAAAAAATATAGCTTCTATTATATATTGCAATTCTTTTATTTGACAATTAGCTTTATGAATTGACAATTAGCTTGATGAGTTACGATTTAAAAAACCTATTTAAATTTTTTTTAATCCTGCCACATTACATTACAGTACATTTTCAAATGTAGATTTCATATAAGGAAATCAGTTCGGCATCCATAGAAACTGATCATCCAGAGACTGAAATCACTGCACCTTGCGGTCGAATTAGTAAAATGTATTCGTTTACATAAATCATAAATGCGAAAGAAAATGGTATGAGTGTGCTTGTAATGTTTCTGTCATTGCTTCTAAACTATAGTTTGACCGACCACTTTAAATCAAGCCAAAATTATGAAACTGTAATGTTAAATTATTTCATTTGTGCTCGTTAAGTAAACATTGTTCATGCAAATATTCGACAAGTTAAATTCGATATAAATCGCTTTTTTATTACCTAATCTTTTGCTATATAGTCGAAAAAAGCTCAGGGCCGTTTGTGCCATAACCTTTTTGTATTGTATCAAGGAAAAAGAGTAATCAATCACCGTCGGGGAAGCAATTACATTGCCAACGTGACTTAGAATTACAATTTAAATAAATTTCGTTTGATTTTATTGATTACGAGGCGCTAAATGTTATAACACCAAAATCATACATAGAATTATAACCAAGATCAACTAAGTAAATGAATATTTTCTATATTGTAGAGACTGTTATACAATTATAGTTTACATGCGTTGTTTGATGATTGGTTTTTTTTATTGTATAGGCGGCAAACGAGCATGCAGCCCACTGATGGTAAGTGATGGTAAGTAAAAAAAAAAAGTTACCTGATGGTAGGTGATCGCCGCCCTCCGTGAAAATCACATTCTACAGAAGCCATTTTAGAAAGCTAATGAATCAAGGAAGTTATTGATGCTTGTACGCTTCATGATATTTTTCAAGCCCTCTAAATGTGGATGTAGGCTGTGGTGTATGAAAACTTGATGGTATTTGATCTTGTTTTAGTCTAAGAAAGTGTGTGTGTGATAGGAGTGTCCTTTTTCTTTTATGTCATTTTAAGACTTTGCTATAAAAAGTCGACCACCAAAAAGTAATAGAGTAAATATAAATTTATTAATAATTTTTTAATGGCATTTTTTGTCTAAAATGGGTGACTCATATAAATCAATATATATAAATCTTCTATAAATTGTATAAATTAAATTTCTATATTATATCTTCTACATTGCATCTATAAATGTATGTCCTGACTGACTGACTGATTCGTCAACATAGAGCCTAAACCGCTGGAAAATTCACCCCTAAGGGGGTAAAATAGGGGATGAAAGGTTGTATGAAAGTCCGTCATTTTCAAAGTAAGAAATACGAAATTATATACCGGTTTCTGACTAGAAATAAATGTATATGTACGTATCAAAATGTTACCCCTAAGAGGGTGAATTATGGGATGGAAGTTTATATGGGAAGTTCGTCTCTTTCTAAGGAATAAGCTTGAAATTCAATATGAAAGCTAATAAAAATTTACAAATTAGTTTACATTTTAGCTCGGTAGATGTTGTTGTGCACTGCTCCTGGATCGCGCTATGGTTTCATTACGCGAAGCTATACTACAATTACAACTTAATTTAATATACATATCTCTATGCATGTGGAACTGTGGGCAACAGCTAGTTATACATATTTCTCTCCACGCCACGGGTTGACTGCTAGAAAATGCCTTAAGGCAGTCCGCCCTAAGTATCACTTTTTATAAGGTGAAAACGGTAAAATTTAAATAAATAAAAAATAAATTAAATATGATTTATATAACTTTTACACTGCAGTTTGTTTCTTGCTGGAAAGTGAAAAGGTTAGCTTGACCAGGGCAGGACCACGCCCTCACAGAATACCAGCGTGAAATAGTAGCATAATGCTGCTGTCTTTCGTTTGGTGAGTCTAGGGATCCGGAGACCTTTATTACGGTACGGGTGACGAGGCATTCCATCTTAGTCCTAAAGGGTGACCACGCATCTGCATTATGATTCCTTGTCAAGGATGAATGTAGATGTCATGGGCCGCAGGAAGTACTTACCATCAGGTGAACTGTGTACTTATTTGTTATTCTCAATATAATAAAAAAAATAAAAAAATTCTATACAATTTGCAAGAATACATATATACGAACTGGAACAAAATGTTCTGTGCAACGTTTTATTTTAAAAGTTTGAGTCGTATTAAATTTAATCAAAGTTATGATATTGCAGATACCAGATAGGTGTTGAATGTGGGGTGTGATAAGGCAATCTTATTCATTAAGCGTTGACAATATTCACCCAAGAATACACTACTCACGTTTGCTGATGTATCAACGTTGAGTATACTCGTATTTGTCAAAGAACTAAACTCAAGAGATGACACTAGCAGATAATAGTTCAATCTAAGAATGTTTGATTGAAATGAAACATATTTGTATTAAAGACGAGATATCGTAATCAAAAAACGTGGTAAGAATAAGCACAGGAATCGAATGACCTTTTAGGATAAGGTAGTGTAGGTAATAATATAAGAAAATACATAATAATACATAAATAAAAATAATATAGTAAAACATAATAATATATAAGAAAATAGAAAAAGTATTATTACGATAGTTTAATAAAATAATTTAAAATATTCTATGTAACTATTGCATTCATTTTATACTTATTTAACATGGAGAGAGAGATAAATATACTAACAAACTTTCAGGATTATTTTATAAAAAGGCCATCATCTCCTGGACAATATCGACCCTGGCCGACGTGTCACTTCTCCTCCACCTGGTGACATTCTTTTGAATGTTGATATCTCTCAATCACTTTATATCATTTAAAACAGAGGCAGACAAATGCGATTAAATAGTAATTAAACATTAGGAATTAGCGTAGTGTCAAAACGAAGTAACATTTTAAAAAGACATCTGAACCGGAAAAAGACAACTTGAGTTTTACAAATTTAAACATCGCCCGAGAATAAAAATAAGCATCAGAAGCTTTTTCCTTTGAGAAGAGCTTTGACCACTAGACCCGTCACTTGTCTTCACTGATATATCAACGTTGAATATTTTCATCAAAGAACTAAAGTCAAAGAGATGGACAGCAGATAATAATTTAGATTGAGAAAAGGCTATAGAAATATTGAAAGATTGAAAAATACTCATTAAATTTTATGTAAAGCACGAGGCTGTTGGAAGTCAAATGTCAGATTATGAGATGGGGATAAAGGGTTAGCCAAGGTAATAATAGACATAGATAAATACACAAGTAAGCGATAAAAACAAAGGGAACCAAATTTCATGAAGTTTTTTTTCTTTTCACAATATTTTACTAGTATCAAGTAAAAGTATAATATTAAAACATTTTATGCAATTATTGTTTACACTTTCAAACAGCTAGCATGTTAGTTAACAAGCTAAAGAAAATATTATGTGTTATGCATGATTTAAACTTTCCGGTTTATTTTGCAGTTTTCTACATACTTATTATCTAAACACGAATATAGTTATAGTTTTTTAATGGAAAACCAAATAATTACAAAAAAAAAACAAAACTATAGCACAGAATAGCACAGCCTAATTAAGGTTTCCATAGATAAGTACAAATAGTCGCTGACATGACAATTTATTATTAATATTAACTATGTTTATATATGTATGCTGTTTATGTGTTTGGGTAAATAGTCATAGAACTTCTTAGAATTTCCGACAGATGACTACAAAAACTTTATACATTTTAAAAAAGTAATTAACGTTGCCAGCTTTCCAGATGGGGTCCAATTTATTTTAAGTTGCGGTTCAAGTTTTTAATGAAGTTTATCGAAAATGCTGCACTATTCATTTTAAAAGTTCCTGAAACTAAAGTTACACAGTGAGATTCAGAACAGATCAGATTACCGAAATCAAATTAAAATAGCAAATCACGCTTATTCATGATGAATAAACATGAGAAATTCATCATGAGAAAACTTTACTAAAATATAGTCTGCAAAACATAGTATTCTAATCAAACGAGGTTCATCAGAATATTGCGAGAAATAATTGTAAAAGAATTAACAATCTTATAACGCATAAAGAAAGTAAATTAAAAACATTCTTTTTATCAACAGAAATCGATTTTTTATAAATAAAAGGATTACCTCCCAATTAAAATCTCTACGAGTGAGAGATTTCAGTTACGTGGTGACGTAATTGCGTAATAGAAGCACGGCCGATAAGTTCCAGTGCCCTCTAACGACTTTTATTTCCTTTGACATTACATACAGGTATTGTTTATTGCTTCGCTAACTCCTTTAATGGCCTGGACGCTTTGAGAATTCAATGTACAATTTGTATTCTTATTTTAAAAATAGCTACTTTATTCTTTAGTGAAAGTGAATATACTCATCTATTATTTTTGGTAAAAAAATAAGCTCTCAAGTTTTTTTTAGCAGGTCTTTCTCTACCTACTCTAATAAGAGCTTTTCACGATTCACCTGAAGCTTAATAGACCCCAAACGCGAATGAGATTGAGTGTGGTGCCGTATACGAGCACAATTTTATTAAAATTTTCGTACGTAATAATCCGAAATCTAAGGGATTAAGTCGTTCAAGGTACGAGCTGAAGAGTAAGTGTAAGTTTTTATTTCATAGAATTTCTATCGATACAACTTTTATAAAAATGCTGTATTAAGAAAAACACTCATGATCTTTTTTATACAGTTTTTCTGTTCTATTTTTGTAATTGGTAATATATAAAAAGAATGGTAGAATCTTAAGACATAAAACTAAAATTAAATAATAATAATAATAACCATATTTTAAAATTTTATCATCAACATAGTCAATATCATATGCGTATGCTCTACCACTACCAAAATTATAAATATTTTTAGCAGTGGCAGCAGCTACGCTGCATTTTGTTAAGACCACGCTCTTACAGTATAGCAGCGTGCAATAGCAGCATATTGCTGTTGTGCGTCGTATTGTGGGTGTAGGGATCCGGAGACCTTTATTACTGGTGACGAGGCATTTCATCGCAATCCTCAAGGGTGACAACGTGTCTGCATTATGATTCCTTGTCAAGGATGAATGTAGTATGTCATGGAAAGCAGGAACAGAATAGTATGTCACTTCGCAGGAAACACTTAGGCGAACTGTGTTTGTTTAATGAACTAAACTGAACACAAAATCTGAACTGTGTATTGATTTTAATCCCTATATTAATTTTAACAATAACATATTTCTTGTAAATATTTATTGTTTTTATTTATCCACCATTATATCCCAATGCGGTACCAGAATAGAGCAGTGACGTCACCGCTCGAACCTATTTCAGAGTTAAATTTGGGATCAGTCTGTTACGTAAAGGTCTGCCGAACCTATTTGTGTGCTACCTCTTTCCATTCCGTTGACCCAGATTTAGGTAGACCAAAACAATTTTATTCTAAGCAAATTTCTAAGAATAAAAACCTTACCTTCATCGATGTTTTCCCTTGCCGCCCAAAATAACACGGTAAGCCTGTTTTTTATCGTGCTTATGAAAACGTAAGTTAATCAACGACGACCTAAACAAGTTAGTAGTAATCTATGTGGGAGGTTTATGTTCAGCATATACATATATATTTATATATATATATATATATATATATATATATATATATATATATTGAACTAATAGGTTACCTCACGATTTTCTTGAACACGTGGGAAAAGTTAGACAACTTGATAATTACATAATAAATTTTTTAACAAGTTTTTTAAAGTGGTAACAATAGATAAAACACTATTTTATATTGTATTTAACATAAATTATAAAAAAAATATTTTAAAAATTATTAGAAAGAAAAGAGCAAGAAACAGAACTTGAAACTTAGCTAAAAGGAAGAGAAAACAAAACAACATTAATATTTCAATAAAATCTGTGAAATGCCTATGTACCGTGTCGAGAAAAAACGGCCCCGACATATGCAGTAAGTTTTTAAAATGACTACGCTGCGCAATTGCATTCTGCTGAAGGCCGACGTTGCGTGCACGTGGACGCAAAGCACACAATGTTGTGGCTTATATAAACGTATTAGAAGAGAAACACAAAGAAACACGTGTAATTCCAATGTAAATATGCATATTAAAGTTTTACGTTTATTTACTCGGATTCAAGTATCAGTCGTGGTAGCTTGGTGACTAAAGCCGAGGTTCGCCCATCTCGGGCACTATCGACTCAGTGGCTTTTAGGCGCAGGGTAACGGCCCAAGCCGAGGCTCCCTCTTGGGAACCCTTGAGCCATAAATAAAGGTGAGTCAGCTGAGTGCCATAACCGCTAGGCTACCTTTCAATCCGATGAAGCTGTAAAAGCCCACGGCCTTTGGCCATCAGCCGAAAACAGTGTCTAAGTGCTCGCTTTTAATTCACGGTACGTGAGCAAATCGACTTCGATCCCCTGTACCGATGAAATTGTTAATCGTAATATTATGTGCTGATTTACCACGAGCTCGTAGGTGAAGGAGTATATCGTGAGGAAGCCTGCACGTCTAAGATATAATGAAATAAAAAAATAAAGATGGAATCGTAGTGGGGCCGCGTAATGGGCTACGCTCCAACTAGAGAGGAGGCTTATGCACGCCAGTGGGTGCTATGCCAAGAACAAGGACTACTCTTTTAATCTCTACTAAAATAATTTAATTTAATTAATAAAAATTTTTAGGTCATGCAAGTTGTTCTTAACGTCTATTTAAAGTAAATAAATAAGTTCGCGATGAGACGTACTGATAATATGAATTTATTATTTACATAAATCCTAATTACTAACAAAGCTGGTATAAGTGTATTTTCAATACATCCCTATAGGTTCTATAGTATGGGTGGAGACTTGATGCAAGGCTGGTCGAGATTAGAATCAACGATCGCACAATTAGATTTACGTAAATTATCCTATTTATGAGCGCTAAGTAAATATCGTTTATTGTAATACTCGATAACTTAAAAATGGAAATAAATGGTTTTACTCAATCTTTTGCAATGTATCCGAAAATAAATCATTGTGTACACTTTTTATTTTTTTTGTTTATCAGTATTGCTGTTGGTTCAGTGACCTCTACAGTATATCTAAATAGACCCGCGAGCGGGAGGCCCGCTGAGACAACGACGATGCTGCGAAGCGAAGCACGACGACCACTGCCGCACCACCACTGCGCTCCGACCCCTGTGGACGAAGAACGTCGACGACTACAGAGGGGGGCGATAATACGATCCGAGGGCCCCTCATAGTGAGGTACAAGACCTCGACTCGGATCGCTATCTAAAGGGAGGACACATTGTGTACACATACATACACATAACCACAAAATTGTAATCATTACCTTCTTGGAATTCCATTGCTACTGTGACTCTGTATTTTATTTAAAAAATTATCCTTATTTACGAGTATTAATCGTTGTAACTCTCTGCATATACAATATTATATATATATATATATATATATATATCATCATAGTCGTCAAGTCAGCCCATTATTTTTTAGCCAGCCTCACCGACGGTAAGCGATCACCGCCGCCCATGAACATCCGCAACACCTGAGGAGTCGCAAATGCGTTGCCGGCCTTTAAGAAAAGTTAGGCTCTTTTCTTGAAGGTCCCTAAGTCGTATTGGTTCGGAAACACCGCAGGCGACGGCAGATACCACAGAGTAGTTGTGCGTGGCAGTCCCACTGCTAAACGTAGGTAGGTAAAGGAAAGGATTCTGGTGACGAGGCATTCCAACTCAGTCCTCAAGGGTGACAACGCATCTCCATTATGATTCCTTGTTAAGGATGAATGTAGATGCCATGGGCCGCAGAAATCACTTACCATCAGGTGAACTGTGTGCTCGTTTGATACTCTCGGTGTAATAAAAAAATGGGTACATCTGTCGTTAAAAATTGATATAAATCTGCGTAGCAGTTTGCATTTCCCAGCTTTAGAGTGACAAGCACTAATACCAAAAAAAATTACCTTTTGGCGTGTGGTTTTCAGAAACATCGCAGATTTTTGTATCTGTTGCTCTTAATGTAATAACAAAATAGTCATAGCTTGCCGCGTGGCTCGACTGTGGATTGGCAGTCTCTACATGTGTTTGAAATACTTTTTATATTATATAGCGGATGCAGACTTTCTGACGACGGGTTTGACGACGTCGTGATATTTTTTTTATTCGTTTCTCTGTATTTCCATTTATTTCAATTGGAATTATCACTTATCTTTATTTATTATATTGTATTAATCTACATTTTAATAGTGGAATTGTTTATTTTTAAGGTATTAAAATGTTGACATCAATTTCCACATGCACGTCCTCTTTGCCCTTTCCCACTGTTTTACTCACAACTTTCCAGAATACCAATGTCTAATAGCAAATATGTTTCTTGTGATAAGTGATGGGAACAAGTGACAAAAATACTGGAAATAAGAAAAAACCTTCACGACTTGATTCCTTAACGATCAAGGATTTGGTTGTCCATAGGGTGCAGTGATCATTTGACATCAAGTAATTCAATGCTCATTTAAGTTTCTTTTATCCTAGAAAAAATCGAATCACTTATTAACATTACTCACGCAGCAACTTTAGTACGTTTATTAAAGAACTAAAATAAAAGACATGGGCAGTAGATAACAATTCCCAATGAGAAGTATTGTTAAATGTTGTATTAGGTACGAGGCTGTTGAAAGTAAAATGACAGACGATGCAGATAAGGTGGATGTTGCCCATGGGTAACAATGCTCTTAGGTAATAAGTAGATTATAAAAATGAACGAAATAATACTTTATGGTTTTAGTAAAGTAGTTTTTGTTTACATGTTACAATTTCATACGTCTTATTATCTCAGTAAGCAAGTGAGACAAGATAAAATATATAATGGTAAATTTACAAGATTAGTTTGTAACTTTCTCCGTAATTAGTATCAAAGAATAACTAGAGGTATTAATTTAATCTAGTATGAATATTTTTTTTTAAAGAATGCAATGTCATGTGCAAATCAGGTTAACCGCTACAACTAAGCCTAAAATGCTTGTGCTAGGAGATCGTCCACGACAATAGTCGAATGGCGAACCTATGACCTTAAGTTTCGCAGACCATACTCGTAACCAGGTTATTGGCGCTTCTATATAGATTTATGTTTTGGGCTTTGCAGAAGTAATTATATAGTAGTTTAACTAGAGAGCCGTGTTAGCCTGGTATCTGGTGTCTGGCTCGTTTTTAATTCACGACAAAAGCAAACGTGTCGAACGAAATGCGTTTGTTCATTGCAATTTTAAGGGTTGATTTGCCATGTGTTTGGCGGCGAATAAACACATTGAAAACAATATTTAGAAACATGCATGTCTAAGAAATAAATGAAAAAAATATTTTGAAGGCGTGAAATCCGCCAAACCGCAGTAGAACTGCGGTGTAGACTATGCTCTAACACGAATTTAGTTACTGTATAGTTTGTTACTTTACTTCACTACTTAAATTAGCCAGCTTTCTACATGGGATTTATTTTAAGCTGTAGTTCAAGTCATTTGTGAAGTTTAGAGAATATGTCTGTCTGTTGAGCCCGCCAATTTGCCCGTTAAAAAATTAACACAGCCAACTTTCCAGATGGGTTCCAATTAGTTTTAGGTTGAAAAAGTTTCCTGAAATTGCTCTACTGTTCGCCTAGAAAGTTACTTATTTCTCCCTGTTTGATATATTGTTATTCAACATTTCATTATACAACGTTACTACCAGAATTTATTGGTCATTTCAAATAAATTTTACTATTCCATAAGGCGATTTACTAGGTAAACGTGATATGTGATATGATCTGTTTTATCGATTTGTATAGCAATAACTGCTGTAAAGCATCGATGTTAGGGAAATAGGTGACAAGGGCAGGTTTAAGCTTCCTTGTGATTCAGTTATTGGTTTTGGCAGTTGTTTTAAAAGATGAAAATTCGATCGTTAGTTCACTACCTAACATAGGCAACTCCTTCACAGATTGCCGTAAGTTACTATCATGAACTATCTACGATTATATAATTGAAATTTTCTATTACATAGTTAAGCTATTGAATCATGAGCCAGTTCTTTCGGTCAAAGTAAAACAAAAGAAAACTGGGTAAAAAATACCATTATACAAGTCAACGAAATTAGAAACATGGCTTCGAAGCAAGCCCCCTGTGAATGCCTTTGCTGCTTACAACTGGGTCACCTTGTTAACTTCGCACATTGCTTAGTTTTCTCGGTGTTCATTGAAGTCTATTTGCCCTGCATTGACTCGAAAACTTTTGGAAAGTTCATGGAATACAACTTGTTGGAATGGAATATGCTTGTAAAATAGAATTCAGTTTCTTTAATCTTGCGGGAATAACTTAGGATCTTGCTGTTTCTATCTTTAGATTTAACTTTAACTTTACATTTACTTCACCATAAGATTATTTAAAAATTAAAACATATATAGATTTGAAATTTGAATGGCTTAAACTTTGTTTAGATTTATATGATGGTGCTGGTATTGAATTATTGACTGGTATTAATGATAATTTTCAAAATAATAATAAGTATAAAAAGTGTTTATTAATTGTTCCACAATTTGTTACCTTTATTTCAGGGTTTAATTACTTTTGTGAACTTGACAATGACAAAAAATTATTTTTAATTAGGGTAACGACCACTGCATAATCCTTATGATGGCAAATGCGCAGTGTGTTCTATATAAACTTGTGTTTAAGAAGGTAACATGACAAATAACATGCGTGTGCGTTAGTCGATAAAGTACTTTCCGCGTCGCGTGTGCAGAATTCGGTTCTGCGACGAGGCAAATTTTAATATAAAATAAATAGTTTTTTTCCAGACGACGGAACAATAAATATACTAATGGTTTCTTGCAATCAGGTCACCGTGTTACCTTACCGCATCTCTTCTGCCTTTTGTTTGAAGTCTATGTTGTGTACCGTACAATACGACATAAAAGTGTTTTATTGAATTAATGAGGTGTAGGATTTACATTTAATTGTCATAACACTGTTGTTTATAGTTTTTGTATTAAAATATACCCTATATGGGATCATTAATTTCTTTTGCCTTTTTAATTTTTATTACATCATCAGTCAAGTCAGGCCATTGAGATTACCTTAGCACAACCAATTTCGGAGCCTCGGCTTGGACCGTTGCACTGTTTCGTGAGAGTCCGCCTGACTCCGAACTTTTTTGCATATCCATCACATTAACACATGGAGGGGCGGTGGCAGGAATGAGCGCCTCGATTATAGTTATATGTAAATATATATATATATATATATATAAAATCCACCATATTCTCCGACACACTATCTATTCTTTCATCTAGTCGTCAGTGTTGTCACATACAATCTTCTAATATGAGTCAACATAAGAAAACGTTGCACTACTGACAACTAAATATGAAACGACCTTCTTCGCCTCCCCACTCTCACTAGGGCTATTTATTCTCAATGTATCCTGTAAAACCGTCTATTTCCTATCTATAGATAAGAGCGGTTCTAAAGTGTGTTATAAAAATCTTTGCTCCGAATAAACAGTTCGCTAGTGACCAACAAGCCTCTTTAAAAACGTGCACTATGCTAATAGGTAAGAGCGACCCAGTGACATTAACGAGAAGTGTGTCTCACCCTTAACGTGTTTTTTTTTTGTTTAAGCTTAACGGACTTTTTGTCTCGTCGTTTTTGTGTTCAATTTTGACTTTTTTTCCTAAACGTTTCATTTTTATTAAGAATTACAAGAGATTTTATGGACATGTGGAGAGGGATTTTGTTTTTATTTATAGTTCGTTTCTGGCTTTAAGGTCTAGCGTGAATAGGTCAGCTCGACCGGCGGAGTAGTACAAATTCATAGAATACCAGAATGAAATAACAGTATAAGGCCGCAGTGTTTCGTATCGTGAATGAATGGATCCGGCGATCCATTTACGTGTTAGAGGTATATCTTGAAGTTTTGTTTAGGATGTATATAGGTGTTACGAGAATCAATGGTCATCATCACTTTCAGAAATTCATCCTTTCCTAAAAAGAAATACGATCTCTTTAAGTTTTAACAGTGGTAGAGCTGCACTTTAGTTTGTTTCTATTATAGCTGCAGAATGAATGGGTCAGCTCGAACGGGGAATATTTCGACCACGCCCTCACGGAATACCAGTGTAAAATAGCAGTGTAGTGTTGCTGAATTTCGTCAGGTGAGTGCTGGGATCCGGAGACCTTTATTACGTGGTGACGAGGCATTCCATCTCAGTCCTCAAGGGTGACAACGTATCTGCATTATGATTCCTTTTCAAGGATGAATGTAGATGTCATGGGCCGCAGGAATCACTTGCCATCGGGTGAATTGTGTGCTCGATTGTAATACATAATGTAAAAAAATATAGTCATTCATCGTCGACTTTTTAGTGAATACTAAGTTAGACAACTAACCATCAAATAATTGATGAAGACTAATGGTGCGTCCCAGTTGTAATATTCGACCTACTGGCACTGTATATGAGCCGCGCCCGCCGCCCACACCCTGCGGCTTTGTTTAAGATAAGCTGACATTTCGTGCTGCGTCATATTCACTTTCCTGGAGCTGACGACATTGCGGACATATATCTATGCATATGTTTTTTAAAAAGAATACTAGCAGTGCTATTAACATTACTAATATACCGCGTAGCCTCTCCAACTAAGCTTTAAATGCTTTTTTTATAGAATAGGTGGCGAACGAGCAAGCAGCTCACTCGACGGTAAGTGATTACCGCCGCCCATGAACATCCGCAACATCAGAGGAGTCGGAAATACGTTGCCGACCTTTAAGAAAGGTGTTTGCTTGAAGGTCCCTAAGTCCCTCAGGAAATACCGTTACCGACAACTGATTCCACAGAGTAGTTGTGCGTGGCAGAAAATTTCGCGTAAAGCGCACAGTGTTGGATTGAATACCAACCATCGAAATGATGAAGATGAAATTTTAAATTCAATCGTGATGTACGATGTTTAAACTTAGCGGGTGGTTTCTTGTGCTAGGAAACGGTTCTCGACTCGAATGGCTGATTAGAACCTACGTTTTCGTTTCGCAGAGCTTTTGTTCGACAAATATTATCGGAGAACTTTTTTTTAAATGTTGAAATATACTCGTAATATATAGGTTATTGAACATACTGTCTTTTATCTCGAACTACCTGGAAGCGCTATCTACTTTTCATTTGAAGAATTTTTTTAATTTTTCACCGAAAGAATACAAACTTTTTTGCATGTAAGAATATAAAATGAATACATTGTTATATGCTAAAAGTATTCGAACGTACGAACCGACGAGTACAACAGGCTGATGACCACTACGACTAGGCCACTACTATTTACATTTAAAAAAAAAAGAAATGGTTGAGTGTTTTATATATACTTCCAACGGGTTTTTAGTGTTTAGAAATCCCATATAATCCAACTCAGGGAGAGAGAGAGAGAAGGCAGGATATATTATGAATATTATATAATAAAGTGGATTTATTTATTGCACTTGTTTGCCTTCAGTTGAACTGTTTGCTCACTTGTGACTAAATCTATATCTAACGTTTGCACTTATACAAAAGTAGCTGTAACCTGCCTAAAATTTTTACATTGCGTTACACCCGTAGCACTCCTTATTGGTTTTAACCCAAATTTATTGACCAAATAAAGCTAGTTAGCGTTTTCGTTCCTCGTAATAGCATTCCATTAAAATTAAGAATGTTGTTAAGAAAGTAAAATGTAGCCTAGCGAACGTTTGTACTAATATAAAATTAGCTGTAACCTGCCTAAAATTATTACATTGCACAACACCCGTAGCACTTCTTACTGGTTTTAACCCAAACTTATTGACCTAATAAAGCCAGTAAGCGTTTTCGTTCCTGGCGATGGCGTTCCATTAAAATTTAGAACGTTGTTAAGAATGTAAAATGTATAAATAGAAGTATTTGTTTTATATTCGGTAATAGCTTCTGACTTTTTTTATTTATATATGAAATAAGAGCTCACAAATGAAGACTTAGATCACCTGATGGTCAGTAATTTCTTTTTTTCTATCTCACCCATAGTCATTCTCGTAAGAAAACGTCAGATAAGTTGTCAGTCCTGATTTCTAAGACATAAGGACTGCGGTTTCTATCTTTTACCTTATGAAAAACACCAGTCTCGATATATTTTGTTATTCTTTATTTTGTGTCGGCTTGGTCTTCTTCTTCTTAATCTTCTTGGGTCGAGCTGACCTACATCTGCTCTAGCTAGTACTATCATCTAGTGAATAACCGCGCAAAAAAATGTTTTGTTTTGTTAATACTTCGACGTGGATTTAGTTTTAAAAAAATAATCTCGTTCCTTGCTCCCCTTGGCTAAACTAAAAGGCTATTAACATCAATGGTATCAAAATGGTGATAGGCATTTAAGATAATGTGAAGCATCTATTATGAGGTGTTTGTATCAGACTGCCAAAAAGCCCTCAGATGACCCTTAAAGGCATTTAAAACCTGACGATTAAAACTTCGAAGAGCGCCTTTTTTTCCTTTTAATTTCATGACAGAAATAACTGTTAAACATGGATCATGGTATTCATCGTTGTAACAGTTAATAAGATTAATGAAGAATGATTACAAAAATATATATAGTTAATGAGAGAAAAAAAAGATCGCGTGCAGTATTCGTGATAGAAGTAAAACAAAAAAAGTGTATGTGTGTGTGTGTGTGATCTACACCTGGATTAGTAATTATATATTTTAATCAAATAGTAAAGGATGATAAGGAAGGGAGAGAAATTGAGAAAAAGGAAAGAGAAAAAGTGTACAACAAGTTATATGGCATAGTCCTCTCTTTTTCTTTCTCTGACATACTACCTCTTTTCCGTCCATTTTGCATAAGAATTTGCTCATTTAGCGTTACATATAAAAATGTTGTACCCATATTTGTCCTGTTAATTTAACGCTCATCGCGACCAAAGAGGTTTAATTGCAGATGGGAATACTTCATCATTAACATTAATTATTCAGAGTCCACCGTAGAATTTTATATGAAAGCTATGGAAACTAGCATTTCGGTGATGTGATCGTATATACCAGGCTAGGCATGAATTATAGATCCTTTATCTACAGATACTTTAGTGAAATACGATATCATATTTTTTATTTATAATGCAAAATATCGATTGTGAACCAGTTATTTGTTTAAAAAGGAGTGCGTTATTAATAATCTTAAAGTACACATTACAATTTTATTATTTGCAGTTGAAATCGATATTTATTTGGACAAAGTTAAGCTACTCTAGTTGTAGATTTACTGTGTGGTGAAGGGATTAAATCAATGTAGCGCAGTCGATAACTGTGCCTGACCTACTATACTATAACGTCTTTTATCCTGCGACTTCACTCATTTAAATGGCCAAATCTTTCGAGAATTAATTGCAGTTTGCATTCTTACTTGTACCATTGCATGTGAGTCGAATCCGCATCTTTCAATCCAATTATCATCTCTTAATACAATTATATCCAAATTAACAGCGGTAGAACTGCTGTGGACGCTGAAATTTGTTTGTATTTGTAGCATGAATGGATGGCTCGAATAGAATAACAGAGTGAAATAACAGCATAATGCTGCTGTATTGCTCTGATATGCTCAGTAGCTCTGGTAGCGAGGCATACTATTAGTATTCACCGCATAATCATGTGCACCTTACACTTACCATCTCTTTTGTCCCCCCTAATTTTATAAATAAAAGAGCTTTTCACGCGTCACGTGGAGCTTTTTGAGACTTTAAACATAGCGGGATACCATCATTTTGTCACCGGGACACAAAACTATGCTCGTGTAGCTACACGAGGTTGATTTTCGTACATACAAAAATATTGAAAATTGTATACTCATTTGGTATTATTGGGATATTAACCTCCGTCTGTAGCGCAGAAATCTCGGTACTAATATCGTTATAACTTAAATGTTTTTGTTATACGAAACACTTAGATGAGGTTTTACTCGTCTGATATTTAGTAATTTATAGAAACGTATTAAAATAATTTTATTATTGAAACAAATATTGAGTAATTTCTAAAGAAAATAAAATTTGACGACTGCTGTTTGTTACGAGTTACTAAAGTAATTTAACCACTTCGTAAAAGTCTATTGCTCACAGGACAATAACAACACAATTGTATAATTTTGACAAAGAACTCATTTAATACTTTTAATGATTTAATGATTTTATCTAAGTTTGGCTATATAAGATTATTAGACCCAATGTTATTTCACAATATAACAATGACGTGAGCTTGGCCGTATTTCAGAAATAAATTTGGAATCGGATTGTTGCATAAAGTTCTGTTGTCCGTGCCTATTGTGTAATGGGAAATTAATGACTTCCCCCAGAACAATATCGACCATAGCGATATTCGTATAATTTATACCAGATGGCACCAAATGCTTAGAATATATTATAGTGATAAAACATTCGCGCAAACACAGAGGCACTCACGTAATGCAAGTGCAATAACTATCGGAGGAAGATACAGAAGCGGTGTCACGAACACAAGACACTAAGTCGAAAACCATCAATTTCTATTACAGCAGGTCTGGTATTGGAGATGTCATCGAAAAGAAAAACAGACTGTACTCAAACCACATTGTACAAAAAAATAGCAAAAATACGAATAAATAAATATAAATATATATAATACAATAATAAAACTTTAAAATAATATTTCGTTATATATTGATATGAAATTCTGGATAAAAATAGGACTAAATAATTGTGCTTTTTCTTAAACCTATAGTATGAAGACACATTAGACATTCGGTAACTGAAATATAATTAAGCATGCTGAGGCACATCACCTGTTGCTTATTTTAATAATATTTGCCGCTGAAATAGTTATTTTGAGATTATTATAGTTAGTTGTTATCGTAGTAATTTTGAAGTAACTTAGCTTTACAACGAACAAACTATTAATTAAATTAACCCTTTTATAAAATTCTCAGATTTTTTTTGCTTTGTTTGTTTTATTGCCAATATATATTTCAAATATAACTTGTAATAGACAAAAATATATTGTTTCATTTTCATTTGTGCGTCATTGCTCTTTGCTCTAAGCTCACAAAAATACAAGCACATCCATCAAAACAATCTTTCAATGATTTTTCAATAATCGATCTGACAGTCAATAATCACATAAATGGATTTGTACATTTCAATAAATCAAAAATTTATAAACGGAACTTCGACTTCTTAAAATTAAATCTTAAACTATTGTCCTATATTAAAATTTAACTCAATTTACCTTTACCGTTACCTGTTAACGTTAATCGAAAACTAATTGTATAAGCATATAGTATATATATATCATAAATAATTATTAAAAAAAAACAAATATAAATTACACAAACAAAATATATGTGAATAGACTCAATGAAGTTTAACTACATTTGTTTGGTGTGAGTTTTCTCGTGTATAATAATATCCCTCATATTGTTATTTGAAGTTGCCTTATAAATATAAAGTAGTAGTTGTGTTGACTGGTGTTCTACTTACGCAACAATTTTCGTCGAAGCTTTTGTCAGTAAATTTTGCACGTTTAGCCTTTTTTCCAACACCTTATTTGGTATGTGTGAAAAATACTAGTAAACCTTGTATTGTACAAATATTATACCCTAAAACTGTGGGTATGAATCCCCAAAGAAATCATTTATTGCATGTTTAATGATGTATATATTTAATGATAACATGGTTAATGATCATCATTAATTCTAGGCCAGTTTTGGTGATTATACTCCTGTCTCCTAGCTATTATAGTATAGAGGATAACAAGTGTGGCGGATATGTGATAGTGTACAAAGTATACATGCAAATTTTGAGATACCCACTCGTTCGCAGGATAATTTGAATCGGCGTCACACGTGTGTCCTCTTACTTAAACCTTGATCGTGGCTATGGCATGAATTGGTCGAGTCAACCGGGGCTTTTTTTTGTGTATAATACACATGTTTTGCTGTAGGCCCTAAAGGCGTCTGCAGCTTCACCATTACAGAGTCGCAAGTAGGGAGCCCGCGAGTAAAGAGTGCGACGACGCTGCTGTCTCTATGGCGGCTGCGACTCCGCTGCACTCCGACCCCGATTTGGACGAAGAGCGACAATGACTACAGAGGGGGGCGAATAATTATCGGCTCGAGTCGTTATCGAATAGAGGAACTAGGTCCGACCCACAAAATACCAGCATAAAATAGCAGCATACGCACCTGTATTCCGGAGCCCTTTATTACTTCGTATTGGCATGTTAATCCTCAAGTATTACAAAACATCAAAATTATGATTCCTTATCAAGGAGTAATGTGGATGTCATGGACCGCCGGAATCATTTACCATTCGGTGAACCGTGTGCTCGTTTGTTACCGCTTAGCACTTTCAGACGTTTCACACCTTCGACGATGCTGCCGATCACCGATTTATTTACTTTTTGCATGGCACCTACATTTCTTTTTCTTCCTACGCCCAATTATTTGTTGTTAGCCTTCCTTCGTCGTAACCCTCCGATTTCGATTTCTATTTACGATTTCTGGCGGATCCTTTTGGACTGTCGTCTGCCAAGGTGGCCTTCCGAGTCTGTGCGTCATCGTTGGCATGTTTAAAACTACTTTGTCTAGATGATTTTTGAATGGACACTGAACGTGGCTACCTACATGGTACGTTTATATTATTTTAGTCATCAAATGATTAACTGATGTCTCTGTTTATCCCAGGTCACCTAATGCCAGCGGCCAATGCATCGATATGTAGTGGTTGTCGAAATAGATCGCAACAAAAAATAATTCACAAAAATGTTGAGCTGCTCAGCACACTATTTAGTTTATTCTGTTATATCATAGGATAAGATAGAACGAGGAAAATAATTTCAAATTATAAATTTCCCTAATCTGTAGTAAGAAAATACAACACATTCAGTGACTTCCGTCAGATACTGCAAAATAGTTTAAATTTTAATTGCCATCGTCGTCCCGCATAGAAAATATTAAGGCGCAATATATTTTTTTTTTTTTATAAAATAGAGGACATAGTCGTAGCTTACAGCCCACCACGTCTATCGATGATTCAATGAAATAGTGTTTTTTTTTATTTATTTATTAGACTAGCATGTTTCGTCACACTATTTTCTCTCATAACCGAGCACTTAGTAAATCAGTACTTAAAATTACAATTAAAACTTTCATTAGCGCTGGCACTAAAGGGGAAATCGAACTCGATTGTTTTGCGTGCGACGAAATTAAACGTGGCAATTCGGAAATTGAGCAATCTTATATACATATCAAACAATGTTGTAAAACTAGCTTGTTTTCTAAGACTATGTTACGATTAGGATAACCCGTCCAATTCCCAAAGTCCCATGCTTAGTAAACACAATTTATCAAAAAACTCTCATTTTGTTACGTCCGTTTATATTTGAGTTGGATATAAGTTCAAATAAGATCAAGAAAATATTCCTCTAGATGCGATTTTCTTTAATACTGTAAATACAATGAACTGTGTTAATATAATCATCAAAAAATATTTTGTACGTAATAGTATTTCTCTACCTTTTACATTACAGTTTTTGATTTTAATAAGAAGAGCATCGGTGAAAAACATACATGCATCACATCACTTTGATCTCAGCACTGATATGATAAATAACAATATATACTTTAAGGTCTGTGTCACATATAAAAAATACGTGCATACATACATATTCTTTCTTCGTAATCCGATCTATGTCATAATTAAGTTTTTTTATAATCTTTTTATAAACTAACTCTAACGCAATTTCTCTGAACATCTTCTGAATAGAAATCTTTATTCAGAAGTTGTTTTGTTTTGGTCATTATATACTACAAATTTTAATTACTACACACTGGTGGTGTCTGGAAATCGGTTTTGTTTAGTTTGCGTGAATTTTTATTTACTTATTACGCCGCTAGAGGCTCGATCCTCCATTTCCGAAACCATTTCCCTAAGGTGTTGGCTGCAAATTGGAGGCGTTTACAAATAGCGTCTGGTTTAAATCCAGACACGTAGAACCGGTGTCATCGGCGAAAAGGGCTAGCTCTACACCGCGAGTGCGCGGTATGTCGTTGGTGTAGAGTGTGTATAAAGTAGGACCTAGGACAGAGCCTTGTGGTACTCCGGCACAAATGGGGTGAACCTCGGGCGCGTTCCCTCGACGCGGTAACGAAAGGTTCGATTTCGGAGAAAATCTCGTATGATAAGTACGAGTCGATCTGGCACACCGAGCTCATATAGTTTGTATATGAGCCCGTTGTCACCAGACCTTAATCAGCTTTCGCCACGTCGAGAAAAAGTGCCCCAGTTTGGTAGCCCTGAAGAAATTTACTGAGGATGTGCTCCGTGATGCGGTGCACTTGATGTGTGCATGAGTGTTGGGTGCGAAACCCGAACTGCTCATTGATTGGCAGCCCTCGGGACAGCATGAAGTCCTTGAGGCGGGTGAGGATGAGCCTTTCATATACCTTACCCAAGACTTTGAGTAGGCTTATGGGTCGATAGGCTGATGGATCGGTTGGATGTTTTGAGGGCTTGAGAATCCCTATGACATCGGCTTCCTTCCAGGTGTTCGGGAAGGTGCCTTTGGATATAGCCGCGTTGTAGATTATCACCAGTAGGTGTAAAATGGACATGGGTAGGAGTTTCATCACCTTGTTGGTGATACCGTCGGGAGCCAGGAGCCTTGCGTGGTCGCAGGTTTTAATTATGGACTCAACTTCGGTGCATGTAACTTGAGTGACGGAATCGCGAGGTGGTTCCTTACTCCTCCGGTCGACCTCGCTGTTAACCATTTCAAGGTGAGCGGCGTCGATCGGTAGGTACTCGGTGAGCATTGGAGCTCGAGATTGTCAGCCAGACATTCGGCTTTCTCTTCGTCTAAGAAGGCGGGTGGTTTATTAGGACGCTAAAGGGAGGCATTGTTTGGGCGGTGCCCCTTTTAGGGATTTGGGAAGTCGCCAGTAGGCGAGATGGGAAGGTTCGATGTTGGAGAGGTGATTATCCACCGATCGTTCCTATACTGGGCTATGCGTGATCGGACTTCACGCTGAAGGGTACGTAGCACCAGCCGGTTACTTTCAGTGGGATATAAGTCGTGGGCACGAGTCGCCGCATTCTTGCGCCTCATTAGGTCCTTTATGTCGTTTGGCAGGGTCCATCGGTGGTCTTCCACCGAGGAACCTTACTATCGAAAACAATCCACGATTACGGTCTGGATGTGCCTAGTGAGGGCATGAACTGCGAGGTTCGTGTCGTTGACTGAATATGTTCCTAGGAATAGCATCTAGGTGCGGTGATGTGGCTTCCCTCAGGGCGTTCCTGAGTCGGTGCCAGTCTACAATGGTTTTGGTGGAAGGTGAGGTTGGGGCGGAGGGCCTAACCGAAAGAAGAACAGGGCGATGATCGGAAGCGAGCTCATGGATTACCTCTATGCCTTGGAAGGCGAGATTGATGTTCTTACAGATGGCAATATCAAGCACGTCCGGTGCGTGACCCAATATGTATGGAAAATGGGTAGGCGTAGTAGGCGCTACGACGTCAGTCGAGTGCGTCGCTTAGCGAGTCTAAAGCCAACCCCGGGGTTGATTTTAGTTGCATTCCACCGAGTGTGCTTGCTATTGAAATCTCCTGCCAAAATGACTGAGTTTCCAAGGGAAAGGCATACGAAGTCGCTTCGTAATACTTGTGCGTCACGTCTGCAAGGCAGGTAGACGGACGCGATTGTGATGGGGGCGTGGCCGGTCATGGCTAGCTGACAGACCGAGGCTTCTAGGAAGGTTAGGGTTGGCGTATCGACGGGCGCAGTGCAAGGACTTTATAGTAGATGAGAGTTCCGCCATTAGCGGCGGAAGTTCTATCATTCTAATGATGTTATAATTCGCGATGTTGGGATTGCGAGTGTGCGGTTTGAGGAATGTCTCTTGCACTAGGAGCACGTCGACTTGGTGATCGCGAACAAAATTGAAAATTTCGTCGCGTTGATTATTAATACCGTTCGCGTTAAAAATGCGACGTTAAGGGAACGCCGGTTTTACTCTGCCGTTATAAAGGCCCTCTATGCTTGAAAATTGACGATGGCTGACACTACATGTTGGTAGCGCATTGTGGCAGCAATCCTGATTTCGGGCTTGCCATTGGAGTCCCTTAGGGCTTTTGCAAGGGCTGAGACGTCGGCGCCGTTGAAAGCGGCGGCGGCAACACAAGGTCGAGGTCGCTTTCGTTAACCGGCCGTCCGGCTGATGGAGGGCTGCTCAACCGGTTGAGCGACGGTCACTACGCCAGTAGAGGTTTCCATGCGGGACGTAGAGGACGAACAGGAGCGAGAATAGGCGCAGGAGCGGCGATCGGTGTAGCTACCTTAGGTGCGACTTTAAGTGCCGGGCGTTTCGGCAGGAGCCTTTGGGCAGCCGAGGTAATTGGCTGTGTGTCCCTCTGAGTTGCACAGGACACATGCGGGGGCGAAAGCAGCCAAAGGGCCTTGTCCTTGGGTCTCGGACAGTCGGTGGTGCCATGGTCGCAGGCACTTTACGCATCTGGGTTTCCCGAAGCAGTTGCGAGCAGAGTGGCCATATAACTGGCATTTGTGGCACTGGCGGAGGGGTGTTTTATGAGGGCGCTCAGCCCGAGCCCAGAAAGGTGGCAGCACGTTTTCAGGTTAAATACCTGCTTCCCTGCCTCGGACCTTTCGAGGGCCACAATTACCATGTTGAATGGCTTTTTGTTATGCCCACTGTACATCCTATGCACGGATAGGACGGGTAAATTCTGAGCCTGGAGGTCGTCTTTGATGAGGTCTGCGGGGATTTCCCGTGGAAGGTTTTTAATAACCACTCTAAGTTGGCGCTCTTCTGCCAGGGTGTAGGTGTGAAAGAATACACCTTTGTCTTGTAAGTAGCGGGTGACCGCTCTATGGTCATCCGTGGTTTCTAGCTGCAGTTTAATGCCTACAGCGGTGGGGATCGCTTGATATTTGTAGCGATTGGAAAGGGCCGATACGACAATCGGCCATTTATCTTAATGCCTGTATGAAGACAGGCGGCGGGCGTTCGATGGCTGTGAGACAGCCGAAGTTTGGGGAGCCAGTAGTGGAGCGCTGAGGAGCGGCGGGGGATTGCTGTGAGGCTGCAGAGGGTGCCATGGGGTTGGGCCACAGATGTCGATAGCCGGGGAGAGGGACATCGCTTTCCCGTTTTTTTCGCCTTGGGTGGCGGCGTCGGGGCGGAGTGAAGCTCGCTTTTTCGCTTCTTTTCCACCAGCGTGAAGTTGCTGGTGTCTTGCGGGAGGTCCTCGGGGACGAAGGGCTATCTAGCTCCATTTCGGAGACCGAGGAGGACGATGAGGCAGAAGAGGCCAGCGGGGAGGACCTTGAGGGTGATTTTGCCCCTCCGGTAGGGGTTGCTCTTTTATAATGTCTTCGAAGACATCGGGGTATTTACTCTTCAGGCAGCTGACCAAGTGTACAAGGAAATCCATTGTTGGATTCTCCATTGTACACAAATTTTATTAATATAACTACTATTACGCGGGATGTGGCCTCCGGTGGGGTGCCGGGGTGAGTAGCCTACTTCCCTCCTGCCGGGTATAGGCAGGGAGGATGTGTCGCCCTAGTTGTGTAGCCCTAGTGCGTCAAGTGCCAATCTTATTTGTGCACTTGGGTGTGTTAGAGCTAATTAAAATACGCGTGAGACAATTATAAGTCTAACGGGTTGGTCAGCCTTGGCTAGGGCACTACCCAGGCCAGAGTTTACGTTGACTCCTTCCGCTATCTTGCGTTTCCCAGAACGGGAACCGCGGGCGTACGGGGCTTGCCCTACACTAGCTTAGTTAACACCGCAAGGTATCCACTAGTATAACCACCCAGGTGGCTTTACAATAGCTTTCTTGGAAACTAAATTCCGATCACAATAGCAACAGCAATAAAAATTGCTCGGTGTATTGTTCTCGGAACAATGGATGCGCAGGTGGCTTGCTCGGGGGCAGGTAGCTCGGGACGATCGTGGCGGGGAGCCGGGCGACCGTTCTCGGCGACTGCTGAGCGTCGAATGAGCTGATTATACGGTTAATGATCATCATAACTTCTAGGCCAGTTTTGGTGATTAAACTCCTGTCTCCTAGCTATTATAGAGGTGCTATTATAGGATAGAGGATAACAAGTGTGGTGGATATGTGATAGTGTACAAAGTATACATGCAAATTTTGAGATACCCACTCGTTCGCAGGATAATTTGAATCGGCGTCACACGTGTGTCCTCTTACTTAAACCTTGATCGTGGCTATGGCATGAATTGGTCGAGTCAACCGGAGAACTGGGCTTTTTTTTGTGTATAATACACATGTATTGCTGTAGGCCCTAAAGGCGTCTGCAGCTTCACCATTACAGAGTCGCAAGTAGGGAGCCCGCGAGTAAAGTGTGCGACGACGCTGCTGTATCTATGGCGGCTGCGACTCCGCTGCACTCCGACCCCGATTTGGACGAAGAGCGACAATGACTACAGAGGGGGGCGAATAATTGTCGGCTCGAGTCGTTATCGAATAGAGGAACTAGGTCCGACCCACAAAATACCAGCATAAAATAGCAACATACGCACCTGTATTCCGGAGCCCTTTATTACTTCGTATTGGCATGTTAATCCTCAAGTATTACAAAACATCAAAATTATGATTCCTTATCAAGGAGTAATGTGGATGTCATGGACCGCCGGAATCATTTACCATTCGGTGAACCGTGTGCTCGTTTGTTACCGCTTTGCACTTTCAGACGTTTCACACCTTCGACGATGCTGCCGATCACCAATTTATTTACTTTTTGATCTGGTATATTCATGGCACCTACATTTCTTTTTCTTCCTACGCCCAATTATTTGTGGTTAGCCTTCCTTCGTCGTAACCCTCCGATTTCGATTTCTATTTACGATTTCTGGCGGATCCTTTTGGACTGTCGTCTGCCAAGGTGGCCTTCCGAGTCTGTGCGTCATCGTTGGCATGTTTAAAACTACTTTGTCTAGATGATTTTTGGATGGACACTGAACGTGGCTACCTACATGGTACGTTTATATTATTTTAGTCATCAAATGATTAACTGATGTCTCTGTTTATCCCAGGTCACCTAATGCCAGCGGCCAATGCTTCGATATGTAGTGGTTGTCGAAATAGATCGCAACAAAAAATAATTCACAAAAATGTTGAGCTGCTCAGCACACTATTTAGTTTATTCTGTTATATCATAGGATAATATAGAACGAGGAAAATTATTTCAAATTATAAATTTCCCTAATCTGTAGTAAGAAAATACAACACATTCAGTGACTTCCGTCAGATACTGCAAAATAGTTTAAATTTTAATTGCCATCGTCGTCCCGCATAGAAAATATTAAGGCGCAATATATTTTTTTTTTTTATAAAATAGAGGACATAGTCGTAGCTTACAGCCCACCACGTTTATCGATGATTCAATGAAATAGTGTTTTTTTTATTTATTTATTAGACTAGCATGTTTCGTCACACTATTTTCTCTCATAACCGAGCACTTAGTAAATCAGTACTTAAAATTACAATTAAAACTTTCATTAGCGCTGGCACTAAAGGGGAAATCGAACTCGATTGTTTTGCGTGCGACGAAATTAAACGTGGCAATTCGGAAATTGAGCAATCTTATATATATATCAAACAATGTTGTGAAACTAGCTTGTTTTCTAAGACTATGTTACGATTACGATAACCCGTCCAATTCCCAAAGTCCCATGCTTAGTAAACACAATTTATCAAAAAACTCTCATTTTGTTACGTCCGTTTATATTTGAGTTGGATATAAGTTCAAATAAGATCAAGAAAATATTCCTCTAGATGCGATTTTCTTTAATACTGTAAATACAATGAACTGTGTTAATATAATCATCAAAAAATATTTTGTACGTAATAGTATTTCTCTACCTTTACATTACAGTTTTTGATTTTAATAAGAAGAGCATCGAAAAACATACATGCATCACATCACTTTGATCTCAGCACTGATATGATAAATAACAATATATACTTTAAGGTCTGTGTCACATATAAAAAATACGTGCATACATACATATTCTTTCTTCGTAATCCGAACTATGTCATAATTAAGTTTTTTTATAATCTTTTTATAAACTAACTCTAACGCAATTTCTCTGAACATCTTCTGAATAGAAATCTTTATTCAGAAGTTGTTTTGTTTTGGTTATTATATTATATACTACAAATTTTAATTACTACACACTGGTGGTGTCTGGAAAACGGTTTTTGTTTAGTTTGCGTGAATTTTTATTTACTTATTACGCCGCTAGAGGCAAAAATTGTAAAGTTTAGTATAAAATATATTTATACATTATCTTCTTTGACACTTAACATTGGGAATTAAACTAATGAAAAATAATGTATGTGATATTTAATATTATTATTATTTATTTAATTTAGATTACAAAGATCCATTATAAACATTAGCGTACTGTTACGCTGAAGACATGCAGCCTTATAAGCCGACGAATCAGGAACTATCGCTCTTATCGGCAAACACCCTTATAAGACTATTAGAGGCAGTCTTAGTACGATGTACGAGTGAAGTTACTTTCTTTCTGACCACTGCGTGAAAGTCATCTATATACGCCTCTGCAAACATGCTCGAAGCACTGCAATACCGTGGAGTCCTCAATAGAATCCTAAATATGTTGTTGTATTGGATTCGCAGAGCGTTATATGCAGAACGGGTAAAATCACACCATAGATTACTAGTGTAAAACACCTGACAATGTGATTATAAATATGAATGATATAAATGTGATAATTCTATATGTTGTATGAATATAATGTATTTTTACGCTGATAAGATTGTGTTGTATGTCATTCATACACCGATGGCTTCCGCAGTCTAGAATACCAGCGTAAAATAGCAGGAGGCATTTATTACTGGTAATATTATTATTACTCCTAAGCCTACAGCTAATGTATAATATAAAGTTTTAATATAATATTATATTATATTATATATTATAATATTATATTATATATTCTGAACATTTCCTCCCCAGTATAGCAGGCGATGTTACATAATAAATTGAGGTGAGAAGCAGATGTCGGTGTTCCAAACATAATATGACGTAGAAACTCTTCAGGATATATCTATTTCTAAACAATATATTTTTTATGTTTCAGTTTTTATCTGTCTAAAACTGAGGATGTAAAATAATTTAACTTTTACATTTTTATGTAATTATACTCTTATGTATATTGTTGAATATTATATATATTAGTAAATCATAAGCATTTAAACAAATTTACCAAACTTCGAGTATGTTTGCCGTAAATGTATTTGTGCACGTATTGTTATGTAGTTAAAGATCTTATTGCGATAAATAGTTGTGTAATGGTGCCAGTATCATTCAAATATGAGAACTATTTGAATGACATCGAAATTGTTTTACTACTAGTAGTTGAAAATATAAGGTGTATTAAGTATTAACTCCTCCCTATAATGTTACTGATTTGTGTACTTAGCAAATGGTTATTCCATTTAATAAGTACACAAATGTTAATGCTTAAATTGTAGATTATTAATATAATAACTGAACTAACAGACGAAGTGAAATGTGAATAATATTCTTTGATAAGTAAGTACGTATTAATAACTGGTTTTCAATGCAAATTACTATAATTGACCTACATATGTTTATCTACTAGACAAATGACATCGCAATGGGAAGTACAGCTAGCGCCATCTAGTTTTGATATCATCAATATATTTTTTTGAAATTTTAAAATTGATGAACTGATAGAGATGGTCGAAAAGCGGTACATGTTTAAAAGGTGTCGGTAGAGCCCTTTGTCAGCGCGGTTGTTTATACGACGTACGGTCCGGACCACAAATCCTGTAATGGAGTCTAATTTTAGTTTTCATGCGATAAATTATTCCGTCTCCGAATTATTTAGGTATATATGTAAGCGTTGCTAAAAGCTAAGGTAAAAACATGAAACTAATCTATTTTCTGTCATGTTTTTTTAAGAATGTATTTAATATATGACTACAGGACGTGCACAGAAACTCAAGCATTATTAAATTTGTAGGATTAACGCTCATAGGTTTTATGATAATTTCCTTTTCCTACATAGAGTTACGCGAACATTTTCCGGGAAGGGTTTGTGTGATCTAATTTTGTGAGTCAAGGCGAAAGTTATTCGTTAATATGTTTATTAAATCGTCGTGTTAAGGGTTGACGTTTATCTCGTCATCATCTCAGCTCCCCGACAGTCCACTCCTGAACACAGGTCTTCCCACAGACCTGAGCCACCTGCATCCATCGATTTCCTATAGGTATACATACTAATGGGTGGTCGTCCTACAATCTTATTTTGTCTGGCAATGATACGAGGTTGCCACTCGGGAATCTGGCTTCCCCTTCAATTATAGGTGCTACTCTTAGTATATACATAAATATATACATATATATATATATATATATATATATATATATATATATATATATATATATATATATATATATATATATATATACATAATTGCCACTTCAGTATACCAATCTTTGCTAGTAGTGAAAGGCACACTTCAGTTCCTTGGGATAATTGATGTGAAGATATGCTGTAGTTTCCTGAACAATTCCCTGCTAACTTATGTAATGCCACGCCATCAGTAACTGTGTCTTCGTATCCCTACATGTGCGCATGTTGAACTTGAATATTTTTTTATATTCTTATTTTGATAGTAACAAACGTGCATTATGATGGCAAGTGACTCCTGCGGCCCATGACATCTACATTCATCCTTGACAAGGAATCATAATGCGTGAAGCGTTGTCACCCTTCAGGACTGAGATGGAATGCTTCGTCACCAGTAATAAAGGTCGCCGGATCCCTACACAATCAGAAGACGAAACACATTCATATTTTACGCAGGTGGTTCTGTGGGGGAGTGGACTTGCACCGGTCGAGCTGACTCATTCATTCTGCAGCTAGAAACAAACTACAGCGTAGCTCTACCAATGGTAAAAATTAAAATATTCTGTGAGGATCGATGTATATCTCATGGATATCATGATTACATATCGTCAGGTGAGGCACGCTCATTTGTATCGTCTCGTAATATTATAAAAAAAAACAAAAACAATATTCACCTCAAAATAACTTCTCCAATTCTTAAAATAACATTGTACACAAAATTGGAAGTATTTTGATGAAATAGAGAATCCATATGTTACTCTCTGGGTAAATATGTAGAATCTAAATCGTAAAAATATAGTAGCAAAATATTCGCAAATGTCTAAATCGTGGTAAACTCGCAACTGTATGAAATCTCATTTTCGCAAACTCTGCTTTGTATTGCGTTACCCCAAACTTTATGTTTTTACTTTATCCCTCTATATGTAGCCTTCACAAGGATATATTTCGAATTTTGCAAGAAGTCGGTATGTCGGTGTGAAGACAAATATATGACTTGAGGCCTCTCAAGAAGAGAAAAAAGAATTATTGTGTATTGTTTTACAGGCTCTAAAAATGTAATCATGAAAGAAGATATAAATAATTCAAATTAATGATTGCTTAATTTCCCTTCATTGAATCTGTAAGTGAGTTAATTGTCTTTTTGAACTAGATGCGATGTGTTTATGGCCCCAGAAATAGATAACAGGCGAAAATTTTAAAATTCATCACCTGTGCTAATCTAATAGCTGTATTCTTGCCACCGTAGATTTTACCCGTCATGTCATTTGTGAGTGATAGTTCCTACTTACCGTTGTAGGAATCATACCTCTGCTAGGACGGTCGTCACCTGTTTTCGAAAATAAGAGGCAGTGAAAACCGCTCAGTTGTACTTCAGTGTTCCTTTGAGCGTAAAATTTAACGAGGTAATGGATTTTATCGTAAATCTCAACGATAAGAATATTATGAAGTGTAATGAAGGTTCTATTATTACAAAATTATTATTTTTTTTAAATTTTAATGACAAACGAACAGACAGTTCACCTGATTGTAAGTGCTTCCTGAAACCTTACATCCTTACTCATTCTCAATACACAGATGCGTTGTAATCTCTTAGGACTAAAATGAAATCTTCGGTATTAATAAAGCCCCCAACTTTATGTCACTCATCAGATAAAACACAGTAGCGTTGAACTACTATTTTATCTTGATGTTCTGTGAGAGCCGAGTTTTTACTGTCGAATGACTATTTCTGAGTAAAATATATCTTAAAAACAGTTTGATGAGTATGTAGAATATATTCCTAGTTAGTGAACTAATATTTATAATATGCATGAATATTTTTAAATACAAAGTTATGCACTATGTATGTATACCGTAATGCTGTTTTTATTTATTGAATTAAAATTTTATGTCTTATGCCCTATCTACCTTTAATCAGGAGAAAGATTTCTGGATAGGTTTTAACTTCGCAAAAGAAGCGATACTTCTAACGCGCGCACGTAAGGACATAATGTGCTGTTACCATGTGAACACAGGACATTTACACACACAATACGTACGACTAGCTCTCCGGAGCTTTTTTAATTTAGGAACTTGATCTTATATTATAGTCCTAATCCTTGACATCTGTCGTACAAATTGCTGCATATTTCAGATTTGACATATTTGAGATGGTTATTCCACCATCGTCCGTAAGTTACAACATCGTTGTTACACGCTTAAAAGCTCTAGACACTGAAGAAATGTGACCGCTTATTATGTAGCTGGAGTTAAAAATATTTCTTCTACGAATTACTTATATAAGGGATAAGAAAAAATCACATTAAATAGGAAATTTTAAAAAACAATCTCAACATAGTTTTATATTTAACTAACTAAAATATTAATTTAAACTTAATTTACTGCATTTCTACTTGTTCTCCACAAAATTGTTGTGTTATTTATGTTGAATGCCCGCGGTTAAAACTTTTTGCTGGTTTTGCAGTAATACTTTTGGTATAACGCGGGTTAAGTAAAGTATCATGTTCTCTTCAGCTTCAGGTCAGCTCACTAACGATGTTTACACAATAATGACAACTTTAATTATTATTATAATTTTAATATAATAATTAGAATTGTATCAAAACATAGTAAAGGCTGTGAAATTTTCAACACATATATTGACTTTATATTTAACAGTATTGGTTGTCTAATTATAATTAAATTGCGTACATTATATATTTTACAACCTTTATAATCTACCACTATAAAGCAGGATCGATAGGAGAACAGAAGTTGAACACAAGGAATGGTGAGGTCGATTGTAGTGCAACACAGAACTATAAATGTCTCGGGACACGCATAGAATTTAATTATTAAAAATAATAAAATAAGAAGAAGCAAAGAAATTTCAAAAAAAAAAATTCAACGGGAGAAAAGTAGACTGAAAATATGATAAAATATTGCGTTGAGAATTTAGCCATCCATGGGATGCCTGGCTATCAAGTACCACGGGAGGTTTATACCTAGTTATCATTTTTTCCAGTAATAAAAGCCACTAACGCTCAGAAATCTGCCCATGTCGACATGAGATCTGTATAACTAATACACAAGATGTCCCTTGTAAGGAATTTACCATAATATAATCACTATTGTAATTCTCTATGTAATCGTTAATATAATTTTCTCTACTATCAATATTTCAATGATGAAAATACTCTATCAGAATGCTACAAATCACGAACATAACGTACCTGTAGCAAATTTAAAAATAATTTATTGACAATATTTTTAAGCATGAAAATTTTTTTCGGCTATTAACAAAACAAATGCATGTCTTTCTTGTCGTACGAATCGTGATACTTGACCTGTCTCTTGCACGTTGAATATTTAGCCTCGCCCGCAGCTTGTAAACATGACTTACTTTGACTGGAACGTCTCTTTTGTACAGAATATATTACCAAGATTGGACTACTGGTGTTAACTAAACTACTGCAAGTTATACTTGACATATATGTATTTGAGTCTTTATATTTACATATATAATCCTCTATTGCGCATCATCTACATAGAGGGAATGTATTGTACTTTTACTGCCAAACTTGTGACAAATTAGCACCAAAAATAACAATCCATTGGCGTAAGCAAAGGGGATCGAACCTAGTAAGTTTGTGTGCAATTACAAGCAAGTGCCTCGGTTACTAAACTACCACGGCCATTGTTCGAAGTTAATGTGTTAATTTAACATGTGTTAATGAAGAACACTAAAGGAATCAAACGCTATTATGCAAAAATATCAATAGACTCTTAAAACAAGCCCATTAAATGTACTAGAGGAATATGTCTTTCACCAATCTAAGTGTAATTGTTTTGAGTACAATTTGTTTTTTATAATTTAAACTTATAATGTGTAGTGTGTGTGCTTAGTGCTTATTCATATCAAATAGCCGAAATAAAAAAATTACCACTGAAGTGAAGATAGGCAAAAAAAATTGTGGACGTTTCTCGTTTAATTATTCATAACACATTTAACAATGAATCATCAACATCCATAAAACAGAAATAATGTGAATTATTTGTATTAAATCAATGAAATATACAATGTTAATTAATCAATATTTTGTAAGTAGATATAAGTACTTAGATGCTCTCTAGGCTATAGCCTAAGAAAACCACGAACCGAGAAAAGTCCATTATTATATTTAGCTGTACAGATTGACAATACTTCTGTCTGAATACTAAAATTGCTCTAGATAAAATTTAGCTACGAATTCTGCTAATCCGTCTTTCTTTGGCAGCCGAGGCTTTATCTTATAAAATATCGAAGCGTTAGAAGGTTCACTTAGATGTAAAATGAGGGTTACGTCAATCTACGAATATTACATTTGAATAAGGTATGTTTTTGCTTGGTAATTTAGATTCACATTCAATGGTCCGAATCTATCGCAATCAAAGGAATTCGAATGCTTAATTGTAAAATCGATTATCTGTTATGTGTAATAACATATAAAGTATAAAATTATATGTAATATAATATTATAATGATTTAATATATAATTAAGGATATGGTTATAAATACAGAGATAAGGCAATTAATTTATATATATATATATATTCAGTGGCGGTCAAGTAATTGAACCTTTCTAAGAACATTTTCAACAGTTCCGTCTGTTTTATAATGATCAATTGCATTAAAAACTTTCTTAACAGAACAATTTAAATGCTCAGCTATTCTTCTGTACGCCCACTTATGATCTATATGTAAATGAACAATTATTTGCCTAGTTGACGCGTCACACTTTTCTTTATGCCCATTTTGAACAAAATTAAATTCAGATTAAATTTTTATTTGCCGCCAAAATAATAGAAAAAGCTAAAAAAGAAATGTTATTCTCCAATTTAAAAAAAAACGAGCTATGGATTCTTTTTTAAAATGTTTCTAATTAGGCGTCCAAGCGGCCAGTAACAGAAAATAAACTCCTACATGTGTAAGACTCATTTTGTAATTAAAAGTAAGATATGTTTTATATTTTATGCATTTATTGAGTTTTTTATTTGAGTGGCTATATTATTGCATGATTATTAATTGTTGAATGTGTATATTTTTTACGAACATTTGTACGTTGAAGATAAACTTTCTTTATTCATAAGAAGTGTTTCTAATTACTTGACCACCACTGTATATATATATGTATATATTTTCAAATTAAATAGTACTGTATAATCCCGGTCTCTCTCCTGCGTAAATATATATATTTTATAAATTCATATTCCTTCTTTTCTAAGCAACTAGATGAGCATAAGAACGATTTCAAATTAAACCCGTTCCCTCTCCCATCTCCCTAGAGGACATGGGGAGCTTAGTACGACATTGTACTTGTCGTAGATTGGACGTGTATTTCACCATTAATCTTTTCGACCACGTATACTATGGAATTAATCAACCAGGCGTTTTAATGTTTGTTATGTTTAGCCTATTTCACCCTTCGTTCCTTTCCACGGTTCCACTTACAGGTTGGCGGAATTCACGTCTTGAAATATTTTATTTATTTATCTTAGCCCTTTTATAGTTTTCTAGAGTACCGTAAAATTTAAAGTGAGTAAAAATAGGTGTCCAAAACTTTACCTATATATTTCAATGTTTAATATTATGAGTATTATAATTATTGTCATACTGGACAGAAAAAAAACGAATGTTTCAAGTATTTTCCTTCTCATGTATACTACAATCGTCAGAAAAAAAGTGACCAACTTCCTGTCAATACAAGCCAATAAAGATTATGTTTTAATCCTATTAACATTGTCTGCAGTGGTGTTAAAAGGGTTGTCAGACTTTAATATCCGTAAGTACCAATGTATGTCGATCCTGAAATGTAAAAGGCTTGAGTCAATATAAACATTCACTTACCTATACTCTGGCTGACCCAAATTCCCAACATATCCAACTGTAGCAGGCGATGGTATAGACCCGCGCCACTCGTGTGGTTCATAAATAGGTGATAAAGAAAGGAGCCGCACCAGGGAGCCAGAGCACCCAGGAGATGGCACAAGGAGAGGAACCAAGCTGCACTGCCACCCCCGCTCCATGGCAGAAGGCCCGGTAACACCAGCATCATGTAGACCAGAGACACACCTGTTGACAAACATTTTCACTTGTATCACACAGTATTGGATGGTTGGTATCGTATTCTTTAAAAATTAATTCATTTTATGTAGCGGAGGAAGTTTCACATGCAGTGAAATGCAAAAGGGATATAGGTCATATAATAGGTCTTTGAAGTTGCCGTTTTGTATGAAATAAGTTTATGATTATTTAATAGTATTTTTTTTTCAAACTTTTTTATTTCTGTTATTCAAAGTAATATCACCCATGTAATCGATGCATTTTTGCCAACGCAGTGGTAGTTTATTGATGTCCTTCTTGTAAAAATCAACTAGACGGGAGGCAAAAACTGTTCAAAGGCATTTTGTACTTCCTTTGCCTTTCGGGAATTGAATTTTTTTCCCGCTAAAAAATTGTCCAAATTTTGAAATTAGAAATAGTGGGTGGGCACAAGGTGAAGGTGAATGAGGGAGAGCTTCCAACCCCAAGTCTTGCAGCTTGGAGACTGTCTGTTGTGCAGTATGGCGTCGCGCGTTGTCTAGAAGGAGCAACGGGGACGACCGATTGACCAAATCCGGTTGCAGATGTGCGAGATTCTCCATTATTGTCTTCAGTTGTTCACAGTACACATCTGCAGTAATGCTCATACCGTTTGGTAAAAAACTGTGATTAATCACACGGGCGCTAGACCACCAAACAGTGACCATCAACTTTCTACACGTTCTCCACTTTTTGTCGTACGTAACATTTCGGTTCAAAATTCTTTCATTTCTGTGCCTGTTGAGCAGCGCGAGGTAGGTCTCAACGCGTACGTTGCATTGGCAATCGTTAAGTTCGTGGGGCACCCATCTATGAAGCTTTTTTACCTTCCCAATTTGTCGCAAATGGACCAATATTGTTTTGATGTTAACATCAAAAGTTGCTGCTAGTTCGGCTGTAGATTGAGTATCATCAGCTTCCACGATCGCCTTTAATTCATCATTGTTGACCAAAGTGTCCTGATGACCACGAGGTTCATTTTTCAAATAAATAAATAAGAACAATAACGGGTTGTGCGTTCGTTTGTAAAGTTCTCTCCGTAAACGTTGTTGATATTACGTGCCGTTTGTGCCGCCTTGATGCTACGACGGAACTTATATTCCATAATTACACGAATTTTTAAAGTATCCATGTTATGACGAAAAATGTTCAAACGTAATGAAATTGCAAAGCTAATCAATAGACAAAAGACTGACTTTGTAAAAAGAATGTCATGATTTTAAAACAAAATTAATTAGAATTTAGAATTCAAAGCCAATCAAAATTTTTTTTTGGTTTGAGATAGACGATACTGAAGAACGGCAATTTCATACATAAAGACCTAATATACACTATACGATACCCAGACCACGTAATAATTAATTTCTAAGGTATATTACTACTTGCTTGCTATTATTCTGACCGTCAAAATAGTAGTATGAAGTATGAAGTGGACATGTAACAACGTAGAATAAATATTAGTATTGTTATCTGCTCCACTGTCAAATTATTGCTTTTCATTTTATGACATCAGAACGACAGTGCACCTGAAGGTAAATGATTACTGAGGTCCATCACATACAAACATCGCATGTGAATCTTGTTTTTTTTATTATTATTACATTTAGAGTAACTTCCTGCAGCCCATGACATCTACTGTCATCCTTGACAAGGATTCATAATGCAGATGCGTTGTCACCCTTGAGGACTGAGAAGAAATGTCGCGTCACCAGTCGGTCTCCGGATCCCTACACTCACCATACGAAACACACCAGTAATATGCTCCTATTTTACGCTGGTATTCTGTGTGGCGTGGTCCTACCCCGGTTGAGCTGACCTATTCATTCTGCACCTAAAACAAACTGCCGTGTAGCTCTTCAAATCAATGTCAAAACTGTGTTGTTGCTTGAATCTTTGTCTGGAATGCATGTAGATGTCATGGGCTGTAGCAATCGCTAACTGTCGGATGTGCTAATTTGTCACCACAATATCATAAAAAGATATATCATACAAAGACTAATTAATAGTAAACACAGCGGCGTTAAGCAATTTTTTAATACTTTCGTATCTCATTTGTGTCATTTTGTATTCTTTTTTTGTTCTTTTAATTTATTAGACTCATTTGTCCGTATCTTAATTTATACCCGATAATGAATAAATTTAAACAGGTGCCCGTAAGGCACTAATAATAATAATTAATAAGTAATTTTCTTTGTGTTTTATTTTTTTACAATAGTTTAATTCAAACAAATCATGCCAATTGAAGAACAATATATTATTCTAAAAACAAATCAAATGAAGACAAAAACAAGAACATTTTCCTTTCACTTATTGTGAAATGTGCCACGATATATCCTTTACATTGCTTACACGACATCTATTCCATGTTCTTTGTACCGAGCAGTCAAATTAAATAGGCACAGTGTTGGGTTTCTAAGACGGAGGGCAAATTACATCTACCCTCACTCACGCAATGAAAGGCACGCAAACATGTCTCCACATTTAATAGCTACCTTACAAGTGGTAATATAAAACCTAAACACATTCTATACGTCTTTGAACATGAAATTAAACTAAGCCTTAGGTGAGCATTAGAAAATTTACTAGTTTTATTTATTATTCTTTATTTACTAGTTTTATTTATTATTCTTTATTTAAAACTAGTAATTGTAGAAAGATTTTTATTTTATAAGGCAATAAATTTAATAGACCATCTTCATGCTCAGGGTCGTGGTTAGTGGCAGTCTGTGGGGGAGAACTATGTTCGGCAGCCATCTATTAACGGGCTGACATGATGAGTAAATTTACTAGGTACGTGGACTAACTGGTAACTTTGGTCTCAAAATTTTTGACCACTCGAAGACAAGGAAAATTCTTATTGACAATAATGAAGATATACGAAGAATTAATAAGATGGAAAATAGTGTCAATAGTTTAGGGTACTATCTGCGAAACTTAAGGTCGTAGGTTCGATCGGTCATTCGACTATTGAGGAGTGGTTAACCAAAATGTTGGTTTTACCTACGAGCTAGGCGTTCAATTTATGGTCATGGGTTTTAATTCCAGTAAACTTACTACCATAATTTTTGGATTTTTACGTGCAAAAATCACTCGCTAAGAATTGTGCCCAAGTATCGCACCAGATTTACCCCCAAGCCACGTTTGGTTTATCATACAGGTGAAATGTGAAAAGATTTTATTTTCTCTGCCTACCCTTGGTAAGCGTTTATAATAATAAATGAGTAAACATCACGTACACTATCTATATACTTTACAAATACTACATTTTAATAGAAAATGTTCATCAAAATCTCAAGCAGTGAAGCAATAAACGGCTTCTGTTTAACACGTTCAATATTTCCGTCACCTACAATTAAGCTTGATCGTAAATGCTAGTAGACAGTTCATGAAAATAGACGAATGTTGGCCTCAGAACTAAAGACGTTACGCTATTGACGTTGCCCAGAAGGGCTCAGTTGTCACTGCCGGCTACTGAGCCGAAATTAATGTTTATTCAATTTATTTATTCCGGTAAAATAAACTTCTGTTCTTTAATAATAATATTTTAATCATATTATTATTACGATAGAACAAACGATTTAATTGGTTTGTAAACTATTTACTATTTTATTTGATTAAAATAAATATATAATATAATATTATGTAATTAGTAATATAACACTTGCTACCACGCACACCAATCCATTTCTAAATTAACACATGGATAAATTCAACATAAGTATATTAATCCTCGTAGCTGCAATTTGCTTTCGGAAACTTTCGATACAATGAAGCATGACGACTAGCCACTATACTAAACAAGGAAACATTGAAAATTAATAAACATTGTAATAATAATAATTATAATAGTTTAATATGCATATCCTATTTTTAGAAGGCACTACCCACCAACCCACAAAAACACCTCTCTTGAACGAATAGATTTCGCTGCAATAAACTGTATATATAAATAACAATAAATATAACAAAAAGGACACCAAATTATCAAAAACCATTTGTCACACGGAGTCATATGTTTGTCTAAGCAAATCACAATTTGTTAGTATAACTATAGAGTATATAATCATTGCAATTTTTCGATCTCTACTATTCTGAATTTGCAATTTGCAATTGCAGATTCAGAAGCCCCACAGAATACCAGCTTGTAATAACAGCATAAAGCTATTGTTTCGTACGGTGAGTGTAGAAATCAAGAGGTACAATATATAAAATAACTGTTGATTTCTGCTGAAAATATTATTATTTATTTATATAAAGTTTGATTTTTTATTTTATTTATATTTTCTTTTTTTATTTATTTAAGTATAGTGGGTTTTATCAATGAAGATCACTGTCATTGGTGACTTTACAATGTAGGATCATCTACGTATATATATATTTATAACATATTTTACTAAATAAGTAATAACATAAAACTAATATAATCTGCTTACAATAATATGAGCATGTATTTAAGTTTGTCTTATAACTTTAACACGTGTCCTGAACCCAAACTAAGGCGATCCCGACAGCGGACGTGGTCTGAGTAGGGGGCCATCACATTATTTCACGCCACAACATTCGCACAAACATTCCCAACATCTTTCTGCTAATTCCAACACGACCCCTTCCTTTACTGCACGCAATAATGACCTGCCTACGTTTCGTTACGTCACAAAAAATTCAATTGTTTTAGCCTCGTTTTCGTTTTTTAATAAATGCATATTTTGTGGGTTATCGGGAACGCGGCGATAAACTCCAAAATAGGTATCAACCTAAATTATTTCAATTAAATTATTAATTGCTGCAATAAGTAATAACATGGTGGATTTGAATTCCAGTCCAGTTGTCGTTTAGATATATTTTTATTATAAAAAAAGCGAACAATTCAGTAGTGAGAAAAGTGACAACTCTTTGACGATCTAATATATGCTGTCTGTAAGTATATGTAGTACAAAAATAATAGCTCCAGGTGAAAAGTAGATTACACTTGATATATGTATTATAATACCATGTACTTAACCCTATTTTGATGAGTCGTGACAGCCTAAGAGTAACACAATCGATTGCTCCTAGCCGTCTGACGCTGACAGATGGTTCCTTAATGTAGACAGGAGACGTCTAACATGTTTTTATACTAAAAGTACATGATTTACCATAGAGGATTTATTATAATATATTAATGCTAAAATATTTTAAAAAAAGGTTTCTTATTGACAATAGAATTTTAAAATTCCTAAAATAATCGTATTAAGGCTATTAATAATATTCCGTACGTATCTAATTTTAAAATACTACCCTAAAAGCAATATGATGGAAAAAGATACCATTAAACTTTTATTATCATAGTGTCGATTATAAAATTGTACGAAACTGTTTCCGATGTCGTGATGCACGAAGGTGCAATCATTGATCAAACTGCATTTAATCAAGGTCCCCTATAAAAGGCCATGACACGTGTTAGGTTAGGCTAAATATAGGTGTGATCGTATGTCATGTTTCTTTTTATTTATTTTTTACTACTGCAAAATTAATGGGTCGGTTTGACCGGGAAAGGACCACGCCCTCACAGTATACCAGTATAAATTAGTTAGCAGCATAAGGCTGCTGTGTTTCGTACTGAGAGTGCAGCAATCTGTGAACCCATTTACGGGTAACAAGGTAAACTATCTTGACATGGATGACAATGCATGAATATTTTGAATCGTCGTTCATCCGTTGGCCGCTTACTGTCAAGTGAACTATTTGCTGGATTGTTAGGTCTAATATTTTAAATATAACATACTTAGGTCCCTGAATAAATATTTTAATGATGAAGCTACAAGGCACACCTATATGGCTAATACAAATATTGAAATGTATATTTAAATGGAAAATTAAGAGAAATAAAGGACACTACAAACTAATATTTTAGGACATGATTTTAAATCTAGAATTTATAGATCCGTAAAGGATCATAATTCGATTTCTAAAACGTTTTATCTATTGGAGTTGTAATGTGAGATATTTCACACTAAACAATTCTTATCATCATCATGTAATTAGAGGCAATTATTTATTAACAGCGTGTAATAGTCAACTGCCGAGGAGACGATACTTCTTAAAGGCCGATATTTTAATTCATGACTCTTCGCTTAAATAACTATTGGTAGGAATAATTATATTAGACTGTTTATTGGACTCATAGAAGTTTTCAGTTTTTCAATAGTACTTTATTCTCGAAATAACTATCTAGCCTTTTTTTTCTCTGTATGAAAGCTAACTTCAGCCAGCTGAAATTGAACTACATTATCTTGGCGCGTTAGAAAGGGACGTCGGTTTTTTCTATTACCTGATGTCACTGTCAGATTCTGTCAGACTGTCAAATTGTCTCTTTTTATTTTTAAAAAATAAAATTAAAAAATTACAAGATATTTAATCTGGAGAGCCGTAGCATTGGCAGCACTGATGACACTTCATGCGTCTGTTTGAACATTTTATTCCATAGAATAAGCGCTATCTGGCCGTTCTGCCTACGAATAAATTTATAACTCAGGTGGTGACTAAGCCTGTACGGCTTGCCGCAAAGTCCACGTACATTTTTGAAAGATATCACTGTATATATCATTAAGAGGTTTCATTACACGATCCAAAATAGTCTTTAATAAACTTTGGCAGAGCTTTTTATTCCATTATCACATAATAGATTGTGTTAATGGAATAAAAAGGTTCGTGACTCTTGAAGACAGCCTCCCACTATTGATCCACAATGACCAAATCATTGATATAGGATGACCAGGTGGAACTTTCCCCAAAAGTTGCGAAGCTTTTTAATAGCTGAGCATGCACTTGCTTGTAGTGATCGTGAATAGTATTTTCTTTTATCTGTTAAGAGTATGGCCATTCGCAAGCGTATTGATCTTTCTACTCTCTAAAGCTGCATGACTTTAGGCATATCTGTGTACCGACAATTAGCACCTAGCTTTAGGTTTTATTTCATCATTCGCGACCGGATCAACCAACCTCTGTATTGTTTTCTTTATAGGCTTTTGTAAAAAAATGGATTAGACAGCGTTCACACTAATGGTCTTAACAGCACAGGTTACTTTTTCGAATTTTATGGTCTTCGATAGACAAATATTTATATAAACAAACACACGGCATATCTAGCTTATATGTCCGGCGTTCCATACCCAATTTTTGCAAAGCAATCACTGTTATTTTGTTTTCTGTAACCTCTCACTCAAAGTTATATATGAAATGTCGAAGTTTATATACATTATTTATTTATTTACTCTTTATTGCATAACCTTAACAAAGTTCAAAGTTTACAAAGGGCGGACTTAATACCAAAGGCATTCATACTCTACCAGTCAACCCAAGGTGTGGTGAGATATGTGTATGATAGGTGTAGCAATAAACTAATTAATAAAAGTAGAAAAAAAACTAAAAATAACTAAATAATGCATTATATTTATATACATTAACAAAACTTTGATACATTTCTCCGCACACGTTGATGTCATTACATGCTGTCGTCGATGTCGCTCGTTATTTGGAGCGTGTGTAATTATTATTTGCCAATATCATTTTGTATTCGCGGCAACTTTCTATCAAATCCATACGTTTAATGAATAATTCACGTAGAACGTAACGTTAACTACGTTAATACTGAGTTTCAATTATATTGTTTCCAATCTGAATATTGAGTTATTGTAGATGTCATATAAAATAATATATAGATGATAATATATAAAACTAATTTGAAAATTCTTTATAATTACTTATAAATAAGCTTTTCAATGTATTTTAAAGATTTTGGTAACATTTTGGGACGACGTACCATATAAAAAATACACAAAAGTTGATTCAACTTTAAATTTTAAATTTAAAACCTACACATTTTCTAAAAAAAAAATCGAAAGATATATATAAAGAGAATTTATCTAAAGAGCAGCTCTTTCTAAGGTAGTCAATTGTGAACGTCATTAATCCCGTCTATTGAAAAGATCGTGCCACAAGAAGCCATTGACATTGGGGAGATCTTTTATATCGGACTACATATTCACTTCTACGTATTCGCTTGTCCTCATATTTATACTTTCAAGTAGTTTAAAGTATACAACGAAAATGCAATACTGATTTTCTATAATACTAACAGTACGATCCGGCTTCGTCTAGAGTTTAATATAGTATAGCAAATCAATATATTACTAACCTCAATCTATTTGGCTTTTCGATAAACTTCATAATAAATCTGGCATACCGAGATGCCCCGTAAGTAAGGAATAATGCTTCAGCTACGGGAATTATTGTTAGTATAAGTATTATCTCATTATTTACTACACAGGTAGCTCGCTGTCCGAGCGCTCGCTTTTAATTGGGATTAAATTGATAATTACAATATAACAGCTACAAGTAAGTTTAACGAAAGCTTAACGGCGAGGAAAACATCGTATGAAAACCTACATGTCTATGAAATATGTGAACTTCGCCAATCCTTCTATCGGACCATGCTCTTTTAGCGAGAAGACCAATGCCTAACAGTGGGATTTGTACATAATAGGTCTTTACTTTTTTAAGTTTTTTTTCAAACTTTTTATTTCTGTTATTCATAGTAATCACCCATGTAATCGATGCATCTTTGACAACGCAGTGGTAGTTTATTGATGCCCTTCTTGTAAAAATCGGCTGGACGGGAAGTAACAAACTCTTCAAAGGTATTTTGTACTGCCTCTCGGGAATTTAATTTTTTCCCGTTAAAAGTTGTCCAAATTTTGAAAAAAGTAATAGTCGGTGGGCGCAAGGTCTGGTGAGTACGGTGGATGAGAGAGAGCTTCCAACCCCAACTCTTGCAGCTAGGAGACTGTCTGTTGTGCAGTATGGGGCCGCGTGTTATCGTGAAGGAGCAGCAGGGACGACCGATTGACCGAAGCTGGTTGCAGATGTGCGAGCTTCTCCATCATTATCTTCAGTTCTTCACAGTACACATCTGCAGTAATGCTCATGCTGTTTGGTAAAAAACTGTGATGAATCACACCGGCACTAGACCACCAAACAGTGACCATCAACTTTATAGAGGTCATTTTTCGTTTAGGGCATTGCTTTGGTGCTGAACCAGGATCTAACCACTGCTGAGCTCTTTTGATTGTCGAACAGAATCCACTTTTCGTCGCACGTAACAATTCGGTTCAAAATTCTTTCATTTCTGTACCTGTTGAGCAGCGCGAGGCAGGTCTCAACGCGTACGTTGCGCTGGCGATCGTTAAGTTCGTGGGGCACCCATCTATCAAGCTTTTTTATCTTGCCCATTTGTCGCAAATGGAGTATCATCAGCTTTCCTGATCGCCTTTAATTCATCGTTGTTGACCAAAGTGTCTGGATGATGAACCTCGTCTCATTTTTCAAATCAAAATTTCTAGAACAGAACCGTACAAACCAATAACGGGTTGTGCTGTAAAGTTCTCTCCGTGAACACCGAATCAACGAAAGCCTGAAAAAATACGTTACAATGAACAGAAACAACCGGCGATGTCTAGCCACGCCTAGACCCATTCGCCTGTACACCACCTTATTCCAATCTGTCAAACATTTATTCTGGTCATAGGTTCGATCCACCGCCCGTAAACCTTCTAGCACAAGCATTCAAGCTTAGGTGGAATGCTAACAGCATTAGCTAATTTTTTTTTGGAAAAACCCTCAACCTGGATTCATAAGGTATACAAATATAATTATTGATAAAAACTTAAAAAAAACTTTTCATTTGTTTCCAACCGCATAGGTTGTACACGAAAAGACGTAGCGGGGGCACATCGTTGTACGTGCTATGTAATGATAATAAATAAGTCGGTAAAATAAGTAATTTATAAGCATGACCTCTTTGAACGTGAAATCTAAAAATATATTTTAGGTTTTTCCATCAAACTAAGTGTATTAAATTTTAAGCATCTTTTTGGATAAGTCACACCATATGAAGATTGGATTATGCTCCTTGATATGCTAACGACTTCTTACTGGTAATATTGGACAGCGCGCGTAAGCCGTGCACCTTCTGTGCCGCCCTTAACAGAAAAACTTATAAAATCCTAACTATACCATCTTCTCATTGTATAAACATCATTTTGTTTGTTTTTGTTTCTGATGATATTTATTAAAACAGAGACGATACTTTTATATTAGTATTTTTACCATATTACTATTTAGAAAGCAATGTTTGACAATATGTACTGATAATGAGATAGGAAAATAAATTTAACTACAGTTCTTTGGACATATTAAAACATTTTAGTAGCTTGGGAAGACAATGTTTATAAAACCACCTCTTCAAACTCGATATCGTCATAGAACACTGTCTGTAACACTCACTGTGTGTGTCTTTAAGTACGATTTGATAAAAGTTCAAACAACTGTAACCATTAAATAAACGAAAATACGGTTTAAAGGTCCGGGTGGAGTAAACCTGTACAGTTGACGGGTCGACGGCCCTGGAAAACAGTCTGCTTTTTTTATATGCTATTCATGTTTCATGATCCAAAGTATGAAATCAGATCGGAATATTAAATAAATTATTTTAATGAAAAGTTTAATTAAGATAAGATAAAGGGGCCGGGGAAAAAGTATTTTCGTATTTCATAAATTAAGATATAGATGTAATATTTTATTTACATTTAATTATTATATATTGTGCCATTTCGTTAGATAATTTTTTACCATTTTTGTAGTGACCAATCCCATTGCTGTAGATATTTTGGAACTTCTGACCAAAAAAATGCGACAAGTAGTTTTACAGTCCTCTCTTGATGTTAACCTGACACTACCTAAAGAATTCTAAAGAGACCGAAACAGGTAAAAGTTTGAGGGTACCTGATCAGGGCTATATGGTGCATGCATTAACACTTCCCACGCAAGTTCTCTCAATATTTGCATGTGTGGTCTGGCGTGATCATGGAGAAAAACCACAACCTTTCTGTTGATCAATTCAGGTTGTTTTTTTTATTTATTGCTTGATTCTCATCAGCTATTGGCAGGAGGGATCCGAATCAATGGTTTTGCCCGGCAGGAAAAGCTCATAACGAACGGTACCCTTTCAATCCCACCATATACTCAACATCACCTTATTTTTTTTTCACCAGGTTTCGCTATATAGTCTGTGGAGCTTTACTGCCCTTTGGCCATGATCTTTTTGGCACGGTCTTGGTACGCACATAGGTTAGCACTTTTCATCGCCAGTGATCAATCTTTTCAAAAATGATTACGTTTTTACGTTTCAATAGAAAATCGCAAATGAGTAACACGATTGGGTCAAATATGGAGTTTTTTTTATTTATCCTGACTTTTTCAAATGGGTCAAAACCGTTTTGTGGCCCCTAGCTTTTCGGCTATGTTGTACTACTAATATAGCAAACTTTTTAAAATGTCTTGAGAAAACGATTGAACCAATTTGTGCTACTCTTATTAACACTGCGTTAAGTTCATAAACGTCACAATTTTTTTCGCGGTTTGTGTCACATTTTTCCCTTTTCTGCAATAAAACATCAAAATGTATCGAATTTCTTCGTTAGATTCATTCATTTTGGCAAAAAAAGCAATAGAAAAATGGAGTGAAATCGTTTTTAATTTTTAAAGCCAGTCAAATACAAACAATACAACCAAAGAGATTTGACTGCAATCTTTTACTTATAAAATACGAAAAAACTTTTTCTCTAACCCATTATATTAAATCTGTTAGGAAGGTTTGAAATGTAAAGGAATTGCGATTCCACGAGGCATTCCATCGCATTCCTCACGGATGACAACACATTTGCATCCTCAAATTTTTATGAAGTTGGAGTATATATTATGTATGTTGTCAGGGCCATCTACATTATACGAAGATTGTTGTTGGTATAAATTACATTTTTGATGCATTATTTATAAACTTTGTTGTTGCACAAAAATTGTAGCTCGATTATATCATGACCGGAGTAGGTTACACATTCCGGAAAACAAATGTATATATCGTTCAGCGGTACTGTGTTTCGTCTAATATAAGAATAGACCGGAGACATTATTACTGACGTGGCATTCCATCTTCTTCTTTTTTAAAAAAATGCTGTTAACATTACTAATATTTCCATGAACCTCTCCAATCATCATCAATCTAAACTTAGTCTTTAGGGATGGCACCGCATTTGCATTATCATTACTAACCGGGGAGGAATGCGGATGTTATAGGGTGCAGGAATCGCTTCGTACAACCAGATGAACTGTGGGCTCGTTTGTCATTATTTGACAAAATTTCCCAACGTCATAGTTAAATTTTTAGGTAAGAACCGTATTTGCCATAAAGTTTTGCGGATACATGAAAACGATTAAAATAAAACAATTACCGCAATATTTTTTAATAAATAAAAAGTTACGGAATTTATTTTTCTAAGGATCACGTTCAAATGTAAACCATCTTCTTTCAAGCACTCTTCAAATGTAGACCTAAATATTCGTGAAAACTTTCTTATCGCACTGCGAGTGGAATAGCGTTATTTTTTATAAGAATTAATTTACATATAGTTTACCCAATTTTTCAATTTTTTTTTCAGTTGCGGGAAGATACAGTTTTGTAACATTATGTATGTTATTATATACCATTCAGAATTGATTGCTACAGATTTTTGAGTATCAAATAGATTTTCAGAGAAACTAGGTACGAAACGTACTTCCCAAAGTTTTGAGCATTTTTTGGAATTTGGATTTTCTGTGGCACAGTAATGGCAATTTTGTTTGTGGATGTTCGGTTAAGTACAAATGAGCATTGTCGAAGAATTTGTGTACATTTTGGAGCTTTCACAAGCTGGATTTTGTATGGATGGAATTTTGGCAAGTTTTGTTGGTTACAAGGACATGTCGATAACCCGAGATTACGTCTTATAGATGTTTGAACTTCGTGTGTCTTTTTTTGGCTTCGTAGATTGTGGACTTCTTATTGGCTGTTGATTAAGAGTTATTCCAATTTCTTTGAACTGTTTAAAAGAAATTTTTGTAATATTTGACGATTTAAACAAAAAATCCCTTGGAAAAATAATTTATATCGTGTACAGTTCGTCGTGTACAGTATACATGTATATATATACTGTAAACGATATATATATATATAGATATAAATATATATATGTATATATATATATAGATATAAATATATATATGTATATATATAACTACACACAATATTTATATTATATACTCGTCTAAGTTTTGGTGAAATCTCAGGTCATAAATCATCGATGTCTTAAGTGTTTCACAACAAATCTATCAATTTTCCCTCTGTTAAGTGAGCTAGTTCTGTAGAAATCTCTTCAGAGCAAGGCTGAAGCTCATCCGTTTTTTGTACCGCGCTTCTCTGCTCTCTGCATTGTGTAACGAAAGAATAAGGGAATCTACAAAGCCCTAGGGAAAATGCTTCAATGTCGGCTATTCCTATTCTATTTATCTAGTTATTTACTTAACTTTCAATCTATTCTTTTAATTTTTTTTTAAAGAATATTAGCAATGCTATTCATTAATATTACAAATATTCCGCGTTAGTTATTCCAACTATGCTAAAAATGCTTGTGCTAGGATATGGTTAACGGCACTTGTCGAATGGTGCATTCGTACCTACAACCTGAAGTTTCGTAGACCGTATCTTAAACCATTAGGCTAATTACGCTTTCATAAACGTAAAACCGTTTGTAATCAGAGAGTCAGTTTTGAGTTCACCATAAGCCGTTGTTAAGTTAGTTAATTTTCTTTGGGGAGACCAGTGAAAATAGTTACTTTTTTTTATAAAACTAATGGTGACTAAATAGCATACGGCTGACTATGACCGCGCTTGACGGAAGGCGAATATGAGGCCTAAGATGGTCCACGTTTGCCTAGAAGGTTCTATCTGTTCACTTTGGCTTTAAAGATGTCCAGATTATAGCGTTATCGCTATAGGGTAGGTAAGAATATATCACTATGGTGCAAAATATATATCCTTAGCATCTGGCTCTAAATAGCATGCTTGAGTATTTTTTATTTTATGCATTAGTCGTCAAATGCGTTAATCAATAATCTATTTGAACTTGTTTGATAGGAAGAAACAATTTATTAATTTATTTAAAAAACTAATTTATTACATTAACCCAAAAGGGATACAGTAGATGGACTTACTAACATTGGCATTCTCTGCCAGTCAACCGAGAGCGACATAATATATTTTGGCAAGTATATCAAAAAAAAATTAAACAATTATTAAAAATAAACAATGGGAATTTTAAACAAAATATATTAAAGAAAAAAACATAAATAAAAATTTACACACAATATGTTGTAAATTTATTCAATACATTTACTTAGAAAGAGAGGGAGAAAGATATGTACATACATAATATAACAATATTAATGATACACACTCAGTACATAATAAGCGTAATGGAACATTTATGACAAAGTTTAGTAATGTAATATATACTATATAATAGAAAGAAAGCTTGAGGTAATGTGATTTTTCATATCAGACATACTCTTTTTCTCACAAAATATGAAATAAGACAAAGGAATATATAATTTCCGTTTTTTCTTTTCTGTAAGCAATCTTTTGAAAGCGTACTCAGATGATTTAATATTCAATAGGAGCAACGAATGAATAGCCAGTGATTAGTATTGCCCTCTCAGCTCTTTTTTTATGTCCCAAGTTACAGCGTTCCATCGTAAGCGATGCACGTGACCCGAATGCAAAACTTCAGCCATATGGTGAGTTTGTAAAAAAATGAGCTTTCTTATTCGTAACTAATCCTCTTGCTTCATAAAAAAAGTGAGGTTAATTAAGGCTGAAAACGTTATTACATATATTAAACATTTCTTTTCTAACCTACTCAAATACAACCAAACCAAACTTAGCAGGCGGGTTCGCATTTTGGCTGCTGTCCATCGTTCTTGGCTCATTATTTTTTACAATACCTTCTTAACACATTATGTTGCGCGGTATTTCTAATCGTAGTTATATAATTGCTTTAAATAAAATCCCTAATGTTAGCAGTAATTTATGAACGTTTTGTTTTATGTACAAAACAATTAAATAAAACATATATCTTTTTGTAATTTAAATATGTTTTCATTATTTAATCGTGACGGTGTAGCTCGTGTAAACTCCATTATTACGACAAATCTAAAGGTTATTGAATATTGCTCATATTTATTTCATTATCATTGTGATGACTAGTCTTCATTGAGATAATAAGAAAAATAATTTTAAATGAACATTTAAAATTTACATACAGGAAATGGAAAGCGATGAAACAACGAAATAATAACATGTTTTCATTTAAGTTCATACAAAACTCGGTAACAGAATGGGCGAACGTAAATAATAAAAGCCGAGAACAATTTAACCCCAAGCCGCGTTACTCCGGCGATTACACATAGTACCGTATAGTACAAAGAATAAAATAAATGCCAACTGTACAAAAGTTTCGTCGGTTCCTTCATTTACACAACGGATAATGCAATAAAAGAATTCTATTTATTAAGTAGTTTTTTGAAAGTAAATGAATAATTCAACTTAAAATAATTTATCAGCGTGTCGTCCCTTAAAAATTATGTGATAGGATTAAGGAAATTATCAAATGCATCTCATGCCTGCCTACAGGTTGCGGGTTAATCGTCTAAAATGCGTTATAAGCAGGCGATATCTGGAATTGTGATTGCTAAGCATGGAAGCTATAGTAAATCCTCAGAAACCTTACTTAGATGATAAAAAACATTATTGTTGAATAATATTTTTTATATTCACTTGTACCCTAGGTCTTGCTATAGGCATTATAGAGTAACAATATTAGCAATATGTTTTTTAACTTTCCACATTTCATTTTACATTGTTCTATTAAAAATGTTAATTTATATCGTGTACAGTTCGTCGTGTACAGTCTAATGAACGAGTATACATATATATATATATATATATATATATATATAATTACACACAATACTTTTATTATATACTCGTCTATTGAAATAAGTTTTGGTGAAATCTCAGGTCATAAATCTCAAGTGTTTCACAACAAATCTATCAATTTTCCCTCTGTTAAGTGAGCTAGTTCTGTAGAAATCTCTTCAGAGCAAGGCTGAAGCTCATCCGTTTTTTGTACCGCGCTTCTCTGCTCTCTCCATTGTGTAACGAAAGAATAAGGGAATCTACAAAGCCCTAGGGAAAATGCTTCAATGTCGGCTATTCCTATTCTATTTATCTAGTTATTTACTTAACTTTCAATCTATTCTTTTAATTTTTTTTTAAAGAATATTAGTAATGCTATTCATTAATATTACAAATATTCCGAGTGAGTTATTCCAACTATGCTAAAAATGCTTGTGCTAGGATATGGTTAACGGCACTTGTCGAATGGTGCATTCGTACCTACAACCTGAAGTTTCGTAGACCGTATCTTAAACCATTAGGCTATTTACGCTTTCATAAACGTAAAACCGTTTGTAATCAGAGAGTCAGTTTTGAGTTCACCATAAGCCGTTGTTAAGTTAGTTAATTTGCTTTGGGGAGAACAGTGAAAATAGTTACTTTTTTTTATAAAACTAATGGTGACTAAATAGCATACGGCTGACTAGTGATGGTCGCGGCTCTGAAACAACTAAATTTATTCTGAGCAAAGACTCAAGTTACACATGCGTCGTCACCGTGGTCTCGTTATCTTCGTTACCAGTAACCGAGTTTCCGGTTCCCTACAACCCACGATACGAAACACAGGAGCCGACTAATTCATGATGCACCTTATACTAACTACAGCGTGGCTCTAACACTATCACTTGGTGATACAATCAATTAGATGTGGCAACAACAACCAACTTTTCGAAGTTCTCTGTTTATCAATGACAATGTACCAAGTAGTTCAGAACCCTTCGATTTACAATCGAACGATTTACTTGTATAGTAAAATTAACCACCAAATAACGCCGCCATAATCATTATTTATTTTTAAGTATATAATTATTCTAAACTATTTGCAAAAATTTAAGTCACAATATTACATAAAACATTTGAAACTGTTTTATTATTGATTAAAAACCATACTTTGTTCATACAGCACTTCCTTTTCATTTCAAGACAAAGCGTGCACAAATAACTGAAAGGGTAGTCGTAAATAACAGAAACCGTGAACAATTTAACTCGCTGTTGGCCGCCCTGCCTGCCGGCGATTACAAACAGAACAAACATTACTTACAGTAGAACTAAACACTGTACACAAATTGTACTAATGAAGAAAATACACACGGACTTGTAACGGTAAAAAAGAAGACTTGAGTTCCGACATTTATACTGCCCTTTATTAGAAACATTTAATTGAAATACACAACTTTAGGATTACAAATAAAATTAAACAAGCTCTTACGAATTTTATTTTAATTCGTTTCCAAGATGATAGAAAACGCTAACCTGTTAGGTGCCAAAAGTGATGGGGCTTGAGTCTAACATCGTACCAGGGAATTAACTTTCTTGTACGGTAATTAACAAGATAATCAGAAAACAGAAACTTTTGTCAATACTCATTGGGATTCAAGCCTACTCTAGGTTACAGGTCTGGTGTTTACAAAAGATTCGAGACCTTCAAGAAAAGAGTCTACACCCTTCTTATAGGCCGGCATCGCATTTGAGACTTTTCTGGTGTTGCCGATGTTCATGGGCGGCGGTGATCACTTACCATCGGATGGGCTGCTTGCTCGTTTGCTACCTATTCTATAATAAAAAAAATAAAAAAGTTCGAGATTATACAAAATGTGGTTCATCATAATCCCACCATTAGGTCACGATGCACCATCTTTAGCCGACTATATTCAGTGATTTGCCTCAAATTCAGCATAGGTCATTTCTATCTTCTGTGAAAGCTGTCCAGTTTTATATCCTTCAGTTGCCACTTTTATTTCCTACCTCTTATCTCTACTACGAGCTATGTGGCTTATCCACTGTCATATCTGCGTGACAGAATCCGTAGCCTAGTTACGGAATAAAATATTCATAGTGGCCATGACTGGCATAGCTTAAAGATATTTGAGAAATTTCTCATAAATTATTATTTTTTCCTAAGTTCATTTTTCAAGGGAAGAATACACCATCGCAGTCACAAATAATCAGCTTCTTAATTGTAATAATAGAGAAACGTGGGTATTAGCTTTAGGTATCCAGGGATAGCGCAACTTTACCGCGACATGTACACAATTACCTTTACAAATATGTATATCTTAGAAATATCAAGTTATTTTAATTCTATTATGGATTACCGTAACCCATTAGAAAGAGAGTGAGAAGTGAGTGTTTTCGTGTTTGCATAAATTTTTAGAACACTGTATAAGATATATCCGACGCGATTGTTGCCATTTGGTAAACCATAAGAAATTGGCCAGGAGGACAAGCCGCCACTCTTTCATTTGTCATAAAGTCGGAGTAAGGTTCAGATTTAGTAATAGTATTTGTATATAGAAAAAACTTTTCTTATTCTATACGTGATTCCATTAACTGGTTTAAAGTTACATAGCAAAGAGATCGGAGCACGACACAGTTTAGATAAAGGCGAGGCTACGTAACTGTTATTTATCGTAGCTGCATTACATGTTCAGAAACAGGAAAGTGCCTTTGTAACAGATATCTGTAAGAAGAAAAACACGATAGCAAACAGTAAGATAGTTAAAAAATAAATCATGTCTCAAGCTACATCCGATTGGTGAATTTCGGAAGGCGTCGCTCATTGTTCCCTACGGTCGAATCGAAAAACTATGTTAACGGTTCACACAGAACAAAACAGAGCTATGAATTATCTTTCGCCATCACTAGAAGATGAACAATAAAAAGTAATAAATTATATGGTAATGTCTTTTTTCATATAAGCGTATTCATATATAACGTTGCAAATGATAGAATTGAATCTGGTATTGCACTATTTATTTTTCTACATAAACGACTATGTAATAATAACCAGTATGTACTAATGAAATAAAAAACTTAATCTTAATTAATTTACTAGAAAAAAACATATGATCACAATCGATGTAATTCAATTTGATTTTAGATTTACTAAAAGAAAAGATCTTTTTTTAACCGTCCATACGTGTGACCTTATAGGCACTGTTTCATAAATAAACTATTAGCTAGACGTTAGTAGTTATCAATTAGCTAAGTCACGTAAGTGAGCCTTAGCCGACCATAATAGTGCCTTGTCAAACAATCCACTGAATGCCTAAGACTATAAAATAAACGTTATTTTGTTCATAAATATTTAAACGTAAAAGAAAATTTATTTACATAAGCAAAGGTTAAGTTTAATTTCTTCGGATGGTGAAACCTGCCATAAAACATTTCTGAAGCGTAAATTGAGTCTCTGGTTTATCTCATTCATATGATGAAAGACAGGAGTAAGTAGCAGTTAGAGTTTTCTTGTAAAAATAATTTAATGCCATTGCAATTCAAATGAGGTTATTTATGTTTTTAATAACGTATTTATAAAGGCTAACTCCCAGCAGACTCACTTCTGTTGAATATATCCTTATTTTTAAAATATATTATTTATGTTTGTTACACAATAAATCGAAAATAATTTAGTCCTTCTAATAAAAATTGTAATTGATCAGAGATTACCACGGAAAATAGGTATACATCTTCGATAGGGAAACAAAAGTTGATGTCAACATACTTGAAAGATGAAGTGCACGAAGCTATTCTTTATAACTATGAATCCCTTACCATAAGGGACAGGGCAGAGATCTTTATGATGATATTTCTGTCAGAGACTTACCGGTGTCGTCGTGTTATCCGATTCGTTTAGATATAGTTTATAGTACCAGCTTGCTCTATAATACATTAAAAAATTCCATGTGTTTTATTTAATTGTAAGGACGGTGATGTTGGAAATGATCTGTACAGTGTATTGATAGTTTTTAGATATAGAAATAGAGATTTTACAGTACAACCTCCTAATGCCGTTTTCAGTGAACCGATTACTGTAACAATAAGTGTGATAATACACTTGAATTCTAAAAGCTTTGAAACGTACTATGTCGTCTAAATATTAATTTACTGTTTATAAAATTATTTATTTACTTTTATAATAATTGCAGAAGTATAGGAAAATCAGATACACTTTACATCGTACAGCCTTCGACTGGCAACTGAACAACACTGACAACAACAGCTTACGAACTACATAAAAGATAAGAACATTCTCAATTCTATTTCTGAATTCCACTTTGTGTATATCACAAGTGTGTAGTGTGTAATCGTTTATACGGGTACCCATACTCTTTCCTATAATGAGGTACATTAAATAAGCGTCTTTATGATAATGCTTTTGATCTCTTTGAATCCCTGCAGCAATCGCAGTTCGTAGTTCGCATTTAGCAGTGGAAATGGCTTTAGGTTATGACGAAAGTGAATTATGATGGTAAGTGGTGTGATTTTTTTCGTAACACTGTCCGAGCTTTATCAGTGTACAGTGAAGAAACAGGATCTCGAACTGGGAAACGCACTGAGTTCGCCCCCACTACATGGAGTGGGGGCGATTACCTTCTCTTATGACTATTAACAAAATCAAGCATATTGAATAGCGGGGAACAATGATCCAAGTATGAATTGTTGACTTACAATGCAGAATTCATATTTACGTAGGGCGTTCTATGTATTCTCGGTATCGGGGTGATATACTAATGATGAGGGTGATTAAATTATCTCATTAGCTAAAGACACTTTTTAAATATAAAATTTAATTTAATTGTCACTATTAGTATTCAAGATATCATTACGAAAATGCAACTGATACAACAAAAAACGAGCATTGAACTGTGATAAAATTCCTTACAAAGAATGGAAAGACTCAAAAAGTATTTCACGAATCAGAATCTTGGTAAACAGCCACCATTTCGGTTTACCAAGATTCAGCAACTTCATAATCTACTATTCAGAAGTGGTCTAGTGAACGGCGTAGAGTATTGAAGAAGAACCCCGCGAGGAGCAGTTAGTACCAATACTGAAGAAAACGTCAAAATCGATGAAAAACTTGTACTTGAAGATGCCCGTGTAAGAGTGAAAACATTAGCAGAAAGGACTAAGCCATCCGTTAATGGTACTATTTAAACTATCCTTCATGAGCATCTGAATCTGTCAAGGTTCAATGGGTGGTCAAGCAAGATGGGTGCTTCGAATGCTCACGGCACTAAAGAAATAAATGCGAGTTAAGTGTTGCAAGGAGTTTTTTGAGCTCTGTGGTGAAAATCCGTATAGTATTTTCGATCGTTACCGGTGATGAAACGTGAGTTCATCACTATGATCCTGAGAGCAAGCAAGTCCATGCAGTTGCATAAAAAAGTTTAACTTCTTTGGTGGTTTCACCCCATCCGCCGGAAAACTCATGGTCACAGTGTTTTGAGATTCTAAGGGAATCTTACTGATTGGGTACACAAAAAAAGGTCAATGTATTAACGCCTCATCTTTAGCAAATACCCTACGTAATTTAAAGGAGTGCCTCCTTAAAAAGTCTTTTTCTTCAAAAGAAAAAGACGTGGAAAATTGACCGCAGTATGTCTTACTTCTTCACAAAAACACACTTCACAAAGGGCGCGTTGCCAAGTCTGCTGCAAGAAATCGATCATCCACCCTACAGCCCGGATGTAGCCCCTAGTGATTACTTTATGTTCCCCAACCTCAAGAAAGAACTTCGAAGTAAACATTTCTCCGACGATGAAGACTTGAGAGCGCCAATTAATAAACATTTTTCATATTTTTTATTTTTCCCGCAGTGTATTGAGGTGACTATATTGAAAAATAAATTTTATTCAGAATTTTATGCTTATTCTTTTATGCCTGTACCGAGAATACATTGAAAGTCCCTCCTATAGGATTACATAATAAAACATTTATCTCTATACCTGACGGCCAATGATCCGGTCACAGTTGAACAATTTTTTAATAGCTTTTAAAATACACGTAAATTTGGCGCAACATTCTGATAAAAAGACGAGCCTTTATGAACCTTGATCTTTTCAAATCGAAATATTTCAAAAGGCGCTACGGAAGCTTCCGATAGCGGATTGTATATTGTATAGACCAGGAGCGCCAAGCGGAACTCGGCACATCTTTTGTGGTTATGCAGGTTGATTAATTGTTTTTTTTTGAAGAATTGCAATTTTTAATTACAAATAATTATTGTTCAAATAAATTATTCTACAGAACTTACGGTACAGACGGATTGATCTAAACACTCGAAAGTATGTTCACCGTAATATTTCATTCAATTTTTTACGGAAATAAGGGTGAATAACGAGCATACAGTTAACGTGATAATAATTCCTGCGGCCCATGACATATGTACTATCTATAATGAAAGGTGATGTTTTTTATTCGATTTATAGCCCTGTAATATCTTCTGAATGTAATGAATAAAATCACAGTAGTTTTTATACAGTAATTGAAAGCATTTGTGCAAACAAAAAGAAATCATATAATCTTTTCACCCCCATTTGTATTTTCAAGTGTGCTAAGATAAGACGAATAAATGCATAAATAATAATATATAATTATTCATATATCACGATCACAGGACATACACCGAAACACGAAAACACGTTCGACAGATGATTTTACTCGGCTGAGTCTCTGTACCCGCGATTCACAAGCAATACTTGGACTACTTGCCACACGTTTAGTTATAATATTATCTTATTATTAGGACTTCAAACCTTCGACATTGAGTTACCCCAAGGCTACGGCCTTATTAGGTACGCCTAATTGGACAATTCAACATCAGACTAGGACATAGACCAGTCATCTGTATTTCCTTTCTTTCAATGAGATTTATTTATAATTAAAAGAGTTAAAACATGTATTTTTTTTATTACTAGGAAAGTAACAACACGAGCACACAGTTCATCTGATGGTGAGACCTGCGGCCCATGACATATAAATTCATCCTTGACAATGAATCATAATGCAGACGCATTGTCACCCTTGAGAACTGAGATGGAATGCCTCCTCGCCAGTAATATACATATGTCTCCAGATCCCTTCACTCACAAGATGAAAAACAGCAGCATTATACCGCTATTTCAAACTGGTATTCTGTGAGGGCGTGGTGTTATAGCGGTCGAGCTGACTCATCAATTCTGCAGCTATAAACAAACTGCAACGTAGCTCCGTACCACTATTAAAAACCAAATATATAAAAAAAAACTATTTCCTTATGAATAATGGCAACAAATGAGTTGATATATGTTGTTGTTGTAATTGGCATTGTTCTCATTAAATTTAATTCCATAAACTAAATATTTTTCTCAATACATTATGGGCTTATAGAACAGATGGTCGGGAAATGCAAAATAGTTGTGCACGTAGTAAGTATATTTTTTGTGATGTGGTGCAATGTGAAATATATAATATATTGGATCGCAGATTTATTTAAAAAAATATGATTTTCCTTTACAAATCGCAATCGTTATCATCGTCATATCCACTTTACATTGTGGAAAGCTTTATAACTCTAAATCGAATTCATATTTGTGGATGCAGGAAGCTTCTCTCGCTTCATTCTCCACACCTTTACAATCTTTCACTTGGAATTGAATGCACCTTACGTGATTCAAATAACAAAGACTACATTTACTACGTTCGATATTTTGACGCGTACCAGTCTATCGTAAATTTATCAAAAAAACTATAATATTATTGTCATTATTATTATTTTATCTGTATATAAAAAGCCAAATTGGCATCTAAAAAGTTTGGTGTGCGCAGAACTACAATTTTGCAGTCCGGCATCACATGCAATATTGTTTTCATACGGATGATGCTGAGATGTTTCATATCTTTGCATTTTTCGTGTATTTACTCCTCAGAAGGGATTGTTCAGATTAATTCCAGTCGCTAAATTTAAACATCGCGCATTAAGACAGAATCCAAAATTTCGAAATAATACGAAGTTGAATATTCATAATGCACGTATCGTATTTGATATAGGCACAATCCATGTAAAGCTAAGTGTTACATGAATTCCGGAGAAAGCGAATAGAAGCAAAAAGCTTTAACAGAATTGAACCTACATACAGTTGTGGATTATCGTTATCTTGTTTTTCATATAATGAGTTACATTAAGAAAACACTAATTATATCGGAATAGCAAAGGGAACTTTAGTTAGTTTAGTTATTCTAAATTCCGTTGAAATAGAACAGAACAGAAGATCATCATTATAGGCAGTGACAGAATCTGGTAACGTTATACGGCAGTTCATCTTAGTCCTTATGGGTGACAACACATTATAATTTCCTATCATGTAAGGACGTCATGGGCCGCGGGAAAAAATACCATCAGGTGAACTGTCTACTCGGTTTTAATCCTTGCATACAAATACGATAAAATGACCCGTTATTCTCCTAATAAAGTTTAATATTTAAAAACATAATTCTCTTAATTATCTCTTTTTCTTTACTAATAGCCTCTCCTCCTTATTTGTAATCCTTTAGTAGTCGCCTCTTTGGCCATCCAACTAACGGAAAAATTAATTATAAAAAGCTGTAAATGAATAATACTTTTTCGCTTTCCGCATAAGTTTTCAGTGCATTTCGATATCAAAGCCAAGTTTATAATGGTTCATCTTTTGACGGTGAATTTGCTTTAAAGGTAAATAATACCATATTGTAAAGAAGAGGGTCGGATGGAATTTCGACACACCTATTCTATATTCTACATTTTATATAGTGTGTTCTTCTGTACGAGAACCTTCATTTTTCATATAAATAGGAACTAAATATTAGCCCTGGCAATTTCTTTCATCAAATCTTTCTTTACCACATACTCTACAGAAAATTTCATGAGAATACCTGTACTATATATATATATATATATATATATATATATATATGTGTATTTATGAACATAATGGAATTTTGTAACGTTATTAGCTTAAAATATCAGTAAGCACTTGTAACCTAAAATAAGCTGCCATTTATCTTCGTTAAATTTATTAATACGGTAACGTTTATTACCAAAACAGGAGCGAATTCAACACATTTTTCCTTGAAACCTTTTTAAAGTTTTAATTTGCAACACCGTTTCGTGAAATGTCGCCCCGGCGGAAAAAATAAATTCTAAGGGTGTCAGGCGAACACCCCAGGCAGGTATTAAAGTTGTACAAGGGTAAAATAAACCGGATAATATGTTTCTTTTAAAGTAATTTAATATCTCTCATCGTGCCATTTCATCGAAAAGTATGGAAAGATATTGAAAATCAATCTCTGAACCGCACCTTTAATGCCTGTGCCACTTCTTAGGCTTCAGAAATGCATACAGTGAACAGAAATAATGTGAAGTGAAGGTAAGTGGTTACGAGTATATCCAATCATGCAGAAGAAATGCTGACGACCCAAAACTGAACAGCTTGGGGATCGTTGTAGTAAGGAACTATGTTTGCTGGTCATAACCCTCTGCCATGAAGCTATATCATGAGCTACACTGCACTGCTACACTGCGACCGGGGTAGGACCACGCTCTCACAGAATATCAGCATAAAATAGCAGCATAATGCTGCTGTGTTTCGTCTGGTGAGTATAAAGGATTCGGAGACCTTTATTACTGGTGACGAGGCATTCCATCTCAGTGCTCAAGGGTAACAACGCATCTGCATGACGATTCCTTGTCAAGGATGAATGTAGACGTCATAGGCCGCAGGAATCATTTGCCATCAGGTGAACTATGTGCTTGTCTGTTACTCTCAATGTAATAAAATAATTTAAAAAAAGTTCTCCTATTCCAAATTAGATAGAAAAGATTTTGATATCTGTTCACATTTCACATGAAGTTTATAAGGTTTCAAAATTGGCGAGATGATATAATTTTCTAAAACTACGATTACAGTCTCAAATATGGGGTTTAATAATTATACTTACAATATTATAAAGATAAAAAACAATATACCAATTCTCTAAAAGTCTTTTATGAAACATGACTGACAAAACTGACGATCCATAAAAAACTTAATAAGTGTAAATCGTAGTAATAGTAATAAATAAATATAGATAATTTATGAAGAAAATTAGTAATTTCTGTTTACTGAAGTCATGTCAATAGAACCGCCAGTAACCTTTTATTTAAATAGTTCCATACGAGTTCGCTTGCATAATTGATCACATAATCGTGGGCTGTTATGTAACCTGTCACTTTGACGTCTAGATATTATATATTATTTCCTTGAAAAAGTTGCAACTTTAGTAGTATGACGTTTAGTTATTATAGTTATCGGCACGGATTTTGAGTGTCCAGTGAGAAGTGAAGCACAGATTTGCGCAAGCGCGTTTTTTTCTCAATTTTAGCTCGAAAAAAAATTGAATATTTATGAGTCGCCGTTATAAGGAATGCTAGTAAATCTTATAACATTAAAAACATTTCCGCTGTTGAAATTGTTAAATGCTATTCTCCAAATAAATATAAAACATTTCCAAACATGTGACGCCCACCAACTCGCATTGGATGGTGGACTATACTCTAACATCCTCCCTAGAGAAGAGGCCTTTGCCTAACAGTGGGGTTTATAAATAGGTATAACATTATCTTATTTATATACTCATATGTCAAAATCTTGTGTGGAAGAATCGATAAACTAGCTGTTTCTAGACTAAAATGGTTCATTTCGGGAAGGGCAATGCTTTAAGAAAAAAACTTTGCGTTAGTGTAGATTAGCACCGCTGTGGTTTCTCTAGTGAATAAAATAAACCTAAGAAGACCTTACTGGTGATATGGCACTGAAGTGACGACACACTGCATAACGAGAATAAAGATATTTATATAAGCCCATTATATCCGTATCCCATTATATCACTAGGGCTATCATGAGAGCTATTGTGTCCTCGTTTGACACCCTCTAATTTATTATATTAGGTCCTTACATATGAAATTGGTGTTTCGTCGAACTGGCCACTTTGATCTCAAATAATCTGGCGTTTGGATAGGAATTCCAAATTCAAATGTATTTTAAATTTACGCTCGTTTATTCGTGTTTCGAATTTAGTGATTCGTTTTCGCGCCATTTGTTATTTCTTTGACATCCTTCTGTTAAAAAAATGGAAAACTTGAAATGTCGCGTTTATTACGAATATGAATTCCACCGTGCAGAAACAGCTCGAAGGGTTAATGATGTGTCCCATACACATCATTAATCCTTCTAGCTCGAAGCTACTGTAAAAGAAGGCACTGTACGTTTTTGGTTCCAACGTTTTCGTTCTGGAGATTGACCTTCAAAACAAACCACACGGACGGCCGGAGACCCAAGTTGACAATAAAGAATTAAAGTCGTCGTAAAGCGAATCGTGGAAGCGGATCCAATGCAAACCACGTCAGAGTTAGCGGTAGGTTTCGGAGGTGGGACTTGAAATAAATTGGAAAAGAGAAAAAGCTCCAAAAATTAGTAATTAGTAGTAGTGAAGCACATCAACAAACACGCATTGAGTGCTGCGTTACATTACTCAACCATCACAATACTATACAACTATCGGAAACACTCATTACAGTGGTTGAACCCAGGAGAACTGGCCAAATTCAGTCCCAAGTGAAAGTTGACTCAGAAAAAGGTACTCGTGAATGTTTGGTGGACCAGTGTTGGTGTCATACACTACAGCTTCCTAAGATCTGGCTAGACAATTACGGCAGATCTGTATTATAAACAACTGTAAACCATGACGTAAAAGTTAGCCGTTAAACAACCGAGACTTGTCAATTGTTCTAGCCCATTGCTGCTTCATGACAACGCTAGACCCCATGCTTAACGATAGACTGTTGCTTTGAGGAGCTGCGATTGGAATGTTTCCGACACTCACCCCACTCCCCGGATCTTGCTCCAAAAAGTGTAATCTACTTTTTTCTGAATTTGGACAATTTCTTGTAAAGAAAAAAATTCAATTCCGATGAGGCAGTCCTCGCCGCTTTCAAAGATTTTATTGATTGTCGCCCCCAAATTTTTTTCTGCAATGAAACCTCTAAAATGGCGAAAGTATATAGAGTATATAGTATAGATAGAGAATAATGCTACATACTTCGATTGATACAATATATAAATTAATAAAAAAAACCTTTTTTACTTTTTTCCTTTTAATACGCTAATTTCATATGCAAGGACCTAATAAGTTAGAGGGTGTCAAAAATATCAATAAAAAATCTTACATTATTATTTTTAGTACTGTTTGTAAACATGATAATTATATTGAACCGCTTGTTAAGTCCTATATGAACAACCTTTTACATTTCCATAATTGATGACATAATGTACGGTCGTTCTAAAGTTCAAGTCACATACAAAATAATTATATTATAAAGTAAATATAATTATATTATTATTATTTTATGTTTATCACAGTGTCATTGTCTGCTATAATGTATTTTGTTATGAGAACACCTGGCGTTAAACGGGGCGTTTTGGAAGTTTCGATGGGTTGTCTTTATCGTTAGTGTGATAGTCCTATCAACTTTATTAACCGACTATAGTTTGTAATTAACAGACCATTGTATGAATTAAACTAACAGCAAAGGAAGGCAAGGACGCCCTTGATAGTAATTGACCACTTTAGTAAAATGCTAGAAAAATATAAGCATTCACCGTAGTTTTCTCTGTATTCATCTGAGACCATTTAAATCCCAAATATGACAGCTGTGTCTATTGCCATACTTTTTTTACATATAAAAACGCACTCTTATTATATAAATGTCAATTATAACGACACTTCAAACATAAAACACAACGCAGAATCCAAAAGCCATCAGATAATTTATAAGAGCTTACTTTGACATTAATTGTGTAATCGTTTCGAGCTTTTGTTGAATTTGAATTGGACTGGGGCAAACTGCGCATTTCTATTCCGTTGATAAGACTACGATAATTGGAGAGTTAATTGACAAAGCACTTTTAACAGTGGTACAGCTGCTTGCGGCTTGTTTCTAGTGGCAACAAAGGTCAACTAGGGACGGGTCACGCCCTCGCAGAATATCTGCGTGAAATAGTCCCATAACGCTGCCGTGTGTTGGTGTGGTGAGTTTATGGATCCGGAGACACATCCCATTACAGGTAACGCGCCATTCTATCTCAATCCTCAGAAAGACAACGCAATTAAAGGTCGGCAACGCATTTGATGCTGCGAATGTCCATGGGTGGCGGTAATCGCTTAGCTTAAGGTGAGCTACATGCTCATTTGCCACCTATTCTATTAAAAAAAAAATGCATTGAGGATATGGTGTAGATATAGGCCACGGTCATCACCCCCCCTAGTGATGACTTTCGGGTCGCCTAGTTGTGGTGTGGGGCTTAGTAACCGTAGCTTGGTCACCCAAGGTGAAGCTAAAAGGAATCCAAACGGCCGGCCTAAGGCGCTTTGTGGCCGGCCCGAGGCCGCTCCGGGGGGGCTCATAAAGAGCTCGCCTCGGAAGCGTGTCAATGGAAGGTGGGGGGCGTAAGGGACGGTGCGAGGGACCGTCTTCCCCGCCCTGAGCAGCCGAGGTGGAGTTGCGGAGGGCGAGGAGTGTCGGTGTTTCGTTGCCGCTCTCCTTGTCCTGTCCGAATACCAGACCCGCCGCAGGGGGCTGGGATTGTTTAGCTTACTTGGCCTCTGAAGGGTGGACTCGAGGGATTTCGATTCCCATCTATACAGGAGGCCGAGTAGGTAGGCGCGCTCGTGTTCTAGCGCACCTTGCTAAAGGGGAGGAGAGGGGATGTCCTCTCCTGGAGGAGGGGCAGCTTGGTCGGCCGACGCAGGTGGAGTCGCGGATGTATGCGAAAGTGTTCCCGTGACCCCGCCGTACGCGACGATGGACGAACACCATTGGGTTTTAGTCGGTGCGAGTCCGACATAACCCATCCTTGCCCCCGCGTAGGCGGTATTTCCCCATGTAAAAAAGGCCATGGTCATCAATTATCACCAAGCAGCCTGTCTAAAAAAACATCATCGCGTTGCTTCCTCCAAGAAATTGATAATGACGTCATTCCGGGCTACCAGGGCAACATAGGTATATATACCTATTGAAAAACACCATCTTCGCAACACAATATACGCGTAGCATTTGTGTGAATGCGCAGGACATTTCACTGCCATAAGGTTGCGGGAATGTGATGATCAACCCTTGCCTCATTTAGAGCACCGACATTTTTTTCTTATAATGCCAGAACCTCGGTTAATATACTGTAAGAAAACAAAGACCTTATTGGAAGATATCGGGCATTCTATCCATAGTTCTCAGAGGTCTAAAAAATCTGCAATGTGATTCCTTACCGTGAGTGTGCATGGGCCGCATGAATCATTTACCATCAGTTGAACGGCATGCTCGTTTGTCAAAATAAAAAAAAAATTGTTTTTTTTTTACATAGAATAGGTGGCAGAACATGGTAAATAGTGCTTTTGTTGAGAATTAAACTGACTCAGACTGCTGGACCACGAGATCGTTATAGATTAATATCAAAAATACGTGAACGTTTATTTCTTGTTATATTTTTTTTTTTTTTTGAATGGCTAATATATATTTTTGTATTGTGAAAAGGCTGTCTTAAATCAAATGAACGAGAGCTTTTTATTCTTCTTGATTCCTTTAATTTTTATACTCTGAACGATTATTAAAAAAAGATAAAGAGATGGAATCTATTAGGGCACTTTTTATCTTCGTAGCCGATGCTTGGTTTGGCCCGGTAATTAAGCGGTATTCAAATCATCTTATTCGTCATTCATTCGTTTAATTAGAACATGACAAGAGAAGTTATTTATATCAACCTGAAAAACGCACTCAAAATTCTAATTAAAATATAAATAAATCATACTAAGCCACTATTTCTTATATATTGATTTATAATTTTTTTAAAAAAAAAATCCATATATAAATGAGTTATAGTGACTGAGTACTCCATGTAATAAAGTTCTAACTTGGACAGAAAGTTTGAACTTTATTATTATTTATATATATATTAACTTTATTATTTGTCCAAACGAGAATACTCTGCTGGAAACTTCAATCACACACACACGCAAAAACAAATCACTTTCAATAACCATCCTTGCAGAATGGTTATTGAAAGCGATTTATTCGAAATTACGAGTATAATAAACGCTTAAACAAATTCATTACTGAACAAGCAATGGAAATAAGAACAATTTATCCTAGCTGGCCATTTCTGTGACCATAATTGGGTAATGAATTTAAGCTTTTGTTCAATTTTAATTAAAATGCCACTCATTTTGAAGTTTGAACATTTTCGAGCAATTATTAACAGAATTTTACGCGGATCCTATTCTGCGTGTGGTATTGTGTCTTCAATCTAAGTATCGAGCTGCAGCGTCGCGCGTCTTGGGTGCAGTCAATCCCCAGCAGAGGAAAAATATTTATGCTTATAAAATTATTGTTTTTCGGCATTGCTTGTGTTCTTTATATCTCGTTAAGTTGCTACTTCATCTGAATGTACCCCAAACGTTAATGCACAAGCGTTTGCCTGTATTATTGCGGCACTAGAATATATCCTGCAGAGTGAACGCCAACACGCAATAACGCTTAAATTCGAAATAGAACAGGTGACGTCACCGATGGCAATAATCATGTAAAACTAGCCTCAATACATTTAATATAGGTCATATCATAAATCAATTATTCATGCTCTATAGCCAAATTGAGCAACGAACTAGACAACTTGACTGATAGTGGCTGGAAGCTTGAAGTACAGGTTGTAACCATATTGTGAGAGGACTTTTATCCAACAGTAGACGGACGTAAATTAGTGAAGGCGATTTATTATTATAAAAAGCTGCGTTACTTGATAGAGCCACCACGCATGCTAGATTACATTGGATATCGTTAAAAAAAAATTCTTCGCCACCTTACATTTTTCCTTGACCAACAAGCACGAAGTAAACCAATTTCTAAAAATGAAATTAATAACTTCAATGGTCGATCAAGGGTTTAATTTGATCTCGTATAGCTAAACTAAAGACTTAGCGGTCGCGGTCGAGGTGGTGTCGATGAAATTTGGATTTCTTGCGTGGGTATTATGTAAGTATTATGATGGAACTCAGCGTCTGGTAATATACATGTCGCTATTTTAGTTAATTAAATATGCACTTTTCTTTGTAAAATATATTGTATGCCTGCCGTTTATTTACTACGAAATAAAGGTTATCTTTTTACGGTCTACACGGTAAGTGCAGTTAGACAATGATGTTCGACCTCAACTTTCAAATGAATAACCACTTTAAAGTTTAATGTAACTAACTTACTTTTTTTTTATTAAGAAATGTTATTTTTGTACTATCGCCATATTTCTGGGCGCCATGACTGTATACCCACTTGTGCGTGTTGTGTTGAATCAACAAACGAAATCAATCACTAAAACAATCATAAGTTATAATATAGTTGTAGTATTGTTGATTGCTATTGTGAAAAAAAAAAAAGAATTAGTACAAACCAAAGGAATGGAACACTACCGTTAGTTTGATCTTCACATCCTTACATTATTTTTATCTGGAGCAAAAATGAAAAAATTCAAGGATATTTCGTAATCAGATTTATCGTCTCAAAATATCTAAAAGTTACTTAAATAATCTACTCAGTGTCTAAAAGGTTTTATTAGGTATCGACATTCGTTCGTTCGATTCGTTCTGCCCTCAAAGCACCTTTCATACTCTTTCAAACACTGAGACTGCCCACGTATCTTAAAAATAACTTTTATACTTTAGCTACAAGAGACTAGTTTTTCAAAATAATTAGTTTTGGCTATAAAATAACATTGACGGGATTTAACATGGTACAACAATGATGTTACATCGCCAACCCGACTCGACTCTACACTGCGTTTGCAGTTCACATAATAAACAATACGTCTATAGAATTCTTCTTGGAAAGTACCTACATGAGCAATTCCAAATAAAATATATTCAACTATTTATTTAAGTTAAGTTATTATATAAGAATAGAACACGCAGACAGGCAGATGCAAAATCTTTCTAATTATCATTGATATATATATATATTACTAATATATATATATTAGTAATAATTAGGCAAGTAGCCTATTCGATGGTAAGTGATCACGGCCGCCCATGAACATCAGCAACACCAGAGGAATCGTGAACGCGATGCAGGTCTTTAAGGGTGTGGGCTCATATCTTAAAGGTCCATAAGTATACGATTTATATTATGACCATTCGCGCAAACACCGAGTTTGTTTGCGGGAATGGTTACAGGCATATCCTGCGCAATTAATGTCATGTGAAAAAAACGAAAATATATCGCCGTGGTCGAAATCGTGCAGGAGGGCATTGTACAAAAATATATAATCACACCAATATTTATTACTGAACCATAACAGGGGTTCTTCCGCTAAACACCTTCCGCCAAATATCATTTAGTGTGATTGTCTTGTATTCTAAAATTCATAACGCAGAAAGAGCACTAGAATTCGGACGTTTGACAACGTAGACACTAGGGCAATAGGCAAACAATGTCGCTACCAGTATTTGAGACTATGTTCTCAAAGTGACCCCATAAACACTACAGATATGTTTGTTTTAATATACTAGGGGTGATAATCGGTCACAAGTTTACAGACATTTAATTTGATTTTGTTAAATTTTGATTTGATTAAATTGTAAGAGTACATACACACACAATATAATGATGTACAAACATACCGACTGATACTAAGTAAAGTCATAAAGCTGTGTAGCTCAGGGTCCTCGTCTGTCTCTTTTAATGATACGGTTCATGAGCAAATTGAATTCCATTCCAACCGCCGCCTCCAATAAAATTGTTGATTGCAATTTTAGGTGCTGTTTTACCACTTTATCACGGAAAATAACATTGTGAGAAGACCGATATGTCTAAAAAATAAATTTAACAAAATCTAAAGACATGTGAAGTTTACCAATACATACTAGAGCGGCATGACGTACTTTCTTATATTTTTACTATAATAGGTAATAAACGATAACTGTTCAAATATAACTAACAGTATTTTGTATCTGTTAAATCTAAGAAAAGTCATAGGAGCAATTGTAAATAATGCACGAACATTGCATATTTTATTGAATAGAAAACGAGACTAGGGTTGTGATCCCCTCAAGGCTACATTTCAAAATTATAAGGGTCGGAATATTTTCTCTCTTTCACTCTGTATTTTTACCCTTATCAATATATAATAACCTGATTATATGGAATGAATTAATCATCAATAATTTATTATATATATATATATATATATATATATATATATATATATATATATATATATATATATATATATATATATATATATATATATAATAGTTAAAAATATAGAAATAAAGGTGCTTACACAATGCCAAAACAAACCGCAAATTACAAGATGTATGTGATCCATTACAATTAAGGGGAGTCAAGGCTAGAGTCAACAAGTTGATTACAAAACTAACTCGCTGTGCGCCTGTATAAGCGCTGTTCAACATGTACCTATCATTAAAAAAGCAGAGTTGCACATGACCTAAATCGTCCGCCTCTTGTGAATTTTACAGCCAAAGAAAGGGATGAAATGATAGTGTAGCTTATACTATCAGTTTTATAAATTGGAAATAACACTTAAATTGCATCTATTCTTTTTGTGTGATATTCTGTTCGTGTTATCTATTTATTGAAATTAAACGAATTTAATTAAAAGAAACAGTTAAAACAAAAAATATTATATTTTAAATTATCTTATTATTATCATTATTCGGGGAATTAAAATGGAATATCAAAGAATATTAGCGTAAAATTGCAAATTAGAATTGTTGTTTCGTCTGTTCGAAGAAACCGTAGACCTTATTGATGGTTGACCATCCAATCTATCTGGATCCTCACGGGTGACAATGCGTCTGCACTTTGAATCTTTTTCGAAAATATATTAGGATTTCATTGGCCATAGGTATCAAATACCGTCAGATGTAATGTGCTCGTTTGTCATCCCTTAATTTTAAAAATCTAAAAGATCTATGTAGTATTGGCTCCTAGTTAGGTAAAAAATATACTAATCTCTTACCTTACCTAATGTAATCGCTGTTACCGCTAAAGACTTTATAGACGACCTCGAGTTCTGAATTACGTTATAAATTTTTACGTATACAGAGATATCTGCTACAAATAATCGGAACATATTCCGTTCCCCAGGCGGCTGCCGGAAAATTGCCTCGACCGATCAAATCGACCTCTTTGTGCTACGGTCAAACAATAATTTTAATATCGTTATTATACCTATGTGTCTGTGTTTATATGTAGACCTGAAAAGTATAAAGTACACGTTATTATCATTGCTTATTGAACCCCACCATCTAAGCATTATCACTGTCGATGCAGTCTCATAGGTACACTTTTAACAGAACTACACTGCAATTTGTATCTAGCTGTAGAATGAATGGGTCAGTTCGACCGGTTTAGGACCACGCCCTCTCAGAATACCCGCGTAAAATAGCACCATAATGTTGCTGTGTTCCGTCTGGAGAGTGCAGGAATCCGGAGACCTTTATTACTCTAGACGAGGCATTGCATCACAATTCTCAAGGGTACCAACGCATCTGAATTATGATTCCTTGTCAAGGACGAATGTAGATGTCATGGGCCAAAGGAATCACTTACCATCAGGTGAACTGATAACTCGTTTCTCTCAATGTTATAAAAAATATATATATATTAGCTTTCGTCGTGAAAAAAATTATGATCGGAAACATTATTCACAAAGTTATTAGTTAGTGCGTGACGCGGACAAGCTCTTACAGTTTTTGGCAGTGCAGAATAAAACGACAAATGAAAACATTTCATTTGAATGCGAGGAATGAGTATGGGATGCGAGGAAGGGATACTAACTTTTTTCATACCCCATGTTGTTATAATAAAAATATATATATATTAGCTTTCGTCGTGAAAAAATTATGATCGGAAACATTATTCACAAAGTTATTAGTTAGTGCGTGACGCGGACAAGCTCTTACAGTTTTGGCAGTGCAGAATAAAACGACAAATGAAAACATTTCATTTGAATGCGAGGAATGAGTATGGGATGCGAGGAAGGGATACTAACTTTTTTCATACCCCATGTTGTTATAATAAAAATATATATATATTAGCTTTCGTCGTGAAAAAATTATGATCGGAAACATTATTCACAAAGTTATTAGTTAGTGCGTGACGCGGACAAGCTCTTACAGTTTTGGCAGTGCAGAATAAAACGACAAATGAAAACATTTCATTTGAATGCGAGGAATGAGTATGGGATGCGAGGAAGGGATACTAACTTTTTTCATACCCCATGTTGTTATAATAAAAATATATATATATTTTTTTATTGCTCTGTTTTAATTTGCAGACGTATTTAAATGGAATATCAAAGAATATTAGCGTAAAATTGCAAATTAAATTGTTGTTTCGTCTGTTCGAAGAAACCGTAGACCTTATTGATGGTTGACCATCCAATCTATCTGGATCCTCACGGGTGACAATGCGTCTGCACTTTGAATCTTTTCGAAAATATATTAGGATTTCATTGGCCATAGGTATCAAATACCGTCAGATGTAATGTGCTCGTTTGTCATCCCTTAATTTTAAAAATCTAAAAGATCTATGTAGTATTGGCTCCTAGTTAGGTAAAAAATATACTAATCTCTTACCTTACCTAATGTAATCGCTGTTACCGCTAAAGACTTTATAGACGACCTCGAGTTCTGAATTACGTTATAAATTTTTACGTATACAGAGATATCTGCTACAAGTAATCGGAACATATTCCGTTCCCCAGGCGGCTGCCGGAAAATTGCCTCGACCGATCAAATCGACCTCTTTGTGCTACGGTCAAACAATAATTTTAATATCGTTATTATACCTATGTGTCTGTGTTTATATGTATATCTGAAAAGTATAAAGTACACGTTATTATCATTGCTTATTGAACCCCACCATCTAAGCATTATCACTGTCGATGCAGTCTCATAGGTACACTTTTAACAGAACTACACTGCAATTTGTATCTAGCTGTAGAATGAATGGGTCAGTTCGACCGGTTTAGGACCACGCCCTCTCAGAATACCCGCGTAAAATAGCACCATAATGTTGCTGTGTTCCGTCTGGAGAGTGCAGGAATCCGGAGACCTTTATTACTCTAGACGAGGCATTGCATCACAATTCTCAAGGGTACCAACGCATCTGAATTATGATTCCTTGTCAAAGGACGAATGTAGATGTCATGGGCCAAAGGAATCACTTACCATCAGGTGAACTGATAACTCGTTTCTCTCAATGTTATAAAAAATATATATATATTAGCTTTCGTCGTGAAAAAAATTATGATCGGAAACATTATTCACAAAGTTATTAGTTAGTGCGTGACGCGGACAAGCTCTTACAGTTTTTGGCAGTGCAGAATAAAAACGACAAATGAAAACATTTCATTTGAATGCGAGGAATGAGTATGGGATGCGAGGAAGGGATACTAACTTTTTTTTCATACCCCATGTTGTTATAATAAAAATATATATATATTTTTTTTATTGCTCTGTTTTAATTTGCAGACGTATTTAAATATTACAACCCTACATCAATATCAAAATCTAACGACACCTACCGAACTCGACATAAAAGACACATACATACATAGTATATACAAGTTTTCTAGGCAGTCGGATAAAAACAAAATAGATTGTGACTAAGTATATTCTACAATGACACATAAATGTAATTAATAAAACCTATATCATAATTCAAATTTAAAGTTTTTTTCAATATGTTTCCATTTTAAAAATGCTTTTATCAATGCAATGCCAACTGAATTTGGACCTAGCTGAGCGTATCTTTGGCTGAAAATGTATAAAAGTTTGTGTTCGCTTCTAATAGAAAACTTTATAAATGAAAGTGGAATATTTTGATAAAAATCTAAAACTGAAAATAACAAAAGCTTTTCTGTTAAGTTTTCATACAAACAATTAAATAATGCAATGTTCAGATATTTTTATGAGTATATTAAAATTGCTTAATAAAAAAATGTGCCAACAGGATACTTACTAGTAAGAAAACATTAACTTTTTAGTCTTTAGTAGTTCTTTTTGTCAACGTATTTATTTCTTGAATTTTAATCGAACATGGATGTGAGAGTTATGGGCCGCTGGTAACTGTACCTTCGTATAATACTCTGATATAATAAAAGAAGTCTTTCGAACCCCCCAGAGTAGTATAAGCTTAAGAAGAACAAATCCCATGAGATGAACGGAATTTACTATTTACTATTGTACATTTCAACTTTTGTGTTCTACAAAAGGTGTTTTATTTTATATGTCCTACTCTCAGTATATTTATAGGTCCAAGTTCCAATAACGTTTTTAAACGCATATTTTCTACAGATGGCCTATTTATGTTATTATATATCTCATTATCTTCTTACCTACTCGAAAAAGCTCGTCCTCCATAACAATGCAGTCGAATAAGATATGTGATAATTATTTTATCTTGATTAATGAAATATTTGTTAACTGTAATTTGAAACATTGTGTTAACAACGTTTAAATATTCATTGTTACTCGCAAATGTGACAAATATTCTCTATGAACGAAAATTGCGACTTTTTTGAATTGCTTCGAAACTTAATCGGCGTCTTTGAAAGTATTCTTCCACCCACGCCCTACACGATGACTGGGGCACTGAATACAAGAAAAACTTTGTCTTTTTATTACAAAGTGAAGGTTACTTTCCATGTAATAACTTCCATTTTGTATAGAAACTTTCTTATTAACAAAATTTCCATTTGCGTCAATGTAAATTTTTTTAGGTTTATAAAATGTCAAAATTTAATAATATGAAAATATAAATATTGAGTTTTTACCTGTAAATGAATAATTGTTTTTATGGTTTATTTACGATATCAAGACTCTATTCTCAAGACCGTAAATACTCTTTTAGCGTTATGTTTAAGTATCATTTTGTGTTCTCCTCAATCCGAATTTAATCTGATAATGAGAATTGTGTCTAATTTACTATGTAGCAAGTAATCGTCAATGATAGATATTGCGTATTCTGTGCCAAATTCTTCTCTTATTTCTTTCTGACCTCTACAACACTGACAATAGTATTCAATAATAATTTAATACAACAAATGAAAACAAATATATGTGGGATGTCGTGTTACTATAAATTCTATCAAGGTCATACAGATATTTTAGAGCATTAGAAAATGTATGTGTTCTACTATAACTGGAATTTGGCTCTATAATATAAATCTGACTCGATCGAGGCTAGATTATTTGCAATGTTTTCACTGAATAAAAATTCAAGTAGTAGTATTTTTCTTTTTTTTTCCGGCCACTGTTAGCCCAAGGGCTTTTACGGCTTCACCGGGTTGAAAGGTGACCGATCGCTTAGGGCGCTCAGCCTCGGCTTGGACCGTTACCCTGTTGTGCCAGAGCGACACGAGGGTGCCCAAGAGGGCCAAACCACGGCTGGCCAAACCTCGGCTCAAAAAGCTTAGCTTTCCATTGTATGCAAAATTATATACAGTGTAAACTCTTTATAACCTTATAAAAAAATAATTAAGAGCACAATTTAGTTGGTATACCTTAAACACACACATATATATATATATATACATATATATATATACATATATATATATACATATATATATATATATATATATATATATATATGTTCATATATATATATATACATATATATATATATATATATATATACATATATATATATATATATACATATATATATATATATATACATATATATATATATATATATATATATACATATATATATATATATATATACATATATATATATATATATATATATACATATATATATATACATATATATATATATATATATACATATATATATATATACATATATATATATACATATATATATATACATATATATATATACATATATATATATACATATATATATATATACATATATATATATATATATATATATACATATATATATATACATATATATATATATACATATATATATATACATATATATATATATATATACATATATATATATATATATATATATATACATATATATATATATATACATATATATATATATACATATATATATATATACATATATATATATACATATATATATATATATACATATATATATATATACATATATATATATATATATACATATATATATATATACATATATATATATACATATATATATATATATATACATATATATATATATACATATATATATATATATATATATATACATATATATATATACATATATATATATACATATATATATATACATATATATATATATATACATATATATATATACATATATATATATACATATATATATATATATACATATATATATATATACATATATATATATATATATATATATACATATATATATATACATATATATATATATATACATATATATATATATATATATATATACATATATATATATACATATATATATATATATACATATATATATATATATATATATATATACATATATATATATATACATATATATATATACATATATATATATACATATATATATATATACATATATATATATATATATATATATATATATATATATACATATATATATATATATATACATATATATATATATATATATATATATATATACATATATATATATACATATATATATATACATATATATATATATACATATATATATATATATATATATATATATACATATATATATATATACATATATATATATATATACATATATATATATATATATATATATACATATATATATATATATACATATATATATATATATATACATATATATATATATATATATACATATATATATATATATATACATATATATATATACATATATATATATACATATATATATATATATATACATATATATATATATATATATATACATATATATATATACATATATATATATACATATATATATATACATATATATATATATATACATATATATATATATATATATATATATATATATATACATATATATATATATACATATATATATATATATATATATACATATATATATATATACATATATATATATACATATATATATATATATACATATATATATATACATATATATATATATACATATATATATATATATATATACATATATATATATATACATATATATATATATATATACCTAGCCCAGTCATAAGTTCTGTTACGAATGAAAATGCATTTTTTTTAATGAGTAATGTAATATTATTAAAATTTATACCTACATATTTATTAGTCAGTCAGCACAAAATAAAAAATATTCTATTCGAAATGGTCACGTTTGGTTTTATACAGGCCTATAATCTATTTGGCCACGAATCTATGGATTTACGCACTGTTTCCAAGGGAAATTTCACCACTAATTGCTCCAAAGATTTTTTAATAGACTCAATGTTGCCGTGTCGATGAGATCAGGCCATGTTCTCTAAAACTGACCAAAATTTGAAGTCTAAAGGGTTGAGTTCTGGGCTAGATGAGTGCCAGTCTTCAGCTCTTATAAAGTGAAATGCTTGTGTTAAGATTTGGTTTACGAACGGTGCATTCCAACCAACGGCGTTAAATTTCGTACTCTAAACTCTGGGGTTAATGGTGGTCTTGACCTGAGAGTGACAAAATTTTGCCATATTACCCTTAAACCGATCTAATAACAATAAGGAAAAAAAGGGCTTCTTTATTTTTTTACAGTGGTAGAGCTACACTACAGTTTGTTTCTAGCTGCAGAATGAATGGGTCAGCTCGACCTGGGTAGGACCACGCCCTCACAGAATACCGGCGTGTAATAGCAGTATATTGCTGCTGTGTTTCGTCTGGTGAGTGTACGGATCCGGAGAACTTTATTACTGGCGATGAGGCATTTCATCTCAATCCTCAAGGGTGACAACGCACCTGCATTATTCTTGTCAAGGATGAATTTAGATGTCATGGGCCGCAGGAATCATTTACCTATCAGTTGAACTGTGTATTCGTTTGTTACTCTCAATGTAATAATAAGTAATACTAATTTTACGTTGGGTTAACTAATAAATTAAAATTTCATCCTAACTTGAGGGTTGGCAATCCATCACTGTACCATTGTTCCGAGATTTCTGCTGCGTTCAACCGCTTTGTGGAATCAGCTGTCACCTGTGATCGTCCGATATTACTTTCTGAAAGAAGCGCAATTGAGATGCCAGCCTTCCCTGCCGATGTCCTCTGGCGTGTTTATGATCACTTACCATCAGGTGAGCTATAAAATCCTGGGCTTGTGAATCTGTCTTCCCCTCCTTGATAGGCCAGGGTATCGGCCATCTTTTGGAAATTTCCAGACTCTTTACTAAAAAACCTAATTGATGGAATTGATGGAATTTCTCAAGGAAGTAAATAAAAAATTAACAAGAGAATAATAATTTTTGAAAAACACATTACATTTGATGGTTTTAATCAGCAGAGAACTAAGAAATTATGATAACTATAGTATATCTATTTACAAAAAGGTCGGTTGTTTTTTGGATAGTACTACGCTTACGAAATACTTATGTGAAATAGAAGAATAGCGTTATTGTGTATTGCCTGCTGAAGAAAAGGATCTGGGGAACTCATTAATGGTGAAAGCACAATCTCAGACCTCGGTACAAACACACAAACACTAGATACAGTGTAAGTATAGTTGACTTAGTTGAACAAAATGAATAACCCATATGGTTATTCATTTTGTCCAACTCTTAAATGAGTGGAAAGTATTCAAAGTAACTCAAGGGCAAAGCATTTAACTACTCGTTAATTGGATTACGCGCTCGGTTAAACCACGCATACGATAGCTTGCGGGAAACGGTGAATGTGAACGTTAAGTTGGAATTGAAGACAAATGGGATGATAACACTCAATTTTATGGATATATATGAAAAAGGTAAGGTTTTTAATATACTTTTGTTTTATTACACAATAAAAACAGATTACTATTTCACAAAAATATACTTAATTTCAGGGAAGTATGAGTGATAAGCGAGCAAATATGTAGTTTATCGGATGAAAACTGACCTCGACGGCCCATGACAACTACTTCTATTAATTATATATATATACCTAGCCCAGTCATAAGTTCTGTTACGAATGAAAATGCATTTTTTTTTAATGAGTAATGTAATATTATTAAAATTTATACCTACATATTTATTAGACAGTCAGCACAAAATAAAAAATATTCTATTCGAAATGGCCACGTTTGATTTTATACAGGCCTATAATCTATTTGGCCACGAATATATGGATTTACGCACTGTTTCCAAGGGAAATTTCGCCACTAATTGCTCCAAAGATTTTTTAATAGACTCAATGTTGCCGTGTCGATGAGAGCAGGCCATGTCCTCTAAAACTGACCAAAATTTGAAGTCAAGGGTTGAGTTCTGGGCTAGATGAGTGCCAGTCTTCAGCTCTTATAAAGTCCGGAACATTGGTTTCAAGCCAGGCTTGGGTAGTTCGTGCCTTGTGACCAGGTGCAGAGTCCTACTAGTCCTGAAATTCCACGGTATATTTTTAAAAAGTGTATTGCTGAGAGGTTTCACAACATGATCCAAGACTGTATCTTGGTACACTTTGGCTGAAGTTTTGACTCCTTTTTCACAAAAATGTAGTTATGTGACTCCTTGATAAGACACGCCCCACCAAACCATCATTGACGCAGAATGATGACCACGTTGTACTTTTACGACCAATTGAGCAGTTTCTTTAGAACTGTGAGCGTACAGTTTATCGTTTTCTTATTGTAGTGTTCTTCAATCGTGATTTTTTTTCATCGGTAAAGAGGATATTTCTGTGCCTTACACCTGCGTATCGCGACAGAAGGCGTTTTGATCGATCCACTCCCTTTAATTCTAAAGATTGATTTAGGGCATGTCCTGTATATCGACGATAAACACCGAGCCTCAGGTCTTGTTTAATAATACATGACAGAGTCCTAGCGGGAATCTTCATTTCTCGCGATAAGATTTTTTGCTTCCTATTGGGGTTTCGACGAATTCTGGCTTTAACAGCATTAACAGCCTTTGTAGTTTTAACAGCACGCGGCCGCCATATATATATATATACCATCAGTTAATATGTGTGCTCGTTTTCTACCCCTTATGTTATATAAAAAAGAAAATTAACAGAAATAGGTAAAAGTGTCGTACGCAAGTCCCAAGGGCGAAATGTTTTAACAGTGTTAATTAGATTACGCACTTAGCAAAGCTGAACGTAGCCCGCGTCAAGGGCTGAGCAAATTCAGATATCAGATTAAAAACGCTAAAGCCATACATATGAACATAGACTAACATCCTACGCAATTTTTATGTCTATTAAACATAATATACGCATTACACTGTAGGTATTATAAAATGTGGGACATAAAAGTTTTAACTATCAAGTTATATTAGACGATCAAGAGTATAACTTTTACTTTGCTGTTATTTGTTCAGAGAGGTACCGTATTCACATGATAGAATGTGCCATCTTATATATAATTCTATGGTAGTTGCAAAAAACTCACGACGGATATGAAAACTCTGCTGTAAACCAATCAGAGCACTGTTCTCGATGTGTTTGTCTACATTTCTCACAGTGATTGGCTTAAATACTAGTTATCTTACTGGCTATTACAATTTACATTTTAGGATTATGTCTGCTAAAATTTTGTAAGCAATATGAGGTATATGCCTTGTAATTCTACTAAATGTGTAGGGTCTTTGATATATTTTATAGTAACTTTATTATTTTAGTTACATTTATTATTTAAATATAGACATATTATATTTATTACTTATGTGCTAGTACGTTATTCGGTAATATTGTTGGATGTGCCGAATATAATATTTGTATAAATACCGTTAATAAGCTATTTGTCGTACATAACTAAGAAAGGTTTGGTTTCGTCTGACACAATAACACAACTTGTATGTTGTGCCGTTGTCCTAGAGCAGAGGTTCACAGACTTTTTTTCTCATAGACCACTTTCAAAATTTAGCTGGTTGCGGTGGACACCCTGCTACATTTCTACCATATTCCCAAAACTTGTGACAAAAAATGTGGAATATGCATGTTTTTACAAGTAATAGTCGCTGAGCTTTTAAAATATTATCTGCCTACATTGATAGGTGAAGTCAAGCCAACATTTTTTTTGTGAACTCCCATTTTTTTGTCACGCCAACTATCTGGGGTCATACTAATCTTTTCGAAATAAGTGTTTGTATTTCACTGGTTGATCAATTTCAAGAAGTGGATGCATCCTGGATAGCCTCTTCTTGGTAGGAGTACTCTGACATACATCCTTAAGTACTGCCTCGATGTCACTCGGTGATTTGCCTCCTGGTTTCCTGTAATTCAGGCACCTCAGTATTACTCTGTACTCGACAGCCAATTGAGGTCGAAATCAACTAAACTCCTGAACGGGCTACGTGTCCCAGCTGTTGCGTCAGTACCTTTAGATGAAAATAAGTCAAATTTGGGCCGTCGAGGAGCCGGGTAGAAGTCCTCTTTGGTAGCAAGGAGCTCTGCATATTCCGTCCAGTCACACCTGCAGCTTTCTTCTATATCCTCTTCACCAAATTCTGTTATCTAGGAAGAGGGGTTGCGGGGATAGTATCGTTCATATCCCCGTTTGTTCTATCTAGTATTCGCTATATTTTTCGTTACCAGCGCATATCCTGTTCTCTTTTTGTTGTTTCTACAGGAGAGATTCCGCCTTACGTCCTTCCAACGCTGTAGAGGTACAGATTCGCCCAGCTATGTAGACTTACCTACACTCGAACTGAAAAAACCGGGGGCATTGCAATGGAGTGATTTTAACTTGTTATGAGAGTAAATGCCCCGAGGGGAGGACCCTACTGCTCTTGGCAGCTAACATATTTCGGTCCATTCGCAGTCGGTACAATACTATGCGGTGCGGTAAGATTATATATTATTATAGTATTCATAAAAGAAATAATGTAAAAAAAAATAAAATTAACAGGAAAAAAAAAATTTTTTGCATTATACATTTTTCCCTGATACCACGAATCATTGAATTTCACTCATAACTACTAAGCAGCCAACTTTATTTTCACAATTATTCCTTGCATGCTGAAAATCGAAAATAAGTAGTTCTAATTTTAATTTCATTAAAGAGATCCTAGCATCTCACACAATTTTTACCGATGATCCTTCACCGTGACTTTTATGCCATTCATTTTAATTGCCTCTCTGTCTTTTCGACGAAAACTGAAATTTTAAAAGTTCAATTGTAGAGAAAACAAAAGATAAATTGAGAGAGATATTTTGTTGCCTTTTGTTGATTGTATTGTATGTACTACGCGATACTCATTTAATACCATTGGTGGCTTTTGATCGTACAATTCCGTCAGTGACAATAGAGAACGAACGTTGTTCCCATCTGACTCAACATTTCACTTCAAACAACGCTAATATACGGCTTCTGTGAAAACGCATCGAGTGCAATTTTGAACTTTAGTTGATAGCAATAAAGAACAATACAGTTTATAAATATGTGGAGTGCGCTCGATATTCACGCGAGTCATAAATCAGCCTCGCGACATAGTAGAGCGGTACGTATAATCATTACGGGAATATATGAATAATGGATTAATTTGAAATCTATGACTAGTATGTACGCTGATCGTCACAATTATTTGCACGATTTATTGTCCAATATCACAAATGAAAAAATAAATAAACCTAAAAGTAAAGAAGGTTAAATTAGTTATAAAATCTCTAAATACAAATATGTAGGTAATTTTGTGTACTGTCACGATTGAAAGAAATTTTCCCACGCATTCGTTTCTAAGAAATGCAGATGTTCAAATGCAAAAATGCTGGTTACATCTCTTATATATTTCCCTTTTATATACTGGTTGGCATTCTAAGCAAAAAATTAAGTTTAGTTAAAACTAATAAATTCAGTGTGGTTTTGCGTTATTGGCAGTTTTGTAAATAACTCTAAAACTCTTTTTTTAATAGCCACAATCACAAATGACGGTTTTATATTAATTCGTTATATTTTAGAATGGTTAAGCTACGAGAAACCTATGGCAATTTTTGAGTAGATAAAGATTATATTTTAAAGTACACTGAAATTTAATTTATCTTTTAAGTATTCTTGTCACGATTCACAAACATGTACGTGTCATGTTTGTGAATTCCTGGTGTAAAAAATTTTATAAGACCTAGTTGGACAAATTCCTATATAATGCATACTTTTTCTATTAGGATTTTTTTTTAATAAATATGCAAATTTAAAGTTTATTTGGTCACTTTTGATAATTTCTTGTCAAGAACGAAATTCTTCTGACTTAATCTATAGACAGAGGACAGATATAGACTGAGGAACTATTCTCGATTAGTGATAACTACAATAGAAAGAAATATTATCACTCATATTTAATGTGTTTATTTTTACAAAATCAATTACACCGTTGTCTATTAATTTTTATTGCGTATTCTTAAATATAAAGTATCTTTAGAAATACAGAATACTGTAAGCCGTATTTCAAACTGAGATAAAAGAGATAAAAAGTTTTAAATAATATCAACGTTGCGTGTGGCGGGCTACGAGGGCGCGTGGGGAATGCTACGAGGGCGCGTGGGGAATGCTACGAGGGTGCGGAGAGAATGCCAACAATTTATTGCTTGCCAACTCGTTTGCTTTCGTTTATTTGTATTCATTGCAATGTAAATTAATAGTAAAAAATCGAATATTTGTTTCCGTGTTGTGTTCACAGTGATAGCCATATGGCAACCATACGTAAATTTACATAATTCAATTAACAGGTAATTACATCGTAAAATAATATAATATTGCTTCTACTATTTTATATATTCCTTTTTTTTTTCAATTACGCGGATGACAAAACGTTCACGCTTAGCCCTATTGAAAAGGGCTGAACGAAATAAGGCACCCTTTTAAGTGTAAAAACATGGAAGCGCGAATAAATTACTTTGTCGCTAAAATGAAAACAGGCTTATAAAGGTTATTAAAATAAAAAGAAATATAGGGTATAAAGATAGGTGATGTGGAACTTCAGATTTCTAAGGGTTTTCTACGGCCTACCCTTACTATTTTATTTTTTACTTATTATTTCTACACACTAAAATGACGGAGGGTCGTTAGCTATACTCATTAAGTAGGGAAAGCCTAGACCAGAATCCAAGCCAGCTCAGAATATTCGAGGTACACACCAGTGCGCCTCTTCATTGAACTTCAGGACTTTCTAGAGTAGGCTTCTTCTATATGTAGTACCTTCGCTGTGCTACTGCTACACGAGACCTCAACTTCGCTTTAATGGAAGATCGTCCACTAAAGTGAACCTGGGGACGTCGGTAACACGGGACTATTCCGTGTGCGAAGCGAATGCGAAGCCTCGCCTGGAACGAGCGAACTCTTTGCGTCCCGTAGGCGATCCTAGAGCCCATCATAATGTACTAAGGGCGACCACCGTCCGACCATCTTAGTGGCTATAATTTCCGCATGGCCCGTTCTTCCCCCAGGTTCGAAGAGAGCTCAGCTCCTAACTATTCAAAGCGGTCGGTGCATTCCGAAGAAATAACCCGAAAAGTAGGAGACAGTGTGAACAGCCTTGTTTTATTAGAGAATGTTTGCGTTTTGGTGGCGACTGTAGAACCCCACAATGGCCTCTGGGTAATACCGATACCGATACCGGCTGACCCGACCGCTAGATTGGTATCACTAAACAACTATGATGTCATCTGCATAACCATAAACACGCGGCATCTGATAGATAACGTTCCTGTCAAAAGTCTGAAATCCAAAAAATCATAAAGAGAGATTTGCCGTAGGAAATAAGGTTACCAATAAGACTAGAGTGTCAAAACCCGGCCTCCGAGATGTCAGATGAAATAGCAAGTCCTTCTTCCTTATTCTCGAGGGCCTGACCCCATAAGTGAGTGGCATTCACTAGTGGGTCCCCAACCGACTGATTTTGGCGAAACCCGTACAGCTTGCCGAGGAGGTCATTAAATTCTAAGCATGCCATTAGGAAAGCCTTTAATTTCTAGGCCTAGAGAATAGAATATTGTTTGTTTTAAACGCTAGTTTCATTTTCGTGTGAACTTTAATGTTTCTTTCTTCTATAAATATAACACTATGTTTTATATACATTGTTCTTTTTTATGAAATAAATGATCTCACACGAGCATAATACCTGATGGTAAATAATGACTGACCTTTGAACGCCTAGATCCCACCTAAAAACAGATTGAAAATGCATATGTGATGTCTTGAGAACTGAGATTGAATTCTTCATTACCAGTTATACGATCTCCGATTCTCTTCTCTTATCACAGGAAAATCATTAGCGGATGGGCACATTTTAAACCTAGTATTCTGTAAGTGCGTAGGCCTTCCGTGTTTGAGCTGACCTATTTAAGCTGTAGCTGAAAATGAATCCTGCTCTAGTACTGTTCGAAATACTTCACACGTTGGTGGTTGAAAGCCATCGCTGTTTGAAAAACATCTATTATTTATCTTACTTACCATACTTATATTAAAAATATGAAATCCTATCTTATATCGTTGGTCTATTGATGAATATAGGCCTTGTCTAAATATGAAGCATGATTTAGATCCATCTGCATCCATCGACTTCCCGAAAACTTGCATCAGTTGTTGTCAAATCCAAATCAAATCTTGGAGTTATTGTTACAACAATGCTTCAGCTTATAACGGAAACCTTGCATTGCTGCGATATATTTACGCAGATATAACAGCCATAGCCCATCTAATATCCTAGTAATCCAATTTATATTATACTGTTTCTTACTAAATAACGTCTAGACAGCTGAGATTAGAATGATAATGTATAGTCATTGAATTTACAGACAAATCATTTGATGGAGAAATCATAGCATAAATGCCGACTTACCATGGATGGAAAGCATAGCTGCGCTTTAATATGTCTCTCTTATTTGACATTAAGAGGTAATAAACGAACACACAGTTCACCTGATGGACCTAGGTCGGAGCCTTGTGGTACTCCGGCACAAATGGGGTAAACCTCGGAACGCGTTCCCTCGACGCGGTAATGAAAGGTTCGATTTCGGAGAAAGTCTCGTATGATAAGTACGAGTTGATCTGGCACATCGAGCTCATATGAGCCCGTTGTGCCAGACCTTGTCGAAAGCTTTCGCCACGTCGAGGAAAAGTGCCCCAGTTTGGTAACCCTGAAGAAATTTACTGAGAATGTGCTCCGTGATGCGGTGTACTTGATGTGTGCATGAGAGTTGGATGCGAAAACCGAACTGCTCATTGATTGGTAGCCCTCGGGACAGCATAAAGTCCTTGAGGCGGGCGAGGATGAGCCTTTCATATACCTTACCCAGGACTATGAGTAGGCTTATGGGTCGATAGGCTGATGGATTGGTTGGATGTTTCGAGGGCTTGAGAATCCCTATGACGTCGGCTTCCTTTCAGGTGTTCGGGAGGTGCCTTTGGATATGGCTGCGTTGTAGGTTATCCTAGTAGGTGTAAAATGGACATGGGTAGGAGTTTCATTACCTTGCTGGTGGTTTTTCTCCCACCAAAAGAAAGACACTCTACTCTTTCTAGCGTGCTATTTAACGCAAATATACTGTAAAAGCAAGGTCTCGGTCGAACCAATCTAATCCTGCCTCAGTAGGCATATACTGCCTGCAACGTGGCTCTACAGCGTAGGTATATGTAAGTACATATAGCATAAATGGATCATATATAATTTTACTAAATACTGTATCAGATAAATCCTAAATAGCCGGAAGGGGTACCATTTCAACAAATGGACTGCTTCGTAGAACAAGAGAAGACCCAAAATTAGTATAAATACAGCAGTACCTTCTAAACCGTACGATCTCTGTAGATATATAAACTACAAAGACAGACTGTTTTATAAGGATTAAAATTGGATTATTTAAAAGCATACAACTTTTAATGTAAGCAAGGGTAGGTTCATTAATAGTTAATATTATCGTAAATATATTAGGATGAATATTTTTTTGTTGCAATGAATATTATGTTTAATTGCAACAATTTTACATTGTACGTCAAATTGACACACTACACTGTCCGGAGTTAAATTATTTCAATTGTTTTTTACGTTTAATTAAAAAGTATCAAAGTTGATATCTGTGTAGAATATAAAAAGTCCTAAATAGAATTCGCGTAATGTCTTTTACACGAATTCCATTTAGAATTTATATTCCCTTTTGCTAGAAAATATTTAGCCCAATATAAATATATACATTGTTACGAAACATATTTTCTTTCTCAATTTATTAATATTATAAAAATGTAAATAATACTTAGACGCTAAGTAAATTGATTGTATTGATATATTTCGTCTATATTTCTATATTAGTTTAAGATGTTAAAATAATTAACAAAAATTGTGTACCTTATTTAAAGCAGTCCTACTACTTTTTAAAATTCTTAGTATAATGATATTGAAGGATTAAAACTTAACTTTTCTCTTTCATAAAATGAACTTATAATTAATAGTTATTAATTATTTATAACCAGTAGATTACATACCATGAGTAAGGATATTAATTGTCTCATTATGGAAGTAGAAGAGACTTCGCACGCACCCGGTCCAATCTTGCAGCGGCCGGTATCCCGTCAGCACATAAGGATTGAACTGCAGATGCTTCGGCATATCCCGCCAGTGCAATAGCTCCACGCTTTCAGTACCAGAGGTCTCCCCCACTCCATTCTCTGAAGTTTCAGCCTCAGTAATTAACTCCTGTTTCTTATCACAGATATGCTCTAACGACTTTTTCCTCTTCTTGGGTCCCTTTCCGTTCACTTCTTGAATTGACGCGTCGAACATTTTTGTACACTCATCAGGTACTAGTACGTCTCTCATAATACTACGGTATCGTTACCCTCGTGCCAAAGAATTGCTGGAGATGAGCGTATTCTTAAGCACCGCACCCGCATGACCCGTGTTCAGTTTTGTACGAATATCACAGCTAGAGCATGGAGTAGGCCTACATTGTTTATTTAAGTAGTTTTTGTTTAAGTTTTCTTTCAATTTATTAGCTTTTATTAAGGACGCGTGGCCCCCTATGACGGCGATATAGGCGGCAAAGTCGCGCTAGGTTAACGGGCCACGGAGGCGCGCGACTGTCCGGGCGCCGCCGCAAACCCTATTTACTCGTACCCCTTGCAGCCACCCCTCGCCCCTCATATTTGCGCACTGCGCAATCCCGATCAGCTGATTCCCGCCAGGACAAGCCATTATCCATTTCACGTTAATCTTAGCGTACTTTCGCTCAGTTTGTACTCTTTCCTGTTCCACTTTACGTTTGTATTTCTTAAAGGAATTATTTACTAAACAAATATTGAACATCTATATTATAATTAAATGATAAGTGTAATCAACACTCTATGGAGTAAAATGTCAATCTTTTCTGTTGTGGTAAAACATTAAATACATTTATCTTTTACGTCTAAATCTTATCTGAGAACAAATGAACCATCAAAAGTCACTCGTTCGCAGTTCTTTCGCGGTTTTTCAACTCTCTTTTACTTAAGTATTTATTATTTTACTTATATTTTATTCTATTATTTGGTTATTATCATTAATTATATTTATCAATAATTACAAAAATTGTGGAAATTCTAAACAAGGTATCTATCTAGGTGTATAATAATTTGTTTTATGTAGTTTATATGTGTTAACCATTATAAAACTCTATTAATATATTAATATAACCGGTAAATAATAAAAATCTTGTTCTTGACTATTTACCGAAGATTTTTACAAATATAAAGATTATTATTAGTTATAAAGAAATCGTATTGCTTTTACAATTTCGAGGTGATCTCAGCGTAATCGGTCATATCCATGCACGCACGTATCCATGCATTTATCTCCAATGCATTTATTCCGCAATGTTCGATTTTGGAGTGTAACATGGTTCGGTAGTTTTTTTGACCCTCGCTTTTTGTAATTTAATATTACATGTATACCTTTGTGATATATATATATATATATATATATATATATATATATTATGTTATCTAAAGTATAAGTGTGGAAAATAATAAGTACACGTGTTTTACCCAATTTACATTTATACGCATTATAATCATTACTCTAAGAAAAAGAACTAAGTAAGTAGATTGATTACAGGGATATCTAGAGATAAATGCCGAAAGCGTAATTTAGCATGAAGTAAGTTAAATCACTATTGTAATAGATCGGTAGTTACTGTATCAATTGTCAATATTAAATGAGTGGTTCAATCAAATTGTTAATGATCCAAACAAGATTTAATATTATTTCATGATCTACCACATCAATTTATCTATCTTTTTCCTTTAAATTAGCACAATAACTTACAAAGTTAGTTCTAATTTTAACTATTGACGTCATAGAATGTATAAAATTTTGGTAATACCTGTCATCTTAATTATTCCATTATCCTTTCAAGTGCACTGTTTTTCACAGAAACTGTATATAAGCGTTTCATATTAATTATTTGACAAATGGAGGCATGATTATATGCTTATTTTAACTAAGTTCTTCACTAGCGCCTAATAAAAAAACAAAAGAAATGTTGCTATCGTTGGTTTCATTGCGATTTTGTATTTCTTTCTGATTTGAAAGTGAGACAAACAGGCACACTTCTCATGATTGACAGTAATCGCGTCAAGTACGAACACACCAGCGTTTATTTGCTATTTTGTAATGGCTGATTGTGTTTCCCACCTAAAATAAAACATCTCAATCAGCAACTGAATTGTATTTTGCTAATTATCCTAACCATATAATATACCGACGGTACAGTATATCAGGTAGATTAAGGTCTAGAACTTCATCTTATTATAAGCCTCTTTTAGTATATGGTTATATTAAACAGATTATCTGCAACATGATCAGGATGTACAACTTAACTGTAATACTAATTTTACCTGTTCTACCAAATACATAAATTATTAATTTTGTTGCTTTAAAAGACAGTATACATATAGCTATAACATTTTCTGTGTATTTATAATATTGTCTTTTTGTTACTTTTCCTAATTAATTTTAACGTTGTTAATATGGAAGAATCTATTGTACAGATAACTTTCCAACCACCAAACGTTTCTTATCATTTGTTATGTTGGCCATAACATCTATCATTGCACTTTCACAAGATGGCGTTGTAACTTCCTCTTTGATAGACGTTATTTAACTAAACATTTTGAGATTTTAATGATATAAACTGTCTTTACAATAATGTTTTAAAATAAAATTTGTAATAATATACTATTTATTTGACTTTTGGAGGTTTTCTTTAGCATGTATTCATAATAAGTGGTTTTGTTGATAGGGAAGTAACTTGAAGTGCGATTTACGCCAAAGCAGTACAACCAACTGTCAAGACTTGTCTGTCTTGTATTCGGATCGATGTTCGGCCCTTTATTGCAAAGAAGCATTCTACAGGGATCCGCATCACGAACTTGGAATTGTCTTACTAATTTTACTCAACTACTTTGGTGTAAATTGAAATACTTACGAGACCTGAGGGTAAGTTTAGCTTGCAATTTTACTTTCAAAAGTAGCGTGCCTAGGGCTCCCCTGACTAGTAGAACGAACATGGCGTCAGCATGTAAATAACTACATGACATCTATCGTTTTTGCACCATATATTGTTATTTTTCGATATCATTTGAGAATGTTCATTTAAGTAGACGCTTAATTTATGAAATATAGTTATTCAAGTTAAAGTAAAATGTTTAAAGGTCATGTTTACCACATACTGCGTCACTACAGCTGTCTGGAGTTAAAATTCATAATAAGAGTTCTGTAAACCACTGTTTTGATTATATTTGATCTTGTTACCAATAAAATGGTATTGGTTAATGTTTTCTATTAGAACTAAAGTACCCTAAGTATGCGATAAATATTGTTTTCATTTCAATAAAATAATTAAATTTTTCAAGGGTAATGTTACTATAATGACTAGTGTAGCTTTTCTAATTATTTGCATGCGGGTTTTTGTAGATTTGTCTCTTAATGTTTCTTGACCAATTACCTATGGTCTAAAAAGTTTACTGTTTTTCAGCCTAAACTGCTTGGATACGAGTTTTGGTATCCTTGTTATGGTAAGTGGTACTGGATGTACTTACCTATTAATTATTATTATTTACTGAAGCGCTTTAGCTATACATTTACAGATATAGTTTTGGTAGAGCATGATGTATCGGAATGGCTTTTAACATAATAACATATTACTCATTTTTTTTTATTTCTTAACATAATATTTATTTTAGATTTCAATTAGTCATAAAAGCTAAACACTGACCTGTACATTGGCTGAATATATATCTTAAATATAAACTTTTCAAATAACCAAATCAAAGTAATACTTTTCAGTAGAATTCCAAAGACATGTTTAATTTTAATTAACTAAATATAAATTTGCATATTATGAAATATATATACAAAGTATTATTTTATTCTTCCATTTCCATATATACATGAAAATGGTTATAGCATATTTTACTGATACATTAATATTTTAGTAACACATTTTTTATTACGAGAAGAAAAAATTACTTAAATTGCTGTTAAATTTATTTCTTATAAAATATATGTTTGTGTCTAAATTTTTAAATAGAGGAGAAACTTGATGTCCTTCCCACATATAAGTTATTTTATTCAGTAACAAATACATGTATTATACACTCCTCTTTTTTTTTAAAAGGCTTTTAAAAATGATATATTAGTGCTTACTGAAATTTTCCTCCTTCTTTTAGAATTTAATGGTCCATGCACAAGTGCTTTTCTGTAAATACAATATGGCTGTGGTGTCTAAAGGATTATAATAAGATTATGTAACTACCAAATTCTGTATTAGCAATAATATTGTATGTTGTGTCTCCATATGGCTCTTCTATCCATCAATCTATCTTTTATCCTAAATGGGATAGACACATTTTTTATATCACCTCAAGCTTTTTAAGTCTCATAAGTTCCACAAATTGTTGATTTCAGTGTGTTGTACAGAGGTCCTGTTATCCTGGCACTGTATTTGATCTAGGTATGTCTTTGAATCCCTTGAAAGAATCATGGAGAAATTAGAGTTTCTGATATTACAACAAATTTAATATCTTGATTTAAAAAATAGATTATTGTACATTACATGAACAAGAGGAGATGAGCTATATAGTGAAACAAACTAACACAACCCTAAAATTCAGCTAGAAAGCTGAATGGTGTTAGGCTCATGCAATGAATTTAGGACATAGTGCTGTTGCTGCTCATATCTGTAAAAATGAACAGTTCTTGCTCATACTAGCAAATGCATATCTTCTCACAAGATGAAGTCTATGTGAGGGATGCAACATGTATAGACACATTGCCCACATTAGACACATTGACTGTGCCGTGTTTCTGTAGCACCTCTGGTAGAGTTTAGATGATTTCAAAGGTAGCCAAAACTTACAAATATTAGACTAAAAATAAAGATATGATTAAGCCATTTGAGGTTCAGACAATGGGCCTGAGAGATCTTCTTTGGAACATATCCCCCTGTCTCATAAAATTTTGTCCTCTGAACTATTTCTGCCAAGGCTAGATTTGACCTAGCTGTTTTTCTCACTTAAATAAAGCAGCTCCATTTGAACTGGGTTTTATATTGCTAATTATGATATTATCCATTTATGGCACTATTTTGCGAGAAGAACTGCAAATACTGAGGCACTAGTCGTTCTTTTATGATGTAATGAACATTGAATAAGATTGGAGGAAGGCTTAGATAGATAGAGGTTGTGCCAGAGACATTGACATATTTATGAACAACAGACAAACACCCAAAAGTCATTTATTTGTGTCACATAAAAGATATTACTCCTCAGCTAGTAATTAATCACTGGACCTGAGATTGTGTTGACATCTATGGTATGTGGTTGCTCTTGCTAAGAACTGCTTCCTCAGCTTTCATTTTTAGTTTTATTTTAATATTTATTAAATATTTTAGATTTTTTTTATTTTATTAGACATAAAATTTGTATCAGTTTAGAGACGAGGTAATTAATTTCAAAGTATTATATAATTTAATAATAATAAAGTTAATGTTTTTATATTCGGTAATAAAGTAACAATTGAATTAATTATTCAGACAAATATAAAGAATAATATGTCAAAAGTGCCATAAACCCAGTGAGTAAAAAACCATTCAACCCATGTCTATTACAATTAATAATTCCATTTTCTTTGAAATTAAAATTAATTAGTGTTTGAGAATGCAGTTTCTTTACCTTGTAAATGGCATTACTAACTATAATGAAAAGATCACACTTGCAGAAATACACTGTAACATCAAAACTTATTGTTTGTAATTATTTATTTAGTGAGTGAGACAACTGGAGCCCATACTTGTTTGTCAGGGTTGACTGACTTTCAACAAATTCCATGGTCACTTTACAGAAAATAAGCAATGTTATAATATTTCCTTCTCATATCAAAGTTGCTAGACTGGTGCTTCACCACTCGTTAGAAAGCATGGAATGCACGAGATTAATATTCTGTTACTGCTGTTCACTAATAAATGAATTCATAAGATTATGACAATGCCTGCTCATATCAATTTTAAAATACATTGAAGTAAAATAAAACTAAGTATTACACAACTACATCACAGAAAATTGTTGCGATTTTCTTCTTTCATCATTGCCATATCAGACCATTTTTCTGTATTGTTGTGTAACTTAAATGTATTGATCTTGTGGTCCATAACACCAAATTTGTCATATTAAACATGTTTTGAATATGGAAAGTCCCTTTAAAAAAAGGTACCTATCTTAATATCATTCTAACATGACAATGCAGTACAATTTTGCACAAAATAAGATTATAAATTCTAGCCTAGTAACTCACATGTCCAAGTCCTGTCAGCCAAAAATTATGTTGGGCCACAATTAAATTTAACCTTACATAAATTCTTGCTTCTCAGATTCCTTTACATCCATTTATTTGCAGCTTTGTAATATAAGCTGAATGTAAACACCTTTAGATGTATTTTGACTTTAAGTTGCCACCATATTTTTTTTAAAATAAAACGAATCATAACTATTGTTTGCATTCTAATTTAATCATTTGTAAATTGATTGTTGTGTAATTACTGTTATTGTTTTTAAATTTAATAAATGCAAGTTAGGTTAGAAAAAATCTTAATTCATATAATGATTGCCTCCTACAATTTCCGTAATATTATTAAGCATTTGTCAGTAGTTAAATATTAACATAAATTATCCAAAACTATAATAAAAAAGTTAATTTGTGATATATTTCTCATACTGTACACCATTGGTTTTGGTACAAGCATTAAATAACTTAATAAGTTGATGATAAAACTTGACATCACTTTATCATATACATAGTAATCCTACATCAATGGTGGTATTGGTAAACACAATGTATTGTTGTTGTTAATTACAATAGTTGATGTCCAACATACATTGCTGCCGCCTAACAGCATAGAACCAATTCATGGTACATTATTCACTTGCAGATTGTTATGACGAGCAGCGTAGTTAAACATAGCGGATAATAATTACAGATGCCGCGCACACGCAGGAAGCACTACGCGTCGCATTCCAGATCGCCGTCTAGGACTTATGAGGCCAAACGGCGGAGGATTGATGACAGTGCTCGCGAAGACTCGGGGTACAGGAAACGCAGCCGTAGCAGAGATCGTGACAGGTAGGATACCAGCTAGTTTTAATCACTGTTTATTGTTGATTTGATATTTTGTATAAACTAATGACAAACTAAAAAATACATTTACTTAAATGAATTGATCTTCTGCTATATAACAACAAAGTTGTCATATTTGAATATGTGTAAATATATGTTCTGAATATCATATCAGTCAATTTAAATTTTGATGTGATTACGTATTCGAATTGCAAAGTTGGTGCATATAAGTTTCAGGTATTTAAAGCGCCATCTAACGGAGTACTATTAAAACAGAAGGAACCAAAGCGTTGTTAATGTAGCCACGTAATACAAGTTTTATTTAATACAGCTAGATGGCGCTAGTTAAAGTAAATAAAATACTCTTTTTAAATACTATATTTTATGTCTACTATTAGAAAAAATAATTTAAACAGTGTTACAAGGTATGTAAACGCGAGTCATTTAAAATATGAGATAAACTAAACAAAAATATTCTTAACGTTACATCAAGCACCACTTGGCTTTTTTCATTTGTTTTGATTATTTACATCAAAATTGTAATTCCGTAATAAACCAATTCCCCGTTTACGTTTCCTTGAAACAGTGTCGCAATCGATTTACTTTCAAAGAGATTTTTATTACAACGAGAGTAATGAACGAGCACACAGTTCCACCTGATGGTAAATAATTCCGGCGGCCCATTACGTCTACATTCATCCTTGACAAGGAATCATAATGCAGATGCGTTGTTACCCTTGAGAACTGAGATGGAATGCCTCGTCACCATTACTAAATGTTTCTGGATATCTACACCCACCAGACGAAACACAGCAGCGTTATGCTGCTATTTTATGGTGGTATTTTGTGAGGGCTTGGTCTTAGTCGAGCTGACCCATTCATTCTGCAGCTAGAAACAAAGCGCCAAATGTATAGCTGTATATAATAATTATGGAGATGAAATTCAATCAAGAAACCCATGTAGTGGTATTTCACAGATGCGACCTAAATTCTTTTTCCCCCCACATTGCGCTACTGTCAGATTGATGATTTTAACTATAATTTTTAAATTATTCGTTGTTAATGACAAAACTTAAGTAGTGGTGGAGCGTCATTGTCGCTACCGTCTAGCTGCCACGAGAATGTGCCGTCTCGACTTGGGGAGGGCCACGCCCTCACGGAACACTACTGTCAAATATTATGTCACTTGTGTGTGTTAGTGATTGAACAAAACACTGAAAAACAGTTTGTTTTGTAATGTTTTATCTATTTTTGTGATGTCTAAGATGTGAATGCTGTTATCAATATGAAGAATAGTAGGATCTGGTATAGACTGAGTTCGTGCTGCACATGAGTCGTTAAACTAAATTTGCGTTCCTTTACGTACTAAAAGTAGCACTAGGTGTTGTTTACTAAAACATCTGGGCGCGTGCCAATCTATCTTCATCAAATATGTTAGAATAACACCATCGTATGTTAGATACGCAAATAAATTTATAACTCACGCGTTTTTTAATATTTATCAATTAGTTTGTTTTTGCGTTGTATTAACGTCTGCGCATAAATTGCAATATTGTTACAAAAAATATGTTCAAATACGTATGTGTAAACACGGTACAAATAATACGTAGCAAAGACACGTACAAAAGAATGTTGTCGCCCGAGATAAAGCGATGAAGAGTGGCGCTTTATACACGTGTCTTATGGGATAGTTGACATAGGCCAAGTTGAGATTGAATTCCGACATGAACTTTGAGGTTTACTTCTAATTAAGGCAAGGACTTGCACTGTCGCAGCCACTGATATCAAAGCCATACAAGTCAGTCCTGAGGAGTACAACGCCCATGTATCTTGAACCTTATTTGAGGATGGGATGGTTTTGTACGGTGACGCGGCATAGCTTCTCAGGCTTGGAAGAGTGACAATGATATGATAACAATTTTTTTTAACCTTCTCGTTGTAATAAATTGGGTCGAGAGTTCCTGTCCGATTAAACAACTTCCTGTCCATAATGTGTTTTACCGCAATATGGCACCGAAGTGAACCCACAAATTTAAATAGTCTACTAGTAATTATACAAAATACAGTATCTATAGGTTGGTCCACAACTTTTAGGAATTCTACTTGAAATAATGTAGTATTTTGTAGCCGCTGCTCGAAGCCGTGTAATAGTGGACTTAGTAACGAGACATTCCCAACTTAAAAGTTCTCAAAGTTGACATTTGTATTTTGGAACTTTGTTGAGGATAGGATGTAAGTGTTGTTTTATGGGTTAAAGTTATCATTTACCATCCCGATTACAGCAAAAATGTTTCAATGAACTTGGACATCCCTGGCTCTAGAAAAAAAGGAAGACGCGGCGGACAAGTTTAATTTGCAACAGATGTACGATTTTTCTGTTAACGACACGTAGAACGTTTTTTTTTTGCGGTTTGCGGTTAGTGCTTGTCAAACTAACGCTTGGTAACAACGCATACCGCTGCGCGATTGATATCAATTTTTGCCGACAGATTTACTCATATATTTTTTTTATTACATTGAAAGTACAAAACGAGTTCACACAGTTCACCTGTGATGTTAAATGATTCCTGCGGCCCATGGCATCCTTAACAAGGAATCATAATGCAAATGCGTTGTCACCCTTAAATGTCTCCGGATCCCTACTCTCACCAGACGAAACACACCAGCATTATGCTGCTATTATGCGCTGATATTCTGTGAGGGCGTGGTCCTACCACGGTCGAGCTGATCCATTCATTCTGCATTCTCATATTGATATTTTTGCATCCGCTTTATCATAGACGAAGAAAATAGCTAAAATATCTGTTAAAAATGTACCGAAATCTTATTAATTAATTACAAAGTAAAATCTTTTATACATGTATGGTATATAATATGCCTCATCATTGCCAAGTAATAATTGTAAACAACAACACAACATGAGTGAAATATGGATAACGCAGTTGATTGTACAATTCTATCACTTTTGTTTTTTTTCTTTTCCTTGTAATATACTTTGTACTATTTTGTACTGTTTGTTGTTCCAAATAAAATAAAACAAACAAAAGACAGGAAAAGCAGATCCCACAATCAGATGTATAGTGTCAAATTATATATTAGTAAGTAAATATTGGTTAAGGGTAGAGATAGCGAATTTTTATTACCATCAAGAGCCAAGGGTTTTTTTTTAGGCAGGGACAAAATTTCAAAACTATGAACTAAAACTACATTTGTTCACGATAATGATGATATTTCTGCTTGAATTTGTCTGGAGCGATATCCTCTGATAATTACCGGACTTACGGCAACTGCGGTAACTATATATTTCTATCATAATGCTGTAAGCAGTTGCGCACAGCAGTCGACAACAGAGGTACTCGCTCGACCAACCCTCCCCTCGTTCGTAGTAATGCATGTGCATTATTGAGTTTGAGGGAAGGAGTGTCATGGACACAATGAACAGAACTAGTTTCGAAAATTGATAATCTGCCATGCACAAAGTTCCCTCGGCTGGGAATTCAACCCAGAACCAGCCATATAGGAACGATCGGTGGGATAATCACCTCTCCAACATCGAACCTTCCCATCTCGCCTACTGGCGACTTCCCAAATCCCTAAAGGGGGCACCGCCCAAACAATTGCCTCCCTTAAGCGCGTCCCAATAAACCACCCGCCTTCTTAGACGAAGAGAAAGCCGAATGTCTGGCTGACAATCTCGAGCTCCAATGCTCACTGAGCACCCTACCGATCGACGCCGCTCACCTTGAAATGGTTAACAGCGAGGTCGACCGGAGGTAAGGAACCACCTCGCGATTCCGTCACTCAAGTTACATGCACCGAAGTTGAGTCCATAATTAAAACCTGCGACCACGCAAGGCTCCCGGCCCCGACGGTATCACCAACAAGGTGATGAAACTCCTACCATGTCCATTTTACACCTACTGGTGATAATCTACAACGCGGCCATATCCAAAGGCACCTTCCCGAACACCTGGAAGGAAGCCGATGTCATAGGGATTCTCAAGCCCTCAAAACATCCAACCGATCCATCAGCCTATCGACCCATAAGCCTACTCAAAGTCTTGGGTAAGGTATATGAAAGGCTCATCCTCACCCGCCTCAAGGACTTCATGCTGTCCCGGGGCTGCCAATCAATGAGCAGTTCGGGTTTCGCACCCAACACTCATGCACACATCAAGTGCACCGCATCACGGAGCACATCCTCAGTAAATTTCTTCAGGGCTACCAAACTGGGGCACTTTTTCTCGACGTGGCGAAGCTTTCGACAAGGTCTGGCACAACGGGCTCATATACAAACTATATGAGCTCGGTGTGCCAGATCGACTCGTACTTATCATACGAGATTTTCTCCGAAATCGAACCTTTCGTTACCGCGTCGAGGAACGCTCCGAGTTCACCCCATTTGTGCCGGAGTACCACAAGGCTCTGTCCTGGGTCTACTTTATACGCACTCTACACCAACGACATACCGCGCACTCGCGGTGTAGAGCTAGCCCTTTTCGCCGATGACACCGGCCTCTACGTGTCTGGATTTAAACCAGACGCTATTTGTAAACGCCTCCAATCTGCAGCCAACACCTTAGGAAATGGTTTCGGAAATGGAGGATCGAGGTTAACCCACCAAAAGTGCAGCCATTTACTTCTCTCGGCGCAACAAAACGCCGCATCTCCAAACTATAGAGTTATTTGATCGTCCAATCCCTGGGAAAGACAGTCAAATGCTTAGGCGTCACATTAGATGAAAGACTCACCTTCGGTCCGCATGTCAACCGCGTACGGAATCGAGCAGCGTTCGTCCTAGGTCGTTTGCACCCGTTACTTAATAAAATAGCAAAATGTCCTGCGTAATAAAATTACACTTTACAAAGCGTGCATCCGACCCATAATGACATACGCAAGCCCGTCTTTGCGCATGCCTCCCGCGTCACATTCACCGACTTCAGGTAATACAAAATCGTTTCATGCGCAAGGCCACCGATGCGCCGTGGTTCTTGCGTAACGAAAATCTACACATAGATCTTGAGCTGCCGACCATAGCTCAGTACCTGAAGCAGGCTTCTCGCCGATATTTCGACTCTGCCGTCACACACCGAAACCCTTTGATTGTAAGTGCCGCCACTTACAATCCCATCGCGAATCACAGATTTACCCGCGTCCGTAGGAGACCGAGGCACGCCCTCGACGACCCTGACGACGCAACCACCAGGGCCCAAGCCCATCATAAAACACAACACACAAACATTGCACCCTCATATCGCCCCGCCGAAGGCAGGGCGTCGCAAACAAAGTTATTCGCGATACCGCCATGTCACTGGCCGGTTCTCTCCAGTCCATACAGATAGAAGCGTTGCTGGAGTTTCTTGCGCCACTTCTTCTCCAGCGCCCACGCATTCTGAAGTAGTGGTACAGGTAGTTAATAATAATAGTGATATTAATTAAGATAATCCTCTGTCAGAAGCAACTGACCGAGCCGAGTTCAGCCCTCTTGGGCACCCTCGAGTCAGACGCTCTCGCGAAACAGGGTAACGGTCAAGCCGAGGCTCCTCTCGGGAGCCCTTTGCGCTGGTTACCCATATATAGAGGTCTCGACTGAGAGCCATAAGCGCTCGGTCACCTCTCAACCCGGTGAAACTGTAAAAGCCCTGGGGCTAACAGCGGCCATCAGCCCGAAAGAAAGACCCTGGTATTTTGGGTAGGGCGTGGTCAAAACCCAGCTGGCTGTGCGGTTCTACAAATATTTTACAGTATTTCTTACTCTTCAGGGCTAATGCGTAATAGAAATTATAGAAAATTAAAAGTATTATATATTAATATTTAGGGATTTAGATAGTTTTAGGTCCGCTTTCGTTTCCTCACACTCACTATACGAAACAACAGTGCTATGCTAGTTCACTGTGGTATTCTGCTAGAGCTAGTCCTAGTCCCTTACTCATCGTGTAGTGCGTTAATGCTCCAAATCTAGTTGCACCTTTGTTCTACGATTGCTTTTTCGATGAGTGCCAAAGTCTGTTAATCTTTTTTTGGAAAAGCTTCTGTGTGGTGCAAAGGATTCTCAAAGGATGTAGAAACTGTAATTTTGTAAAACTCGATTTTCTCCGCAAACTGACAGATATATTGCACCAAACAATTGCAATAAAGCTGCAAAGAATAAATTTTCAGACTAGACGACGGCGCATATGTATGTAATACAATATAACCTTGACACGGTTCTTTTTAAATGACAGATTAACACAAATACCTGTTTCTATACAAGTATTCTCTTACATTTGTGTAAATAATAGAAAGGCAATGTGTTGAATGGTAATTATCAATGCGTAGCTTCCTAAATGCCTACCTATACAGTTGCTGTCGATAAAAAAATTCTAGAATGAAATTCAAGCTTTCACAATATAATTAAATATTTTTTAGTTTGAAGCAAATACATTCATACAAAATACATACGTACATGTGTGGTCAAGATATGCTTGCTTTATGTTCTTGACGTAGTAGATTACGGCGCAGCAAACTAGCTATCGCAGATCGAATGGGCCTCACGGACCACTCGTTCCGTGAGCTCTGTGTCCGATGAAGCTGTAAGAGCCGCATAGGCTCACAGCATCAACATCAACAGAATCTAGAGAGATCGAATGGGATGGCTCTCCCGGGACCATGGGAGGCTCATGCTTTCATAGAATACAAGCTTATAATACTCAGTCTGCTTTATTACGTATGGTGAGCGAAGGCGTAAACTAAAGTATGTCATACTGGTCGAGAGGCATTCCATTTTAGTTCTCAGGACTGACAATATGCCATGTTATTCTTTATCATCGACTGCTCAGGTGAACCGTGCACATGATTTCATAATAAAAATAAGTTCAAGAAATATAATATACACGTAAAGGTACAAACAACATTTCGTTGGTGGAAATTGATTTGAAATTTAATTTTGCTCCTTTGTATTGATTGTGTATGTCTGTTGAATATTATACTTGGCGCCCGTATCGTGCGCGTGTTGGCTAATGCAATATTTTGTTGTTCAGGCGACCGCATGGCGTATCGTCACAGTACGTGGTTGCTGCGACGTGCATTCAGGGTTTGATTCGGAGCGGAGAAACAAAATCTGTATATCACAAATTGTTCGTTTTCATGTCTGGGTGTGTTGTATCCCGTGTCCCTAACAGAGCATCTGAACCTTCCTCCTTCTCTTTTGCACGTGCATTACATTGGATTAAGGTAGACAATGACGAGTGAATGCGCGTGTGTTTGTTTGAAAGCTAATCGCACTATAATAAATCCCCCGCAGATGTTCATCTGTTTATAAACCAAACGAATATCGCCGTCGTCGAAATTGTCTGAGAGGATAGATAACGTTGTGTTCTATCAAGACGAACGTAAAAACTTTACCCATGTTAAGTTTTTACGTTCGTTAAGTCAGTCGTAGCCTCACAGAGAAATTATTTATATTTTGTTGGGATAAGACATATTTACTGAAAAGGTCCAATTCAGAAGAAAGTACTGTTTGTCGTTTCAAAATTTTGTGAAAAAACCTTTAAGAAATACCATGTTAATTATAAGGGTATAATTATAAAAATTATATGGGCTAGACGAGTTTTATATACATTCTCGTCAGTTTATCTGACTTTCTTTTTTTTTAATTTTTATACTTACCACAATTTCTTTACGCCACGGGTTGTCTGGTAAAAAATACCTATTGGCATTCAATTTCACCCCTTAACCCTAACCAATTCATTGTGAATTAATGACAATAAAGCTTATATAAATAAAAACAGTGAAACATCTCCAATTAATTTAATTGTAATTAATTTAGTACTTCTAAGTTTATCGCTCACAGAGAAACGCTCACTGAAGCAATATCATGTCCAAAAACAGGTCGCCACGTTCACGCATTTATCAACGTAGGTACAAGCAATGATGCTTAATTTGACTCGAGACGCAGATTCGCATCTTAAGTACCGTTTAACCTACGAATAATTAGTTATCAAGTCGAAACGAATGAACTTTAAAAATCATCGCGGCACTCTTTGAAGGTCACTTTGCAAAAAGTAAACGACAATAATTTACGAAATCAAACAACCTATTTATATAGCTATAGTATTTCATGAAAAATAATTTAAAAAAAGATGGCAAACGTCAATCGGTATTCATTACTCCGCTGCGCATCGGAGACAGTGGCCAGCTGACGCAAGAAGTCATCGTAAAATATGTGGTCGTGCATCAATGTCGATAAATAAGTAATTTTAGCGAGTTGCCATATAAAAGCATGCATGCGCAACATTGGGATCTTTTTGTCCGCACTCGGCGAGAGGTGCCAATCAATTATTGTATGATTAAGTAGGTATGGTACATCTTGGCGCAAATTGGCGCCGCGTACTGTCATGTGGCATTAACGAAGGAATAGCGCTCGTGTGAACAAAACGAGGCTGTTGTTAAGCTGGTCAATGTAATTACAACACTCCAGATCTCGTACGCAGTAAGCAGTAAGGACCAGCGTGTAGACTTCACTGGTTCTAGTACGGTTAGTTACATTTACAGTTAAATAAATGTATTTGATTTAGTGTTATCAGATTTGTTTGTTTCTGGTAGCAAAATAATCGAAGAAGATTGTCCTCGATACACTTAATTTCTAGGTCTGTGTCTGGCACACTCATTCAATTAATCAAAATATTTGTAAATAATGGCCATTGGAATGCAAGCTTAATTCAATCAGATCTGGTTTTTTTAATTGCCTTAGTTGTAAGTTTCAACAACTATGCCAAAATATGGGTTAACATAAAATTTATATCGTTTTCCGATGTAACTAGTTTTTGCGCGGTAATGAATTAAAGTTAATTAATATCAGATAATGATGAATGATCACAAAAAGTTAACCTACTTAAATGTCTTCATTCGGGTTGTCATAATATTAAATGTTGAAACCGCGATATTTTTTGTCACGATACGGTAGGCAAGGGTACAATGTTTCGTTTTTGGTTAAAATATACATTATTTTGCTTTAAAGTAACATTTTTTATACGTTCCTTTGCTAAGCACGTACGATATACTTTTGGTCATGCCAATCCAGTGCGAGATTGGTGGACTTAATTTCTACCATAATTTTTATGATATTTCTCATAACACGGAAACACGCCCTAAGTAGCTGTTTACATTTTTATTAAGAATTTCGTTAAGGACGGCCAGGCTTACGGTCGAGAGAGTCAGGGCGTGGTTGTTAACCGTCCATTATTCCATCTATATAAATTTCTAAACCGATAAGTGATTAATATTTTTTTAGCGGATTCGGACCTTCGAAGCTTCACGCTATAAATAATTATACATTAATCTGAATTCTCGCAAAATAAAATATGCAATTTTTTATCGTTAAAATATCGACAATTATATCATTTTCACACGTTGCAAGTGTTTTCGCGAAACAACTTCCGATCAAGGGTAAACGTTATTATATTTCAGTTCAGTTTTTGGTGACCTTACCGAAACCTGTATTGGTTAATTTGGACAAAATTAATATACTGTAGTAATAATTTGTTTACTTATCGGTATTTATATTATGCGCGATGTGACAACAATGTCCGTCTCACATCACACTTCGGATGTGTTGAAGAAGGTAAAAAGTGGGCTGAAAGGAGGCATCGATCCATTAAGATTGCCTTTTCCGAGATGAGTGACGGAAACACTGCTGTATATCGGCTCGGATGTCTTTTTCATCAATTTCGCACCCAAGTTTATGCTGATTACTTCCCACCGGTGGCGAATCTTGCGCTTACTCTCTGATAATTTTGTAATATTTTTTGTTATTAAAGAGCTAATACCTTCATAAATTTATGTGTAAACAAGGTGGTGTAAGCTATCTTTGCAATAATCATCGTACATAATATATATAATACGTCTAAATAAAACATAACTTACTCGCTTATAAATAGCACACGGATCGCTAAACAATGTGTAATATTTTCTTTTTCAGATAGATTCCCGTAAGGAAGTGACATATTTAATTTTTTTTTATAAAGAAAATTCTTGTTACTACGCTCTTTATGGTTATTTATTATGATTACCTAAAAAGCTTTATAATATTTACGTATTTCAACAAAGAGCTCATAGGTTGTCTTACGTTACAATCTATGGGGAAGCCTATATTCAGTGTTGATGATTAATCATACCGGTGAAGAGGCATTCCATCTTACTCCACCAGGTGGCAACACATACGCATTATGATTCCTTATCGTGATTGAATGTGGTTGTCATTGGCTGCAGGAGCAGGAATGACTTCCCATCAGGTGAACTGTGTCCTCTTTTGTGATCCATAATGTCACTTTTGTTTTTTTTGTAAAAGGCTGTTTAGATAAACTAATATTATATAACAATTATTCTATGGAATGGACAATTAATTAAAAGCAATTTATGAGAGTTTATCCATTATAATAAATCCATATCGGAAGTACATAATAAATTGATCTTCCTCGCAAACAACCGTGGACAGTAATTGCAGGGCAGCAAATTACTTTAGCAATCTCTTGAAATATTTTTATTTAATCGCTTGTCAGTTTAAGTCAAGGATGTGGCACGCATGTTTCATAAACTGTATATATACATACGTATACATATATTTTTATACTTATATATGTATATATAACTAGTCATTAAATAAGTTGTACTGAGACTTTTGATTTTTGTGTAAAATATATATATGAAAACAAAGGTAGTTATCGTAAATTAAAATTTTATTAGTTTCAAATGTAAAAAAAGACCTGAAGCTCGGTGCTTATCATCGATATACAGGACATGCCCTAAATCAATCTTTACAATTAAAGAGAGTGGATCGATCAAAACGCCTTTTGTCGCGATACGCAGGTGAAAGGCACAGAAATATCCTCTTTACCGATGAAAAAAATTTCACGATTAAAAAACACTACAAAGCAAAATGATAAAGTGTAAGCTCACAGTTCTAAAAAAGCTGCTCAAGTTGTCGGAAAGGTACAACGTGGTCATCATCCTGCGTCAGTGATGGTTGAAAACTTCAGCCAAAGTGTATCAAGATACAGTCTTGGATCATGTTTTGAAACCTCTTAGCAATACACTTTTTAAAAATATACCGTGTACCTTCCCGCAGAACTCTGCCCCTGGTCACAAGGCACGAACTATTCAAGCCTGGCTTGAAACCAACGTTCCGGACTTTATAAGAGCTGAAGACTGGCCCTCATCTAGCCCAGACCTCAACCCTTTAGACTTCAAATGATGGTCAGTTTTCTCTTAAAAAAGCAAGCAGTGGCGAAATTTCCCTTGGAAACAGTGCGTAAATCCATAGATTCGGTGGTATATATATGGCCGGACTAGGTATATATATATATATATATACTGGGTATTAGGAGACCGCTTCCGAAAAAGAAGACAGACGACAGATTAATGACACCTTTGATGATGGGACGGGAAAAAAATCGATCCTGATTTAAAAAAATCATATTTTTAAAAAGTTTTATTAGTATTATTTACGCTCCATCCATGTTAGTACAGCTAAATGAAACGATAGTTTCATAAAAAATACATTACTAAAAAAACCAAAAATGAAACACAATCAAAAACAGTTGATACTCGGATCAATTTTTTTTCCGTCAAAATTAGTACAGTTACTGTACTATGTTGTCGATATATTCTTCTGGTCTTTCGCAATATTTTTATGCCAAGGACCTGGGTAAGGTCAACCGCCAAAACAGTTATCTTTGCATTATCTGGGCAGCACGTTCAGTGCAATTTTTCGCTGACAGCTAGTACCGTCATCATTTTACACCAATTTAGATAGTGTGTACCCACCCGTGTAGTAAGATTTTGTTTGATTTCATTTTCAACATTAGAAAATAGAGCTATCCGTGATTTATCAACAATAGAAAGTATTCTTGTCCTATGTTGTATAAGAGTGACGGACAGGTAGTGTTGTGGTTAGAGTAGCCGGCTACTGCGTCGTGAGCTTTAGGTTAAATTCCTCGCAGAGTAACAAAGTTTATGCCTAACAAATTATTAATTTTCTGTTGACATGTAAACAAACACCTCACCTGTCACTAGCGCCTGAATTTCCTCCGATGTTATTGCACGTGCATCACTTCGGAATAGGTAAAGGGCATGACGAGTGAGATCGAGTATATGGCCACGATTGCTTTAAGCACATTAACGTACCAGTTGATTTCATCTGGATATAACCAGAAGATATCGTAAACGTCACATTATTTCTGATAAAAACGGCATGCAGCGCACCACAAATCACAACGCGTGCATTCTACACTCTGCTAGGAAATAATGCACGAGTTTATTTTAATTTCGATGTTTGTATAACAACAGAAATTGTCCAGTGATTTGTTCCCCACTACATAGATACATCAGAGTACAACGCTCAACGTTATACTCACCAGGTCTCATTCTAACTAGTAATAAGATTTAATCCTCTAATATTCAGACATTGCCTGCATGTAACTTCTCAACTTGACGTTCAAACATACTTGTACGTATTTTTTTTATTACATTGAGAGTTACAAACGAGCACACAGTTCACTTGATGTTAAGTGATTCCTGCTGCCCATGATATCTACATTCATCCTTGAGAAAGAATCAAAATGCAGTAATAAAGGTCTCCGGCCTTTCAGCCACCACACAGCCTTATCCCTTCAGCCACCAGACGAAACACAGCAGCGTTATGCAGCTATTTCACGCCGGTATTCTGTGAGGTCGTGGTCCTACCCCGGTCGAGCTGATCCATTAATTATGCAGTCAGAAGCAAACTGCAGTGTAGCTCTACCACTGTTAATTTTCATTCTTTTAAATATTCATTCTTCATCTTGTCCATTACCAGTACAGTAACTACTACAATGTAAAACACTAATCAATCCATCGATGTTGGTGACATGCTCTTTCGCAGAATGCTGAGTATAACGATTTCGAAGTATACACCGGCGGGGTAGGTTTAAGGTTTTATTGAAGTTTTTGCACACAGGTGAGAGAATAGTGTGAGGAAGGGGCGCGCAAGGCGAGGTAGAGAGGCGTTGTTCTTGACACAGTAAAACTAGGAGTGCAGTAGGTGCAACTTACGACCCACGCCGAGCTTTTTGCGCGCCGCGATCGCTATCCGCAACCGGTTAGGGCTTATAGTTTTAAGCTCTCTAAAACTCATTTTTTTTGTATGAATTACTTAATTAGTGTGACAAACGACCTTCAAGATAAACATTACTCATAATAATATTAAAAAAAATTAATGTGCGAACCCTGAAGACTTAAATTAAATAGATGATAAGGACGGACTAAACATTACAGCTCTATAAGCTTTGTGTACACATATAAATTGTAGGTGTGGCCTTTTTCTATTGAATATATAGCTTGTTTATAATAAAATATAAATCCTCTTTCTGCATGACAAATAATCGAAGCAGAAGAAACTACAATCGCTATTATTTTTTAAAATCATATTAATTTTTACACAGAGTTAGAAGTCATCCTTCTTGAGAATCAACGTGCTCTAGTCTCAAAAAAATTCCATGCTTATAAGGTGTATCCAGTCGATACCAATTGTACACTGATGATTATCTCATTGATGATCTACTGCGACTTTTAAATCATTGAACTGGCAAACTAGCGAGCAGCCCAACTGATGGTAAGTGATCACCGCCGCCCATGAACATCAGCAACAACAGAGGAGTCGCAAATGCCTTGTCCTACCACTCATCACTCAGCTCAATACAATTAAATTAAAATAAGAAAGGTGTAGGTTCTTTTCTTGAAGGTACCTATGTCGTATCGGTTGGGAAACACCGCTGGCGGCAGCTGATTCCAATTATTTACAGAGTAGTTGTGCGTGGCAGGATATTTCGCGTGAAGCACTTATTGTATATCGATGTTCGGGTAGGCTTAGTGGTTATAGTATCTCGCTGTAGCGTCATTGGTTTTGCGATCGATTTTCTACAATACAAACACAGATCTGTGTGTTTTATTTATGTCCTAAGCTTCTGAATTCTCCGATTTTCCTTCGATTTTATTGTATTGGTGGCTTTTGGTAACAACCATAAGATATCGCCGTGGTCGAAATTGACCGCGACGATTCAACTTACGTCCTTATGAGAGCTTTCATAGGACTCTAAATCAAATTAAAACGAGGCATTCATTGCCAACGTACCCGTGAGAATAACGAGCACCATTCTAGTATCGGTATGCGCCTGTCAAAATAAATCTATAAAAATACGATAGAATTATCGTAAACCGATTTTCGGAATATCGTTCCTTTTGTCTTATGACAGGGTATATATTTGTTTGGCAATAGTTACATTCTTACATGCCAATTTTAGCAACAATTAGATACGTTGATATTTTTGGATTTCACCGCACTTCGTGCTCGAGGAATGGCCGCTGTCCGTGATTTATCGCGATCTAACTAAAACTCGATTGAGATTGCTTCAGCGTAGGAATAATACCATATAAGAGATAATTAATTTCGAACAGACATCTTTTAAATTGGCTTAAATGTGTTAGTTCTATACATTTATTAGATATCTTATGTTATTTATATTAACTTATCTGATATAAAAAGTCTGTTTTACGTATATTTTTATTTGTATCGCTACTACTAGGTACTAAAAGGTTTCCGTCCGTTTTTAATTTTACGGTACGGCCAAGCTCCTTGTGTTTGGAACAACCTGAGTTCGATCCCTCTTCATTCCATTCGCCACATTAATGAAATTTTTAATTGTAAATTTAAATGTCGATTAACGTGCTTATTATAATAATTGATATTTACAAATTATATATATAACTACGTTAATGTACGTTATGCTATTATTTTTGAACACTCAACATTACTGATATTCCGGTTAACCTTGAGTGGTTAACCGGAACACTAAGCTGAAAATGCTTGTGCCAGGAGATTGTTAACGACACATAAATTCAATCTATTAATCTAATGGTGGATTCGAACCTACGACCTTACAATTCGCACACTGTACCCTAAACCATTAGGCTGTGTTATTGTTTGATTAAATGTTTATAATTCCGTTTCTGAAATATATTTCACATTCGATTCAAATATAACAAAATAGCTCCCACAAACTTAATGTCTCCATTGTAATTTATATCCCATATCGGGAACCGCCGATTGAATTTGTGTCGTTTTTTTTTTCCATTACGGAGCCTTATTAGCTTCACAAGCGCTTTGATGAATGTGAGGCGGTAAACACGACAACGATAAATAGTGCAGAACGTGATGAGACTACGTCATTATTGTAGTGCAACGCTTTTTTCATTTTTATATCGGAATACACCCATTATCTTAATTGTTAAGATGAAAATGAACAAACAACATGCAAGCGGCAACAGGGAGCTAAGCAAGTCTAATTACTTGATCATTCTTATAAAATACCTTAGACGACCTTTAAAAAAATTACCATATAATATATCAACTTTATCTTAAGCGTGTATAAAATCCATTTTTTTTTATTTTTTTTTGTTTATTACATTGAGAGTAACAAACGAGCACACAGTTCACCTGATGGTAATTCCTGTGGCACATGACATCTACATTCATCCTTGACAAGGATATCATAATGCAGATGCGTTGCAGATGTGTAGCATCATGCTGCTATTTTACACTGGTATTCTGTGAGGGCGTAGGCCTACACCGGTCTACAGTGTAACTCTACCACTAAAAAAAGTATCAGGTAACCTATTCAAGTTGGTAGAATAAGTTTTGATAATGTTCTTGACGCTAACGTACTTAAAATTAAAACCATAATGGTACTTGTGTAAGTTACGTGCTCCGTATAGCGTTGTTTAAATCTGACTAGGAAAGGAGACGACGAAAATAATTAAAAATAAAATGGTTTTTGCTGTCTATTATTTGAATTCTTATTGGACTTCTCTTAATTACTTTTCCAACCTTCACAAAAGGTCACAGATGAGATGAGATGCAGAAAACAGATGTTGAATTTGTTTGAAAATAAACTCTTTCTGTTTTACACTAAAATATATTATAAAATCTATATCTTTTTAAATCTAATGAATACACCAAAAACATCCTTAGTTTATCGTTTTTTTAATTGTGTAAATATTGACACGCGGTTACACTTTCCAGAACCACAAAACTTTATTTTAAACAATTATTGCATGTTTATCTTTTTAAAGTCCCTGGCCGCTTTTGTAATATTAAGCACCCAGGTGAAAATGTCTGTTATTAGCTCTCAAAGCCGTTTATATTTTGACACAACACGGTGATGGAGACGCAATGTCAATTTGATGATAAAATATAACTTGATTAAAACTATTTACATTGTATGTTGCCTTAATAGCTTATTAGTTGTAATTCGAAAATCCAAAACAAAGCAAATTTTAACTGTGATATCTGAACGGAGAACAGTTAAAAAGTATAAAACATAAAAATTATGAACGATAAATTAACTAATTTTTAATTTTTATTTAATCATTAAAGAAAATTATTTCCTTCTCCCGTTCAAATGCCTTCATATCGAAGTGGCGAGGTCATCGATCAACATGTCCTCTTGCCTCAACAATAGAGCATCGCAACGACCTTGGCAGCAGACATCATCAGGGTCTTCTGCGGCACGCTGGTTACATCTTGACTTATGGAGATTATCTGTTCACATTCATTAAGCTCTCGGGTCCTTGTAGTGATTAATGTTTGCTTATAATTTTAACGCCTTAAAATTTACAAGGTTCAGATTACATCTTTGTGTGTTGTTTTTATGTATACTACTGTTATATTAATGCGCTAATTCCGTCGATATTCTAACAAAATTTCGTGATGTTATAAAAATTTTAAATGCGTGGGACGTTTCGTTCCTAATTGCAGCCCATAAATCAACGTCTACATTATCTTCTTTTTATTTGGAACACAAGCAATCGACATTATCAGGGGTAAGAGCACATGTGATAGAAACAACAACCGTTTTGAGAGATCTCCAATGTGATGATGTATAAACGTCAGCCTCGTTTTTGTTTTTATAGTACCGGACGGCGGTTGGCATAGAAAGAAAATGATCTCGAAACGATGTCGCCTGGCTTGTAATAATGTGGTTTTGAATTGTTGAAATCGTCCACATTTATAAATCTCTTCGATCGGGGGACCACGTTCCTAATTTTAGATCATAATTCTCTGCCAAAATGTTTTTTTTTTATAAAGAATATGTGGCAAACGATTAAGCAGCTCCACCTGATGGTTAGTGATCACCGTAATACATGAACATCCGCAATACAGGAGAAGTCGGCAGATGCGCTGTCCGCCATGTCTATTTCTATTTTCAGTATTTTTGTTTTTTTTATAATCAGGATGACAAACGAATACACAGTTCACCTGCTGATGGTAAGTGATTACTGCGGCCCATGACATCTACATACGCACATGTATCCTCAGCAAAGAAAAAAAAAAGAAAAAAATGCGTACGCGTTGTCACCCCTGACGTTTGAAAATGGAATGCCTGGTGGTTACCTATAACTGGGTTCTCGAATCCTTACACTGTTCAAAAGCAACGGAGCAGCATTATGTTGCTATATCACGCTGGTATTCTATGAGGGCGTGAACCTTCTCCGGTCGAGTCGACCCGTTCGTGTTACGTCTAGAACACCACTGCAGCACCGGCTGCAACGTGTAGCACGTTACGCTGTTAAAACCTATTGAGATCATTTATTTATAAATTAATAGACATTTTACATGATTCACTATACTATCTATAATGTGAAATATGTATTTTATGATTTACTTATTCCAATAAATCATGCCGTCTCGACCCTCCTTGAGCAGCATTTAAATCATTCCACCGATAACCGACGCACGACATATAGGCACACTGTATCATGTCGAACGCAAATGATTAATTATTGATTACAAACAGCAGGAACGTGTAATGGATTGTATACTCATACTGCATCCGCGAAGGGTGAAACTATGCATCCTATAGGAATCTTTAAAGTTTTTCCTCAAACTTCGAATGTCTACCTACAAGTATAATGATGCTTATATCCTCCACGACCGCGGCGATGTCTTCTGATTGACCAGATGACATCGACACACCCTGACCCGAAAACCAATAAATTTAGTTCCTCGACTGGGAATCAATACCCAGGACCCACGACCAAGCAGTAATAGATTGAGTTTAATTTACTGATCCTGAAATGTGTATACTGCAATTATTTTTATTTTTAAAAGGTCTTGAAAATTAACTATTTGTTTTAAAAAAAGCGTTGAAACTAAAAATACAGATAGACAGTAGTGAAAATACAGAGATACCTATCCTGTTGTTTTCAATTACCCTGCCGGCAAAAAGTTTAAGACCGCACATAAACGACATTTAATTAATTATCCATTAATTGTAATAAAATCCCATAGGATAAATAAAAGAAATGCACATCTGCATATTCTATTGTTAGTATGGAATATTTAAAGAAGTCATTATTTTGTGTATTTTCAATTAATTGGACAATAAACATCTATTGTTTTCAAACACCGACAAACGCTGCGCTAGAGCCAGGTGGTAAAGTCGTAATAATATTTTTATAATGTCCACATTACTAATTACTTTGCTTTTATTACGTATTGGTCAATAATTAGGATTATTTAGCTCCTGGAAAAACGTGTTTCTGACTTACTATTACCCGAGTTTACTTCGGTTTGTTCACAAACAATCTCAATTAGTCTAAACTGGGAAAATCTTGAGAAATTAGCAGTGAAGTGCGTTCTGCCATCGTTGTTTTACATAATGCAGGCAAATCGGAACGTAAGATTGCTACAAAACTGAAGTTATCGAAGACTTGTGTTCATGGAACAAAAACTCCTACTTTAATTAAGGTGGTCTTAAACTTTTGGCCTGCAGTGTATGTACTCGTATAGGAATAGAATTCGTATTGATTTGAATATTTATAAAATATCGTTAGTTCGTATATATTACGATGATTTATTAAAATGGTTGTTATTATTATCGTGCAAAAATATATTTTGTACATTATTACAAAACAAATACAATGTTAAATATTTTATAGATAAAATAATTACGGATACATTCCTTCACAATTATCAGGGATGCAAATCCATTTGCTCCTTAAATCTTTGTTGACGATGAACACATACAGCGGCACTTTCTCGGGTCCTGGTGTTAGTAATTGTAGTTCTATTGTAGTAGGTGCTGCTTACTCGCATCCTAGCGAATTATTTTTATAATAATATTTAAAGATAAAACCTTGCCAGGGATGGCAGTTGTAATATTAGTACTCGGGATCCGAATGCTTAGCCTATCAAAGAGGATTTCTTTTATATTATTAATAGTGCAAATATTTATTTATCACATGTTTATTTATAATTAATCAAAATAAATTTAAAAAAGAAAAGGTTCTCAAAGAAGATATTCTTTAATTTTTTGGCATTTAAAGTGTTAACATTATCGTCCTAATCATTTCCAACCAACGAAAGTCATCACTTATCATGTGTCATCGATGATATCTGTATTCATTTGTCACCTATAGTATCATACTAAAAAATGCCTACTTTGTAAAGAATTTATAAATGTTCATTAACAGTACCATATCTTGAAAGTTAAATTGCCCAAGTAAATTACAATAGACATTTCACAAGGCACCGTTTGCCGGACACCACGTCGGACGGGGCACGAACAATGGGCCGATTGTCCAGTCCGCGGAAACGTACATCGCCGTGACATCCGACTTCGATACTGAAAACTACTAAAATTATCTATTTTAGCCAACAAAAGGGATAATTTCTTTACCCAACTTCACTACGCCCTACACCTTTAACATAGGTACCGCGGCAGCGATTGAGGGCGCACAGTTGTGATAAAGTGAGAAATTTATTACTGGTATAAACTTATGTAACAATTACGAAAATGCCTAGTTTTGACATAAAGCAAAGGCCTAGTAGTGCAAAACAACGTTTGAAGGAATCACGACAAACGACGATAACAAGTGTAATAACACAATTTTATTTTTGACAGACCAAGCCGTACTTACAATCTGCCAAACATACCCAAAAATTTACTCCAGCGTAAATCAATATATTGCGCTTAAGATTATTCACAGATTAGATCAGATACTTCCTCCATTCGTTTTACATTAAGATTCTTATGAGGCAGTGACAGAACCTTAAAATAATAATATCGATCAGGAGATAAATCTATATAAAATAAATACTGTTCGTTGGTAAGCGCACATCGCTTGAGAACAGCTGGACCGATTCGATATTATTTGTATGTGTTCGTAAAATTCAAATTCCGTCTTTATGAAGTAAAAAAAGATGAGGCTCTGGCGTCCAATCAAACTTACTAAAGTCATTAACCCTCGCCAATTATTAGGAAGAATAATAACAGTAACGAACGCCAAGGCATCGGCACTATGCTCATCAACTTGTACATGACCGGTACACTACTTAGAGAGATCCATAACTGCTGCTCATTACCAACCCGCGAGTCCGCAGGGCTATAAGAACGGTAGCTCAATTATTGGATCCTTATCGTCTTCAAAAACTCTGGGGTTAAGTTCTTTATGTGGCGAATGACGTTTCTAGTCCTCTCTGATTGAGTACAGTTTTTTTTTAAAGAATACAATACAGTTGGTAAGAACACTATCTGTTTTGTTGAGTTTATTACATGGAGACATTATTGATTGCCAAATGGGTAACTCGCAGAAAAAACTATGGCCACTTTTTTTTTTGCCCACACTTTGTTTATATTTGACCCTCTTGGAAGCTCTTCGTGCATAAAGACCCAAACTGTTATCTTGACATTTACCGTTCTTTCGTCTTACTTAATGTGTTTTAGAATTTACCTGCGCCATGTTATGAAATCTTGCTTATTCACTTTGTCAGTCTTTAGTCAATGCATAAGAAATCCAATGTGAATAAGCAGTCATGACTTTTATTTGTTTGTCAAATTTTATACATGGTGGTCGGGTTTAGCTTTTGAGTCTGTTGTTTGTAGGTAGTTTTTGAGACCTTGATGGTTACTGTTTAAGCTATCGAAATCACTTCCGTGTTCATCTTTGTAAAGAAAAATTTCCTCCTTTAAATTGGGAATACCATCTAATATTGTTGCGCGAGAACCATCAAGGTACCCAAACGCTGGTACTAGCGTGCGACTCTTTTTCATTTAAACCATCTAATATCGTGTAAACATCTTTATATTAGTCTTTACTATGGACAACAACAGTATTATATTATAGTTCCATAAGCATTCGTGCAAACAGGACTTGGAACTCGTTCCCTATTCGGTTGTAATGCATGCACAATTATATCAGAGGAAGGTTCAGGGACACCAAGACACCTAGATCCGAAAAATCCAAATCACAGTGGTAACCAAATATAACATAACGCCTCGCGGCCACGTCAATGAAGAGCGCCACAAAATAGGCCGAAGACTTTTTATTTGATGACAGTATCGGTGTACTTCGCTGCCTGATCTCATTCAGGTGACGTAACGGTTTGGTGGTCTGTGGCCGATCTTACACAATCGTAAATCAGTCTGCTTGTTACGTTTTTTAAGTGATCAGGCATTCGAGGCTAATGTCAATTTTCAATTGGAATTATACACCCAACGAACTAATAATTTGTGCGCTTTCGAAATGCTTGTTATTTATTACGTTTGGAAATAATGGTTACGTTGGAAAATAATGCAAATATAAAGGTGTTAATAATAATGTATAGAATTTACTTTTTTTTTAGTCGTAAAATGTGTCATAGGGAATAAGACTTTAATCACTTATATTTTATGGTTGTATTATGGTGGTTTACGTTTTGAAAGTGGCATAAAAACTGTTATCCCATCTTAAAAGAAATGGCAGGTACCAGGATAACCCTGTAAAATCAATCTTGAATTTACTGTAAAGCCGTGATGGGCTACGTATGTTTTTAGCTAACCTGTATGCCCGGTAAACTTTGACCATGTCCAGTGATAGACTATTATTTTAAATAAATTTTTATTTGAACAGTGGAGAAGATTAACAGTACCCTTGCGTATTATATTTATTACAAACTCGACATAGTTGGTTACTATTAAAAAAAACGCATAAGGTGCATGCATGGAGACAAAACTAGTCGGGGGTCTGGTTGCTGGCGAGCCGTTATGGTCGCGTTTAGGCGAGGACGGGAGTGCGAGCCGGTGCGGGATCGATTAGTGAACCGGTCCCAGTGCGTTGACTCCCGCGCCCGCTGCGCTACACAGCGAATTGCACGCGCAGGAGGGGGGTCACCCTCTCCTCCCTCCCTCTAAACCCTCTGTCCCCTCACCCTCGCGAAATGCCTTAAATGGGCTCCGGCTTATGACCGATTTTCTATCTGGAGTTACTGTGCTAAACGGAATGCCATCAACGTTTACGCTCAATTAATGCGGATTATTTTCCGTGGCAGACGTCTGGTGAGTGAAGAGACCTTTATTACTGGTGGCGAGGTAAGGCTGACAACGCATCTGCACTATGATTCCCTTATCAAGGATGAATGTAGATGTTATGGGCCGCAGGAATCACTTAACATCAGGTGAACTTTGTGCTCGTTTGTAACTCTCAAAGTAATAATAATAAAAAAAAAAACGCTTTCCAAAGAGATATCGTAACGAGGTTTTGCTTAAATTACCTACAAACCTCGTTTATAGTACTCTGATGGCACTGACAGATAAAGTTCTGTATCAAAATTTCATCAGTTTTATAAAAAAAATAAAAATCATTCTTTCGGCTGTCAGCCCCGGTAATTGAAAAAGATCGAAAGGATATTGTACGGTTTGTGTGTGAATTATAAAATAATATCCTGATCTATATTATAATACTTTTACCAAAGTATTAAAACGGCCCTGGAGTTGCTAATTTTATTTATAATTTAAAATATCTGTAAACAGTAAAAGTTATACTTTTACTCGACAACCGTGAATCCAGTTGGGTTATTCCATAGCCTCCTTATACGAATACACTCAGACCCACCGAATTCGTGTCTACACTTAGTACCGAAGCCTGAGCTAGCCGACGTAGTACCTTACAATATAGGGACTCAACAAATAAACGTGATTTACTTGTATTATAATTGTTAAAGGTATATAACAGATATGTACACCGCGTTAGTTTCACTCCGTTAGTGGCAGGTTGGACTTATGTCTGGTTACTTCGAACGCGACCACCGGTTCGCTTGTATAATTGGTCGCAGGTGCGCCATGCCGTCTCGGCGGAGCTTCAATTACAGGAAAATTAAGTTTTTTTTACCTTTTAAGTAGCTCTACCATTTCCTTGTTAACGATTGGCATCTCGAAGTACAAGGCGAAAGATACTTTCTTAACATGTCCCGTCAGGAATAAGTGTTTTTTTACAGACTTCTCGTTATGTTAATCTGCTAGACCTCCATCGAATTTTTAATGTTTTGCATTTTTTTACATACCATAGACCATATAATTTAATAACTTCTTAAGGCGTAAATAACTTCTTTTTTATTTTACATATGCGAAGTAGAACTTCAGAATCGTTTTACGGTCACAGAGTTTCATTTCAATTACGCTTTTTCTAATGTCCAAGAACAGTATCGTTTTAGTCGTAGTTCAACTAAGTTAATAATATTAATTTGTTTCATGCAATTTATTACGGTATATATTCGTATGGTCCAATTAAGGGTAACTGGACACAAACAGGATAATGCTATGAACTGGTAACTTTATAATTAATGTACGTCGGAAACGTTTAACTGTGTGAAGTGTAAACAGAGTGTCGTCGCTGACGGTTAAATTAGATAAAGCTGTCTGTACTCCTGACAGGGTTAAGTACCCCTGATTGCGTCTGCAGTTGTCGTCCAGTCACAGAGAACATGATCATGTGTTTATATTATTTATTTTTGTGTTATATTCAACGATTTTGTTAGAAAATATATGGCTAAAAATATATAGTGGATTAAATATATATATTTTAATATAGTATTGGTATTGAAATCGTAAACTATTCAAAAATATAAAAAAGAAGTATTGGCTTTAAGAAAAGGCTCATTTACAATATAGCATAATATGGTAACTATTTAAGTGGTACCCCGCACCGCAAGTATCAACTTGTTAAAAACATATACGGCTCGAATAGGTAAAGACCACGTTTTCACAGAATACTAACAATGTAAAAAAGTGATAACTAGTTATTAGTTAGTAATTTAATTCCTGAAAAGTGACATGACATGTACATCAAAATTCCGTGAAGAGGACGAATGTGGTTGGAATGTGGTGGTACCAAGGGCCCCGGGAATCTATAACAGTCAAATTAAGCGCTTATTACTCCCTAATATCTAATTATTATACGATTAAACTAATAACCCTAATAAATCTATTATTTAATCTATCTAAAAAAATACAGTCGTAGAGCTACACTGCAGTTTGTATCTAGCTACATAATTAATGGGTCAGCTCGACCGGGGTAGGATCACTCCCTCACAGAATAGCAGTGCAGTACAATGCTGCTGTATTTCGTCTGGTGATTGTAGGGATTCGGAGACTTTTGTTATTGGTGACAAGGCATTCCATCTCAGCTCTCAAGGGTAACAACTGCATCTGCATTATGATTCCTTGTCAATGATCAATGTAGTCGTGATGGGCCGCAGGAATCCCTTGCTATTAGGTGAACTAACTGTGTGCTCGTTTCTTACTCTCAATGTATAAAACAATCTACAATAACCTGACAAGTGAATGCTTAAATAGTACTATTTTTTAACGTATTAAAATAATTATTTAAAACGGAATGTTTTCACTTTCTTATATTTGTCACTAACATGTCTATCAGTTACTAGTATGGAACTCCTAGTCTCTATCACAATAGGGTATAGGACTGAGGGCTCTGAAGAAGTGCGGGCAAGGGGAGTGGAGGGCCGGAGCGTTGAACCCTGCGTGGGTCGGGGGTCAGCGGCGCGACACGCATCCATTAACGCATGCATGTGCGCTCGCGCAGACCAACGCATGGCGTACACTCGCATTACTCACAAGAACTACGTATCACAGGCTGACTAGGCTTACTTCGATACGTACTGTTTTCCTACCGTCCTTCGTCTATCCTCTTTTATGCTACTGCAGATGCTTCATTTGTTAAGATCTTTGTTGGGTTAAACAAAGACGTTAAAGAAATTGATTGTACGTCGCCTTCATACATTATTATATTTATATTTGAACCAATTTCTTTGTTTGCATTTAAGTTCCGTTATCAATATCTTTCCAACTCGCTCTCAAGCCAGGTCATCGGTACAACTTATGTAATGGAATTCGTGACATAGATTTGTGCCAAATTTCAGTTTACCGAAACCTTTATAAGCGAAGGCTAGCAGACGGAACGGTTTGTTTTAATAGCTTGAAATTGCTACTACTATTTTATAGACGTCATTGTACCCAATCGATTGCCTATTTTTTCTTTTGTAAAATATTTCTGCAATCTGAGTCAACCTGAATATACGTTTACGTACATTGTTATAAACTTCGAGATGTCTTGAAAACAGCTTGTATGGTAGTTAGAATAAAAGAAAAGTATGTGGTTATAATTTGTCCTAAATGGTAAAGCAAAATGTCATCATTTTGGCACAAGACAACATTTCTCGTTCTATATATTGAGTCAAGTAACGTTCATAGTCCTAAAAATATATTCAAAAGTTCAGTATCTTGTCTTCGAGAGTTTCTTTATCTTATCCATCGTATTATATAAACAAAAAAAATACCGATTACCATGAATAATAGTAATTTTGTAAATATAAGATGAGCCAATATTTCCTATATTGGCTCATTTTCAACGTAAAGACTTATAATGTACTCTGCAATTGTTTTACTTATTCAGTTAATCTATAATCTAGCTTTAATCCCCCTTATAATAATCAACCTTCATCGACAGTGAAGGCCTTCTAATGTTCAATATCATCTTAGTGGATACATTAGTATACTTTTGAGCATAGGTCTCCTATCACCAGCGTCCACCTACTTCCCGCAAACTTATGTAAGCCGTAGATCCGTCTCGTAAGCGATCGTTCGAAATTGCGTTTGGCCAGGATTGGCTCGCCGCCACTCGACTACAAATCTCCAAGCTATATTATATGGCTGGCTCATTGCCAATTTATCTTACTGGTAACGTTTTTGTTTATTGAGTTTCAATACTTAACGTGCACACATGTATGTATATCCTATTCCTCATGTAATATCTTTGTTAGAATGTTTTTGTTGAACTTTTCGCCTAACAAATCGAACATATTAACTAGACGTTATTGTTAAGCTTAAGGCACATTCAGATTGTCCCGAAATGGTCCGCGGCGATAATTCTGCGCACATAAAAGTCCTCAGACATATTTATTGCGCTAGTTATCAATTTGCCAACGCCAATAATTATTCGTCATTTCTTTGTTGGGAAGGGTATTTATTGTTGGATGAAGATTACGGCCACGTAGCACATGCCAGGGTCATCGTTTGTTTGGGGCTCATCGGTAAATTCCATGCAACCGCAAATATTTTATTATTTCTTCCTCGTATGAATGTACTTAACGTATTTACATATAATTATTGAGTTCAAACAGCAATAACTTTTGTTTGCAACACTGTTACCGAGAATCGAGAGATTAAAAATAAATGAGGAAGTGAGAGATGTAACATGAAACACGTAGGCATAATGTAACACGTATCGCGTTACAAGTTGTGGTTTTGTTTGTTTGTTGTGAGGTTTGGTTTGTTACCTTTAATACATTACATTTTAGGTCTAAAAAATACTTGGTATCATTTGCTTATGAGAAATATCACCTGGGAAGCCGTATATAATAGCGTCGTTAATTTTGGCTATAATATCGAGCCAATCGCCATCACAGGTGTTACCAAACTCAAAAAAAAAAATTATTTGAGTATAACAAATAAATACCACTGTAACGATACTTGTGAGTTGATGGAAAGGCAATTCGGATGCAACAGGGTTTGCAACATTTTATATATAACCCGAAAACCATAAATGTGTGCTACACAAGTATTGGCTTCGGCTTGGAATTGAAACCATGACCGACGACTCAAATGTTCTAACCACTGGATCACGCAACTGTCGCCAAAACAGACTTGTTTGATTAATCATAAATGTAATATTCCAAATTCCAGTTAATCCATAAATTTAATACAATCAAAGAATACCTACATCGGGCCGAGCTACTAATCTCTTACACCTCTATGGAACCATTAATCTAATTCGAATCTCTAGCGGGCATCAGATCAGTATGAGTCAAGCGAGAAAGTAAACCGTCGCGCATTGTTCCGAGTGGATGCGCGCGCGCCGGTACGTGGGCGGGGGACGGCGGCGCGAGTTACACCAGCTCTCTATCCATTACTCATCCTCACTTAACTTCCCCACCACCCGTTTCATCTGTCCGCAAGCCTCCAGCGACAAGAGATAGGAGCAATAGCAATACAAACGTTTCAATAATCAGCACTAGATAGCATTTATATTAGTTAAGTAAGTAGTTCTATTCTGGTAACGAAGCATCTAAATCATGATCCTTTACTGAGATTAAGTGTTGGAGTCATTGGCATGGGCCGCAGGAAGCCGGGTAAACCGTTTACTCCCCCCTCAGTTACATAAAAAAATATTTTCGTATTTATGTGACAAAACTAATTATTAAATGCAATAGTTTTTGTACTATATATAAATAACCAAAAATTTTCTATATGATTTATTATTTCATAAAAATAAACCAATGTCCTTCCATATGGCGGCAGCACTGATCGAAACCCCAGCAAAAAAGGTCGTAAATGAACAAAGTATTTACTTACAGGTAACAGTAACACGGCTTAAAATTAAGATTTTCTTGTTATCCATTATTACAATATGATGAGGAAAATTAACAATTGATTGGTCTATTTGCAAAAATAATTTCTAGTCCTATAATCGCTTATTAGCTAATTTGCTGCTATATGATTATAACTATAATGATTAGATAACTAAAATGAATGTTTCATAGTTTTTTTAGTATCAACGTGCTGCATTTATCGCGTTGTGTTACTTATAGAGTGCAACTTTTGTCTAACTAACCTATCACTATCGACAAGGCATTATATCTTAGTCCCCAGCATATAGACGATTCCTTATAGAGGATTTATACGGGTTTCTTGGGTTGTAAGAATAATTAATAATTTGGGTGAACTGTATGGCTCGTTTGTCACCTTCAATATCAATCAAAATATATATTTAACAACCTTGGTGCGTTTAAAGGTATTTATTTATAACCAAATAATAAATTTCAATAAAATTTCACTCCCTCTGCTTTTGAATTTTTTTTGAGCTTTCGACACATGGCCCCCCCATACACTTGAGTGAACGTTGTCTGCGTGTATCGGTTCACGCTCATTGAGCGTTCATTTGAGCGTGTTCGAGTCGCTGATGCTTGCACATGTATACATATACATACATATAATAATATAAGAATATTTATTCTTACTCATCAAATTTACCTGATATAATAATTAACAAGCGTAAAGAGGCAATGCAAAATATTTTAATAGACGCACGGCCATAACCCAAATGTAAACAGCTGCCGTAAAGTGTTCTGTGTTTACTTTTATTAATATACACAAATAATTATAATAACGTGATTGTTCTTCGCCGAGTGCGATGCAGACAGACTAGTCTTGTAGAAAGTACCGAGGCGCGTGCAAGAACGCCAATTATTACAATTGTACTGTACCATATCGCTGCTGAAATAGCAACACTTGCGTATTCTCACGCATGCCATCCGCCACTAGAGAGGCTAAAGCCTTAGAAGATCTTCATCTCGGCTGAACAATCTAAGGATTCGCGAATTTTAGTTTCAAGTCATAGGAAAACAGAAAATTGTTTCCAAATCCTCGTGACTGACTATATTTCTTGGCCGTTCTTTTGTAAACACTTAAATGGGATAATATTGTTATCATGCCCAATTAACGAATAGGCAAACCAAAACATCAGTCTGCCGTAGTCTAGTGTTTCTTCATTCTCGGGCGTCTCTGAAGCGACGTCAGTTATCCTGATTTTTAGCTACACCCATTATATTGTTATATATCCGGTTACTGACAGCATTATTATATATTTGCTACCAAACTTATTGATACTCCTACTTTTCTATTTTTATCTGCAATATGTACAATAAGACATCCGTCATGTGGACTGGTAGATAATGCAATCAAGCAATTAAGTCTGCCTTTTATTTACAGCAAAAAAGGTATGAATAAAAATTGAAATAAATAACGTTAACTTGGAGCAAATATGGTTAGCAATACGTTCCACCTAGTAAAAGATCTCTACTTCAAATCCTAAAGATTTGATATTCCTTGTTTACCTTCCGAATAATTTATTTTCTTTGCTTCAATACTTACCATACTTTTGTCATATTTTTATAAATCTAATGAATATAGTTAACGGATTCCCATAAATTAATTAATAGTTTCAAGTTTCCAATTAATTTATACCGCGACATAGTTTTGCGCACATTCGTACCACTTTGTCAATTTTCATTTCGACGAAACTCAATCAAACTTTCGACGTTTTGAACTTCGAATGTTTTGTACTAAAACTACATTGTTAATAATCAAACATTACTATTACTTTGTTAATCTGTGTTTGGAGTGAAAAGAATCGGAGAACCGATAATTGCTATAGAAAATGCAACGTTTATTGGTTTTCTTACAAAGAATCACCCATTAGTATTACAAACTTCTTATTAACGAAAGTTGCAAAATTAATATGATTACAGCGGAACATTGTAATAATAAAACGAATTTGATAGTTTACTGAGTATGTTTATTTTGTCTCATGCAAAAACTATTGAATTGATATCATTGAAGTTTAAGTAATAATTAATTCGGATTCAAACTATATATACATAGATATGCGTAGTGTTGCGGGTATTTAGTAGAGAGATAAGTGAGTTACTATATGTACTAAATAAATGTAAACCCTCCCGCCGTCCGTACGTACGTACGTATTTCATAAGCTGATTCTGTGCAGACAAAGCCGCTGGTAACAGCTAATATGAAAAAAAAAGACTTATATTTTGCGTATACCGTTTTCTGTGCTTTTAATTCTTTCTTTCATCTATTACTGCCTTTCTCCGTCAGAATTACAAAGCGTATCTTAATTTTTACTTTCGTTATTACTATGTCAATCAAATTGTATAAAAATTTATAATTAGGAGAGACTAATTGGCGTAATTTCGAGATTTCTTCGAGACGCGCTTCTTAATTAGCCGCTACTTTTTTATGGACATTTTGCAAACTTTAAATTTTTTAAATTTAAACCTTGTTTTATTTTAATTCCCAAATTTGAAGTCTTTTCGTTTTATTATTCATGATTTAATTATTTTTATGTTATTATATTCATTCTGATAATAAAAGGATATATGGATTTTAAATTACTATAATATCTTTAATAATTTATATATTGCCATTATCAATTGGGCTTAAGCATCAGCGAACCACTTCACATAAGCACTTTCATGATCAGTAATAGTAATTGTTATAGTTGGTTCTGGATAAACAATTGATCTTTACTAAAATGTATCCTTAAATGCTAATCGTCGTGAAGCCGTCCATCCACCCTCATCATCCTGCCGCTTTCAAATACGTCGGCACGACCGGGAAAGGTCGTCGGCTTCACAATACACCAACTTAAAATAGTAGCTAAACAGAACAGAACAGAGAACAAAGATAGTTGTTGTTTCATCTGGTGACTGTTAAAATGGTGACAATATTAGTCTTGGCGAGGCATGCCATGCCCAGACTTCAGGGGCGACGACAACGCATCATAATTATCGTAGGTGATTGCCATGGGCCGCAAGAACTACCATCACGGGAACTGTGTGGCTTGTTTATCACCAAGAATATTATAAATTAAGGACTCGCAACAAGATAACACTTTAATCCCGATTATATTTTAATTATTAATTATTCACACAGTTGAATAAATGAATTACTCAAAAATACTATTAAATACAAGGCCCCCAATACCTGACTAATATCATCGACGCTCATTAGGTACCAAGAAACCAGTCCCGGGCCGCAGTGGGCGGTTCCACTAAGTGAAAGCTGCCTTAGTCGGACCCGTGGCTTATATCTGCTCATTGAGCATTCATTAATTACTCTCGGTTTCACGAAATTATTGCATTATTGCCGCTTTACTGTTTTACTTGCAGACTATTCTTGACATTATTGCAAGAACAACATTAACAATGGCTTATATTTTTGTTTAATTATTTGTTACTCAAACTATTTAGGTGTTGAATTATTCTTACAAAAATATTTTAATTTCATACTTGTTTTGACTGGTGCTTTTAGTATACTATTATTATCGTAGCCGTAGTAGAATACTGGGAAAATCACGTCGCAGTTATGAACTAGCTGTTGCATGAATATGCTCGACCGGGGTAAGACGACGCTCACTGGAACAACAACGTAGAGCAATGTTCGTGGAAAAAATGGAAACCGGCGACCTTATTAATATGTACGAGGCATTCCATTTTAGTACTCGGGGGTGGGTGACAATACTTCTTATTAATAATCCCATAGAAAGGATATTGTGGGAATCATGTGCACTGAAATAATAAAAAAATAAAACTGGTATGATCAAATATATTTAAGATGATATTGTAATATTAACGTCTATCGATCTCTTTGTACATTACATCAGCATAGGAATGACGAGTCTCGCTGTCCACGGTTAAAAAGTATATATACATATATATATATATATATATATATATTTATTAATTAATTAATTAATTTATTCTTTATGTTCCCTATACAACAGGTTTACAAGGGCGGACTTAATACCCAGTGGCATTCTCTACCAGTCAACCCTGGGAGTTCAAGAGAATATGTTGGTAGGCATAAAAATAAAAAAATCAATTAGATAATATCAAATTATACATAGATACACATCAAAATGATACGTTATAAATATAAATTATAATACATAGATAACAATATAAATATATATATATATATATATATATATTACTCTGAGAGTTACAAACGAGCACACAGTTTACCTGATGTTAAGTGATTCGGCCCATGACATCTACATTCATCCTTGACAAGGAATCATAGCAGATGCGTTGTCATCCTTCAGGGCTGAGATGGAATGCCTCGTCACCAGTAATAAAGGTCTCCGGATCCCATCACTCACCAGGCGAAACACAGCAGCGTTATGCTGCTATATCACGCCGGTATTCTGTGAGGGCGTTGTTTTACCCCGGCCGAGCTGACAGAATCATTCTGCAGATAGAAACAAACTACGGTGTAGCTGTACCACTGTTATCCTGCTATCCGAGAATTAGAAAACAATCGACCTGGACATATATTACTTAACTTTAGCCTATCAAGAATTATTTTTAACATAAACTGAATCACTTTAATATCACTACAAATATTACTAACATCTTAACAAGTACATTTTTTTTTTCGTAATACATACATATATGATTTTGCACAGTTTGTTTAACGGCTAGATTTCAAAATAAGTTACTTGTACACTAACCGTCTCGCAACAACTCATTGTATTCATATGAGCGTTAATCGAAAATAAAATATGCACATATACGCCGCTTCATACATTCGATTAACTATAGTGGGTAGACAAAGTCCGTTAGATCTTTTTTCTGTGCCTTGCGAATTAGTGTGTGTTAAGCAAGTTATTATATCCACACCAAATGTCATTTACTATTAACTACTCATCATGCGGGGCATCCCGGCGTGTTGCAATAAAGTATATTATTGCAACACCTTAAACTTATTATCCTTTACGCTAAGGATGAGGAAGATGAGACGGCCTTTGCTCAATGTTACTACGATAATTTTTAATAAATTTTTCTGTTTTCAATACGTTTTCTTACGATAAATACGGCCGAGAGCAAAAAAATCTACTCAAGCGTCATGCAGGAGGTTGTGTCATTAAAAAAATAAGTGAGCCCTAAAATAATGTAAACAAATGTTATCTTTTCCAAGAATACTACCCAAAGTCATGTTGTTATAGCTAATCACCATATTTTCACCTGTTCACAATAGCGTTAATTAGGGGTTGCCCTATAAAAGGTAATTTACTTGGCCTACCCTTATCAGTTAGTCGTCAAACTGCAACTGGTACACTTATCCTTTTATTATTAAACACTAACATTGCCTAAAAAAGGACACATCCATTGTAGAGGTGACTCGAGCGGGTTGCCCTATCGGAACAAGACGAGAGTCAGCGAAAAGTGGCTCGTGTGTTAAACATGAGCAGGTCTGCTGTGTCTAGAGTTCACTGATTTTGGTCGCTTTAATCGAAGAAGTGGATCCGACAGAAGAAGCTGCACATCAGACCGATTCATCGTCAGTACTTCGCTCAAAAATCGGGTTTTCTGACGTCCAAGTCCAACGGGAACTCGGAGAGCCGAAAAATAATATTTTTGTTTCACAAATTGTTAGTATTTGGATCAAGGGTGTGTTGCATATCGCCCCGTTTCTTTGATACTGCATAAGAATCTTCCAGAGGCATTACATTCAACAGAATAGGCTCAACAAACAATAATAACTGAAGTCGATTGTGTTTTAGGGCAAATGCTTACGGCACTAAAATATATCGCAGTTGATGTCATCAATTAATAACCAGAAGACAACGCTGTGGTCGAATATTGACCAGGACGACGTCATGATTGACGTCAATCGATTCCTATAAACCCTTTGTTGGTATTTGTTCTACCTTAAAATATATTGGCTCCTACATCAACGTGGGATAGTTTCATTTTTATACTGTATACTTACAATGGAGCATTATTTTCATATGGCGATACTTGGTCAGCTTGCGGACGGTTAATGAGATGTATATGGAAATGTTTATGGACATGTGTGTTCCTCGTGGAGTATTTATGTTCCCGGAGTCTGTAACCAAGGCGTTGTTTACGTTCGGTTTCAAAGAACCAGTGCAGACAATGTCGCATTGTGTCCTCGCGTGGGTCGTCGGCGCGTTACCACCACGATGTAGGTCATACAAATGGAACTGCGATGATTAATTTCCGAGTATTGTTCGGCTGCCCGAAAAGTCGCTCCACACTAAGGAACCTATCACTTGCGCACTACATCGCCCACGCTTGCAGTGTTTTCTCTTTGCTTTATCTATGTTACATTTCATGTTAAATGTAACAGATGATACATAGATAAGAGATGGTTTTTTTTTAATGAATGCCAACAAACGAGCACACTATTCAGCCGTTATTAAGAAATTACTGCAACCCTGTATGGGGTTGTGCAATAATTTCTTACCAACGTGAAATATGTGATGAATTCCTTCATAAACCTTAAAGATTAACATGCGTTGATCGAAGTGGAATGCATCGCTATTAGCAACTGGGTTTACGGATCCCCACATCTCTTAACCGAAAAGAATCAACATACGCTACTGTTCACGCTGGTATTTTGGCACAAGTTCAATATGTAATTAAAATGCAATCTTTTTATCAGATTTTATAACAATCCTCTTAAACGAAAACAATTACTCTTGAAAACTGAAAACAAGCCAATATATAATTGAAAGCGTATATATAAAAAAAACTATGTGGACTGCATTAACTTTCAATACTGTCGCAATAGTGAGAAATATTTTAACAAAATCTGTTGAGAAAATATTTCTCATCTGTTCCAAGCTAATTTTAAGTATAGTTTCCTCCGTATATTAATAATTTATATTTACTACTTTTATCTTTTCAACTAGTGTGATGTAAACAGAAATCACTTACTAACCGTGGTTATATGGAATAATTTGTTATTACTTTATCAATAACCTTCATTACACAAAAGTCTCTATATTTAACTTTATTTAAACGTACGTTAACCAATTCTCTAATTGAAAGGTACATTCTTATTTGATGTAAAACAAACAATTAGTTCTATTGTTCATATTAAATATCTTGACCGCTGATAACTTCATATCTAGGTCTAATAAAATAAATAAAACTTGGCTGTATTGTGCAGCAATGTTGTAGAGAAAGTTAATTTTAAAAATAGTTTGATATTGTATTTTAATTCCATGCATAAATATGCAATAAAATTAAAAACTTTCATTTTGAAAAATATTTAGTAATTTAGAAGAAATCTTTAGCTCATCATTTGTTTAACCTAACATTAATCTTATTAAAAGTTATAAATGAGATGTAATAATGAAAGAATCTTCTGTGAACGAGGATCGACAGCAGTAAACAAATTGAAAACGGTCCACGATGAGGTCTAATATATCTATCCCACAGGATAAAGAACTCAAGATGTCTTCGAAAATGCCCAGAATTTAATCATGAAGAAGAACAAAAGTATTAGGAAAAGGTTTTCCGACTTCTCATATCGCAAAGTCATCGCGTGAGGAATTTACCAGGGGATGTATTGCTGGCTGCCAGGGCTGCAACGGGTAGTATTTAAAGTGATATTACGGTGTACGAGTATTTATGACTTACGACCTATATGAGCTGTTGTCTTTGGTTCCCGTAGTAAGAATTAATTACAAAAAGTCCTAAACGCCACAGAAATTTGCTCTTGTCCGGCTACCGTCATCTGGTAAAAGAGTTTATATTCATTTTATTTTTATAATCTCAACTAGACAATATACTCATAGCAGTGGAGTAATGGGCATAAGAGTCTTCGTATGTAGGTAATATGATCTTCGAAATGTAGGTAATCAGAGCAAGAGTGAACTTAGGCCGGTACAGTTAGCTTCGACCCTGACTCATCATCGTCACGAATATGCGTTAGCCTAATTCACTAGCCTTTCAGCATCACTTGTTGGACATTAGGACCGTTATTCTTGTTAATCATTCGCGACACAATACTTACGTATATTTTTGTCGTCAAAGACATTATTTACTGTCATATACTGTACTATAAAACTATTGTTGTTTGATAATGTTCAGTATATCAACGTCAAGATTTGGGTTCGGAAATACTGTTACGGTAAAGTAAGATATTCTGTATGATTATAGTGTTAGTAACATTTCGTGAAATCTTGTTGATGTAAAAAAATAGGTAAAGTCCATCAGCTAGTCTGGTTCAGTTCTACAGACCGCCGTATCCTTAATTATTAGGCTATTTTATTATTATTACATTAGGAGTAACAAACGTGCGCATGCACGCACGATAGGGATGACATCCATATTGATTCTTGATAAGGATAATCATAATGCAGATGCGATGTCAACCCCGAGGAATTAAATAAAATTCCTCGTTACTAGTGGCGCAGTTTGCGGTGTCACATTATAACCAAACGCTACAGCAACGCCTAAGTACAATATTCCGGAAAGCTTTGTGCCTTGGCCTCATCTCGGTGAAGCAGACCTATTCGTTTGACCAGTTTTTTTACCGCGGCGTAGCTGTACTTTACTTCGCTTAATAAATACGACGAAATTTTATGAAAGGTTTTTACTGCTATATATAAAATAGTAAATATACACGTAATACATTTTAAGTGTAATATTATAGGGACTATTACGCAAGTTGTAATGTGATACGGCTAATTTAAGCCCATCTGTATGGATCGATTCATTCGCATTACGTTATTATAATGTGATGTTCGCTTTGTGTGTGTGTGTGTATGTGTTTTTAGTTGCCTTATCGAAGCGATGACTACACGCAGATCCACACGTGCACTCAGGAAGTTGCGTGGCGAAACTTAGGCACGTATTGAATCATAGATAGCCCCCCTTTGTTCCGACTCGCTTAAACATATTCTGGCACCGATATTACCCAACTAATTTATATACAACAGACGCTCAGTACTTATTTTATCTATAGATATTAGTATCTTAATATGACACTTTATTGATAATTTATTCAACGTCAGTACATTACTGCAGTAAGTTACACGTATACTCGGGCAATTTATCCGTTTATTACGCTGATCAACGAGAAATCGAGACGGCTCCCAGGCGATTATGCTAATCATACTCAACTATTTCCTTTTCGGACGGAAATATAAACTGTGTTATTACGTCGTATGGAGAGTGCACTCCATTGTCGGTTTCATTAGGCCCGTATCACGTCTGCGGAAGCGAAATCATGCTTATCGCGGCGTATGTACAAGGACGGTACAAGTGTTTAAATTCAAAATGTTCATAACGACGGCGCATTGTGGTAAATCGATAGCGGCTATCATAAAGAAAAGACAAGTAAGTACACAATGGACACGCCTTTTTCGGTTGGCATTGCATCGAGCCGGCCTACGCGACGGCATCAACACAACCGTCGCGCACTAAACTGCAAACGATCTTTCGACGGTACGATCACGGAAGTATTTATCCGATACCGCGCCTGTTTTGTTACCGGTACGCATTTAACTCATAAAGTGATTAAAGTCATGACTTATGTGGAGTTGTAATAGCCGCTAAGGCTTGTTCGGCTGTTTAATGATATGTGGTTCACCTTAACGTCTTAATTTTTTTGTACTTTTATAAAGGCTGTTCATACTACTCTATCTAACAAAAAACATAAGCTCTAATCGTAGATAAACGCTAATGTAACAAGAGGTAATCTACGTTTATGTTAATTCTCTATGAAATCAGGTAGTATATATGAAGTGATTGATATAGATACGCAGAAATAAAAAAACCCATCTTGTAAGGTCATGGATAAGAGCGGAAGAACATCCAATCTCCCCAAATTGGATGTTCTTCCCTGGGATGAATGAGCGAATATACTATTGTAATATTGGGTATCAAAATTTCCTGAACGGAACGGGGCAAACCAATAAAGGGTTGTGCGTTCGTTTGTAAAGTACTATCCGTAAATGTTGTTGATGCCACGACGGAACTCATATTCCATAATTACACTAAGTTTTAAAGTATCCATTATGTCGAAAAATATTCAAACGTAAATAAAATACAAAGCTAAATGTCATGTTATTAAAACATAATTTATTTGAATTTAGAGTTCACAGCAAATCAAAACTTTTTTTGGTTTGAAATGGCCAATACTGAAATATGAAATTTCATAGGTCAAAAGACCTAATATTACACTGAAATTAACACTTTAAATTTTGATTTGTGTGTTACTTTCATTCTAATTTTGTAGGTATCAGTCTATATCACGTGATATAATAAGTTGTTTATATGCTAAGATCTAAGTCGCAAAGAAATTTAACTCGAATGGTAGGTGCAACTCTTAAGAAAGCTCTCTCGGCGCAATTAACCCACAGTCGCGGTGTGGCTTAAACCGTGATCACTTTTGTTTTCAAACGTCTGCAGCTCCTCGCGACCTTGATTGCCATACACCCGCGCAGCTGCACATTACCTGCACTCCGTCCTCTTACCTGACACCATTTCCCTTTTATCTAAACAAATATTAATAAACAAAAGTCACCTCCCAAGCCCTCATCACTTCTATGATATGACCAAAGCGTACTTGAAGTTTAAGGTGTGATGCGTGAATAATACTAATTGTTTAACCTTGTAAAAAATATCGTTTCCCGGTTCGATGTCATGTTAGTTGTTCCTCGTTTGGGTTTTTTTTAGAATGATAATGATTTTCAAGTGTTTGAGTAATGCTTTCTGCAATGCTTTGTATCTGAAATTGCATTGAATATTTCGCATACCAATGTAGTTACTAAAATACAATTTCCATAAAATAGTCGTTTGTTATGTTTTTTATTGGTGTGACTTTAACATTAACTGACTCATGATTGCATATCTATCGTACCCGAAGGTAAACATCTATAAAATTTTATAAGACATGTGTAAATAATAAATAGGAAAAGTATTATTGGTGGGCGTACGTAGCATTAGCTAGAACGCGACTATTAACGAACAATTTAATTTTCGTCATCGAATGCGCCCACCCACATGACTCTCTTTACATATCAATACAATTGCAATCTCCTTTCTAATCGCCCATCATAAGTGTGACAGCGACCCCGAATATAAATTATGGGAACGAGCAATTTCGTGTATGAAGGATGACGCGCAACTCGTGGCGAACACCTACGCGCCACTTCGACGAAACCAACTGTACTGGCGGGCACTGACAGCTTTCTGCCCCAATTACCTACACTTGTTTAATAAAGGAGTCTGTATTGGGAAAAGCCTGTTTGCGGTTCGCTTTACGAACCGACAAACGCCGGTGCCCTTGTTGACAGCTCATACTACCAATTATCTGGTAATACTAGCTGCTTTTCTTTCGTTTCATTGTTTCCGATTTTCCGTAATAGGTATATTCCGTATGGCGCTCAACCAAATTGCATTTTAAGAGCATAGCTGTAAACCTAATTATCGTTTTTACGATTGAAATCAAGAAAGTAATAACTTGTGTTTGCGGATTACAAGCACTTCCCTATCGTCACTTACTTGAGGTTTAAGAACCTTGATGTGTTTGCCGTTTTTTGATTCCATTGTAATTGGTGTTGGAATATGACTGACAGAAGAAACATTTTGACGCGCACCTACATTACTCAACCTTAGCGAATTCGAGTTATTCTACCATCACTCATATTTTTTTTAAAACCACCTAACGAAACCAGTTATTTGTAGTTTTTGCTATTTTAAAAGACGTAATTATAAAAACATTGTTTTTTTTATTTGTTATCTGCTGGCACTTTGTCTGGATCGAAGGCATCGCTAGTGAGTCACAAACTTGTACAGGATCTTTGTTGTGCTTCCGAGAAGCTGCAACGGGCATGTCTTTGTGGGAAAGGCATTTTAATGCAGGTCGATGGACTGATTTCTCCTGTTCTACTTTACGGACGATACAAATCCTTTGACTAATTAATTTATAACTAAAAAATTAATGTCTGCTTTAGATTGTTGTTAATATCTTGTAAATAACTTAGTAAAAAAACTCATTAATTTATTAATTTTCTGGTGGCGGGCATGGGACTACCTTGCTATGATTTTTAGCTGTAAAAATTAACATCGTTAATCATTCAGATGCATTGCCGTATCATATCTGATTTTTCTTTGAAGGTTCCATTCATTACTTGCACAACAGATTTACGACTGCTAGTGGTTTTTTGTTTATTTACATTATCAAGTTTATAAGCGAAGGTCATTACTTGTTTATGGACAAGAAAAGGTTTATATGAAGCATGACCTGTTAACTTCCTTGTCACTCGATACCTTTTAAAATTACTTTTAATTTTTTTATCTCTCACTCGGAACTTGCTTTTTAGAAATGAAGTTGTATCATTAGAATCAGCTTAATTAACTAGCTCCTAGTAGATGTGAAAGTATGAAATCGTGTCATGTTGAATTGAGTAAATAAAAACTGAATATCGTCTCTATATATTTGAATTGTTTGTGAAGAAATATGTGTGTTAAATACACGATTCTCTAAGGTACTTCATGTCGAGAAATAGCATATTTAAAAGGTTTTTTTTTTCAAATATAATGACAATAATGGAGTTGAAATTTTTAAAAAAAATGTGAAAAAGTTACAAAACTGTACTGGTATCTATCATATTCATAAGTTTCAAAACTAAAAATGAACATCAAAATAAGTAAAATTAATAATATATAATACACTTAGTGATGTACCACTACACCCTTGTAATACATTTACTAAAATTACTTTTGTAAGCCAGAATGTCGTAATTAAATTTAAATAGTTATTAGTAGACTAAAACAAGCGGAGATAGAAATTAGGTTTTATAAATATATGGGTATCACCACACACCGTATGTGTGTTATATGTGGTGTCAATTAATAAAGAACAGCGAGTAGATAAAGGAGCGAAAATAAATGTTAAAATATTGTATTTTTGTCCAAATACTTTAAAAAAGTTGTTATGATATTTCTTATCAACAAATCGCGTAGATAGCATAGTATAATATAAAGCTCCCAAGACGCCTTGTGTGTATCCTTATCACAAACACTATATCGTGGAAATTAAACCCGAAAATTTCTTTCGTATTTTTACTAATACATAAACTAACTAATAGTTATATTACAAGGAAGGTTGTATTTATATAATTTAAAAATGTATAATTAAATATAAATTTCGGCTGAGCTGCTAGTATAAATGAATTAAAGTTGTATTTGTCTTTGTTTTTAAAAAAATATCCTCTTTTATATATATATAATTATGTTGCCGTTATATAAATGAGGCGTTTATGTCCGTTTACCTCATCAATTTTATAACCATAGTAAAAAAATAATGACTATCACAATTAGAGCCTTTCTAAACTTGACTCATTAGTCTGTAAAAAAAAGTGACAAGCTGGAAACTTCCCCTAATTGCTGTATTACTTCCTAAACCGGAGCAATCGGTAAGAACCGGTGGAATAAATGACGAATCAATCAAGAATAATGTTCAGTTATGCGTTGTTGGTGTTTGACCGATTTTGACCTCGATGATTAATGAGGACCGTTACTCTTCACTCACTTATTATTGCGTTAACTTTTGAAATATCGAGCATCTCCACCTCTCGCTAATGTACTTTAATTAGAAATACCGAGAAACTTGTCAGTATCGATCACGCATAATAGGCGTCCATGGGTTTAACTATTCTTCATTTTTATATTTCAAGCCATACCCTATTTCGAAATAAGAATGTACATCCCTGTATTTCTAAGTAGATCGCTTACACATTTATTCCCCGTATCTAAAAATAGACATCTTACCTTAAATATTCCCTTTATTTTAAAATAATGTCATCACATTTTGATAGTCTAGATTTCATTAACCGCTTTTATTCCATGTTAAATTATTAAATTTCTCAAAGTACAGTACAATAGCGAATTAGGCGGCAAAGATGTTTTAACTTTTTTTTACAACTTTTGATAGACAAGCGTTTACGACTAGGGAGCGTAGAATCCCAAAGCTCCAGGAAGTCCATGTACGGTCACTGTTTTGATGGATTGTTTGGATTACGTTTGACTCGATCGCTGACCCGATCAGGTCCGAGAGTACCATTTACGGTGGCGGCTTAATTTTATGTTAGTAAGCGATCAGTTTGTAGTCACGAATACCAACAATTTAACGTGTTGTAATTGTGTTTGTTAACAATGACTAGCTCTAATGAGATTGGGTTTCGCCATCTTGTTAAGAAATATCTTACCAGGTTTCGTTATCAAATAATAATAAAACTTCTACCTTTACAATAATAGAGCCTTACTACAGCTAGTTTTGAACTAATTTACTGCTAAATCGTGGTATTAAATCTTAGGGGTGAGACAACGCATTCGCCACATCTTGAATCTTCATTGACGATGGAAGGATGTGCATCAGTCATTCAAGAATCATTAACCTTTAGGAGAACTGTGTTGTGGTTGCCACCGCAGGTATCATGAAAAATGCGTTACTTGTATGAAATATACTGAAACTACTTCTACTTCTGTACTAGGCCTATGCTAAAGTCACTGAACATGTTATGGAAAGAACTATGCTTTGTTTTTATGGAATAAAACCGAAAGGAGAAAATCGTCAGTAGATAGATAATGATTATCGATATCGATTATATGATTAGGAGGGATCACGAGTAAGCTGTAATGACAATGGGACCACTGCATAGCTCGCACCATAAAACTGTGTGGTAAACACATTTTGATGGTGCAAAATAATAACTACAATTTATAAATGGACTTTTAAGATGCGCCCCAAACGCAAAATTCACACTTTAATTGATGTTGCCGCTTTAATAGTATTAATAAGATGTTTAAAACGGATAAAATAACATAACAGAACCAAGACACCATTGTGGAAATATGAATAAATTCTCATTTATTACACACTAGTTCCCATCCATTGTTTTACCAAAATTCGACCAGTCTGAACTCGCTCTGGTGGATGACACAGCAAGTCGACACGCTCGACAGTCGACCGATTTTTCTTTCGTTAGTCTCGGCGGCCTAGTAATGAACCATTTGGGTCATTGGACCTCGCCGCCTCCGGTGCCATTATTTTTTGCTACCTTGCCACCAATTGAATAGACGCCGCTAGGGCTGTCAGTAAAACAAAAAAAAACAATATGACGCCACGATGTCTCGCAAGTAAGTAGCAAGTCATTAAATTTTTAAAAAAAATATATAATGGACTGCTATAGTTGCATCAAAATTTAATATTTTTATTAGGAAAATATATAAGAATTAACAATTCAACGTAATTTCTTTTTCTAAATTTTCACTGACACATATTACATTATTTTTCTACACGTTAATGATAAATGACAACCCTCGGATTCATAATCATTTGTCTCAAGTACACAAATGCGCAAGTCGATTGGTGGTGTTTCTTTATCTGCACTACTGTAACGGATTGTCGATGAGTGTCGACGTGCTTAAGATGTATTTAGTGTGTAACCTAACGGTCTTAAGGACGATCCACGATAAGTGATTCACTAATAATGCCTTTCGGCGAGATTTTTTTAGGTCACAGGGTCTCTAAACTTTGGGTGCATCATTTGAGCGTACGCGAGGAGCGTCTTGTTGTTATTAAGATTATTCTGTCAAGTGTATGGATTACAAGTAAAAACAATGCTGTTTACAAAGTTTGATGGAAAAGAATTGTCAGGACACTGTAATTGACACTTTCGCAATATATCACTTTTATTATTACCAGAGCTAGTTTTCGACTGCAACATTAATGGGTCTTTTTGACCGGAAAAGGTCTACCTCTTCACAGGACACCTTCTTGAAAAAAGCAGCATCACACTACTGTTTCGTATAGTGAGTAGTAGGGATCCGCGAAACCAATTACGGATAACGAGGCAGGTTGATGGAGATTGACCATCTCTGTTCTTAGCGATGATGACGCATATGCATCTTAAATCTAGGATGGATGGATGACGTCATGGGCCAGTTATCATCGACTATCAGGTTTAATGCATCGTCCTTTATTAATCAACTTGTGTTAGAAATTGTAATTGTAGTGTAAGAATTGCTTAGAACGATCCCGACTTATAAAATATTATATCAAGTTTATCACATATTTCATTTGTGGTTGGGGTGGGGGTACAAATCAGGTATAACTTGGTAGAATCATAATATGTACAAAAGACATTCGTTCACGTAAAATTTATAACCTCGACATTTAAAAACTAAATCACCTTTAAACTTCAGTATCGAACTACGCTCTTGTCTTCTTTGCACTATTATTTTTATAAAACCATTGCTAGCTATTTACATCGTGGTTAACAGGTCAAGCAAGCGTAACCCAGCCTTAAAGCTCGAGGGTATGAAAGCATAGAAGCGGCTGATCATTGGCAGTGACACATAACCGTCGGGCGAGCGAGCAAGCTCCCCCAAGCGTCCGTATGTTTATCTCGAACATAAATAAATATTAATCGAGCCGTGTCTTGTATAATCGATTTAATATTTACCTATAGCTAGTGCTGCATTTAGAGCTTTAGGTTAAACAAATTCTACTTACAAGCATATATTCGCAGCTAAGTAAATTTACATTGTTTATGAGTATTTATATTAACACCTTCTTGCCATTTTATTGAAGGGGCAGGCTCCTTTAAAATATGACACTGGAATAAGTTAAAAAATTAAATTGATTTAATCTCGAAAGGTTTATAGGTACAATTACAAAACAATTTGCTATGATTAAATAATACATCTTGAAATAATAATTATTGTTAATAGTACATTTTTCTTTGTCATTAAATTAAAATGAACATAGTTCAATATTCAATTACTGCAATGCGAGTATAAAAAAATAAGTTTAAGTTACTATGAATTTTCATGTTAGTAGAGTTGCTTACAGACAGCCACTTCTCAGTTCAGTTCTCCTTTGCATGAGGGATTAGTGTAAATTCAATTAAAAATCTTATTTTGAATTAAAATCGAGCACTTATTAAAAGAAAGAACTTTGGTGGTAGGCTTTTATAAGTTTAAAATTACGCTTCAACTTAACACAGTAATAAACGAGCAAACCGTTCACTTGGACGGTAAGTGATTCCTGCGGCTGCCAGATTTTTTCTTCAAAAAACCTCAATGTTAAGTGTAATGGTCCTCATAAATTCAGTGCCTCATCAAAAGTAAAAAGGTTCTTTCTCTGTAGCGCTATTCAAAAAGGCTATCGAAGATGGGGGCCAGTGGAATGAATGGGTCAGCTCGTCCGGTGTAGGACCCCCACGCCCTCACAGAATACCAGCGTGAAATAGCAGCATAGTGCTTTTTCACCTTTACTGGTGACGAGGCATTCCACCTCAGTCCTCAAGGGTGACAGACACCGCATCTGCATTATGATTCCTTAGGCAATAATGTCCTAAGCAATTGATATCGAAATCGATCTCGAAAAACACCAGTTATATTGCACGGAACTATGGAATATGTCGCCCAAAATCATTAAAAGTTGCGTTTCCCGGTAACGCAACGTAGGCGAATAATTTATGTTTCAACTTCCAGCCGGCTATTAATTTAATTTGTTTTCGATATTACCACTCGTCAACTTTCTCTCGCCTTTGATATTTTTACCGGCGGTTTGTTTATTGTTATTGCTTGAATACGATCGCCTTTTATTAAAGAAACTTCCATACAAACGCTTTACAATCATTAAAGTTATAATTGACATCGATATTATCACATTAAATACAACGCGTACGTGGAAACTTATTCATATCATTTTTATTTATGAATAAATGAAATCGGGCTAATGTTTGTCTATAAACCTCATCGTCAAGACCGTGTTAGTATAGCAAGTGCTTATTTAGTGAAGAATTCAATGAAAGATCACTTGAACTAAATCTTTTGACGCCGTTGATCGTGATACATTTGATTCTTTAATATTTTAGTAGTATATTGTATATTTTTTATTAATATAAGTACCCTGCTGGCCAAAAGTTTAAGACCGCGCACATAAACAACCTAATTATACATCAATTGTAATAAAATCCCATAGGATAAATAAAAGAAATGCACATCTGCATATTCTATTGTTAGTAACGAATATTTAAAGAAGTCATTCTTTTATTTACTTTCAAGTTATCGGGAAGGCCGAGAGCTACCACGTCTAGTGTAGATAATTTCATTGTTGTTACCAGCAAGCGGAATAAACGCTTAACAGGACTAGAAATTCGACGCAGTGCCCAAGAAAAGATGATGTCAGATTGTGTAGTCCAGAAAATCAAGCATGGTGGTGGTTCAGTTATGATCTGGGGTTGCTTCTCTAGCCAAGGAACTGGTGATTTGATTAAAATTGAAGGAATTTTGAAAAATGAACAGTACAAAAACAGTTTAGAATAAAATGCCGTTTCTTCCGGGTTGCGATTAATTGGAGATGGATTCATTTTCCAACAAGATAATGATCCAAAGCATAACTAAAAATTATGTAGAGGATATTTAGAAGAGAAAGAGGCACAAGGGGTGTTAAAAAACATGGTTTGGCTTCCTCAGAGCCCGGATCTCAATCCCATTGAATTTTTATTAATTGAAATTTGTGGGAAGAGCTTGATAGGAATGTCCGTAATCGTGGCCCATCCTCACGAGAAGAAATGTGGAATGCTTTATGCGAAATTTGGAACAATATATCACAGGACACCATTAACAAATTGATTGCCGCCCGTATGCCGAGACTTGTGAACAAAAGTCATAAAATGTAAAGGAGAATTTTTTGATGAAAAATCAGTTTAGCTAACTATAGCCTTTTTTTGAATGGACTGTTAATATTTCTTTACGCTTTTAAAGTATATTTTTTGTCAATCAATGTTCTATTAGATGTTTAAACAGGTTAATTAAACATTTAATATTTTATTGGAGTTTTACTTTATTTTCCTACTTTAATTAAGATGGTCTTAAACTTTTGGCCTGCAGTGTAAGTGTAAACATAAGGATCAATATTGTATTAATCGCCGATGATACTACTTCCTTGATATATATGTGGGGCTACTTTATATTTTAATTTGTAGACACTTCTTCACTTATGATTATTACCAAACATATATCTTAATTAAGGCACTAGTTAAGAAAATTTATATGATATCATTAAAATTGCATTAATTACTCCAATAATCTGTTCTGAAAATTGTAAATGTAAGTAGACTAGTCTTACTTATTAACATTTGCATACGACCAGTTCTTATGACCTATTTTATAAGCACATAAACTTATAATGTGTTAAGTAATAAGAACATATCGATAATTAGCAAAAGGGGGCAAGCTGTCTTGCTTATTACAATTTTTATTGATAGTAATAATATGCACGTATAACGTTGCACCACTAAAGTCCGATTAAAGTGCAATTGTTTCGAAACTAAACCAACCTTGTGGTCTCGCTCCGTTCGCGATATTTTCATGATTTCTTTTTTTTTTTAAACATTTACTTAAACGAACGGTTGGTTTCCTGTATTCGTTAAGTACTAATAATGACTTTTGATTGTTCCAGGTACTAAGTCTTGTATTTTGTACGTTTGCAACGAAAATATATTAAGGTGAGAGGCCCTACTTAGTGTCCACGACTCTCTTTCACAAATTTCACGCATAAAATAACCATCTACTGCGTTGGCTTGTACGTTCGCCGGACTAATTAATGAATTCGTGCTAGTACGATAGAAAAGGCGTGAGTGGATGCTCCACATAATACGATATAATAAGATTTGCACTAAACTGTGTAATCTCCAAAAGAAAATAATCACAGTGAAATTTTCGACTGGAACACACACCGTTAAAACACCCAAGTTATTTTTATATTATTCATTTATAAAGGACAGTTCGTTACATGTTTCCGATAGATTTCCATTCCTTTTAGAGTATAATTTCCGCGTTCGCGATGTAGTTTATTAGTCGCGACGTTGGGCTTATGCAGGCCGTTCGGTGTCTCGGCGGCGAAGGTCAGCAGTGCTCCTGCGATACCGGCCGTAGTGCGCGGTGTTAGAGTCACAAGTGGTGATACCCGGCGGAGAGAGGTGGCGGCAGAAGTGGGGCCACGGCGGCGAGCGTGCGTCGCCCTGGCTCCACACAATTCAGTCGCAGCGGTGCACGCACACCGCACGCAGCAGTTCTCGCGCGCGCAACGAGAAGGTATGCGCGCACGCCCAAACGCATGCACTCGCTTCCGCTGCCCACCGCGACATCAACACTGCAACAATGTCCGCCCCGCGACGGACTCTCCCTCGCGCTTCGCGACCAAAGTTTTTTATCCGAGACATTCATCCGGTGCAGTGGATCGGGATATGTAGCGATGTTGCATAGTGCATTCGTTGAGCGAAACAAATGTGGAAATGTGTTGAACTAGATAGTAAACTCGTTCTTAACTCTAAACAAACAGTGTCTGTCTTATATTACGCTTGCATACGACGCCCTGTGTTGTGGTTATCTCGTCTCGTGATATATTAAATAAAACAACCGACTTAACATGTTCGCAAGCTAAGCTCAAATAAATAATGCTAGCTGACGACGACGTTATAGAAAAACGAACGAATATTTTGTTTTACTCGAATGTCATTCTGAAAAATTAAAACTTACTGAATTAGTAATTGATAATATAAAAATACGCTTTGAAGACACTGAGAAGCTTCAAAAAAATAATAAAGCTGTTGTAAAGGGCCGAACGGTCGAGGATGTGTCGGTCGCGGGCCATATGGCAACTGGTGGCCATATTAGGGACGCTATCAAGGCGATACTTGTTGCACATATACGGCGTAACTGCTCTACATTACAAGTTAACATACGAATGACGTCTTAATGATATCCACGGCTTAATGGATTGGTCTATTGACGGCCACAGTTCATGAATATTGTTAGTTGATCTCTACGGATTTCGCCGCGCGTTGTGTATCGTTGTTTGTATATCGGCGATAGCCAACATAACTGCATAAGAGACGAGGCAGACCGATCGCGAGTGCGTTATGCAAGCTGCGAAGCGGACGGGGCGGTTCGTTGACCAGCGCGTTGTCCCGTCGCGCCGCACCACGCCGCCGCCCACCGCGAAGGTCGCGGTCCACACGCTCACCAAGTACAAACTAACTCCAAGCTCCGATCCCGATACATCAGAAACACACCACATACGCGTTATCTTCATACAATATCACACAGTTCAACACATTACCACAGCGCTCACATCTCGTTCCAGGTAGAGTCGATATGTGTTCAGTGTACTCGGTGCTAATAAGAGAACTATCGTGAACGGATTAAAGTTTTATTATATAACACTAGTGGAATTTTTGATCTCAAAAATGGTGACTTCGAGAATACCGGCTTATTCTTTAAATTCGGAGTTTAACAGGGAGTTCAGAAGTTTCCGTATAACTAGAGCGACGCCACGGTCCACGCTATACGCTCCCGCCATCGTGCCCATACACGAGTACCCGAGGGTCAGCGTTCACGAGCGGCGGGAGGCGCTCAAGGCCGCACTAGCTAAAGCCTGGTCCTCGAAGAGCAGTGAAAAGAGAAAGCACGATACTTGGACTGTTCCCGGTGAACAGAGCAGGGCTGGTATCACAGCCGCCGACTTCGCTTTCAAATCACAATTTAAAAACGGCGAAGAAGGCTCGCGAGTAGCACTCGTTAAACACGAATTCGAAAGTAAGGAAGCGGAACGGGAAAGAGAGTTAAGAATCGAGAGCGGCCAACCTGCCAGCTTCAGCTACAGCCGGTCCACTGGAAACGCAATAGACATACAAGAAACACTAAAGAAGGGCTGTGATAAGGGATTGCACAGTAACGATTTAAGCTATAGCGACCACCTGAACAATGTTCCTAAATGCAAAACTAGTTTTGAGAATAACTTCCTCAAACAAAGCCAAGAGGAGCGCTACAGCAAACGAAACGGATACGAGGTGACGTCCAAACGTGTCGAGAGGGACATCAACCTTAACACCGTCGAATACAGCAGCCTTAACGGCGACACGTATGATTCTTTGAAGTATTCGCGAACAGCGAACGGAACAGAATCAGTGCAATATAAAAGTTACGGTAAAACGGACACCGTTAAGAGTAAATTACTCAGCACAGATGGTCCAAAAAGCGTGACGTCGTGCAACGGTGAGAAGAACGGTCACGTCGCAGCGGAGCGGCGCGTCGTGAAGGACCAGCAGCGCCTGACAAGCGGGCCCAAGGCGCTCGTCGAGCAGCGTCTCGCCGAGCGACTCGAAGTCAAGGTCTCCGAGCTGCCCGCCCTCTACCTCAGCGTCGACTCCTGGACACCCAAGTCTGCCGCTTTCCAAAAGAGCATGCGCGAACACGAGTGGAGCGTATCGTATGTAGCAACCCAATACCGCACCAAACTAACAAACCCCCATATCCTGTAGTTAAATGCTGCCAATTATATCCCATGTGTCCGGAGCTTCGTATAAATGCAAAATCAACTGCAAGACCAGTAAATAGATTCGGAGCAGCGTATCTCGACCGCATAAAAATAGAAAAAGCCGAGCCTGCTGTGGCTGTTGTCCGTGCTTAGAGTACATCGACTTAGCGCTACCGGTCTTGAGTGTAATGCTGCACGCTTTTGTTATTTTAGAGTTCACATTGTATTCAAAGCAGGTTTATTTATTTACCAATTTATTTGAAATAAAACTTAAATATTCATACTGGTTCCGTTGAAAGCTTTAAAAAAAATACAACTTAATGTTAATTAACAGGTACAAAACTTTTCTAGACACGAACAATACGGTACGTTAGTGGTACATCACAATATTTAGGTCCAGTTAAATCAGTCATTATATCGTAAGAACAATACGTGTAACCGTTACAAGAGGTTAAATAATTCGCCTTCGCTAGTAGAATGTACATCCTTTTTACCTAGTCACACATAATGAACGAGCTATTCGTATATTTGTGCCGGCGCATTAATCTTATAGTGGTCCGCCCCTGACGTGGCTATAAATCCAATTATTGTCACGTCAGCGAGCCTATTTACCTGAATTATTATGCGCGCTATGGCAAGCGGCTGGGCTGACAACTGGTTGTGCAAAGCTCTTGCACAACCTCCCATGAGTCACCACCGAGCTTTATTCCATCGCGCTGTATATTTGTTAAATATTCTCCACTAATTATCGCGTCGTATTTTAAGTAAACGGGCACACGTACAAGAAAGTTATACAAACACTCCTTCAATAAACTCCAATCGAACAATAAGAAAGTTTTAAAACACACACACAAGTTTCCGCTTAGTTTCCCATTGTTCACCTTCATGCATATCTGTATATTCTCTAACATAAGCAAATATTCAACTGTGGGCGTCCTGCGCAGCTTCGACTTAAAAGATTCGTCTCGATAGCATTTAGTGAATGTTTCAAGGTCTCGTCCTGGTTTATACGGCCCGTTTAGGATTTGTCAACCTGGTAACCGTTCTGACGTAATTCCGAGTTTATTGTCTTTTATTTTACATATTTGTCTAAGCATGTCTTCTGCAATCGCATATTTAACATTGACTCTTATACTTTTTCTTTGTCTTTATTGCTCCGATCAAAGGACTGAATTTAAGATTTATGACTAGACATATGAGGTGAAAGTAATGTTTAAGACTTCGTCGTGCGATTTGTAGCTTTCTCACAGAATACAGATACAAGCCATTTTCACTTTACAAAAGTCTTCATTCGAGTTGTTATTGGTAGAAAGGCAAAGACTCTAATATATAAAACTCCTTGTCATAATGTTTGCTTTAAAAATACAAAACCACTTTCGATTACTGCGGCTTTGTTTTTATTTATGACCTTTCTTAAATATTAAATTAAATACTGTTACTAGAATCATCCTAATAAGACCTACGACCCGTTTCACTGTCGTTAAGTAAAACTAATCGTTTTGCATAATTTCGTAATCCTAAACTAAAGAAAGTGGATATATGATATTTATTAATCAAGCATATCTTACTTGCGCTCTCTTCCTCCCTTATTGTTTTATACATATAAAAAATAAAACAAACTAGTTCTTTGTTGAATTTATCTATAAAACAAAATATCTGACACGTAAATTAAGTAAATTGCTAAGAATTTTAAATAAGTAAAAGTAATTTATTATATATAAATAAGAAATTAGCACTATATTCCAATTAGACCGGAAACCTGAATACAACTATTTTCACTAATTACCATGGTAGTGATAAGTATCAAAGTGTAAATGACCTAAATGTATCATTCATGCTAATACTTCTTACAAACCAAGAATGTTTTTGTTATAATCGAGAATCGCCTACGCGTTACTAAAATATGTAGTAAGTTTGGCTATATCTTCATAATAAATGGTCCCAAATGATAAGATCCGTTGCAGAAAAAACCGATGATGGTGGATCATTATCAACATGATGAAACAATAAGTCGTGAAGGTAGACTTAATACTTAGACTATTACGCGTTATTAATTTTTTTAAACCCAAATAATGAACCGTACCTAAAAATATATTTATTTAATTTTTCATCATACGAGTAAAATGTTAAGTTGGGTTGCCATAAATTGAATCATTTCACATTTAATTTGGGTATAGTTTCGTTAACCATTTTAAAGTTTTATCATCTCTCCTACTCATTCAATTAAGTTTTTTGTCAGTTGTCCGAGCTCGTCGTCGACTTAAAAATAATGATTGTTATTGATTTATTTTCATTAATTATTTTTGCATATATGCATAAATGAGTAACACTTGCTCAAGAAATATTTAGTATTATTTAATTGAGGAAAAAAAATTGCTGTAATAAAAATAACTAGATTATTTAAATTACGTTATAATTTTTAATTTATCTATACACCATAACAATTTATAAATGTAAGATTATAGCGTAATATACTTAGAACAGATAGTGGCATGTATCGTTTGTCACTTCTATGAAAAATAGTAAAGAAAACAGTTGTCACAGATATATGTTATTTGAAATGTTCATAATGGCGTCCTCCTTGTGGATTTCGATCGCGACGTATCTCCTTATTGTTATCAGATGATTACAAATGCGCAAAATATATTGCAATGCAAAACATTGATAGCCAACGCAGAACCATTCACTTATCGCCCTAATTTATATACTAGGACATAAAAGTATGCAATAAGATTTTTTCACAAGAATTGTTCCTCTAGGAATCTAAAGAAGTATTTGTGGTTTAAAACTCCGGCTACTACAACCTCTACGCCAGAGGAGACTAATTAAAATATTTTGTATAATACGAATAGACAAAGAAAAGACACTAACGTTTCACACCCAGTGAGAACGGTCGATAAGAACATTCAACCAATTTAACATCAAGCCTAGAGCTTATCATAAGTTATTACTTACATGTAATGAATGACCTTTATACTATCTTTTCTCAAGTTTTGTAATCAAAAAACAAACTGGTCGTATTCCAAGCCGACTCAATCTTATCGGCTAGCAACGTCGAGACTAACTGCTAAGCATCCAGTTTGGACGTTTGACAAATGTCAAACGCTGCGGTTAGCGCGGCCGATCAACTTTCACCGGTGTGCACGTGTGCGCTATATACTATCTCGAGGCGCCTTGTCTGATGTAATAGTGTCCCCACGATGCTGATCAGATAGTGGAGTGTGTTTTGTAAACCAACCATACTCCATTTGATGTTCTATATAACATTTTAGAGGACTGCTGGAACTGTAACTTCGATCGACAAAGTTCACAAAAGGATGTAATGTAATAGTTGTGAATTGACTTCATCGGTCGCGTGTCATTTATTCATTATCCACTTAGTGTAGGTAGAATAATGTTTTTTTGATCTGCTGTTAATATAATTTTCCCTGATTTGTATGACTTAATCTATTCAAAGAACGAGTAAAAATAGATCATCCTAAACTATCACGTTTTATTAGTTACCTAGTCTAGTCATGCTGTATAAATAATGAATAAAACAAGTATTTAGTTTTTTATAGAAAGTTTTTTTGTGGAAGCCAGAGACAACAAGACAAAGCAGAAAAAAACTAAAAGTATGAAACATTTCATTTATTGTCTAGCTGTTGTATATAGTAAATAAGATTAAAATAGGATTTTATTTCACTGATATTTAGTATTTGTCAAACAAAGTGACTACATCGGCTTTATGTTAATTTTATCTGTGTACATTAATTTATTTCAAGATTGTTGCGTATTGCCACTAAAGAAAGAAACGAAGGCGAAATAAGTGATAGCTCTTGATGTCTTGGATTGATTCGACTCATTGTATACTAACATTTGCCCTGTTGCTTGGAGTCATACTTGTTTATATTTTGTGTTTATTTCTTTATGTTCAAGAATATCATTAATTACTTCCTCAAGTCAAGTTTAATTTAATGTTGACATCTAAGAACCTAATTGTCCCATTATTAAATTTATGATTTTCTATTAAAAAAAAGTCCATTTTTCGGATTAGTTATCAATCATAAAAATCCAATAAGCATAGAAACATTCAACAGAAAATATTTTTTAAATATTGAGAATCGAAACCAAAAACAAATCTCAAATCAAAATTAGTCTGAAATGTTTGAAGCAACACAACTTTATGGGGCCCTAAGTCCCTTATTGATTATACTTATATTTATATATATATTATTATATATCTTGATTATACTTTATTGTATATATGATATATACTTATTAATCTTGAAAGTATGCTTGCTAGCATTTGTATGTCATTGTCATGTAAGTTCATCTACTGACAGAGTCCTTTGAATGCTTTATACAATTAAGAATAAATGATTGCATATATTAACTATATGTTATACAAGTGCATATGTTTTTAGGTAAATTTACATTAATTATATATACACAAAATTACATATTCTAACATGTATTAATTGAATGAATACTCAATTAATTTACATGCCTATGAAAAGAGTATTGTTTTTTCATAGGGGTAAAAGTTTTGGGTGTAATTTCTGTTTCCATAAATGAGGTGATAAATCGTTGCATCGAATGTATTACATTGCCAAAAATGACGATATAATAAAATCTTTTCATCAATCACTTTTTCGAAAACCCTGGTTACAATTTACAAAGAACATCATTAATAAGACAGATTGTGTTTACTATTACTATGAGATTCACGATCCAATTTAGATGATACTTCTTATACTCGGCGCTGTTGCTAATTTTGAACCATGTTTTATCGTGTTAGACAGCAAATGTCTTAGTTCTTAAAATGCAGTTAATTCTTTATTATTATTTTATTCGATATTTTTGTTTCTTACCAATAAGCGTGGTTGTTAATTGTTAATATAATCCTATACTAAACAACCAATTATTTCAATTATCATCACACAGCAAGCTGTCATAGTTTTTTCATTCAGATTATATATTTAAAGAAGTTGACTTTAAACTATCTCTAATACACAACTAATTGAAGTAAGTCTCTCGCGGAAGCGAGCGGCGACTCTTATAAGCCCCACCCACTGCGGTGTTTCTTGAGTGTCGATTCTCAAGGCTTACCTTTATGCTATATAGCTTTGTTATAACCGTTATTTGATATTTATCATGGATGTTTAAAATCGATTAATGAGACGCGTGGTTAAAATTTTATGCATTAATGGTTATCCGTCATTGACCTACCGAGTTGGGTGATTAGGGTGCGGCTGCGCGTTGACATGGTTCGCAGTGATCACTCATCCGGTGCGACCTTGCCCAACATCACAGCACCTGCACCGGATCGGGTCATTGTTTACTACATCAACAAATTATATTTTTAGTTTACTATATTATGTTATGTACAGTGTAGTCAGGACACCCATACATTCAATGTACTAACAGGTAGAGAGGACACGCTTCAGTTTGTTTTTAATCTATTCATAAGTTGGCTCCACCGGGGTAGAATCAAGCCCTCATAGAATATTAACGTAAAGTAACAGCACAACGCTGCTGTGTTTCGTCTGGTGAGTGTAGGGATCCGGAGACCCTTAGCACTGTTGACGAGGCATTCCATCTCAATCCTCAAGGGCGACAACACATCGGCATTAAGGTTCCTTGTCAAGGATGAATGTAGATGCCATGGGCCGCAGGAGTCACTTACCATCAAGTGAACTGTGTGCTCATTTATTACTCTCAATATAATTTTAAAAATAATAATAATAAAAATTAAGGTGCAGATGCAGCGAGTACAAGACCCGTATTAGAAAACTAACAATCGGTGATGCAACAAATACATAGCTTATCAAAAAAATAAAAATCTCTATGGTTGTTCATACAAATACCTCATAATAGCATAACCTCAAGTAAATAATAATATATTAAGTTTTGCTTTAAGAACAATTACAGTTCCCTCGTAATTAATGTAGGCATAAGGATAGATGAAAAAGATGTCAAGAAACAAATATTCAATGCAAGAAAAAATATACTATTAAACTTCTTACTGACAGATTTATTCAAAACAAAATCTGTCTGCTCTCTTATCGGGACTGTTAATTATTGGATTCTCTTACATATCAATCGGCTAAGGCTGATCTAATTCATTGGGGTTTTTGTAAAGCAATTCTCCTTGACCGGAGCCCAGTTCGAGTCGCATTGTGAGAGTGGGTCTCGAGATTTCGTAACGATGGATCGACGATTATGGCCATTGTAGAACACTCAAGAATGATTTTGCACTGCCCCGACGATCTTTGTCGCTTTCGCCGATTCCCCTTTTTTTCATTGTAATAGCGACAATATGGCAAGTCTTAAATAAATTAATAACAACGTGGCAAAATATTTAAACAAATAAAACCTTGCCAAATTCTTTAACATACGAAATATGCAAAAGAAACACTGCACTGCGTACGATTCGGCAAGGTTATTCGAGTATTGCATATATATTTGTCTGTATAAAATTTTGTTTACAATGTTTTGTCTTTACATTTAGTCTCGGAACTTGCCTTGTGATATTACATCACTATTGCAGCGCGTTATTGGATCAGGTCACCTATAATCTCTCAACTGTCTATTGCCACTGCAAAAGCACTGTCTATCACAGAAATGAACTTAACAGAAAGTAAAAATACCCCGTAACACCGGAAAATACGTTACACGAATCGAGAGGAGATGATACAATGCGTGCCTGTCTCTAAATATAAAGTACCGTTGTGCGGATACCGTATTTGCTTGAACGTTGACCGCATTGCAATTTAATGATTTTCCTTCATCGCGCTTTCAGTTAACCGTATTTATACAATTACCTTAACGGCTCGCTTCCACGGCTTGTCTAAAGCAGTTATAAATACTGCATAATATCTGTCTAAATACGGCCAACATTACGTATGAGTTCTTTCTTTCCGAACAATGTATAATTGGAGGAGAGATAAGTATGACAGACCAAACACAAAAAAAGTTCGCCTCCAGCTTTTATAGCTACCATTCTTTATTTTTTTCGCCTCGGCAAAATAAATATTAATTATTCAATGTCCATACTATGAATATGGATGAATAACGGTGTTTTGGTGACGATAAATCGAAGATGATCAAACGTATAATTTAAAATCGGAAGTGATAACAACCTTTGCTTTTAGAAAATGCTTAGCGGCCGGTTTTCGTGGAATATTTATACGTAACGTCGAATTGTAAATGCTGATGACCGACCGATCGAAAGTGAATGTTCCGGCGTTTGTCATTCGCCGTGTGTCGCGTGACGCGTGACGCGCGTGGATCGTTTGAACGTTGACACCGACGCTGTTAATTCTAAGTCCATGTCACACTGAGCGCTACACTAATACAGATATTAATGGAGATAATTCTTAGTCAGAAACAACTTACCGATCCGAGGTTCGGCCCTCTCGGGCACCTTCGATTCAGACGCTCTCGCGGAACAGGTTAACGGCCCAAGCCGAGGCTCCCTCTTGGAAGCCCTTGTGCTGGTTACCCACTAATAGAGGTCTCGACTGAGCGCCATAAGCGCCCGGTCACCTCTCAACCCGGCGAAACTGTAAAAGCCCTCGGGCGAACAGCGGCCATAAGCACGAAAAAATAAATAAAAAAAAGCGCTACACTATAATCCGTATTACAATGGCCGAGTGGCGAGTCCTGGGTTCTATTACACATATTGTGGTTGGTATCACAAATTATTGATTTTCGGGCGTGTCCTTTGTACGTGTGTTTGACACTACATCCGAACCTTCCTCCGATCTTATTGCATATGAATTATATCGGACTAGGTAAGGGTCTACGAGTGAGTGCACAATAATATATCTTGCGCAGTGGACGTCATCTGATAGTAGTCGGGAGATATCGCGATGGTCGAAATCACCGTGAGGGATATCATAATCAATTCTTTTATAAATTAGACTAGTGATTGAGCTGTTGCTTCATCGTAAGTACATCATTCCATAGATATTACCATAACCGTTTTTATGTAAACTATCATATTCTTAAGTAAAAACATAACTTAATATCCAGATATACTAGAAAGGCGCGGATTAGTACGCTCATCGTTGGTGTGTTATCACCCTTACCGTCTGCCCTCGCAGTTGCATCGCACCTGCGTATTACCTCATTTTCCGGTTCAAGTGCCATCAGTGTTACTGAATTCGTTAGGTTTACTTTTATGATTAACGTACGAATTATTCACGGCTCTTACCAGACTAAGGTATTATTACGAGGGCGTTTTTTTTCTAATTCACTTCGAACCTAAAAATATTTTTCTTTGTATTCACAGTATTTTTAACAGTAGTTAAACCTACATTGCAGCTATTTTCTAGGCAACGTAAATGGGTAAGCTTGTGTGTAGGGGAGAGAACCAATTAAAGGTAATGAGGCATTCCATCCTAATCCTCAGGGCTGAAACTGCGTGTGCTTTCTTTAACTTTCTTTCTTGAAGATGGATGTAGGTGGCTTGTTTCTTGCCCCTATAATAATACTACACAATTAAAAATATCATTTGCTGAGAAAAAGAAAAAAAGAAGCTTTGCTGTGACTTGGATTTAAAGTCTTAAACTTTAAATTAAGCTCAGTGTTTTTTTTAAAGTTCAATAGGTAATATATGTGCAAAATTCCGTTCATACTCCATAAAGCAAGTATATTTCATTTTTCTCAGATTTTAAACGGCAGATACTTTTTTTTGTTACCTGGCTATTGTGTAATGTGTTGGTTAATTTTTAGTAACCGTGCCGTGACTTTCTTTCAAGAGTGTCTTGATAATTATATGTATATCAGCAATATATTACGACTATTAAGTAATAGGCTCTGCTCGCCTCGGCAATCTGATTCATTTGCATTTGGGAAATTGAGGAAGTTATCAGTATTAAAAATTCAAAACATGACTATAAAAGTTGACTTTATTTGTATCACGCTCTTTTATTTTATGACTAATAAAATTTAAATGCCCTATTATGGTAATATAGAGAAAATCATGAACCATTAATTACATTACACTTGAATATTTAATAAACTTGATATCTTAACCGTATAAAGGTCCCGAGTAAAGTAAGTCCGAGAGTATAATGCAGGTTTTCTGAACATTATTTTGAACTTATTACTAACAATTAAAAATTAATTAAACTGTAAATATGATAAAAAAATTAAAATTTCTAGTGACTATTATAACTGAATATACGTATTAATAATTGACATTTAATTATACAAACTTATAGTATTATTTTTACAGAACAATTATAAATATCTCTGAATACTACATATAGTACGTAAACGTAGATTACGTTAATTTGTCAAAAGAAAAACACATTCTTTACGGTAAGCAATTTGGTCAATAGAATTTTATTGAATTCAGACTCGTAAGTTGTTCGACAAGCACACAAAGCGCATAAACATTTAACGCTACTGACCTATTTCATACGTACTTGTGAAATAGAACGTAACACATGTCGCACGAAGACCGCCGAAGGTCTACCAGCGACATGTCCCAAGTTCAACCTGTCGTCAGCTGGCGCTAAACAATGTGGACATGACACCTAGTTTAACGGAGCCGCCCGCGCAACGCCTTTTATATCATAGATTTTTCTAAGGCCAATCTAAAAGAGATCTAGCGACATTTTTAGCGCATATAATATTTTTACCACTACTGTTATTATATGTTATTTTTACTAATACTGTTTGGAAATATTAGATCTGTTCAACAAGATATCGCTGCGTAAAGATTTCTTTGTTTATAAAGTATCAATATGCAGAAGATGCACTTTTGCTCTTGAGAACAATGGCGGGATTCGTCGCAGTTTTTTTAAGTGTCGCGTCACGCCGCGGATATAGTCTATCTTTAGCATGAATAGGTTTGTTCGATTACGACAGGACCGCGTGTTTTTACAGAATATCAACTTAAAATGCGCTTCTGGTCTGTACTTGTTGAGTTTAAGTAAATAGTGACCTTTGACCTAACTTGGCACTCTGTGTCGCACCTGTCTGTTATACCCCGTGCATGCTAGCAGAAGGGCTGATCATACTCTTAAGCTATCATCTCAGCAGTCTCGAGACTTTGAGTCTAACAGAGACAGAAAAGATAGTTAGTTAATCATAGACCTCGGTTCGGGTTGGACCTCTTTAATAATCATATTAATTCTAAGTCACTCTGTTTCCAAGTTTTAATTTCCATATATAACGTTTTCTTTTAGCTAATAAAATCTTATTTTTTAAAAACCTTAGTGAGGTTTCCCGTATAACAGGTCGCACAGGAATCACTTGATTTCAAGTGGGATTACAGTTCTGTTTGTGTTCGCGCAAAAGTACTTACTCTTTGTCCCCTTTATCCGATACCTATGGGCTATAAGATTTACACTGTATCTTCTTTAAACCAAGATAGATAGCACATAAATTAAATTGACGATGAGGTTCGATGTAGTATTGATAAAAAATGAATTGAGAAGAACAGAAAAAGTGGGTTTTTAAATGCAGCGTCGAAGAGATCATATATTATACACACAGACCTTTAAGCAAACAATTTGTGTTATACATCAATTTCCGCTACGGCTTTCAATCGAACCTCTAGGCCACGCGACCGTTATTGTATATGTAACAGACTGTTTAATTGGTCACTTGTTAAGCACATAATGATTATTGTATAGTTGTTGCTTAACTGTTACTTGGGGACAGTTATACCCTTTTATTTCTTCATGTAAATGCGAAGTCGTTGTGTTGTCTGTTTTAAAAGTTATTTATTATAAAATATGAAAGTCGTGCTAGGTTATCATAATTATACAGCTGACAATTTGCAATGCTTTTAAATTGCCATGAAGCACGATACTGAAGCACCTGCATCAATCGAATATCCATAAGTAGTCAGTCGCTCAGTAGGAAGTCCCTTTAGATAGCTGTAAAGGTCTGGACCAACAGCAATACTCACACAAAAAAAAAAGTAGGAAGTTGACATACAGATGCGATGGTTGCCAGTACCCAATAGATTGGTCATGAATCACGATCCCGAGTTGCCTATACCATCTATTGATTTTCCGCAAACTTGCATCGGTCGTCGCGTCACACTCCACCTTGTCCTATACTACGATTACCAGGTTTGGAGAGGTCGATTGTCACCTCACCTTGCTGATACTTACCTAATTCGGTCACTCTCATATTACTGCTGAAATCCAATGTCATGCTTACTCTTTCTAATTAGTAAAAAAAATGTGACAACACAAAATAATCTTAACTGGCCGTTGTGAAACAAGGCATAAATATTAAACATGCTATTAGTCAGATGAGGTCATGGTTGACTGTTATTAAAAGTAAAATGTCTAAAAAAAAAACTATAAGTATGCAATTTTAAAACTTTTGACCTCTACTTTTGCAACTGTTTTGCTTTAAGAAACGTGACGTTTATAAGTTGTACTTTATGAAAACACACAACTTGTAGAAAGAACTGAATTTCAATAAACAGTTTTCGCTTCGAATTAGTAGTCTTCCGTGTTTTTTATGTTTAATTTCAATGTTTCTAATTATTTTATATGTGATATTAGGGAATAACCAACGTCCATATAGTTTACATAGAATATTAAATGATCCTCCACACACTGACACCTATATTCATCCTCGATAAGAAATCAGAATGCAGAAGCGTTGTCACTGCCTAGGAGAAGATAGGTTTTGTTCAATCACTTGACTCTACTATGCTTCATTTGCAGTTCGAGCTTACCGTTACTGGCCTACTCAACAGCTCACTTTGGTACAAATCGTGCAAGAGAACACCATGGGCCGCAGGTTTTAACGTGTTTGTTATTTTCGTTCATAGCGTTTTAACCTTTTAAAACTATAAAGTATTTATATATAATCAGATTACTAGGTAATTGTATTATCGGTGACTGCGTAATGTTCCCACAGTGTCGGGCACATCGCTTTACAATCGATACGTGTTCTGTGTAGACATCCCTAACTATCGTGAAGTAACCCACTATGTTCTTTAACTTTCTAGAAAAACTATGTATAAACTATATAGTAGATTATGAATTAACGTTTGCAGTGCGTATTTGCGAGTAAGTTTTGTATGTTGGAATATTTTAAACGCTGCTAATTTTTGTTATAATTCTCTAAACGTTTGGGTCAAGTCAGTGGTGGTTATGTCAGAGTAGGAGAGAATTACGACAGTCGCGTGACCTACAAGTGTATGGTTGCTGAGACGATCCTATCCTACATTTGATTCCTAGCAGTAACATTATTTTTTAAATTTAATTTTCTTGGATGGATATTGATATGTTGGTTCACTAGTACCGAACATCCGTAGGCTCGGTGTGTCGTCATTCGTACTACTGATTTTATTATTGGTTTACATCGTATCAGTGATGATAAAGATGAGTGAGATGCAAATATTTACGGCACTATATCTTACGCAGTTGACGGCATCTGGAGAACATCAGCATTGTGCAGTGGTTTGTAAGATCTTAAATACTTTTGCCTTGATGGGTGTACATTTTTAAATAGTTATTACCATAAAAAGCCGGCGTAAAAAACAGACGCTTTGATTGATATAATTGTTTAAATATATCTGTCTATATATTTTATGTATGCTAAATAAGAGCAAGGATGTGTAGTGATGTATGAAAATAAGTTTAATAAATATATGTATTTGTTTATATAAATAAACCTTATGTACTATTAATATCTTACGTATATATGTATGTGAGTTATCTAAGGTTAAGATTAATGTGCAGGAGGAATAGCTTTAAAATTGATTGGCTTGAATAAGTAATTTGTTTTTAATGAATTATAAATTATATAGCAATATTTTTTGCGGAATAAAACCGATAGATTATTATTTTAACAGTACTAATGTTAGTAATATGAGAAATTTACATACAAGGCTGTGGTGATAAGCAACTTATTAACGATAACGTTTAAAAACTTTTTTGTGAGATGTCAATGAAAATGCCATTTATAACTTATATGCTTGTCCTCTATGATGAAAAAATATGTGGTTTTTATATGTGTTTGTGTATATTTTTTAAACAATTTTCAATTAACCATATTAGCAAGAATACACTTTCGCGATATTTACAAGACTGGTGACAGCACAGATCAACTGGTTCGCAACACAAATAGCGACATCATACGACGTGGAGTGACCCTTCCGTCGCTAGGCTGCGCAGGCGACTGTTTTGAAACTTATATTGATCGCGTATGTGAATCCGCAAGTTAGGTATCATGCGCGCGCGGTTATCTGGCAGTACGGCCGCGACCGCAGCACGCGACGCACCAGCTCTGCTCACGTCTAGTCTCGTGGCAATCAATGGCTCCGCGGTGCCATGTCTCGATCGCACCGTAGAACTAGAATGAATATACGAGACGATAGCGCAAACAAATACCTCTCGTGACCTTAAACAGAATAAAACAATAAGTATCACTCCGCTGACATTGCGACCCCAATCGAGCTGATTATTACGATGATAAAGTACAGTGATTTAAAAGAAGTAGGTAGTGCTTTGTTATAACGAACAGCTACACAAGGATTTTGACGCTAATTCTAGTTTAGGACATTATCGAACACGTAGAGACGGGGCGACGGCGCTGGGCCGCCGCGCGGGCGCTCCTGCTTGCTTGTTGTCTCCCATCGGCAGATAATCTACACCAATTGGTGGACCCTCATTCCGGGTGCGGAGAACGCTCGCCAACGTTAGTAAATCGCGGCTCCTGGACGCATTAAACCTCACCTTAATATTGCACAAACGCCTATGTAGCTATTTTCCCTGTTCACTAACCCTACAGCCTCTCGATCGCAAATTTCACAGCTCGGAGCACTCGTGGAGGCGGAGAAATGAGCGTTCCAAACGATCACATCACCGGCGCTCCCCCACATCTCATAGGCGGAGGAGACATCACCGTGAAGAATCGTCACCGCGGTCACCACCAGAACAGGTGAGTCTTACCGTTTCCTATTTTATTTTATTAACTTTAAAAGACGAATGAGAGGCCGAATGTTTTTTTTAAACCAACGCTCACCCATCATCACTGAAAAGTGTCCACCCGAAAACGAGCTCGCTTAACGAGCCGCGTGAGGCCGTGAACGTGGCCAGCCGTATGCATAGTCCGGAACAAGAATAATGCGTGAACGTCACTGCGCCTGTTAGTGCGAGCATGGCGGACGGGTTTGGCGTGCTCGCCATTCGGCGCATGCGCATGCGCCTTAGTCCATGAAGACGCGCGCGAGAGACGGCGACCTCCTCGCGCTCGTGCCCGTTCTATTTGCGTTCGCCGCCGTCACACGGTCCGCCTTCAGTCAGTCGCAAAGCTCAGCCGGCCGCCCATCGCGCGTCCGCCGCCGCGCCGTGAGACTAGTCCGCCGCAGCCGGCGGGCGGCCCGAGCGCCATGGCTGCCCAGCCGTCGCGTCTTCCTCCCAACAACCTGCTTTTCCGCGGTCCCCCGCCTTCGCTTCCACACGTCGTATTCCTGCCGAGCGACGACATGTGCCACGCACAATACCCTCCACCCGACTGCACTCTCCTCAGCCACGCAGACGATTCGGATACTTTGCAAGAAATAAACAATGTGGGTGTGCCGTACGAAGAATTGTTTGACAGCCAAGCGAACAACCAAGCGTTCGAGAATGATCTAAGAACTGAGCATCGCCCACCATCTGGCACTTTGTTACGAAGGACTCACAGTTTTGATAGCTCTTATATTTACGCTAATAAGTGTGATGACGAATTAATCGCCAGCGCATATCATCTCAGACGGTCCGAGCCTGATCTGTCAAAATATGGACTTTTTGTGGAAGCGGAGGTTTCTTTGGAATGCGGGTCGTTGCAACCCCCGTCACTTGTGCTAAACAACCCTTTCTACGATGGTTCTTACGCGTTAGATCACGCGCTACTCGATCCATCAATGGTTGTGCTACCTGACAATTATTTATCATTCGAAGATTCATTTGTGCCAACATGGGATTATAAACCGGAGTTTCTCAACAATACAGAATTAAATCCTGAATTATACTACGAAACCTTACCCATCATACCCTCAAATGACCCATGGTCGGTATACGGTCACGATAATACAAGTTTCGAGTACTATTCACCACAATTAGAAGTTCCTACCGAGGATGGTATTCAATACATGCGTTTCAGTGATTTAGAATACGCCTTACCGCAATACATGAGTCTACCTACAGTACCAACAAAGGAGTCTTTAATAAACGAAACAAAGGAAAATAATAATTTAAATACGGAGGAGGGAAAAAATTATAGTTCTGCTTCAAATAATATGACTGAGAAACAGGAATATGTCGAGCCGACTTTGCAAACAACAGAATCTTTGTCGCCTACAACTGTTGTACCAAATACACCGATAAAGGAAGAAGATAAAGTAAGCAATATCGATTCCACCAACAACAGAGACTCCTCACGCAGTGAAGACTCCCTACATGCTGACATTTCTAACGACATTACGTCAAGCCTAGCTTTTATACCAAGCAGTAAAAGCTCACAGTTGCCTAACGCCGGTGACGATACAAGTGACGACACCTCACCCTGTTCCACCGACTACCAAGAAGCATCAGCTCTTGATTTAGCACAAAGCCTCGGTGAACTCTCCAGTTGCGGTGACAGTACAGACTTTTCGCAAAGCAGAGATGACATTTCACCACCAGAGCCACCCCCCACTGTTGCATCCAGTGATATCAAAAACGAGGAGGACCAATGTAACGGACCTTATGCTCTAGTCTCTGAAAAAACATCGGTCAAAGTCCCTTTAAGTCAATTAACATCCATTCCACATAAAGATCGTTTGCCAACGAAATTACCGCCGGTGCCAAACAATCAGCCGTATATGACGGAGACCTTAGATAACAAAACGAAAAACGCACAAACGCGCATACAAACAGCAAACGCTGTTGTACCCGTTGTTAATAAAAAGAGTAATGCCCTTTGTAGACCTAGCTGTAACCAGCCGGGAGCTATCAGTAGTAGTAAAAATAATGCTAACTCTTCGAATGTACCACAAAAACTTCCTATGCCTCCCTCTGTCCCACCGGCTTGGCTCTCCAATACCCCTAACGGTGATCGTGCTAATGAACAGAAAAATGTCCCTCAAATCTGCATTCAGAACGCGGAGGGACAGGCGAAGGTTGCGGAAAAGAACCCGAAGGCAACACAGCAAGCACCCACGAAAGGAAGCGAGACAGCTGCAGCAGACCCTCAGCCGTCCTGCTCTTTTGCACCACCGCTACCTCCCCACAATTCACAGCTGAAACCTGACAAACAGCCGAAAGAAGTCGAGGTCAGCCAACATTTTTCAATTGATTTAGGCCATATAACGTGATTTTTTTTGTATACTAAATTAACCGTAAATCAAATTGAAATAATTAATCAAGTTAGATATGTGAATTTAATAAAACTAGCAACTGCGCAATCAGCTGCCAGGAGTACAGCGAGAGCATTGCGCATCTATTTTAACATAAATTTTAGGTCAGGGATTCAATCATAATGTATTCTTTTTAACTTTGATTCGCGATATAAAAATCCAACTACGGCCCAACAGTTTATCTGCTTCAACGTCTTATAGTTGTTCTTTGTTTGAGTTCATATGTATATAACCTGCATGCAGCATAGCATAATTAAAATAACAACAATAAAAATGTATGGAAACACTTCCTGTATGGTAAACAATGTTTTACTAATTATTTTCATTTATACAACCCATTAACACAATTCCGTATTTCATTATCGCGTGTTAATAACAACAGGCAGATATAATATGCATATATACAGTCGATAAACAATTTCGTATGGTTAACTGACGAAAATAGTAACAGCAGCTGGCGGGAGCTATGCAATTCGGATGGCGGCCGCTAGATGGCGCCACGTGGCGTTGAAAACACGAACAACGCACGCGCACAGAAATAGCTAGGATCACCTTCACCTAGGCGCAAACCACTTGCCCGAGACATGATAACTGGCCTAGCCGACAAAGAAAAAAAATCGAATGTTTTTACAAATCTTGATTCGCCGTTTTATATTTAAACTAAAAACACTACTTATGAATATGAATGACATATGATGGAACTAAATTCCTTGTGAATTATTTATTTCAATTACCCATGCTTAACTTATAATACTATTTCAACTACAATTTTCGGGGGCTATCTGCCTAACTCGGAAAGCAGATATTCGCTCAGAAGAGTGCACACTTGCTTATTGTAGTTTTTTTAAATAGTTCTTGTTCTACACAAAAATAATCTTTGTACTTGGCAATATGTTCGTGTGTGTTTGTCGTGTGTTCGTGAACCATTTTTGTCACACTTGCAGAATACAGTATAACACAATAATATGAATTATCATATATAATATAAATGAATCATTTTTAATCTAACTTTAAAATGTTTAAAGAAAATAAGTCATCGGGGAATTTTATGTTTTTTTTTTTATTTATTCGATAATTCTAAAGGACATTTTTGTAGGTCTGTAAAAAGTTATCAAAACTGCTATTATTTTTATACAGACCTCTCACACGATGATTATAAATTCTATTTACATTCTACCTCTAATCAACCGCAAATCTAAAATAAATTAATTAAGTTAATAAAAATAAAACATTTTCTATTCAGAGTACTTGTTTTGTTATTGCGCATGAGCATACTAAGGAACCCCGTGAATGCTCATGCAAGAAATATGAAATACTAATCATAGTAATAAAAATGATAGTATCTTAAATTAAAACGTTGCATCGTCATATGGAGTATACAATGTAATAGCAACGGTAGCTTTGTGGGCATGCTAACACATTTGCCTAATCGAGACTCATTAGGTGGCGGCCACTGTCAATTGTTTCGAATTGTCCCAGTGCTACGAAATCTCTAAATTGAATCCTGTTCCAGCCGGCTCCCGTCGGATACGTTTGTGATACACGATCGCGGAGAACCGAATGAATGACTTCTTATGTTTTTAAAGTATTTTTTTATTCTAAGGCATTAAAGTTATAAAGAAGAGCTTGGAAGTTAGGTTATTACCTTACGGAGTAAATAGAAACGTACGCATTGATTTTTTCGTTCTAGACCTTAAAGAAAAAGTTTTAAATTATGATATTGATGATGAGAAAGGCGAACAGTACATAATCTAACAATTTAATATTTAAGACTAATTAATAATAGTTACGCATATGCGTAGTGTTTTCCAAAATTACGGCCTAATGCAGCTGGGACATACCTATTTTTATATATATATATAAATATTATTAGACGGCTCCTACGTGAACTACGTCAGTCTTAAAATATTTTAAGATGTTTATACAATCGAGTTTTCCTCATGACGTTTGTCTATATCATAATGATAAATTATCATTAAAATTGCAAATAGCATTTCCATTGATAACAGCAATGAAGATAGTACAAAGTAGTTCACATATCGAGGAATTTAGGGCGAGCGTCCTTTACTAAACTGTTATGGCCATTTTTCTATTTAGATACATAATATAAAAATAACATAGAAACATTTGACTGGCCCTTACCATCAAAATGACGTCCGAAATTATTGGTAACATTCCGATCCTATGATTCATTCGCTTCCTTGAAAAACACTAGTAATAAAAGGTCAATAGGTCACTGCACTGTCAGAGATTAAATGACCATTAGTCAGCATTTACCAAGATTTTTTGCTTCCACTCATTTATTTACAATCGGGGTAAATTCTCACCGAAGCTTTGAAGTGTTAATTTTCATTTAGTGGTTTTAAATAGGGTGTTTTATATAACACAGTTTTGTTGTGGTAAGATCCATTTCCATTTAATCTTTGTCTTAAACGTGTATACCGCATAATAAATAGATTTAATATTATACATGTGCATAACGTTACATTTCTCAAATCTAATTAATTTCTATATTTAGTTTCACTTTAATATTAAAGATAGTAAGTGCATGACTAATAAACCACAGTTAGAGGACTAACCATCGGCAGAACTGTGAGCTCATTTGTCAGGCCTAATATTATAAAAAACATCAAGAGTCTGTAATAGTTCAGTGCTGAATTTCTATTATTTAATCTCTTACCATCGGGTAACCTGTGTGCAGTTAAGTCTCCTGTAATTTTATAAAAAAAATTATGTATAACAAAAGTCCTGCTTCTATTTTGATAATGTATCAATATATATATATATATTATAATAACTAATTAGTAAGGGTACTCCCTAGTTTAGCCTTGGGCCATGATAGCAACTTTCCTAACAGATCTTAACTTTATTCTTAAATTTACTTTAGTAACTATAGCGCAACATCATTGTACATCAAAATATAGTTAATACAGTGTAAACTTATCGGAAAAACCATCGTTTCTTGCGTTCATCGCGATAATACTTTATTTTCGGGTTGATGACCGCTGTTAGCCCGAGGGCTTTTACCGGTTTCACCGGGTTGAGAGGTGACCAAGAACTTATGGCGCTCAGTCGAGACCTCTATTAGTGGGTAACGAGCACAAGAGCTCCCAAGAGGGAGCTTCGCGTTGGACCGTTACCCTGTTCCGCGAGACCGTCTGACTCGAGGATGCCCGAGGGGGCCGATGCTCGGTTCGGTCAGTTGCTTCTGACTAAGAATACATTGCTTAAATAACAGTCACACTTCTCGCTTCTATTGTGTATACACAATAGAACCAACACAGCTTAAAAACCGTAGGTCAAGTTCACGCGATAATGGAAAGCCGTAATCGTATAGTTAATACACTCGGCCGACGGGCGAGATATGGTCTGATTAATGCGGCGGTCTCTGGCGTTTTCGTAGTCCGCCTGTCTATTTGGTAATGCGCGGCCCCTTCCGGAGACCTTGCCGCTCTGTTGTAATGCGCCAAGCGCATCAATATATACACTCGCCTAGTTCTTCTAGATAAGTAAACGAAGCATAAACAGGTATTCGACTAGTAGGTATTGTTCTATTTCTTTTTAACTATTAAAGTTTATTGCAGTGCTTAGTAAAAACACAGTCAAATAACAAGGGCTGGATGATTTGTCCATACTCATCTCAATAATTAAGCAGGCGCCTAGCAATATAGCCAGAAAGATTTTTTAATGAGATCAGTAATGACGCGACTCGTGTCACCTGGTGTGATAGAGTTACACTGCACTTTGTTGCAGAATGAATGGGTCAGCTCGACTTGGGTAATACCACGCCCTTACAGAATACCAGCGTGAAATAGTGGTATAATGCTGCTGTGTTTCGTCTGATTAGTGAAGGGATCCGGAGACTTTTATTACCGGTTACGAGGCATTCCATTTCGGTACGGTACTCACGGGTGACAACGCATCTGCATCATGATTCCTTGTCAAGGACGAATGTAGATGGCGTGGGCCACAGGAATCACTTACCACAGGTGAACTGTGTGCTTGTTTGTAACTCTACCGAATAGGGTGCTAAATTCATTCTATTTGTATATAGAGCTGTTACGTTTCCGTTTACATCCCTTGTGCAGCTCTTATTAATGCCAAAATAAACCAGAGCGGTTCGAACAGTTGTTCATTGAGGAGACTGAAAAAACTGGTCTAGGTTTCATGGCTAATTGTTAGTGAAAGATACACCATAACGACCATTGCAACGTAATTCTAATTGTGTTGTTTTTTTTTTAAATAGAATAGGTGGCAAATAAGTAAGCAGCCCACCTGATGGTAAGTGATCATTGCCGCCCATGAACCACCAGAGGTGTCGCAAATACGTTGCCGGCCTTTAAGAAAGGTGTGGGCTCTTATGTAGGTCCCTAAGTCGTATCGGTTTGGAAACACTGCTGGCGACAGCTGATTCCACAGAGTTCTTGTGCGTAGCAGGAAATATCGCGTGAAGCGCACAGTGGCGGAGTGCCAACCATCGAGATGATGAGGATGAATTATCTAACGTGTAAAACATGATAATCTTTTGCACCAAATTTAGTAAACAATAGCTAAATTACATTATGGACGACTTACTGTCAAGTAGTAAACGTAGGACGAGAGATAACAGAGTGATTTTTGTTTGGCTGCATGTTTGTTATCGTTAAATGTTATTTAATTTGTTACATTTTTTTATTGATTATCTTCTATAACTTTTTTTTAACTAAATATTTGAATTGATTCTGAAATTCCTAACCACCTTTTTATATCGCAGATCAATTTTAATAAACAGTTGTCTAATGAAATGTTTTAAAATTAATAATCTTATATTTATTTCACGAAACAGTGTATATACACTATAAATGTACTATACGTATTTAGGATTACGTAAGAAAAACATATATATCTTACTACTTTTCTTACGAAATTCGTAGAAATATCCCGATTAACTACACCACTGTCCGTTGTCTCGTACGTCGTTTACGTATGCGAGAGTTCATGTCTTTGATAAACTCATTTATTAAGGTTTTACCGACACAGTAAACGCGAAAAAGGGAATTAATAGGAGTCAATTATTAACGTTATTTGGGCTTTGTCGCCGTTCTGTCTCTGTAATTTTGTAAATGTTCCATGTGTAAAAAACCTTCTTGCTAAGATATTCGTTCCGGATTTAAGCTTCTATTATAAGAAGTGATAGCACTCACCATATGAAACACAGCAATGTTATGCTGCTATTTCAATCGCTATTGCACAGTTGATATTCTTATGAAGGCGTGGTCCCTGCCCGTTAGATCCGACCCATTCGTGCTGCACCAAGAAACCAACTGCAGTGTCGCACTCTTAACACTGTAAAAAAAGTGCAACCAAAGCCATATATTTGTGTTATACAAATTGTCTTTGGCTGGTTTTAATAATGGGTTGAATATTTCCGTAGATATGCCGCAAGTCTTATCACATCGAATATTTTCTATAAAGTAAATCGTCTTTGGGTTTATTTGGGTCTACTGCGGCTACTATTATGGGTCGAAGTGTGTATTCCATATTATGTACTTAATATATTAGAACATAATATGGAATACACACTTCGACCCATTCTGATTTTACACGAGGTAATGTATATCAGTTTGTTTTTCTGGTATATTCACATAGATTATTGAATCAATGTATTATATTATACATGTTGTAATTATTATATTTCGTACATAATACTATCGTCGTGTCAAGGGATATCCCATAACACGTGTCGCACAAATTCACGGGTCTGACGCGGATCAATCCTGTTCTAACCGCAGCTTTCATTAAAATTGTTAGCGCGTCGTTCGCCTTTGCCGTCTTTTAATTGGTTTGTTAAGGCAAACTTCTTTCAGTTTGCGTTTAGGAGCGAACGAAAACGTACATAAATAATTGTTATTTTTTCCTCTCCACACAAAGTGCTTGTATTGTATAATATAATCTGTGGCGCGTCGCTAAAGAAACCAAAACATAGCGACGAACTTGAATGCACGCACGCTCCTCGCCACACAGTCGCGTCGCAGGCGTTCCGTCGCCCAGCCGCCCCTATTGTGTGACGACTACCCGTAGTGATAAGTAGTGCAAGGACGATGACCGAGTTGGATCTTAAAGCCGATGATCGGATCCGTGTACCCTTACGTGTCTCGTCGTCGTTCTACGAACTCTACAAACGGTTCCTCAAAGACCACGGATACAAGTGGCACGATGTCGCGAAACTCCTTAACGTTGTCGCCGAGATCCTTTTCGACGTCGACGGTGCCTTTACCCGTATTTCGGGCAAGGTCAGTGCTCTGCTATAGTTATATTTTTTTCCTCCAACGAGGTTATACGCAAATATGTAAAATATGTTAAATTGTTCACGATAAAAATCAGAAATCTCAGAATGGTTTTAGTAAATATCTCAAGGGTTAATATATTATTAATTAGAGAACTTTTGACAGTGGTAGAGCTACACTGCAGTTTGTTTCTAGCTGCAGAATGAATGGGTCAGCTCCACCGGGATAGGTAGGACCGCGCCCTCACAGAATACCAGCAAAAATTGCAGCATAACGGTAATAATGCATCAGCATTATGATTCCTTGCATCCAAGGATTAATGTAGATGTCATGGGCCGCTGGAATCCCTTGCCTTCAGGTGAACTGTGTGCACATTTGTTACTCTCAATGTAATTAAAATAATACGATATATATATATATTTAAAAAAAATTGAATAATAAATCCCAATTCATGAATTTGGAAGTTACGATAATAGTTGAAAGGCCGATTGTACCCTAACGGTATGTCGGCGCCCGCGGACCAATCACAGAACGGCAAGTTTTACCTGCACCCTGTCGTACTTTAGCGATCCCTTCTTACCTGAACAGCTGATGATACGGTGCCCGGTCGTTGCGCACAAGTTTGAAGGTTTTAGTTTAGTACGCAATGGATTTTTTATATATACTAAAAGTTGCCAAGGAAGTGCTGAATTTTTTCACAATAACATTGTCAGATAATAACGGTCCCCCGGAGGTAATATTTGTTCCGTGTATATTCAAGTTTCTGTGGACATTGTTGCAAAATACATGCATTCGACACGTATATACGCCCATATGTATACATGAAGGAAACGTGTTTACGAAGTAGAGCCACACTGTAGTTAGCAACCGAGTTTAGTTGTTTTGCGTCGGCCGGCGTTGGAAAACGTTGTTACGGAATATACTTTAATAAAATTTTAGTTGCTGTTGTGTGTTTCGTATTCAGTGACCGAGAAAGAGAAACCGGATATCCTCTTACTGGTAGCGGGATAGTCCATTTCAGTCCTCAAGGTTACACATCATGATTCCTTGATAATCTATGATATATAATAGTATAAAGGGTATATAATAAAGGGCCATATTGGTGAAATCGCTTATGATCAAGTGAACTGTGAACTCGTCTATCACATTTATTTCCAGTATATATCAATGATTATTAAAAACAAAAAAATTATCAAAGAGAGAAATCTTCATGATATATGAAGTGAAAGTACTAATGTTACGTTGACAGTGACTCGCAATGATAGAACGCCTGGAATGTTTGATGTTTAGCACGGTTTCCGTTCAATTGCACCGAATATTTAAACTCGCATTATTGTTTCGAACTGAGGCGTTTCATTGTTCCACCGCGATAGACTCGATGTAGACATTTGAACAAGATTATATATAGCAAGATTGATCTTTAGACAGCGGAATACCCATAAATAACGAAAATGAATGAACAGATAATTTTTGTTTACATTATGATAAGCGGCACGACGGCTATTCGTGATTTAGAAAACTTTTCATGGCCCACATCCGTCCACTGTTGTACCATACACAGATAAGAGTAGAACTGTTGATTACACCTAGATCAACGAAGATTAAGTTTGACCCGTGGCTTGATGCATGACTGCTGCCGTATCCGTACACGTACACGTACACGCAACACATTGTTCACCCACTGACCCAATTACCGGGCACGTATTGACAGAACTGTCTTGGCGCTCGAGCTCGCCGTTCGGAGAAAGGTATATGCACGCATCAGTGTCGAATGATCCTGCCACTAGTAAGCTTGCTCGATTCAAGTCAAAGTTGCTGCTGCCAACACTAACTACCCTGTTGCGCTTAATGTCAAACACATTTGAACCACTTCAGCAGGCGCAGTTCATATTAATGTTTTATAGAAATATAATAACATCATCATCATTCAATAGCCTTCGTGCCAAATATAAATAGCTCCTTGACACGGATTGTCGAGAATAGAATGATATTTAACTTTTTACACTCGCTAACTTAGTATAGATAAATAAGTTTGTGTGATTATTATCTTAACGTATATTAAGCCGCGTATTATATTCCGGGTAATGCGACGAAATGCGCACGCGGCGGCACCTCGGGAGTGCGCGGGAGGGCGCTCCCACGGGTTGCCGATATTTTTAGTCCGCGACCATTACTTGGCACCGACGGCCGCACTCGCCTGCGCCAGTGATCTTTCTGAAATCCGTTCGCGCTTTGGTACGCTCTCAATTCGAACTAGACCCAGTCTAAAATCCGCCGGCGGACCGTACGCCCCCCTTGAACGACCTACTCCCGCGGAAATGAAAACATGAAACACCCCACCCGTGTGAAATTATGACGTCGGAAAAATGTTATGTGATATTTCCTGATTAAAGTGATAAATTATTTTTTGTTCCTATAAGAAATATGGCTAGCATCGGTGCCGGTGGTAGTGGCACGACTAGTCCGCGACGTCAGCGTTACGGCCGTTCTTCCACCTCTAGCGTGACTCAGCTATTGTCGGATGGCTACTCCAGCATCATCAATAGGCTGACGCGGCGGGGACCTTCCGAGAAAAGCGACGGCGTCATCGATTCTAAACTCACCGCCGCGAGGAATCGCTACGACGACAAATCACTACTAGCCAATAAAAACCCGACCATTACCAATGTCCGGCGTTACGATAACAATAGACGTATCTCGCCATACACGACGTCTCTCACGTCCGGACTGTCCGCCTCCACGAGGAAGTTGAATGACGAACGAGCATACTCGAACTATTTGGCCGCAACAAAATCCCGGATCGACACATCACCTTTGCATCCAACCTCGGGTATTGGCGCTCTCAGTCGCAGTGACTCATTTCGCAGAGCGCACATGAAAGATAATCAATCTTCGCCGTTCACCAAAAGATACCCTCTCAAGGAAGCGAACACCAATAACATAGATGCTACGATAATGCTCGGCAGCACTCGTAGCCGCCTAGAAGACAAGTACTCTTCCGTGTTAGATAAAATTGCGATACAGAAAAAGGAACGAGCTCGAAGGGAAAAGGAAGATCGTGACAAAACTTTAGAACCTGAACCTGCCATCCCACGTGGATTGATGAGAAGTCTGACTACAGCCGTGTTTGGTGAAAATTCTTTTAAGCGAAACCTTTATTCGCACGAAAAAAATAGAGACAAAACACCCTTTAGAAATACGACTGACCGTCGTTTATCATCCGGCCATAAACACGGTGATAGGACCGAATACAAAAACGGTTTTGACGTGTCTATGAGAGATCGTCCGAACTTTGGGAAGGACAGAGACAGTATTTATCGTCGACATCAAAGGAGATCACTTCGAGCTGAAAAAAGCGATGAAAGGAAAGCTGGGAAACTATCCCTTCGTCCCGTTGATATAAACATACAGCCGGCAGCTCGCGATCTAATTTCGCCTCTGCAGCAAGCTCTTGGTGACGCGAAGCCACGGGTTACAAAAACACCAGCCTCCTCACCCACCAGAGATGCCGGCAGGCAGAGGCAGATTTACTTCCCGTCTAGTGACGAGGACGAAGACAAGACGCCAGTAGGGGACCGCGTGCTGACTGATCGCGAGACGCGGCGGAAAGAGATTCAAAGTCTCATCATGAAATATGCGCACTTAGACGAAGTGTACGCTCGCATCACGGAGAAGGAGTCGAACGGCATCATCACTGGTGTACCAAACGTGGCCCGGAAGCCCGAACCACTAGGAGTAGGTGACGTGGTGGCGCTGCCACCGGAACTGCGGGCCCGCCACCGACCACAAAGGCCTCGCCATCTGATGCGACGCGCGGCGACGCCGCCCGTAAGCACAAGCTAACCGCCTGCGCCTCTGTGTGCCGCTAACATATACCTGGTCCGTGCTTTTCAATATTCTTAAATGAATATATTAATCTAGTCGAATCTCATCAGTTTCATTTCTAATGAGGATAGAAACGACAAATATCTTCGTCAATGCGAATATGTGATTTAAGTTGTAACATACATTGAATGCATGTATTTTTCAATAACATCGTAAATCGACGGTAGGTCGAAAAACTTATTAGTGAGACAACTTTTAAACTTAAGACGGTACATATGAAATAATGCACTGTTTTACCGTACTAACAGAATGTTTTGACGTTTGTGTAGGCGTAGTAGGGGCAAACCGATTCCCGTGCTGTGATAGTGCATGTGATGAGCTTATTAGTGCGTGTTGTTAAGGATAACATGTCTCTATTTTGCATTAAGATGTTTACAAACGCTGCTCGTAAGCGTACAAGCTCGAACAGTTCCACTATTTCGTGCGTTAGTAAATTTTTTTTTCTTCTATATCAAGGGCTCGGGTGGACACTGATTTAATACTGTTGGCTGTGAGTGTTCAACTGATTGTGTGAGGGTGATGTGTGATTGCGTCGTGTTGATTTGTGATGAGTTGGAGCGCAGGTATGGGGGCGAACCCGCAGCGCCCACCCGTACGCCCACTAACAGCACGTACGACACACATACCAATTGTCGCTTGTCTGACGGGCAACCGTTCCATTGTCTGATTGTTGGGTACAACACAACTCGGGTCCGTGGCGAACGTGGCGCTCTCCGTGGCATGTGGCGTGATGGCGTTTGGCGTGTGGCGTGTGTGGCGGTGCGCGGGCGGCGGCGCGGGCGGCGGCGGCGGCGCGGCACGGCCTGCAGAGCTCCCGAGCACGCTCCTCCGTCAAGGACGACAAGGACGGACACCTGGTGTACTGGCCCGGATATGTCATGGGAGCGAGATGTTCGTGTCCACAACATAACTTTACCACACACACACGGCACACACACGCATACCCACCACTCCGAACACACACATCACACACGCTTAAACACACCACATTTAAATTACATTGTTTAACCAATACACAAATCAAATACTCTTTACAACTAACAATTGACAATAATCAATGTGTAATTTCTCAGTACATTCAAGCCCGATCCAGATCAGTGAATTCGTGTTCTGTGAAGATTTTCCATACATGAGCTCTATAGCTTTTATTTTTTTTTACCTTTTCATTTCTTTTGAATCATTAGTAAGATTACAAAATATAATTTTAAAAAGGTTCATGCTGAATAATAAACAAGTTTTGTTAATTTTACATCACTTATTAAACTATTTGTCATTAGTATTATTTTTAAAGCACTAGCTTTAAAAAAAATCTTTTTTCATTTAATATTATTCCATAGGAAAATAGAACACTCATCATACGATGGAAATATTAACACACATGTGATTCCATCGAAACGGCTGTTGTTTGTGCAGTTGATTAATAATGTGCCCGGTTACTTTCAGATAAGATCATCGACACGCTTGGTGAGGGCACATTTGGGAAGGTGGTGGAGGTGAAGGACTTGGAAATGTAAGTTTTTTTTCTACTTAACACTTCATCATTGAATTATCATTATTCAATTTAGAATCATCATTATTCTTTAGATAGCGATCCGAGTCGAGGTCGAAGTACCTCCTTATGAAGGGCCCTCGGATCGTATTATCGCCCCCCCTCTGTTGTCGTCGACGTTCTTCGTCCACAGGGGTTGGAGTGCAGCGGTGGTGCAGAACTAGTCTTTAGTGCCAGCTTCACAGCATCGTCGTTGTCTCCTTACTCGGCGGGCCTCCCGCTCGCCAGTCTAATTAGATAAAGCTGTAGAGGCCACTGAACCAACAGCATACACAAAAAAAAAAAGAATTATCATTATACTTATGTTTCTATCCTATATAATTTTATGAATTTAAAAATCTAAATTCATATAATTATCCTGTCTGAATTAGTCTACGATTATATATCGTTTTGCATCGCACAGGCTTCTTCCCTAGTAAACGTGTCTAAAATACCCATCAGATGATTTAAGATAATTAATATTTTAATAGAGAATTATTTAGATATATTAAATATGTGTGTGTATATAGAAAAAGAAGCAAACCAGGACAAATTTTGTAATTGTTTTCGCTCATTATTATATACATGTTTCTTTTTTCAAATTCACAGACAATTAGGAGCATTTAGAAGTGTATCGCTATGCTCATTAGTATAAGGAAATTGAGTTTAAGTTGCTATTGTGAGTAATTTGGTTCACACACACGCCAGTCTGCGACACACATTGTTTTGGCAAAGCATACACACGCTGATTATTCAAGCTCTATTTTCATTTGTTTACATTAGCACGTCTACCTTCAGCGGCTATTTCTACCGAATTCCATTCTTTATTAAAGGCCCTACAATTATATTATATTATTGTATTTTGATAGGTTTTAAAAATTTTTATATTTTGTCTATTTTCGCTTATTATAAAATAATATAAACACAAGTAATGCATATGAAATATCTTATTAAATTTATCAAGTATCTTTGTTTCTTTTATTTCAGGGAGCACAGAATGGCCCTGAAAATAATAAAAAATGTTGAAAAATACAGAGAGGCTGCAAAACTAGAGATTAATGTACTAGAAAAGTTGGCCGAAGTTGACCCGGACTGTAAACAGTAAGTACATAATATTGACATTACCCATGTTGTCGCACGATGTAAATCAAAGATGGCGGTATTAATATAAAATGTCCACTGAATAAAAATCTTTAAAATAGATTGCCAATATATAAATAGACTAATGTTACACGGAAATTATATTTTCCCTTAACCCTAAGGAGATATAAATAGTTGTTGCGTTGTTTAAAACTCCAGATTATCACGGTAATATTGGCACACAAGACATAATCATCTGTTGATCATTGTAGCCGCCATTATTGAGTGACGCCCGCGAATGTAGCAATATCTGACCTTGCATGTTTATACGCGACGCTTGGCCACTGGCGCATTGCCAGCGAGTCGACTTGATGTCAACCAAAACACAAAAATACCGTCCCTGTATTCCTCCATTCGGCTCGCACTTTCTAAATAGAAAATATTTTATAGCCTCGTTTTATAATCTTGGTTGTAAAAATTATTAAGCGTAATCCCTCAACGAATTGTTAAACAAGTTGATAGATCTAATTTGATTTGCAACAACCTCTTGGTCTCGTGAAAAGTTGTGGATTTAATTAAATTTATAAATTATGTGTGAATATATTTTCACGGTATTTGACGACAAACGAGCTCACATTTCACCTGGTGGCGTGTGACACATGATACCTTCGTCCATCATACAGATATGTGGAATCAAGGTGAAGTAAAGTTTTAACAGTGGTAACTACCGCAGGAATTGGTCAGTTTCACTGGAGAAGTATCATCCCCCAACAGAATAGCCTCTATAGCCTCCATTATTTTTCTGTAATATTTTTTTCATAATTGTCGTAAACGCTTCGTACTTAAGACATTTCTACCCTACCAAGATTCGGAACATTCATTATGTTCATCTGGAACCTGTATAGATAAAAATATATATTTATTTTAATATTTTATCTTGGTCCTTATCCATACACTGTTAGATTGTCCCCATAGTGAAATACAATGTTGAACTAAAACATTCACTACTACTCATATCATTTTTATTAGTATCAGTACAGGAAAAACAGAATTAGATTTATATGTGCGCATCGTTGAGTTGCATAGTATACAGTATTGATTAAATTAAATCATTATTAAATTTTAAAAATTAGGGTGATACTTATAAGTAGACTTGAATGTTATCATTGCTAAACGAGTTTACAATCAACCTAGCAATCTGAATTACCTTCCAATGTCATTGCCCTGAAATATAGCCTATTGTGTTAATATGTAAATATTTTATTTTGTTACAGTTTGTGTGTAAAAATGTTGGACTGGTTTGAATACCACGGTCACATGTGCATTGCATTTGAAATGCTTGGACAAAGTGTATTTGATTTCCTGGTAAGTTCTATTGTATAATTTTTAATAAGAAATTTATAATGAGTTTTGCTGCAACATGGAACACTTTGTCAGTTATTTATGCCACTTTTGACATGTTGAAAATTGTATAGTTTTTAGTATCACTGGATTACACTAATATTGTTGAATAAATAGCGGTGAACATGATGTTAGATTGTATAATTCATTTGTTTCAATTTACTACTTTTTAATATTTTTTTAAATTTACACAAGTTTATAAAATGTTATATACATAGTTTATAAATAATGTACACAGAGATGGAAAAAAGTTAAATATATCATATTAACTTGTTATTTCTTAATCTTTATCAGATTTTTTATCTCTAAACAGAAAGGAAGCATTATATTAAAAAATTGTTTCTTAAATACACCATGTTGATATACCTCTGATGAATGATAATAATAATTATATATTGTTTATTGTTGCAGAAAGACAATAACTACCAGCCATACCCACTAGAGCAAGTGCGCCACATCTCATACCAGTTGATATACAGCGTGCTGTTTCTGCACGAGAACAAACTCACCCACACAGATCTCAAACCTGAGAACATTTTATTTGTAGATAGTGACTATGAAGTGGTCAGTGTATATAATAGTTCTAAGAAGGTAAAACATATGTTTAGTTCTACTCCTTGTTATATATCGAGTGACTAATATTTTAATTTAATTAATTGTTGACCTTTTAAAAACATTTAGGTTATTAATATAAAAATAATTGTAAATAGCAGCCTATTACATATTTTTTTAAAGAGATCTAGTAATGCTAAGCTACTCTAAAAATAGGTCACGTTACTAATGGTGGATTCTAATCTGCAACCAAACATACATGCAAACCATATCCTAAATCATTAGGCTATTGATGCATCTATGTATTAGACAGATCATCATATAATATCATGAATATTGACAGTGCATATTATTTTTTATTTGTAAGTATAAAAAAATAGTATAAATAAAATTCTGGTTTCTCTAGTAACACGATTATACAAAGTAAAGGCCTTTCCTTATTAAGTCGTTTAGACTTTAGGGAATTCAATGCAATTGCAAATAATTTGAAGCTATTTTTTTACTATAATAACACAAACAAGCACACAGTTCACCTGATGGCAAGTGATTCCTGTGACCCATGACATCTACATTCATCCTTGACAAGGCATCATAATGCAGATGCGCTATCACCCTTGAGGACCGAAATGGAATGCCTCGTCACCGGTAATAAAAGTCTCCGGATCCCTACACTCACCAGACGAAAACACAGCAGCATTATGCTGCTATTTCACGCTAATATTTTGTGAGTGCGCGATCCTTCCCCGGTCGAGCTGACCTATTAATTGTTTAATTAGATTCAAACTGCAGCGTGGCTCTACCATTGTACTTAAACAATGTAAGTTATGAAACGGTACATTTTTTGTTATACAGACACATGACTTGCTGCGCGTAAAACGCAGCGACGTGCGCTTGATCGACTTCGGCAGCGCCACGTTCGACCACGAGCACCACAGCACCATCGTCTCCACGAGGCACTACCGTGCGCCTGAAGTCATATTGGGTATGTAATAACAATCGAGTGGTCTTAGGTTTTTCCTGAACTTGCAAATCTAGAGTAATTGGAGAAACCCTAGATAAACAAAAATCTACTCATTCATACTGAGAAAAATAGAAAGTATTATATGTATCGTAAATATACATATAATACTTTCCTGGTTCGACCCTGGGTTCGATTCTTCAGACGAGATACAATATTTGTGTGTGTGATTCAAAAATATTGTTTGTATTTCGGGTCTAGAGGTTGTGTGTGTATGTCCCGTGTCCAGAAGACACTGCATCTGGACCGATATCTGGCAGTTGATGTCATCTGACAGTAACCAGAAGATATCGCCCGTGGTCGAAATAAACCACGAGGACATAAACAGTAGGAATAATTTCAATCTTTCAAAATTACGCTAGCCATAAACTAAATATAGAACAAAATGGTCAGTTCATTAGGAGATGCATCAGACTCTGTAAATTGTTTGTTGACAGTTTAACTTGTCATTACAAGCCACAAAGAGGCTGTGCTTTATTCACACAAAATAAAAATCACTAGGCACGCTTTCCTTAAATCATTTTTACTACATTTATATTACTGGTACGATTATAAAGTATACAAATATCAAGAAAACACTTTTATAAACACATGTGATGTTATAAGAAAACTTTTATATACAGTACACGTAATATTGATATCTTCCCGCTTACTGGATGCAAAGTATATCACTTTATTAGACCTCAGCAGGGGTGGATAACGCAAAACCATATTTATTCTTCACCAATCTTGGTAACCTACCTTATATCTTTGTTATGGCCTATAGTTATACCTAAGTGAATTGTGTAGTTAACTTAATAACTATTACTGTACTTAATAACTGTTATTGTTAACATGATTGTACAATTAAACTAGGTTTACAAATGACATAAAATAATTTGATGTAATCTGAATCTGATGTCCATTTACGTAAATATATATTCTAATAGTATGTCTCAGTTTATTTAAATGATTAAATGTGAGATTTTGTGACAGAACTGGGATGGTCGCAACCGTGCGACGTGTGGTCCATCGGATGCATCATGTTCGAGTTGCACCTCGGAATTACGCTGTTCCAGACGCACGATAACCGCGAGCACCTCGCCATGATGGAGAGAATACTTGGACCCATACCCTACAGGTAACGAGCATAGCGTATTGTCGATGTTCGCTTATCTTATGGTATCTGCTCAACCCAAAGGTAGCCTGGTAGAGAATGCCTTTTCGCATTAAGTCACTCTTTTTTTTTACCATGTTTGTTTAACTTGTGCAAATAAATATTAAAAAAATATGCTTTAATCTCGGAGTGCATTGACATAAAGAGTAACTAAGCAAATTATGTTATCATATGTGAAGGTTTCAAATTGTTATTTCTTACTCAACCTTCATATACAATCTCAATCCATATACTGGTATATGGATGTGAACTTTTGTCTGTTTAGTTTAAAGACTATTCAAAATGTTCGCCAGGATTTGGATTAAAAAGAAAAAAAATGTGATATTGAAAACGTTTGACTCGTGTTAATCGTAATGTCATAACTTTGTTTCACAGAATGGCTAGAAAGACAAGAACAAAGTATTTCTATCACGGCAAATTGGACTGGGACGAGAAATCGTCAGCCGGACGGTATGTCAGAGAAAACTGCAAACCGCTATTGGTAAGTGGCATTCACAAAAGGTATACAACAACCTTTCAAATTTCAGCACATTGAAATACATTTATTGTGAAAGCGGCCGCTTCTTGCAGACTGTGTTTTACATAACGTTGTTTGAAAGTATTTCATAACAATCTTTTTCCTTTTGCCCCAGTTAGCTTTTATATTGACAGTTTTTTTATCGAATTATTGTTAATGTTTATTTATATTTATTGTAACACATTTTTATTTATTGTCGTAATTGGAGAACCGCCTTTATGTAGCTGTTTATAACTTTTTCTGGTTGTTACGTTGTTATTATAGTTTCAATTTTAAGATAGCTGTTTTTTTATTTATTGTTTGAAGACAAAACGAAACAAGTGTTGTGAATTTTTTGTTTGGAAATAATTTTCATACTATTCGGACATAAGAGTGAGGGGAGAATTGAAAGCCTAATTTATGAATGATTTTATAGTCATGAACACAAAAAGTATATATTTTTTTAAAATAAATTTGTGCTAAGCATTACTCGGCAACTTTATAGTTAGTACATATATATGAGATTGCAACAAAGCAATTGTTCACTCAAAACTATAAATTCCTTACAACTTATTCAATAGCAATTAACTGTACAAAGAGGATTGTAAATGTTGAATAAATTTTAAACTCATGAACTTTTATTGTTTGATTTTTAGCTGAATATTAATTTTTGTTAATCTCATTTAAAATTGATAAAAATTTAAAACCAAAGCTTAGTTAGCATTACCAGAAATTAACTTAATATCAAGGAACAGATAATAATTGCAAAATTAAGTATATATATTATTATTACACCAACTCTTTAAAATGACATGGAGTTCTCCTTTTGATTTCTGCATCTGGACCTGCCTCAGATCCCATTGCACATGATATATTACATCCGATCTTGACTAGAAGATATTGCCATAGACAAAATCGATTACGAGTATATCATCCATTAACTCTATCATTGTGTCTATTACATTCTCAGAGCCCACTATTTATCAGTATAAATATTTAATATTTCGATACTCAAATTCAGTACACATTATTGAATAAGTTTTGTTTCCACTGAATTACATAATACTGAATTATTATATTGGATTGTGTGACTATATATTTAGCATGATATTATTTTATATTGACATTAAATTATCACTTTACTTTTTCCACAGAGGTATATGCAGAGCAACAGCGAGGAACACCGGCAGCTGTTCGAGCTGATCGCGCGCATGTTGGAGTACGAGCCGTCGCAGCGTATCACGCTCCGGGAAGCACTCACGCATCCCTTCTTCAGTAAACTTTCACCGCATCAGAGGCTCGGTACGTAGTACGTACACGATCACGCATATATTATATTATAAATACCCCTACGGAGTGCATCCCGTGTTGAGCAAAACTAAACGTCACATTAGACCCTCGGCACGTACATAATGCAGGACGAGCACCTTTACGCATTTAATGCACGCGAAGACACAATTTATAGTACAAAGTACGTTCTCACGCCGCAACAGGGCAGTGGTACCTTCACACATACATACCTGCCGCGTCCCGGTATATACACGCAAATATACGCACGTTATAGTACCTATCCCTATAGTTTTTTGCTAAATTAAGTTTTTTCAATAATAAATAATAAAATAACCAGTCAATATACACTTTTACACTCAGTCCGGCCACGTTTTCGGGCGTCGCCGTAGGTTCGCGTTGTCGCAACAATTGTAGCCACATTCTTGAGTTATCATTGTGAACGCGAACTCGATTGTCAATAGGAATTGTTCGGTATAACAATATTTCAGATTTAATTATTCGAAAATCGTTGTCTGGATAGTGAAAAAACACTCACCTTGGGTGACAATTTTTATGACACCGTGCCACTGTATGTTGTCACCCGATAATGCAACCTGGGGTAATATAACTTACATACAGTAATAATGATCTACATTAATATGATTAACAATAATGTATTGTTATGGAAGTCATCTCGCTCATGCAATTATTAATTTTAACTCTGATTCTAATATTTTATGAAGAAAGATGTAAATTATGCAGATTTTGGTTACTTCGACAAATTTTATTAAATTTACTAATAAAACTAACATCATTATTAATACAAATTCTAAACTCTTAACAAACATTGTTCAGTTTATATGATTTAAATACTCAATATAAATTTTAGTTATTATATCTTTTGTGTATTAAATACTAGAGCATTTCAACACTATAATTATGAAAAAATGTAAAACGAAAACACTTAATGGCTCATAGATTTATTAATTTTATATATCCATGTTATTTATGACATGTTAAATACATATATATCTTAATTTGCCTGAGTAACAGTGGATGATGTGAAATTGTTTGTTATAGGGCACCAGTTTACAAGGCCGTCGTTCCTTAGGTCAGGCCTTTTCTCTTTGTTTAACGCTTTTTATTTATATATATACTGAGAGCTTTGTTTTCGTTTCTATTTCCGTATGGAACACATAATGAGACATGAATACACTATCATTCAGTTTACTTGGTGTTGTCGGCCTGCTCCTTAGTTTTGCTTCTAGAACTATATGTATTAACAAATCTTGATTTAATTTATAACGTCATTTAATCTTATATATCCATTTGTTATACATAAGTAAAGATTATCATCGTGAAAATTTTCCGTCACGTATTTCTGATTGTAATAACACATATATAAATGTATACGATAAATATGTAAATAAGGAAATACCCTTAGCATTATTCTTTCAGAAAGTTCTTTTCGTTTAATATTTTTAAAATGTTTTATTTGCTCCATCAAAACCAAATAATAAAACTATAAACATAAAACTGAATCATAAAGATCTGAACGTCATTTTTCTCCCTTTTATTATTATTGACTTGTGATTTTGTATAAAATTGTTAAATTTGCTTTGATTTATTTTATATTTAGAATAAATGTATATGTAATAATATATTTTAGTTCACCATTTCATTTATTTCACAATGTTTAAAAAAATTAAATGTTCTTCTCTTTAAACCTTCACAAAGGTGATATTAATTTAGGCAATTGCTCCCTCCCACTATATATTTGCAGTTGCGCTACCTTTTATTTATTTAAGGCGTCTATCTATACTGAAATTTTCTTTATTTTTAGATTCATTATCAAATAGATGTAAACAAAATCCTTTTTTCTTCCGTTATGTGTAATTTGTTTGTAGTTTGCCCGAAATTTAACATGCTGCTAAGTTTCATTTTATTATATTTGTTTGTGGTTGATTAAACTTTTTTTTTATAATTGCAAGTAAATCAAACTTTGCCAGTGGTGCATTCGCTATTTTAAATATTTGTTTTCAATTGGGTTAGATATTTAGTGATTTTATGGTTTGTGTTTCAGGCAATGACCGGTCACGATGTAACGGCGAGAGCTCTCGCGAGCGCTCGCACTCGCTGAGCAGGTGAGCTCGCCCGCGCCGTTCCGGGCCGCGGCTTGTGCAGTGATATACATAACGGACAATTAATCTAGGGAATAATTTGTTGTGAATCGCTACTTCTCAATTTGTATTTATAAATAACTATTCGAAATAAAGACTGTGTCGGTCTGAATGTGGTGGACGTTTTATTTTTGCGCGTATAAGAGAAGAACGAATAATAAATAATGAAAGGATTGAAATAAAAATTACGTTTGTCTCTCAATTCTCAAAGGTGATGAAACGCATCTTCGCGGATTTGTCATCCAGGATCTTTTGAATATATGTCAAAATACGAACAAAGCAAAAGAGAAATAACAATATACTTATGTTTTTTATTAATTAAAACTCAACACAAATATAAAATTCCAAAGTTTCTTATATTATTGGCTTGTTTATATTTTCGGAATTAATCAATATGTAGTTAGATCCACAGATGCCTCAATTTAATCTTTAGAGAATACCGATTAATTCTCAACAGAAGGTAGTAGTATATCCAGAGATATGGAAACTTAACTTTAAGAGGTAATAATATAAACATTGCAGTTACAGGCAGATAACAGTACTGTCAACTCAATTTTATACAACAACTTTTTCATACAGAGAAGTCAATTTAGAATGAAATGCAATTGTTCAGTCCCCAAAGAATACCATTATTAGCACGCTGTGTATGCAAGACAAAGTATCCAGACCCCTCAGGTAACAAGGCGCCCTACCTTTAAAATATATCTTTAAAGACAATTCTCCGAAATATAGGCCTTATAGTGCAGACATGGACCTTTTTTTATTTCAAAATTTTAAGAATAACCAGTAAAACTCACATTTATTTTTTACTATAGTCTATTAAAAGTGAAGGTTTTAGCTTTAAATTGAGACTACATTCATATTAATAAATTCATTTTTTTAATATAAAAAAATATTTATACATAATTCGTCTTATACTCTAAAATGACATTCACTGTAACGAAAATACAGACAAAAGAATCATAAATTAAATAATAAGGAACTATTCAATATTTAGTGTTAGTGTGACGGCGGGTATTGCCCGTCCACAATGACATGATCCTCTTATATCTCCATATATTCAATCTATCGATTCGCCGCCAAACCTCCAAATCTACCAGTAATTTCAATGAATACCATCCAGGAACCTCCAAATGCCACATTTTCACTTATGCAACACGAAGTTGTTGTGTATCGCAGCCATGGTGCTGCTCTCGTCCTTCCATCTGAGAAGAGAACAGAGCACCAGTTCACGTGTTCTCTTGCGAAACAGTGGGGCTGATCGATAAGCTGGAGTTAGTTATCTTAGGGAGTAAAGTTAAAGGTTAGCCACCTTTAACTTTACTCCATAAAGGTGACTGGTCTTTCTTCTGACTGTCCAGCCGCCAACAGCCACTCCTCGCATTTCTCTGAGCACCTGTTGTACTTGAACGCCAGAGAGGTCCTGATTTCTGAGCGAAGTACGTACGGATCTTCGGTTAAAGCTACCCGGCTCCTGGTATCGCCGGTCTGGACACAACATAATGTTTAACACACTAGCTGCTTGTCCGCTGACTGGCCTTGTTCCGATAAGGCAACCGCTTGAGCCACTTTTCCAATAGATCCATTTTTAGGCAATATTTGTATTTGTGTTTAATAATAGGGGATAAATGTACCAGTTGATGTTTGATGACTAACTGATAACGATTGGTCAGATAAATAACCTTTTATAGGGCATAACAACCTCTTTTTTACATTAAATAATATATATAATAATTCAAAAAGAAAATAATGATTAAACAGGGCTCAGATATTTTTTTAAAGATATTCAATCACGTGCATGACGCTTGAGTCAGTAATATATATGTATGTAAAGTAATTATAATTTTAATTAATATGTATATTATTTCTATTAATATATTATTTATTAAACTAATATACTCTTAAAATTAAAAGTTAATTTTTCTTCGTACCCCCAATATGTTCTCTGGTCAACCCAAAGGTATGCTGGTAAAGAATGCCTTTTGGCTTGAAATCCGCCTTTTTGTATGTTTATTTTTACTTGTGCAAATAAAGAATAAACAGATTAGTAGGGATTGAAGGCGGCGATTTTGATTATAACTGTTTTAATTGCTTAGACTTCTGATAAATGTGTTTGAGGGCGAAGGACATAAAGGGAGGTCAATGCTCTAATGTTGGTATTTCTACCGCTCCCTCATTAAAATAGCTGACGGGGAATGCCAGAAAGCACTTTTGGATATTTTCTGTTTCACCGTTTACTACTATTAAATTAGATGAGTATCTAACAAACAGTTGTTAGAATTCGTCTGATTTATTCGTAGCCCCTTTGTAAAAAGTGCAGTTTGCAGAAACTTATTGACAAGCTGTTCATATCAATTATTTTGCTAAATAAATATTGAAGGAGGTAGAACTAGGAGTAATAAATAATAGACAACATTTGCATTCATTTCTGTTTATTTCAAAGTTTACAAATAAATATTGTATTCGTACTAGTTTAAAAAAATGATAATTACAACCTACGCTAAGTTTGCACTACGCGTCAATGACGTCACGACGTTCTGCTACGGTATGCAAACCGTACCGAGTCAAATGCGACAGATTCCAGCGAGGTACAAACTTGTCGTAACCGAGTTGTACATAAGTAATCTTAAAGGAACATATGTGAACGTATAAGATTCGAAATACTCAAAAAATAAACTTTCTCGATGGCATTAGACAAAAGTTAATTTTACTGAAATCTAAAAGTATAGGAGCACATTCGTCTATAAAATAATAAAAATCATATTTAAATTAATAAAATAAAAGTGAATAAACTTGATGTGATACTTATTGGAAAACATCGGAATGTTCAGCCACGTGATAGCTTGGCAAGACCGACAAAATAATCTTTAATATCACACAATAATGACGAGTTTCACACAAAAAAAATCTAATGGTCTTGGTCATCTTTCAGGCACCGATAGTTCAACGACCTAAACCTAGGTATTGAAAACAATATTTCGATACACTACAATAAATAAGATTTTCTCCCAATTTAAGTGAAATATAATTATAACGTAACAATTAAACATCGCCCTACATGTCCTTTAGTAGTGGACAGCACATGAAGCGTTGAATATAAATTAATAGAATAGAAATCGATTCACTTTTAATATTATCTTTAAAATGGGTACATTATAGCCGTGTCCTACATTGTATATGTTTTTACCATCGCTTTTAATATATTTTGAATAATGATACCCTTAATGGGCTTAAACTTCTAGTTAAGTAATATTCCGTAACAATTATCCATTAATATAGCCTTTAATGTCAACATAGATTCAACTCTTGTCACACATTTTAAACAATCTGTAAGTTATATTCGGTATTTATATAATCACTGCGCTAGCTAATATACTTGTTTTATGAAAAGCATCTACGGACAGATTATTGGCATTCAATCGTGGTGATATTAATTTATCCCTAATGGGAAAGGCAAAGGACTTTAGTCCATACAGCCAGTGGCATTCAATCAATTCTTGATTTTTAAATCGAAACAGATAAAAAATATTTTTATAGATTGTTTTTTATTAGATCAGTAGAAAGGTGAAAGTATTGCGAGCATACATCCACATAAATTGCAATGTGTGACGGATCTGTTTTGGTATGTTGGTGCGACAATTGTAGAAGCGGGCACTAGACAAGGTCAACGTGCGGTTCGGAGGCGGGCCAGGCGTACTGCGAAGGCAGCGCTGCGCTGTAATGTGCGTTGTACATCTGCGCGCGGATAAACGCCTCCGTATCCAACGGTTGCGGTTGCACTTGCGCTTTGTCTGCAACGTCATATAAATATTGTATGAATTGGTATTCGTTGTAAAAGTTTTGCGGCGGAATTATCTTCTGTATAGTTTAATTTAGTAATGTGTGAATTGTGTCTTGCACCAAATTATCTTGATCGATATAGTAATTACCTGCTAGGTTTTGTGTTCGTAATAAACTGACATTTTGTATAATTAATAAAGAATAATAATAAAGTGTAATTAGAATAAAATGTACCGGTGGCGTAGGCGTGTTCAACGATCTTCTTGGCGATCTTGACGGAGCAGTTCTTAATGTCCTTCAGCGGCGGGTAGAGACTGCCTAGGTCCAGATCTTCCTGAGACACGATCTCAGCCAGAGCCTGTAAAAGTTTATACTCAGTCCTGTGGTAATCTATGATCGGGTAACTAACGATAATGATACATGTAAAAAAATAGTAACAAATGAGATTAAAAATTGCGACTTTCTTAATTTAACTTGCTTAAATCTTTATCCAAAAATCCATATCATACATATACATAAATTTTAATTTGAAGACACCAAGGACTTTAATTATTACACGAACAATATAAAAATAAACAGTGTGTAGTTGTGTTATTTAACTATGATGTCAACAGATAGTATAGGGGAGATCGGGTAGCATGGCCATTATTCGTTCTGAGCAATCACGCACACATAAAATTGCATCGTCGCACAGCGCTTATTAAAACGCCGTGCATCGTCACATGCAACAGTGTAACGGTCCAAGCCGAGAGGCTCCATCTCGGAAACCCTGGTGCTGGTTACCCACTAATAAAGGTGTCGGCTGTGCGCCCTAAGCACTCAGTCACCCTCGCAACCCGCTGAAGCTGCCCTCAGGCCAACAGTGGTCATCAGCACGAAAAAATATAAAAGCCGTGTGACTTTGTATGACAATTGGCGAGCGGCCGAGTGACAATTATATAATTACCCCGCGCTAAGTTATTTCGTTACTTTTCGCTTTCTTCTTGACTACACCGTTTTGCACATTTATCAAATATGTTATATCTCATTTATTAATAATATACATGTACAATTCAAAGTTTGGTCAATTATTGTTAAATTATATTTAATTATATGAATTAATAAATATGTTTAATGGAGACAGTCGGATAATATCAGACACAATTACGTCGGTTACTACTATATACGGTATAATTAAAAAATATTTATTGTATACTAAGAAAAGTGTATACCTACTATCATTTCTTTTGTAATATTTATCAAAAATGCCGAAATAAAAAAAAGCGTCGCGCAAGGAGGGAATTGGGACAAAAGAAAAGTAAACAAATTATATTATACGTTTAAGAAAAGTATTCGATCCTCGGATAGACTGACTATAAAATGTACGTAGTAACAAGTCAATCAATCAATATAAACAAAGCAGATTATTAAAAAGTAGACAAAGGACCTAGAAGGCAAACTGTATGCATAATAGATCTACTCAGGCCATCGTCGATTTTGGTCAAAAAGACACACGATTTTGTTTAAGCTGGAATAAAGAAAATGGAATATTTTTACTAGGTTAAAAATGTTAGGAGTATATGTTCTTATTAATTATTAAACTAGGTTTAGTTTGAAAATAAATGTTTAATTGAACAGAATTCTGATGATTTTAAAGTTTCTAATTGTGTCTTGGTATACCTGAACTTCGCCTAATAGGACACGCCAAGTTGGTACTCACCTCGGCGGCGAGCAGCATGAAGTCGTCGGAAACGTCGACCAGGCCGGCACAGAGGATGCCGAGCGCGAGGCCGGGGAAGATGTAGGAGTTATTGCCCTGCCCCGGCCGCAGAATGCGTCCGTCCTTCGTGCGGTAGTCGGGGAACGGCGAGCCTGATGCGAAGATCGCTCGTTCCTGTACACGAAAAATACAGGAATCAAAATATATTACAAAAGATAGTTATATTACTTTGTGTAACAAATCATATCAAAAGAATTTAAAAGAGCAGTAGCTGGCTTTTTAATTTGTTTTTAATATTTTCAAACTCGTCAAAATATGGTTTTCAAAAGATTTGCATTTTGCTATTACGTAATTAAAACAGATATTTATAGCATTTCTTAAATAATAAATTGACAATACATTTGTTTGAATAATAGTAAGAAGAATAAGCATTTGAATATGTTGATCAGAACAAACAAAAGATTGTCAATGTTTTTTAACAAAAAGTATATCCTATTATCTCACTTCTAATTAAGACGTTAATTAACAATTGTTTAGAAAATTACAATGCCTTAAGGTGACGGGTATAGGAAATGGCTCTCTATAAGTTGCACTATAACGAGTTTATAATCATTTAAACATTAATATTATGTGGTCCGACTGAAGCGACGATTTGTCGATCGCGCAGACAACGGACCACACCCACACCTACATATTATAGCACCTTTGCATGCCTGTCCACCGGACGGCAGACTCCCACGAGAGCTTCTGTCACTCCCTCTAGCTAATATTTCTTAGCCGAGGGAGAATACTAGGATTAGGCTTAAACGCGAAATGTCGAAGACGGTGACTTCGACATCTCACATATGAGCTTAAAACATTCCCCAGCATAGCCCGATGTTAGCATTACACTAACGCAACATCGGACAAGCAGGTATCCTACCTAATCCTCTTCCCATATTTCCTTCTCTTCTCTTATCGGGTAAAGGGGGCAACCCCGAGACCCGTCTCCTGCAACCCCGCGCTAGGTAGGTTGTGGATGCTTCCACACGTTAATATTATTGAGTCAAAACCTTGATAAGTAATATCAATAATATTTCGCCAAGAAATTGTCGTTTAGCGATGTTGTTTTGACGAAAAGAACTTCTTATCGAGGACGAGTCATTTTCCGCAGCAATCGATTACCATCAGGTGAATTACTGTTGTTAAACTTTTTGAACTGAAAAAAAAAAGAGAAACATATGTCTCACGTCAGTATTGGCGTAAGCCTCCTCGGCGGTGCACTCCGCCTTACTGGTGGGGTTGGAGAGCGCGAAAATTACGGGGCGAGCGTTGTTGGCCGCCATCGTTCGCAGGATGGCCGGTGTAAACGCACCCTTGATCGCAGCCGCACCTGTTTGTGTATACAAAAAATCACCATTTCTGTTCAAACCCAAAAATAAAAATCATGCATCATGTTGAAAATCATTGAGTATTAAAAAAAAATTAAAACAATAGACGATTTCTATTTTTGGTTGCGAACAGAAATGGTGATTTTTTTATCAATCACCTAACTTAATATAAAAAAATATAAAACGTACTACTAAAACGTACTATTATAAAAAAAGGTATGAACGAGCGACTGTGCGAACGCGCCAATTGAAATAATTTTATCACCAGCAATTCGGATGCGGGTGAGTGAACCTGTACCCCCAGCCCAAAAATGATACATGTTAAAAAGTGATCAGGTGTTGAGATACCTGAAGCTGGGTTCAATTTCCAGCCGTAGAATAATATTTGTAGCACACTAAATTTTGATCTTGGTACTCTATATAGCATTGTATCAGAATCTCCCTCCGATATTAATGCATCGGATCGGAGCGGAGCAGAGACGGGAACGACGAAGCGAGTGTTGTCACGTTTGTGTTTCTTAAGAGACTGGTCAGAGTTATGTATATCAAGTGCCTAGATCACCAACCAAAGTGTCGTTTCATACGATTAACAACGGAAAGTTTTATATTTGTTTGGCTGTTTCATGGTTGATATAAAAATATACAACATCTTGGGGATACAAGAGATGTTTATTAAATTGTAAGTTACAGAAGATTCTCAGCCACATTTCATTTAAAGTTGCAACTGGATGATTCCAGCCAAACTTAAAATAACAGATTTAATTATTTTTATATACCGACCCAACAATCAAATATCATTATATTTATTATGTTTAATTTAGACATTTAGTGTAAATAATAAAGTACATTACTAACCAATGAGCACGGAAGGTTTGGCGGTATTGACTACTTCCTCCAACGTCTTGATGGGAGGGCAGTCCTTGGCGAATTTCTCCTTGTGCACGTTTAGCCCGCCCTCGGGACGGTTGCGTACTATCAGACCCTAGGAGAAACAAAGAAGCAATCTCGTTTGTTGAAATTATCCTTACAACCTAACTAAATAGTTCATAATTTTGAAGTACCTAAATAGGTAAATAGTATCCAAATGGATAAAGGCATAATAAATATATATAATTTATTATATACTTTTTTACCAATAACCAGTTTCTACTTTATTTAATAAAAAACCGCATTAAAATAAATAGTAATTCACTTTTGATGATAATTGAACTTTCATAGATAAATCTTTTGATGATAATTGAACTTTCATGGATAAATCTTTTGATGATAATTGAACTTTCATGGATAAATCTTTTGATGATAATTAAAATATGGCTGTACTTTTGAGTCGACCATCCATATGCGCCCTCTGGCCTCGGCTTCAGAAATGCCCTCCGCTTTCATCGCCATCACGCACAGCTCCGCAATGCCCAGCGACGCCTGACGGGTAAAGAAACATGAGTCAGAAAATTTGCATCCAACACTTAAAACTCAACATGTAAATTCGAAAACAATATTTTATAAACTACGATGTAATAACGCTAAGCATGAACATTTCGTGAGAAATAAAAACCTATTACTCAGAAAAGAATCAACGAAGGGACCACCACAGAAATATCTAGATTATTCCAAACATTTCTGTGATGGGTCATATTAGAGGATCAGGGAAAACCAAATCGTAAAGGGATAGGGTTGTTTTTGAACAGAACAATGGTAGTCGGGATGTGCTACGTACGTTATACGTTATCGGCTTTCAAAACAAATCTAATAAAAACGCTTTATTCAAGTAGGTTTATACAAAACACTTTTGAATGGTCAATATAGATTTCTACCGCCGCTTCAAGAGGCAGCTACTAGCGAGGAGAAATGGCAAGAAACAGTACAAAAAATCCAGGAGTTGTGCAGTATTAAACACAATCGAAGATTAAATGCAAGCATATCTGTCAGACAAATATTCAGACACTTTGAATTAAGGACATACGAGTATACTGAATATTTAATGACTACAGCCTATTTAATTTAAATCAAAATCTATACTCGGGAGTTAGGTGATTATTTAATTCACATTAAAACAAGCGAGTAATAATATAATTTTTGAATCACATCACAAGTTTAAGTTCACTTTAATAAGAATCATTTAAATATCAATGAATTCAAGTCAGGTTTCAGCTCTGCGGTTTTACCTATCTCAATGAACTTCATCGTGGAGATCTGTCGCTTCGTATCGTACAGTCGTGTTCTATTTCGCTACAAAGATTTGCCTAATGTCTCTTTCTTACCTACGTCCTTGCTCGCACTGTATTTGTAATCGAAACAAGATGAGTCAAGAATCGCAATTTCTCGAAACCTGGAACCTAGTAAATTGTTTTTGTCATATCTATTCCAAATCAATATAGACAATAAGTTCTCACCTCCCCGGCGCCTTGAAATACGAATGTGTTCTCGGAGAGTTTCTTCTCAGTGAGCCTTAGACTAGCGAGCAGGCCGGCCACTGCAACCGCAGCTGTGCCCTGGATGTCATCGTTGAAAGTGCAGTACCTGGGGAGATAAATTTTCAATTAACAAGGCTCTCCGTAATTTTTTGGAGTTTTGGTATTTTTGTATTTATTCTCACCCATATATACTCTAACATCATATACTCTAGACTCGTATCTATCTAGCAATAAGAGATATAAATATCATATTTTTTATTTCTTTGCCCACTTTTTTGATTTGATTGTAACACACCGATATTTTGATTATAATGAAGTGTCTGTCATTACTATAATAATAATTTTATTAAATTTAATTTTCGTTAGGTTTGGTTGTACCTTTATGTTGTAGTGATAATAAAACTTTGGTACCATTAGCTAGAAAATTTCCGCTTACTCATTTTCTACCACGGCGATATTTTCTAGTTATTGCCAGATATGACATCAATTGCTATGAATGTAATATGTTAGTGGTTCTAACGCTCCCTCACTCGTCTACTTTCCAAATCCTATGTATTCATGTGCAATATTATCAGAAGGCTTGATCAATGATTCCATCTCAGTCAGTCAAGGGTGACAACGCATCTGCATTATGATTCCTTGTCAAGGATGAATGTAGATGTCATGGGCCGCAGGAATCACTTGCCATCAGATAAAATTTGTGCTCGTATGTTACTCATAATTTAATTTAAAAATACAGTGGTGACGTCATGAGACACTCGCACAAAGCACTTAATAAAAAAAATTGTCGTATTAAATATTGCTCAAGACCCAGAATATAGAACCACAATTGAATCCTCTCGCCACCCACCTGCCGCGGTATTTCTCAAGCAGTCGGAAGGCGTTGGCGTTGCCGAAATCCTCGAACTGCACAAGGCAGTTCTGTCCGAAGCGTCGCACAACGGCCTGCATGAACTCCTCGATGAATTCGTCGTAAGCCGCGCCGCGGACACGTCTCTGCCTAAGACCGATGTACAAAGGATCACCTAGCATTGTCTCATTGTTTGTGCCCACATCTGAAATAGAATAGTTTTCATTCAAACCTCGGAGCCCTCAATGGAGTAAGTGCATAACTTATTGCGAAGTTGTTCTTTTTTAAACATCATTTTGCAACAGTTATCTTTAATTAATTGTTGTACATACGCCAATCACTTGGAATCATCAGCATCCCGGAAACTTGTATATTACGTCACTCAGTCTAACGGATGGTTATTACACTTGCAATTGACCAATCGTTATTTGTAAAGTCTGCTTACAATAATAACCGCATTACTTCTATTATTGGTAAGAATCAGCTACTAGTGTAAGGTATAAGAAAATCCTTAGGGTGCCTCGCCTTGCATAGCGTGCCTATTGATAAACTCACTGTAGCCAACCGTGTGCAGAATGAATAGGTAGGCTTAGTGGAAAACTATGCTCTCACGGAATTTTGGCGATATAAGTGAACATATTATAGTACTGGACTATTTTGTCTGTAAAACTAATGAAACTTAAGAAGCAATCACTGGTATAAAGGCATTTCCTCTTACGATTAACCTAGATCCGACCGAGATGCGGAGACGGGATTAATTCGGTAACAATTAAAATTCAACTTAATGTCCTTTTTTATACAATTTAAATTGCTATAGCGAAATAAATTCAACCAAAACACAAAGCAATATAGTTTTATTTCTCTATACTTATTTCAGTCGTATGACTACGTACCTCAGGAGGATAAATAAAAACGTTTCACTCTTCCTCTAACGATAGTGTTCACCATATTTTTATTTAGTGTGACGGAAGGATTCTTCATACAAATATTGTCTTTAAGTAAAGTGTTATCGTGTCTATCCACTTAAACTTCGTGCTTCTCGTTCCTTCACAAATAATATCAAATAATCTAACAAGTCAATAACGGTTACAAGTTAAAGTTACTTACCAAGAGTGATGGGCAGGCACTGGTGGGGCTTGATACCAGCTAACGCAGTGTACAGCGACAGCTTGCCCACCGGGATGCCCATCCCGCATGCGCCCAGGTCCCCTAAGCCCAGGATACGTTCCCCGTCCGTGACTACGATAGCACGTACGTCCGTTTCAGGCCTGAAGGATTTTAATGTTAATTCAGTTTTATACAAATCATTTATGATCAATATTATTAGACAAAAATGTGTTTTGTACATATATATGAAATTGTTTAATTTAACGAAAGTAACAGAACTTAACTTCAGTACACCCTTACTAAGAATATTTCCATGCTAGCATGGGAGAGTGACACCGTAGTAAGTTTTTAGCGGCAACATGAATATATCGCCTAAACCACGCCCTCCCAGAAAACCCGCATTAAATAGGAGCATAACGCTGTTATATTTCGTATGGAGTGAAAGAAAGCGGAGACCTAATATAGAGTGAGAAGGCATTCCATCTCAGTCCTCAGGGATAAGAATATGTATTTTAAATATTTATGGACGATGGGCGTAGTCCCAAAAAAAAGTTAAAAATTTGTGGTCTTAAAAATAATTATCATTTTTCAAATATGAAACAGCAATAAAAGCACGCTTCAGTTAAGATTTACTTTTCGTATAGACATCCTAAATAGCCTATTGGTTTAGAGTACGGTCTGTGAAACTTAAGGTCGTAGGTTCGAATCCACCATTAGACTATTGTCGTGAACTGGCACAAGCATTATTCGGCTTAGTTGGAGTGGTTAACCGGAATATTAGTAATTTTAGTAGCATTGCTAATAATAAAAAAATAATACACGTATTTTCGTGAGGCCGTACTAAATTGCCTCGTCACTTTGATTTACTTCGGCAATCGACGGGCGCTAAGTCCTCGTTAGCCTTGGGTACAGTCCGCGACGTTAATAGAAGCGACGTGACCTCCTGACGAGGCACCAAACGAAACGATCTGCAGGAAGTCATACTGCACCGTCACGTTGCCGTTGTATGTTTTTAGTTAACGATGTACCATAATTACACGTAACATGCCGGTTTTTGATCGGATTATATTCGGAAGAAAAATGGTAAGTTTTTTACTTCTAATTTTTAAACACAAAGTAGATTAAAAATTTATATATATAGGCCTCTCTCTAGAGAGAGTTATAGAGCATAGCACCATATCCACCACGAAGATTCAATGTTATTTGGCGGACTTTGCACGTCTGCGTATTATTTTTTTATTTATTTATCTGACACGCAGTTTTTCACTATAAATATAAATAAGCTAACAAAAAAATAGAAGATCTGTTCTCTAAGCACGTTCACGAATCCCTATTATAGGTTTCAAATCCAACTAAGCCGGAGCGTAATCATAATTCCGAAGCATACCCTTAATATAGGTATAACCTCGGCTATATTTTCATTATTCTTTAATATTGAATTTACAAATGTGGCACTAAAATTTCAAATAAATGATGGCACTATAATTTAAAATGTATATTGAATTTAATTGATTTAATCGAAGTAAAAAAAATGTGTATGTATATATAAATTCGACATAATATATATCTTATATAAATCCCACAGCTGAGCGTAAACCTCTTAGAGGGGATATCAAACTTTCTATATTAAATTTATATTACATTATAGTATATAATTATATATATTAAAATAACTAGAGAGAAGCATAAAATATTGTAATGTAATATAAAATGTATACTGCACAGATTAAAAATAAACTAATTTGTATTATTAGATATATGATAATGTTTACACGGGCGATTTCTCTTACGGCGATATACACTAATCTTACCCAGATGACAATAACTGTGCACGATATATTAGAGTACTGTAAGCATTTGAGCAATCACAGAAAGAAAAGAAGGCATTAGCTCGTCGTTCCCTTCCCTAGTCCATTACATCGGGACAGATAAAATCGGAGATGGAATCAGAGGCAGTGTAAAGGATATGGAAAATACATATAATACATCCAGACCTAAAAACCAATAATTTTGTAATACATAAATACTATTCCTTAGATGGGATACTAACATGGAACCTAACATAGCAGCCACCGTAAAATCGATGAGTCATCGATGACTGGTGTCTTTAGCGATCTTAGTACTCAGGAATGACAATGCATCTGCATTATGATGCCTTATCGAGGATGAATGTGGGTGGGTGTCCCGGGCTACAGGAATCTATCAGGTAAACAGTGTGCTTGTTTATCATCCTCAATGCAATAAGAGAAACAACAAGAAAAAAAAACACAGCCAAACTTATGGTAAATGACTCCTGTAGCTCATGACGCCTACTTTCGTACCCGATAAGAAATCATAATGCAAAAGACCAAGCCGAGGTTCGGCCCCTCGGGCATCCTCGAGTCAGATGAGCTTACGGAACAGGGTAACGGTCCAAGACGACGTTCCCTCTCGCGAGCCCACTAATAGAGATCTCGACTGAGCGCCATAAGCGCTCGGTCACTTCTCGACCCGGTGAAACTGTAAAATCCCTCGGGCTAACAGCGGCACGAAAATAATACCACGAAAAATAGAAAAAAAAGTCCTAAAGACTAAGAAGATCATTCATCAACAATGTTGTCACTATATTCTATTCTAGTATTCTTTAAAGGCTTTGTCATTTCCAAATGGAGCCAACCTATTTCCGCAACAGCTAGCTTATATCTGCCATGTGATCCTACCCCGTTTATCTTAAAGTGCAAGTTGAACCTGTTAAAGTGATTTAATGTAACGCAATTATCACGCATGTCTAGGCATTCTGTCGTACGTAACAAACTCGATCGCCTCGCGACAGGTGGTACGCCCGAGGCACATGACTTTGGCCTGAAACTGATCAATTGACCTCTAATACTGAATGACCTATACATCTGATAACTTGCAACGCTAATTCTCCAGTTAAGGAGTCTATAAAATCTAGGATCCAGGTTTTTACTGTCAACGAAAAATAGCATTTGTTGAGTGTGAATTATAAACAGTAGCAGAAGTATTGCACGCTATCGATTTAAAAGTAAGAAAGTAAATTGGATTCCATCTCAAGAGTCGATAATTAAAAAAAATATATTATAATATTAAGTACTGATTTAAAGCGTGCTCTGCGTTGAAGGTAATCGCCAGGTATGTAACCTGCATTAAAAAAATCTATGCAACTCTTTCGTTCTACATCTAGAAACAAACTGCAGACTGGCTCTACTGATGTCAATAGAACTGTGATAGTGTAAGTCTTAAATCATTCTACATCTTCTAAATAGAACAAAGAACATAGTATACTAATTAAACTTTATGTACATATGTGCAACAACGCAATTGCCTCACACCCTTAGGTTGAATGTCATTTGCACATCACAAAACTACGAGGTCGATTTTAGTTTAAAATACTAATGTGACACTGAATACTCCTGTCAGCACTTCATTATTTTATATTTGAGCTTAGGGCTGTTACGCCATTTCGTGCATTTCATTGATAAAAATCTGAACATTGTGTAATATTCATTTACTGAAAGTTGTTGTCAAAAACGATACCGAGTATACTACAATACATTGACTGACTTAACCAGGTGTTTTTCTCTAACCAGTCTACTCACCAGTTCTTCAATATGTCGTAGACGTGTCCCTTGTCGTTGATGGTGATGAAGAGTCCGCGTGGGCGGCGGTAGATGAGGCCGTACTTCTGGCAGGCCAGGCCCACTGTTGGGGTGTACACGATGGGCATCATTTCCGCGACGTTCTCGCCCACGAAGCGATAGAACAAGTGCTCATTGCGGTCCTTTAAATAAAAATGTATTAGATTGAATATCATTCGAAACTTATAGAATCCGAAACTGTTTTTAAAACTTTTCGATTCAGATTTTGAAGCTCTTAAACAGAAATTAAATAGTGAGTGATGATTTGGAAATTAACTTTAAGTATTTAGTGAGCTAACACATAATATCATAAAATATAGAGTCAATACTAAGTCTCCAGCTAAAACATGGTTGGTTCGGCTCGACCGGGGAAGACCACCCCCTTACGGCTCTGTGTCGTAATGTGAGTATAGGGAATCGGAGGACCAGGACCTGGTAGCAAAGGTAACCATGCATATGGTCGCTGGCATCGCTTACCCTAAAACTAGAACTTTATATTTAGCTATGATAATAGAAACAGACTGCTACATCTTCAGAGAGCTAGCCCAGACAGGGAGCCTAATCGTTAGTTTTTAGCACTAGACCTTAAACTTTCAATAATTGTTTCCCTTCAAAAACTATACGCTATCAGTCTAAACATAACAATGTCATTTCAAATCGTATTCAATTCCGTTAGGAGTGGTCTTAGCATTGATAAAGGCTACAACCTTGTTACTGACAGGACGCGAGTGAATGTATGTAACCGGTACGTTATTATGAATGACACATTTGTTACAATTAATAGATCGTTTATTAATTAAAACCATAGATAATAGGTTCCCCTAATTTTTTTTTGCTAGAATTTCCATTAACATTTCTAAAATTCCGGTTAACCAACTCCAACTAAGCTAGAAGATGGTTCACGTCAGTAGTTTAATGGCAGATACGACCTTAAGTTTCGTGAACCGGGTACGGTTTACCACCATTAGGCAATCGACACTTATGTTTACCATAAGTTTTGCATAATTGATGATATCCTCTGGTTTTTTCAGATGATTGCGGTGGTCATCCTTTAAGTTCGTTCCGAATTCGAGCAAACACAATGGCATTAATTCGTCATCGAGGATTGTTCGGATGTGACATGGGCAAGAAATACACAAACACACCCAGCACACGAATTTCAACAATTTGTTAGGCAAAAATTATGTACTTCGTCAGGGAATCGAAATCATTACAAACCAGGTAATCTTGACAAAAGGCCAAGCGACTTAGACTAATACTGCAGTTTATTTATAACTGCTGCACTGGGGAAAGACCATATCCTCATGAAATACATGTAAATAGCTGCAAACCTCCGCTGCTGTATTACGACTGGTCAATATAGGGATTCAGAGACTCTTATATATGTGTGACGAGGCATTCTATCTTAGTCCCCAGGCAACGCATTTGCATTATGACTCCTGGTCCACGTGAAATGTGGGAGCCATGGGCCGCAGGATTAATCATCAGATGAACTGTATGCTCCTTCATCATTCTCAATACAATAAAATTATAAATAAATAATTAACTTTTGTACAAATAAAGGAAGTCGATTTGCAAACACTTCTAATTATCGCATTGATTTTACTTGATACTTGTGTATTTGAAGTACTAGTTTGTCGGTTTTGGTGAAGGAAAGAAACTGGTGACGAAGCATTCCATCTTAGTCTTCTGGGGGTAACAACGCATCTGTGTGGTTAGGACATAAATGCAGGTTTCATGAATCGCAGGAATCACTTACAGTGGTAAATAAACAATGTTTTTTTAAATTTGTCACTACTAATATTTAAAAATACAACGGGTAATATAAGATTACAAAAGATCATATACATATTTCAAGAACCACGAACCCAATTCAATTTTTGAATTCTGAGACGAGCTGTTTGAAACTCCAAGTTATTTAGGAAGTCCAAATCAAGCATTAATTACTTACCAGTAAACCCATAAGGTAGATATACTTGTTCAAGGGATCTTCGTATCTCTCGATAGATAGCTTGCACAGTTGCACCTGCTCATCCTGACTCTTGACCCTAGCTGGTAATAGGCCATGGATACCCAACGCCTGTCGTTCTTCGATGGAGAAAGCCAAGCCCTGAAACAATAAATGAGATAGTAAAATGAAATATTATCAAATTACAAAAACATAATGTACAAGTAGATAGTTCCTACTATCAAATATTTTTTAAATATACTCTACTAAAAGTATTTTAGTAAAGGTCAATTTTTTAAATTAACTTCAATCAACTCAATCAAAAGCTATTTTAACCATATCTATACTATGTCAATGCGACGAAGAGTTTTACCCCTTTGCAATCTGCGCTATAAAAGATGTTACAAAAGCGTTAGAGGCACTAAGAACAGAAACTTTGAACACAAGTCTAACATTAAATAAAAAAAAACTTTAATTATAAATTACGTAAGGCTAACAATACGTTCGCGCATATATTTATTGTAATGCATATTTTAAATAAAAAGTATAAATACCGAACACACCTCTCGCATTCACAGAGAAAGCGTTTACTTAACAGATTAATTTTAATAATGGAAGATAATATTTATAAAATATTGTGAAGCCTTCGTCAGGAGTTTTTAGTTCATATAAAATACATGAAATGTATAGATTATTTATCCGCATAATCATTCTGAATCGCAATCAGTAGTTCCCGAGACTAGAGCCTGGTGTTCCTATCACCGTACACGTATGTTAGATTGAATTGCTTTTTATTACAAGTAAATAAGATCTACTAAAGTCGTAGAACTGTCTTCTTACTTAAAGGCTTAAGATTGAGAAAGGAGAAATCCGTATTTCACCTTTCTTTAAGCGATCTTCGTTCTAAGCGATCCCTTATTCTCTCCGAACATTATTAAAACTTGTATCGACTATAGACAAAAAAATAAAATGCAAGCGATTGCCACCTGTGAGAACAAAGATGGAATGCGTCATTCCCAAATATAAATGTTTCAGAAACAGAACAAGTCCATGTTGTTCTCAATCATGTTAAGAAATTGACTAAATTAGAATAGTTCGCATGATAATTGATATTAATTAAGCCAATATAAAGCCACATTCTTCGCAAGCACAAAATTATCGTTATAGATGGGAGATATCGATTTTCAAATCTGACATATTTGTTTAACACCTTCACAAAATTATGTATATACATTCGTAATAAAACAGGATTTTATCTATAAACGATTTTATATTGGAAAACAAACATAGTTTTGGTTTCAGGACACCCGTATCACATTTATAACTAAGAAAAAAGTAACATCGTATTTATCTCAATTGAAGTATAAGTTATGTAATACAAAAATGATGTCACCCCAGAAGACTTTTCACTTACATATATACAAAAACGAGCATAAACAGAGCTACGGTCACTGTGTTTCATATTTCCCTACAGAAATACGAGCTCCATTTTTATTCCTATATAAAGAGTTCGAAGAGCCCTTTCGAAGTAAATAGCTTTACGAAGATCGATTGAACAGTCTCGGGGTGTGGGCAACATAGAACACTCATATTTCGTATACGTGGCTGGGCTTTACAGTCTACGGAACTGTAGACAAAGTCAAACAAGAACAAATTTTTCATTATATTGTTTTCTGGTTGCTTTTCGTTGTACATTTGTTGAATAAAGTTGTATGCGATTGCGAAAGTTCTATATTGACATTATTAATTCAAAATATATACCTACATGCCTGAACGCTGTTTGATTAGCTTCATGTGCGAGAGCAAATCAAATTCCAACCCTTACCAGAACCATTGAATTTAAATATTTCGCCAAGTTGGATATATATATATATATAAATAGAAGTATGGCCTCCTCTCGTAAAAGACTAACGCACGCGACATAGTCAAACGCGACTCCACTACGGATTGTTGGATTTCACATGTCTTCGAGATGTACGGAAACGATGTTTATTATAATATTTGATAAACTGAATTGTTTAGAGTACATACTAGAACGTTACAGAGCCAGTTGCAGCATGGCAACTAATAAGAAAATGCAAACAAGCCATGTCAACGGTGCATACAGAGTCTGATCAGTTGCGGAGGATTGTCAGTCACATACAAAAAAAACAAAAATGGTTTAGAGAATGTACTAGAAGTTTAATTCGGAACCATTCCTCGGTCGAAACATTTCTCAACTATTAGTCGCATAATATATTATGTGTAGTGCAACGTGTACTAACAAGCAACAACCATTTGATCGAAAAGAACGTCATCGTATAGATTGATACAACGACAAAATAAGAAAGTTCGTATATTTAAATCTTTCATACCTTAAATTACCGGTATGACAAAATTCAGTACTAAGCCAATTACTTGGGTGTCGTTCTAACGCAGAAATGCAGATCTGTTTCGAGAGAACTGGAAACTTACTTTACATAGCTTTTCAGCGCAAAGACATACTCGGGCCATAAAAAGCAACCTTCCAAATCCGATCACAAAATTAAGTGGGTACTTGAAAAACAGAGCATTCAGACGTTTAATACTCTACTCAAATACGACCGTTACAAGTAATTTGTTATTTTATCACACTCATTGTCTCATTGTGTTTTATACGAAGTAAAATTATTAGTCAATAAAAAAATTAAAAAGAAATGTAAACATAAAGGTTATTACAATTTATTGTTTAAAAACACTATATATTTTGGTATTATTCCAGTTAATGATAAAATAAAGTATTTGCTAGCAACAGAGCAGTGTAGCACAAGTGACTTTCTAGTTAAAAACTATGTGTATGGTAACCTAAGAAAGGCATCAGGTAATATTTTTGTGGAACCAAGCGCGATAAACTGTTATGGAAAACGGACGTTTAGGTACTAGTGCTGCGAATATTTAATGCATATGGACTTAAGGAAGATAACATACGAAAGGACAGCAGCAAGAAAGAATTTAAAACGCAGCTACTAAGTATCTACGCTGCCGAATAATATAAATAAACCTTGCAATATATAAAATTATAATGTATCTTATGTATTAGTTAGTATTTAAGATTGATTTATGGGTGCAGTTTTCGCCAATAAACTGTTTAGGCCGTTTGGCGAAACTATTATTTAGTAATTAAAGTTTATGTATTTTAATAAGTAAATTTAAAAAATGTGAAATCAGAATCATCCTTTTCAAGGTTTTTACCAATTGCGAGGCGGTGATGGAATATATCGCGAGCGTATCTAAGAAACAATAAAAAATATTTCGCAGACATGTGAAGTCGCCTATCCACGTAGTGAAGCCGCGTGCTTAGTTCGCATGCTCTTACACCCTCTATAGAAGAGGCATACATGGTACTCATCAGGCGGACTTACATGTATTAGCTGTCTTTTCCATGGACTCGAGGAAAGAACATGTTCTCCATAATACGCAGCAAGTTATGAGATACATTTATAACTTACCATCAGAGGAAATATGTGCTTTTTGTCACCCCTAAATTTATACAAAATTGAATATATCCAGTAAGGGTGGCGTCAAATATTACCCTAGCAGTGGCCGCCGCCTTTCAATTTTTTTTTGCGTTTTCCACATGGACAAAGGGAGCGAAGGGAATATTATATTATCTTACAAAAGATTCAAAAAATATAAAAATATTATCAGAGCAATATTTATAATTTAAATTAATAATAGTATTTTTATTATTTCTCATTTTTCTTTTTATTTTTAAAAAGTTGTATTTTTAGTTTAGTTAGTTTTCCGAGAATTGACCTCACTCGTACAAATATAAAAATTTCTTATATTATTTTAGTTTTGCAAAAATTCTTACGTCTTATCATTTGGGGGAGGGGGAAGTTCATATTTTTCTTATTTTTGCTTATAGAGAGGGGTAGGGGGTAGAAAATTATGAAAAGTTTGCTTACGAAATACTTGAACCCTAACACGTAGTCAAAGAAGCGTCTGACCGAGCCGATTTGTGGCCCTCTATAGAACCCTCGAATAAGTTGCTTATACGCGCAGGGTAACGATCCAAGCCGAGTCTTTCTCTCGGGAACCCTCGTGCTGGTTACCCATAAATAAAGATCTCGTCTGAGTGCCCTAAGCGCTCCGCCACCTTTCAACCCGGTAAAGCTGAAATGCGCTCGGGTTAACAGTGGCCATAAGCCATAAAAAAAAAGAATGATGGAGATCGTTTATAAACTGTTATGGTACAAACCCGTGAATCAAGCGCTGCCAAGCAGTACGGCAAGGAACACATCTCCCTGCGGGGCGTCAGCTGCCACCAATCATGATCCATCTTCACTTCTTCACTCACACACACACAGACACAAGTATAATTTTCTCAAAACGCCATTACCAGTGTAAAATTTGTATAAAGGCAATTTTCCAGCACGCTTAAGAGAACAGTGTGCCACTTACGAATCCCTTTCCACTACCGGATCGATAACATTGAAATGGTAACAATTACAATCGATTTTTATGTACTTTAACTTCTGTATCCGACGTAGCTGCTGGAGAAAGAACGTGATATTCGATTTATCGATACTTGATTTACTGAAATAGTCATCTTTATTATAGCGGAAGTGAAGATAAACAACGGGTGACACGGAGAATCTCATAGTAAATTGTCTGTATAGTCTCTTCTATCTTAAGACAAATCTACGGATACGAAAAGGTGCGTTTTCTTCCTTGTAAGAAAACCAGTAATAGGGTCTTCGAGTTTCTCTCTTAATGAACTCCTTCACTACGCCATTACTTTATCATGTAAGAAACTTCTACTAAATAACAAATAAATGTTGAGTTTTATGATTACACAAGCTGTGCCCGCGATTATGTAATAATGTGTTATGTACATGCAACTTTATATATAAGCGCTTTTTCTTCAGACTTGTTTAAACGTCACGTCGAACACGGAATCGATCGTTAAATTTGACTTATATTTTTTTTAATTAGTCAACCGATTTCAATGAAACTACAAACACTAAATGTTAACGCAAACTTATCTCAATACGTCCCTGAAAACTACAACAAAATTGGTTTAGCCACTGTAGAGACAAAAACACTGTTTACAGATTATATGTATAAAAGAGGAAAATGGATACAATTCGTTCATGTCTTTATTATGGCCTTAAATATTACGTTAGTAATTTGCAGGGTATTGTAAAAGCTGTATAATGTCTATGTGTATATATTATACCCGTATAAAACATAACATCACATTTGTATGTTGTATATTATCAGTTACATATAATGTCTATGTCATAAATATTATTTTCAGTATAAGTAAGACCTAAGAAACAAATTGATTAACAACTAAATATAATGTGGATTATACTCGTATAAAACATAACATCACATTTGTATGTTGTATATTATCAGTTTCGTATAATGTCTGTTAATATATGCTATAAATAAATATTTTTTTGATAATATGTCATACTATAATTATATATGTGGATACATACACATGGTAGCTATGAATGTTAGGTTGTTTTAGATCATTTTACAGATGATCTTGTACTATATGATATATATACTCGATGCTCAATAAAGTAAATTTACTTTAAACAATTTTTAAATTTAAATTTGCAAACTTGTATATATCTATCATTTGATGTTGATTGCATCATCTATTACGATGAAATTTATGATTTTATCGTAGAAATTATAAAAAATTTAATTTCATAGTTTTAATATAAACTTTAAAAAAATACAAAATTATTTATTATATTTGAACCAACCCGTGTACGATAACTTTAGAATAGAAACTTTGTTCGATTGCAATGTTAATTTTTGATTAAACCTTCGCGTCGTGTCGAGCCGCGCGACAGAACATCGATCCGCACAAGTCTGGCCTTAATAAAATCACTTGTTGTATTATTCAGGACATAGTGACATATAGACATATATACGTATATACGTCGCAAGGGACTTTTTTAAAACTTATTGACTGTCGGTCTTTAATAGTTTTATTTCACAATATTTTTAAAAAACTAAGGGTGAGCATACAGTTCACCTTATAGTAAGCGACGACGTTGGCAGCCTATAACTCCCTAGACTCAAGTGGAACGCCCATTTATCTGCCCTAGCAGGAGGACATATTAGCTCAATCTATGCAATAAAAAAATTAAACAACTCACAGATATTAACACTGCGAGACTTATTTCAGTAATTTCCACAGTCTTATTTTGCTATGGGGGTATGTTATATATACAACTGATGATGAAATTATATTCATTTTACAAAAACGAGCTGTTCGCACTATTTAAAATCTAAAATCTAGAGTAATGTCAAAATTTAAAGAAAAAGGCATATTATACCTCATAATATATTTACGATAATATATTGATTGTAGGTAAGAATTTACAAAAATATTCTACAAAAGCCGATGTACACGCTATCAATACAAGAAACAAAACATACATGTGGTACCTATTTTTCGTTTAAAAAAGTTACAAAAATCGTTCGTGGGCATACATATTTCGTTTAAAAAAGTTACAAAAATAGCATACGAATATTTATTAAAATTCCGCAAATAATAATCGATTTTCCATTAAACAGATTTAAAATTTTAGTTAAAAACCAACTAATTAAAAAATCTTACTATTCTTTGTCAGAACATTTGTCTGAAAAATATGCTTGGATTTAGGCTTTGAGCTCTGGGTTCAATACTAGACAACTCTTGGAAATTTCGTAAATTATTTTTTTTAAAAAAAAAGAGTTCTATCTAGCAGCCTACCGAAGCGTTTTATCTATCTTGAAGGTTCGAGTGTTTTGTATAAACCTACTTGAATAAAACTTCTTATGATTGATTGATTCATTCATTTATAACATCAAACCTTAACAAAGAATTAAAACGCACATACACTGTCCCTCATGAACACAGAAATGCGACTGCATCGCTTCGAGATGATCTAAAACGATCTAATTTTCCATTCGTAGTTACCGAGTAGACATAATACGAAACAGTGATAAAATACATCATAAAAATGTGATATGTTTTGTGCATGTGCAACATTATATTTAGTTGTTTCACATGTTGTTTTTTATGTCTTATTTATAATAAAAATAATATTTGCTTCTTATAGCTTTTCAATATCCTGCAAAGTACTAACGAAATATGTACTCTGTCTCCTCATGGCTACACTCACAAACCGAACACAGTGTTCTGTGAGGGCGTGGTTCTTCCCCCGTTGATCGGGTTAAAATTCATAAATCAATTACAACATACTTTAAAATTGCATAATAATATCACGGGTAAATTAAATAAGTTATTTTGGCATTGCGAATGGATATTTATTTATTTGTCTAAGCTAAATAAATATAGTATAAAGGCAGACTTAATTCCTTAGCGATTGAAATAATATTATATTCATTATATTATATAAATAAAAAACGTATGCGTAATTATAAAATACATATATAACAAATACATATGCATATGTTTATATTGTATATATACAAATACATATGAATACATAATTATATAATATTGATCGGCCAATCTGTTAAGAAATAGCTTCCGAACTTTCACCCTACACGCGTAACGATCTGTAGCCGCCATGAATTTACTTAATTAATTCCAGTCGCCGGGTTTTAAACATCCTACATAACGAAAGAATTGAAAGTTTTCATCTTCATCATCTCGACGACTGGCAATCCACCTCGGTGCTCTTTACGCGATATTTTCTGTCACGCATAACTAATCTGAGGAATGAGCTGAGAATGTCGCCAGCGGTATTTCCGAACCGATACGGTTTAGGGAAACCTTACCTTCCAGAAAAGAGCCTATACCTTTCTTAAAGGCCGACAGAGCACCTGCGAATCCTATAGTGCGAACGTCTATGGGCCTTATTGGCCGCAGGTTTAGGCCTCGGGGATTTTCCCCCACTACCCGGACATATTTTAAGATTCTGTTAATGTTAGTGCTGTTAGCCTGTGCGGCTCTTACAGCTTCATCGGTTTCAGAGCTCAAGGAACAATGGTCCGTGAGCTAGTTCATGTTTAGCACTGTTACCTTCTGTGAGCGTGTCTGTTTGTGCTCTCTCTATTTGTAAGAGTGGAGAGCGGAATGTGATATTGGTGTATTTACCGTCCGAGGTTAAGTATGCGGACCTAGCCTCTGACGATCGCCACCTGTTGTTAATTAACGTCGGAAGCTGTGGGCGGTGAGAACCGCTCCCGGACACGAGTTCGAGGATTTGGTGCCACAACTAGTGGCTCAGGTAGAAGTTCCTATGTTACGTTGTCACGTGACATACTCCTATAGTGCGGATGTTCATGGGCGGCGGTAATCAGTTACCATCAGGTGGGGTGCTTGCTCGATTGCCATCTATTCTATATATAAAAAACGTATAACAAAGTTTCTGTTACACACATATTTTTCAGAGCACTCTATCAATACTTTAAGCAGTACAGTTTAAGTGTCAAATATTAAATGAGAATCTTCTAGCCAATTTCAGGACTCAGTAGAAATTAAAAGATTAATATTACAACCACAGTTTCAAAATACATTATATTTTACCTTCTGATATATTTATCATATTGCCTATTATAATAACATATCGGAACTTCACCATTTTTGTTTGTATACCCTTCTGGTTTTCAAAGACGCCGGAGATAAATTTAACGTTTCAGGAATTTATTTATTTTACTGTATGTATTTCTGTTGGCTCAGAATTATCTTACATGGCAATCTGTAGACTTTGTGTGGCTAGTGATAGGCTGAAATGATAGATGATATATATATATATATATATATGTATGTATGTATATATAAGCTGTGATATATCCCTCCGTGTACCGTAAGTATTTCTGTAGAGAAAAGTGTGATTGCCATCAGGCAATTAGAGTCACTGTTGAATTGAATAACTGGAGATGGTTTGCGACAATAGTGGAATGGTGGATTCGAACCTACGACCTTGATTTCACAGACCGTATACCATTTTCCATATTTTTTAAAAAAAACTAAGCGATGCTGGTAAGCTTATGGAAGCAGCTCACAAATGCCTTCATTCAAGCAGAGTCCAGATATACATGCTTAATTATTCTTGAGATGGACTACTCCATAAGTAGATCTCCGGAATCACTACACTAACCAAACGAAATACAGCAGCATTGTTATACTATTACTTCACTGTGCTATTCTGTCGAGCTGACCCATTCAAGTGCCGATTAGAAATAAGCATCAGCTCGCCGCTGCAAAAAGCTAAAAGCCTCCTCCGATCTTATAGCCCATGAATTATATCGAACTATAAATAGGAACAATGAGTAAGTCACACTATAATAAATCCAACTGATATCTATCTCTTAGTTTGTCATCAACAAAGGCTTATAAACAATGTAACGCAAGTGCAGAGATATTCATAATACTATTATATAATTAATCTTGGATTGATCTGTAAATGCAAAATACAAAGAGCACACGGTTAATTGAATTTATCTGATGGTATACGTGCTTCTATATTTGATACCTACCGTTATCTATGAATAAGTCAGCTCCACCGAGGTAGAACCACACCCTCACAAAATACCAGCGTGAAATAGTAGCATAATGCTAATATAGCTGTAATAATAGCTATAAATGTAACTGGTGACGGAGCATTCCATCTCAGTCCTCAAGGGTGATAATGCATCTGCATTATGATTCCTTCGTCAAGGATGAATGTAGATGTCATGGGACGCAGGAATCACTTACAATCAGTTTTAGAATTAAAATCTGATTTAATTTTATATAAGTAATATATGATTCAAATTTGAAAATAAATGAATATATAAATTCAATTATGACCCAACAGAACTAATAAAACCAAATCTAAGTAATCAAATGTCTAATTAAATACCCTCAGCGAATTCCAAAATCTTTTCTTGTCTATTGCCCCTGGTCAAATAATGTTATAAAGACAATCGCAGAAAACGAAATCCAATATCTTATTCCAACTGTGCAGCGTCGCGTAATTATAAGATGTAAAATTAATTACTATTTCAAAGACAAAATGACGATTAATTTCTTTAAAAAAGCATTATTAATTAGTAAGCTATAGTGGAATAAAATAACCGTCGATATGATAACAGATTTTTTATATTTAAAATTACTATCGAAATATATAATATTTAAAATGTACAATGTAACAAGTAAATATAATCATGTATAATAGATAATATTTCTCAATGAAACCTCTAACCTGTTCGACTTACCGCAGACATTAACGAATGACCTTTGTTTTTATTTATAATATTAACCGTGAAACCTTATTACCACGGCATTGATACTGCAATACGAATTACATCTTAAATCATTGTCACGATTATTGCAAATTATAATTTGGGAAATCAATTTAACAGTAATACATGATAATACCATTTACTCATCATAAATGTCCATGCATCAATTTGAAGCTCTATATGAACTTAAAAATAATAAATAAGAACTCACGCAGAACACACTCTTTTCTAAAAGGAACTCTTTTCTAAGGAATGCGATTCTCATTTCTATAATATTTTTCGTTATAGTTTTTTTACCTAAGAAATAACAGCTTCAATGATACTGCGTAGTAAGTATCACGCTTTCGCAGCGTAAAGCAGCAACTAGACGATTCTGTATTTCGTATGGTAAAAAAAAACCACTGACAATTAGGGCTTTCATACTAGCTTACTTAACTAGCATAGACTGAAATGATACCTGATATATCCGTAATATTTATCGAATTCTTTGCCACCCCTAATATCATAAAATAGATCTTAGATGTTAAAATCAAAAACATCCGAAATAAGTATATAAGAATCGTAGTAACATGAATTTGGATCTCCCAAATGAAAAGGTAGGGAAATGTACAAATTAATGTTGGCTGGCGTACGTAACTTATAACGTACTTGGCATTTTTTGGCCTTGGATAATACTCCAGTAATGAAATTTAAAAATTGGACTAAAACACAAATAATATACGAACGAGCTTGGCTTAAGCACCAGGGAAGAAAAAATAAGACCAGGGGAGTATCTTCCTTATCCTTCCGATTCAGAGGTAAGTAGATAAATGGTTATTCTTGTAAACAATTAAAATATCCCAGGCATAGTTTAGAAAAAGACGTAGACTAAGATTTGCTGAAGCAAATAAATTTGCAAGCGATGACATGATATCTATGAGAAAATCTCTTACGTCACAAACACACAACAAAAATCAATGTCTATGGCGTAATAATTTGGGTGTGTTAGGGTGACTTGCGTTTTGGAGGCTAAAGTTAGAGCGTGACAAGATCTTAGCGTAATTACACTCAATGCTTCCTTATTCACACGTTTAACACAACTTTATTGTGTTAACCATTTATATCAATACAATAGTAGAATGATAAGCAATTATTCAGAATCGGGCTATATTGTTGAGTAACTATCTATTTAAATGTGGTTCCGCGGCCAGAGTATTTGGCTACTCATGGGCGGGTGTACAGGTTTCTTCAAAAATTTTTTTTTTTTTTTTTTTTTTCGGGCTGATGGCCGCTGTTAGCCCCAGGGCTTTTACAGTTTCACCGGGTTGAGAGGTGACCGAGCGCTTATGGCTCTCAGTCGAGACCTCTATATATGGGTAACCAGCGCAAGGGCTCCCGAGAGGGAGCCTCGGCTTGGACCGTTACCCTGTTTCGCGAGAGCGTCTGACTCGAGGGTGCCCAAGAGGGCCGAACCTCGGCTCGGTCAGTTGCTTCTGACAGAGGATTATCTTAATTAATATCACTATTATTATTAACTACCTGTACCACCACTTCAGAATGCGTGGGCGCTGGAGAAGAAGTGGCGCAAGAAACTCCAGCAACGCTTCTATCTGTATGGACTGGAGAGAACCGGCCAGTGACATGGCGGTATCGCGAATAACTTTGTTTGCGACGCCCTCGCCGTCGGCGGTGGCGATATGAGGGTGCAATGTTTGTGTGTTGTGTTTTATGAAGGGCTTGGGCCCTGGTGGTTGCGTCGTCAGGGTCGTCGAGGGCGTGCCTCGGTCTCCTACGGACGCGGGTAAATCTGTGATTCGCGATGGGATTGTAAGTGGCGGCACTTACAATCAAAGGGTTTCGGTGTGTGACGGCAGAGTCGAAATATCGGCGAGAAGCCTGCTTCAGGTACTGAGCTATGGTCGGCAGCTCAAGATCTATGTGTAGATTTTCGTTACGCAAGAACCACGGCGCACCGGTGGCCTTGCGCATGAAACGATTTTGTATTACCTGAAGTCGGTGAATGTGACGCGGGGAGGCATGCGCAAAGACGGGGCTTGCGTATGTCATTATGGGTCGGATGCACGCTTTGTAAAGTGTAATTTTATTACGCAGGGACATTTTGCTATTTTATTAAGTAACGGGTGCAAACGACCTAGGACGAACGCTGCTCGATTCCGTACGCGGTTGACATGCGGACCGAAGGTGAGTCTTTCAGAAAAAAAAAAAATTGTTATAATGTAATATTGGTATTCATAAATCATATCGGTGGTATCTTCCGAATGTCACAAGTCGACATTAATTGGGTAGGTCTTAATATAGTGCTGTAAACACTCCCGCAAAATGCCTTTCATAGCCCAGTGTAATGCATTTATAATAAGATCAGATGTAGGGTAAGAAGGTAGGGGCTAGATCAGAGTAACACGGACACAAAGTATACAAGACTCTTAGCCCCGAAAACAAATCATTTGTAATGTTCAAATATTTTTACACATACATATGTCGTACCCAGGACTTGCGACGTAGCAGTCTGGTAGTTCGACCATTATGTCGAGCGGCCACTCTATGTAGCTCTGAATTCTATTAGAATTATATTTGAAACAAGAAGGCGAACGAATGCACTATGGAATTAAAACTATTCTCTTACCCGATTTCTTTGATTTGTGGCAATCCAAATTATTCTGATAAGCAATATATTATCTGATAACCAATTATATTCACATTGTCCAGATTATGTGAGCACCACGGCACAGATATAAACTTGCCACGAATACCTCAGCTCGGCCTGAGACCACGCAAGGACCACGCTTTTACAGAATCCCAGCGTAAGCATTATGATGTTTCGTGTATTAAGTAAGAGAAAGTAAACACCTGAGAAATTACTACTGAACAGAGGCATTTAATTTTAGTTCTTAGGAATGACAGTGCATATATCCATTATGATTCCTTAACGATGATTAACGCAGACTAAAAAACCGCTAGGCCATTAAATGAGCACCATTTTCCTATGTCACTAAATAAGGGATATTTAATAAAACATATAGTAGATAGAGGCAATAAATTAAGCTGCCGTCCAGTTACATAAGTCACTATTATTAGTTACTTGCGCTATTTTAGTGATTAAACGGCAGAAGGAACGAAATGCGTATCATCTCAAGCTGTTAATGCTGATGCGTACTAAAGGGGAATGTGCAAACGCTGCGGAAACGACACAAAGGCCCCACATAATTATTAGGCAAGTTACTTACGTGTTCATTTTAAATCCAACGTAATGCCTAACACTGGTATGCCTAAAAGGGGAGCATTGTAACGTTTGACAAAATTAGACTAAAACGTAAGTATCTGAATTCGATATTTTTAGCACACCTATATATAACAAATATCTGCTAAAAATGTATATACTAGTATTTTAACTATAAGATCGCGACATAAGACAACAATTAATAAAAAAATATTACTTTGATGGCTTAATTAAACCTTATATTTTCATCACTACTCTATTAGAGTTAGTCCAGCTGTCTTCACTTTTTTATGATATGAAGGGTGACAAACAAGCACACCTTTTGACCTGATTGTAAGTGAAGACTGCGATCCACCTGCATCCATCTTTAACACAATCTATGGTTGCACATGCGATATCCCCTGAGTACTAAAAATGGAATGCCTCGTTATTTGTTATTGGGTTCAAGGATCCCTACACTTCACCATACGAAACACAGCAGAGCAAGCCACATAACTATTTCACGCTGATATTATGTGAGGGCGTGATCCTTTCCCGTCCCGATCTAACGCTGTTAAATGATTGTTTTGTGCCATCGTGATTACATAAAATATTGTATTTTAACAGAACAGTTTAGTAAGGCATTCCAGATTAATTTGATGTTTATATCCCTAAAAGGGTTGGGCTGTAAATTTATTCCGGGCTTGATGCTGGTTTGATTAATTGGAGAAGATTTCCTATGGTCTACTACATCATTTGACGAACTTTAACAACCGCACAGGATAATAAACAAATTAAATAGTTCAAGGAGTTTATCCTTATTTGTGCCTTTGCCTATTTTAAAGATAAAGGTAATATTATAAACAGTTAACAACGCAAATTCTATTCTACCAATGTCAATTAAGTGTTAAATATATAATATTCAATATATATATATATATATATATATATATATATATATATATATGTATATTAAAATATATATAAAATATCATGGCAATATGTTTATTGATAAAAATCTTTAAACAATTATCAGTAACCATATTGCGATAACGCAATAACATACGCAACGCACTACGCGCGTCCACGTAGTAATTAGATCGTGCACAGTTGCGTATCGAAACAAAAGGGAATACTTTAAGTGCGTGACGTATTCACATAGATAATATTACCACGTTTTCAAGGGAATAGAACGTATGCGTGGTTTTATAGTATCATCATCTCATCATCTCGACGGTTGGCAATCCACCACTGTGCGCTATGCGCGAAATTACTACCAATCCGCCACGCACAAATACTCTGTGGAATCAGCTGTCACCTGCGGTGATTCCGGACCGATACGACTTAGGGACCTTCAAATAGAGATCCTACACGTTTCTTAAAGGCCGGCAGCGTATTGGCGACTTCTCAAGTTCTGCGGATGTTCATGGGCGGCAGTAATCACTAACCATCAGGTGAGCTGCGTGCTCGTTCACCACCTGTTCTATAAGAAAAGAAAAAAGACTTTTCTGTAACTAGGCACAGATTTAGCAGATATAAGTTTTACAATCAACAATTGATTATACGACAACAGCATAATGGTTTATGGTACGGTCTGCAAAACTTATCGTCGTAGGCTCGAAAACGTCTTTCGATTATTAACGTTGAATCTTAATTAACGGGAATATTGGTATAGTAATAATATTATATTTAGACATAATTTTCCATCGTCGCTTTCCCTATAAATAGAAAAAGCATATACGGGAAGATCCGAGGAAGATTCGGATAGTGTTGGAGACGCCGAATTATTATATATATATATATATATATATATACCATATAGTCATTATACAACTGCGCATATATCATAAGGCTTAAGCAGGCAGACACTCGTATCAACTCCTCTTCTAATCTAATCTGTTTTAGCGCATATGCAGATAAAATCGTGTGAAAGTTTGAATGCAGTGCGAGCGACACAGGATTTTCTACAATCAAACAGATATGAAATCCAAGTAACTCTGCAGAAATATTTATTGCCTTGGAATCTACCTGAGGATTTCTGCCGATATCTATGTACTTCCGATATCTGCAGCCCATACCACCGGTAAGTGTAATATAATGAAATAAATATAGGAGTCAATTTTAGCACACTAAAAAAATATTTAATACTCATTTGTACCGAATACTGAAATTTTAAAAGAAAAAATCCAAAATAAATTAGTATTTATATGAAATGTTTGGAAAAGTTAAATTAAAGAAAACAATTAGTCTAGACTAGTGTTCACAACAAACTGGTAGCAACTGATATGCAAATATTTGTAACTAATAAAATGGTACAAAAAACATGTGAGACTTAAATTATATAAATTAACGGAAATGACGAATCTAATGACTTCTCTCACTTAAATTATAGTAATTAATTAAATTATAATTATTAATTAACCGCACAAAACCATAAAAAAAACAAAGTTCTCAGTCTATTCGCCTTAATGTCACTAGTTTTCGTTCACTACAGTCACGGCATGTGAATAGGGCGAAACTGGAAATATGTCGACATTTCACACCTTTCAAGTTCTGTCCGTTTCCATGACAACCGATATTACTTAATATTGCTAAGTGCCAATATTGATTTATAAGCAGATTAGGCTATTTTCCAATCGTTGCAACGATTCTAATGAAAAATCGATAAAATTCTAATAGCGATTGGTCCTCTCGGTGAATAACCAGATGAAGAACAACTTTCAGCCTTTCAGAGGCATTACATTCAGTCCTCAAGGGTGACAACGCATCTGCATTATGATTCCTTGTCAAGGATGAATGTAGACGTAATGGACCGCAGGAATCACTTAACATCAGATAAAATGTGTGCTCGTTTGTTACTCTGAATGTAATAAAATAAATTTAAAAAAACCATCTCTTAGCACTAGCATTTAGACTTAGTATACGTTAATAGAATTCCTAACATTATTTTTTAACAAAATATCGGGCTCCTAAAATAAACGCTAAGAAGAAATAACTAAGAAAAACGATCACTGCCGTTACAAAAGAAGCCGTGAATTATTACAATATTGAATCAACAAATACATACGCGTCTAATTTAAGTTAATGACTTTATTCACCCACAAACAATAGAATTACTTTCTTTTTCCTTTTTTTAAAAACATCAGACGGATTTTGCACGTGATACAAGCGTACGGCAGCATAGGCAGTGTCATGGGTCGCAATCACAACTCATCATTGGGACTGAGGCTACATTTTGAGCTCTTTTGTGCCTCCAATTTCATAAAAAAATTAATATAAAATGTGAGTTTAAATAAAATCAGTGTAAAGAATCATTCCATATTCTCAGTATAAAGAATTCAGCCGCGCTCAAAACTTAGCATTGATGGTAAATATGACTCTAATTATAAACTTAGCTTAAAGTTGTTTTAGTCTAAAGCTTTTATAGAATTTCGGAAGCGGCTTAACATTCTGCCCACCCGTAATTAAAAGAGTACCGTGGTGACGTAAGAATAATTTAGATTTTCATTCCAGTATAATTTGAATTCGAGAAATACTTGAAATAAATTTTGGATAGATAGCGGAATAAGTGTGGAAGGCATACCTCACCCCCACTTTATAGAACCAGCATGTTTTCTTATTCAATTTTTTATTGACACACGAATACGCAGTTCATCTGATAATATCAAGACGCCCACATTCATACTCGATAAGGAATCATGGAATGGAGATGTGATGTCACCCATGAGGACTAAGGCTTAATGCCAACAATCGTCACCAATAATAAAGGTCTCCGAATATCCCATAGATAACTCCAGTTATAACTTATACCAATATAAAATGCATGATTATGCTACAACTGTTAGATAAAGCTGTGAACGTCTCTGGACCAACAGCAATCATCACACACAAAAAAATAAAGCAACAACTAGAACCGGTCGGCTGTTATACTGCTATCACATACCGCTAACTAATCGTGGTTACGTCACGTGGTAATTACGACAAACTCCACCACCCCAAGTGGAGGGCTAAATCCAGTGGTCAGCTATTACAGACCACTTGGGGGTGGTAAATGACACACAGTCATACTGATTGTAAGTGATGAGCGTCCCAGGACATTAGTATTCTCAACAAAATTTCAGAATGCACATGTTTTATCACCCCTGAGGACTGAGATAGAATGCCTAGCTACAGATAGATGGTACTACACACACCATACGAAACACAGCAGAGTTATGTTACTATTTCTCGCTGGTTTTCTTTAAGGCCATGGTCCTGTAAGTCGACCCTACTACAGACCCTACCAATACCGAATACGACGACGTACCTAAATCATTACAACAAGTATTTAATAAAAAGCAATAGTGGAAATTTTATGACGATGTGTTATCAACTATGCGTTGTCAGTGACATTTATTGATAAAACTACAAATGGTTAAATAAATGAGTGGCATTATTATATATATTTTTAAAATTGTCTATGGTACAATTTGTCCTAACGTGTAATATGAACAAACATCTCGATGGTTGGTAATCCACCACTGTGCGCTTTACGCGTTGAATAATAATTTTCTGTCACGCACAACTAGTCTGTGGAAATAGCTGTCGCCAGCGGTATTTCCGAATCGATACGACTTAGGGACCTTCAAGAGACGAGCCTAAACCTTTCATAAAGACGGTCAACCACTTTCTCTGGTGTTGTGTATGTACATGGGCAGCGGTGATAACTTAGAATCGGGTGAGCGCCTTGCTCGTTCGCCACCTGTTCTATAAAATATAGAAAAAAAAACTATCTCTATAACTAGACAGATTTAGCAGTAGCTAGTAATGCAGTTAGCAAAAATATATTTTTAGATAATAACGTAATACTTTGTGCAAACATAGAGATATTCCTTCATCGTCGCTTTTCCTATAAATAGCATATACTAGATAGGAGGAGGATTCGGATAGTTTTTAAGACGCTGATTTATTGTACATTATATGTATATGCATATATATATATATATATATATATATATATATATATATTTATATAAATATCGTCATTATACGACTGCTCATATATCATAAGGCCTAAGCAGGCAACCACTCGTACCAACTCCACTTCTAATCTAATTTGTTACTAACTTCTAACCTATTTAAAATATAATTTTTAACAAAATAGTAGTATTATATGTTTTTATTCGATATTTCTTTCCATGCACTCACCACACGAAACACGCACCGCTGGCTGCTTGTCTTGATCTCTTGGCAGTATACTGTGGGAGCGTGGTCTCCACGATCGAGCCGACTCAAATACGTCAATAGGTACTTGGCTCTATCATGCATTCAACTAAGATTATTTCAATCTGTTATCGTATCAACCGTTCTAAAAACATTATAAAGCTGATATTTCGCGACAGTGAATAAGTTTTTAAATGGAAGACAATAATAATAATAATAAACCAATATTAAGAAATGATTTAAAAACTAAAAGATTGAAGTATCATTAAACGGCGTTCCTTCGAAGATCTGTTTTCCGTAATCTATCCTTACGAAATACTTTATATACTGTCTGGTAAAACCCGTGGCTATTTTAATACTCAAATCTAAAACGCACATCAAATAAGGATACCGTTGGCAATAAACAAGCTGACGGGACCGTCTACATGCTAAATAAGCAACATCAACTGTGCGTTGACACAATAAACTAATAATTTTAGAAAAATATTTCATCAATATTTCACTAATGTATAAAACGAAGACCCTCTAACTAATTACGAGGCATTCCATCTTGACTAAGTTCGTGTTATGATTCCCTATCGAGGACTCGCTTACCGTCATGTGAACTGTGCTCTTTGTCTGCCTGCCAGTTCTATTAAAAAGAGCTAAACATTAAAAACAATTCAAGATAACTTAAACGCATGGCTGCTCTACTTACGTAACACATTGCTGTCACTGAACTCAATAACAGAGACACGTTACTTACCGTTAACAGTCCGAATGACGTAATAAATTACGCAGAATGATCTAGTAACCTGTTAACAATGACCTAAAATATTATCGTAGAGTTTTTAACTCTATTTTGGAGCCGATTAATTCATTCTGATAGTGAGAGTGACAAATTAGTATTGCCAATGATTGTGTAGGATATATGTACCGTTAGATAAAGTGACGGCACGAACAATATTTTTTTTATGGAGAGTCCATAGATGATGTAAAGTTTAACAGTGGTAGAGCTACGCTGCAGTTTGTTACTAGCTGCAGAATTAATGGGTCAGCTCAAACGGGAAGGACCACGCCCTCGCAGAACACCAGCTTGAAATAGCAGCATAATGCTGCTGTATTTCGTCTGGGGAGTGTAGAGATCTGGAGACCTTTATTACGTGTTGACGAGGCATTCCATCTCAGTCCTCAAGTGTGACAACGCATCCTCATTATGATTCCTTGTCAAGGATGAATGTACACGTTCTGGGCCGCAGGAGTCACATACCGTCAGGTGAACTGTGAGCTCGTTTGTTAAACCCAATGAAATAAAAAAAAAAGAAGTTGACTCAGAATTGTGCTTCCTGTTAATGTATGGGGTAGGCTTATGCTCAACAATATACTAATAATAAAGGTAAATATTAGTAATCATGCGGATCACCAAACGGTCCCAACGGAAGACCAGCGCTGGTTGTTCATAGCCAGCATATGCCAAGTTGGGATTGATTCATGATAACTTGCACTTAATATTTTTTTCTATAAATAATTTAATTGTATGCACTAATATTAGTGACCCTACGAATAAACAAATTCTTTCTATCCTTCTATTATATATATTTATATATATATATATATATATTATTATTGTCGGTGAATAAAACCATGTGTTGCTCTGTAATCAAAGAAACGACATTTAACATTTATTATTCACAATCTCAATCTTTTCTTCAATATTTTTGACACTTGAACACAATAATAAATTACACTCTTATATCTTTCAAACCTCTCAGACAATGACAGCCCCGCTTTACCAACGTAGTAGATTGCATCCCTTATACCGCCATCTGTCGACCGAGCCCGACTCCACACTTCTTTACCAACGGAGTGAGTCACGGCTAAATTCAAATTAAAGAAATGTTCTATAATAACTATTTCTTTATATATATATATTTATATAATAGGATCTACTGAGTAAAAGAACAGCAACAAGATCGCGTATTGTTGTAACCCACCTAGGTTGCTAGGGCATGCCTTGCCTTTCAGAGGGACACCGGTTTGTGTCGTAGGAGAAACCTTCCAGACGTAGCGAAGATAGCCACCTAAATCCCATATAACTCTGTCTCTGGCCATTCATGAATAATTCCCCAAGGGAACATAAAAGAAGCTGAGTGTGCAAATTAACTTTGAGAACTACAAATACTTAGTTGCCAGTTGTTGCTTTTCTTGTCCTTATAATTTGGTGATTCAGACAAGTAGTTACAACAATCGGTGTTACGTTGTAATTTTGCTGTGTTAATCTAATGTCGGATTTGTGTAAAAAAAATCCTGTATTTAAGCAAGCCTTGATATGAACTGATGGTGACGTGGTATGTGCTAAAGATAAATTTGCAGTCTTTATTAAAGTTGAAATTTCTCGCGTTAAAGAAAACAAATATATTTCATCAAGATTGAATGTATAGTAATATTCGTGTGTTTCTGATATAAATGGATGTCCCATTTTATCGCGTATAATAAATATTAAATATAGTGATGGAAGAATCTGATAAGGGATCCTGAATTGGTGAAATCACCATCGTGACTAGAAATCAATTTAATTACTCTTTAGATAAGATATTTTTATTAAATATGTAACGATTTGTGTGTAATAAATCAGTTGACAAGCGACCACTCAAAGTAATAATTTCATTGGATAATTATTCTTACGATCTATTTTATGTTACCATGACCAGTTATCGATCTATTTTATGGCTGATGATTTACCTCATTCTTCAGCTGATGGTGATTCCTGCACTCCGTGTACTCCCTGATACCCACATTCATACTCGTCCATCCAGTCTATGTACAAGTTAAATACGTATTAAAGAATAGAATAATTGACGCCCACGTAACCAGCGAAACTGGCTTCTGGATCGTACAACAAGAGAGAGATAAAAGCAGGATTTTTTAAGGTTTTCAATTATGGTTTGGCTACTCTATGATAGGGACATATGGAAATTTATGCTATACAAAATGAAAACTGAAGATAACGTCAGGAGAAACTGCTGGCGCATTCATTATTAATAAAAATAGATAAACAGATTATCATTAGCAGTAAATCAAAGTTTAACAACGTCTACGTATCTGATAAAAACTTGAGGAACTATAACTCATCAATTTTGTTTTTAATATGGCCATGATGAGGCTTTTAACTAATTTTACTATAAATAGTTGAGCTCAGCCGGGATAAGATCATGCTAGCAGAATACCAGGCTAAAATTGCAGCTCCACGGGGACTGTACTCGTGACGAGAGCATACCATCATAATTCTCAGGGATAACAACGCAACTGGATTATGACACTTTATCGAGAACGGATAAGAGTATTATGGGCGTCAGGTTTGTTCATTTGTCAATACAACAACAATACAAAACAATATATTGACTCGAAATTTGAGTGATATTTTACCTTTGGGTCTTTAGTCAGGCAATATACAAAAACAACGTCACGCAATTTTCAAACTAAAATGGAATACCCCGTCACGTCAATAAATTGCGTGGCAGTATTCTATTACATATTAAATCCCAGGAAAACCACACAGTCATGTGGATAAATAGATTGAGTTATACGAACTGTGGGCACGTGCGGGCAGTAATATAAATATATTACTTATGTAATCGTTCTCGTTTCTTTTGAAACGTTTTGCAAAAGGAGATAAACTCATAAAGAATGTAAAGAAATCATATGCATAATTCAATATGAATAATGATCTATTAAGGAAGAGATAACAAACGAGACAGACAACATACATAATAACATATCAAGTCAATAAACAATAATGAAAACTAAGATGGAATACCGCTACCCATTTCTTGCTACAGACCGTTTCTTACTGAAATCTGGCTCTACGCTATAAAGAAGTTTAAAAAAAAATATTCCTTATATGTTTATTCATATATATTAATGATTATCATATATAAATATATGATAATCATTAATAAATATTATGATCAATTTCAAGGGGTTTTTGTTATATATATTTTTAACGGAATACCATAATACTGGTAGGAAATTTACTGTCAATTAGTTTTTATTACTAATTGAATTTTGCCTCTGGAAATGGATTTAACACGAAGAGATTTCAGAGCGATTCTTACAAATTTGCGTTACGTTGCTCATATTTACATCGTGACATCCTCCCATCGACATTTCGTTGGAGTAGACACATGTCTAGAGCGCATAGCCTCGACTTTTACATTGTTTCAGAATGATAGTTATATAATCATGTTTCATCACCAGCCATACACCCTACTCAGTGGGCTACTTTTTTTTTTGGAATTGCAAATGCATTTACTCAGTATAGGGAGTCATAAATTGACGCGGTCAAATGTGTCTATATTACCCAAGAAAATGTTAGAGATTAAGTTATCTCAAGGTATTATTTAGGGTATGATTCGAATTCCACTTCCACTGCTGATCACACTTCTTTACTGTGAACTGGATATAACATGTCTTCAAAATACCTTTTTTTTAATTCTTTTTACTGATGAAACAATCACGAAAATTCGCTTCGCCATTAATAAATCGGCAGTTAAAATTGTAATAAACATTTCGTTTACAGCATTCGTTGTTATTACATTAAAAAAAAATATTATAAAATATTTTTAGTACATCAGGATGGTCCGACCATGGTGTGTTGTGTCTTCTTTTCAAGTGTTTAGTTACTTTATAGTTTAAAAGCATAATACTTAACAAAAACTCATTTGTAAATAATCGTGTACATAAATTGTATACAAATATGCAGTATAAAAAAAGGCATTACTAAAGACTTGATCATTATAATAGTATAACGGAATCACCGTCGGTGTGTTCAGTTACGAAATTGTCTAAATAATTTTACAGTTTATAAAACAAACAATGCCCAGACAATGCACCGATGTTTAAATACGTCGTGCAACCGATATGTTATGACTTATGACTGCTTTTTACGGTATGTTACTGGGATGCGACAGTTTCAACCGTGAACATTCAACACGGTTAGTGTTACTGATTACTGCGGCCACACTCGTATTCATCAACGATTCAACTATTTGGGAACTATGATAGAATGTCATGTGAGGTTTTTTTTAACAGTTCTAGCAATGCTCTAACATGCCGTTTAACCAATTCCAATTAAGCTTAAATGCTTGTGCTAGGTGATCGTTCACGACAATTGTCTAATAACGGATTCGAACCTACATCCTTAAGTTTCGCAGAACGTACCCTTAATCCTTTACGCCATCGACGCTTCTCCGGTTTCTTATACTAACCACAAAAAAACATAGCACTAATCTGCGCTTGTATTTTGTGAAAACTTGATCCATCACTAATCAATGTTAGTAACCGCACGTTTATAGCATCGTCTCGTGTGTAAGGGTTCTCGTTTAGAGTGGTGACAACCTTGCACCATGAGGTGGACTGCCCCCGTAATAAGTCTCTTATGTGGTACTTTATAAAAGAGAATACTTATTCATGGATCCCGATGTAACCTCAATAGAAATAGACAATCAAAAGAAAACGGCTCGTGTACATTTACAGAATCCCATCAGATCATCAAGTCTGCTCGTTAGTTATGTAAAGGAATGCTCAAATGAGGTGGTGCATTGCAAATAAGTGGATTGCCAAACATGCCAAATGCCAAACAGAAATGCAATGAAATAGATTGAGTTATTACTGATATTGTAGCTATACCCTGCTTAACTATCCATAGATGAGTTTAGAACCACTTAACTTTAATATAATAATACAATGATATAATATATATAAATATTTTAATACAATGTACATAATTAAGCAACATTCTTAATGAGTAAGATATTGAATGATAGTCCATCGCAATCATGATTTAGCATTTGTGAATGTCAATTTGAATTGACAACTTCAAACGCTATTGAAGTTAAATGAATTTGCTCCCGGCTGGCCATAAGACTGACATATTTACCCGTACGACGGTCATGCCAAAACAAATTAGATACTCAAAAGTTATAAAATGTATTATTTATTATATTGATGTTTAAGTGTATTCACCTTGAACATGTACACAATTATTCATTTGTCTAGACCATTTGGAGAATACCGAAAACCACTCTTCTTTAGCTTACCTAAGAAATCACAAAGTTATAAGGAACTGTGGCATATTCTTTTCTTTCAAACGACGTTAAACTTGCCTTTTAATTTTTCTTAACATTTTTGAAAAGGGGTTAAAATGACAAGATGAAAGGGAATATGGGGGTGAGATGAAGTCGGATATTCTGACTGAAGTTTGCTGAGCGGCATTGTCGTAATGACAGAGGAGGTCAGCTCTATCTTGACGGTATCCTGAGTCGCCGTTTGTCACACCGAGCTGACTATACTTCTGGGACGCAAACTGTCACGTACTATTCGAGTCAATTGTCTTTCAACCCTCTCCACGGTAACTACGTGTCTCATATCACAAAAAAAAATGTACACGACATTTCGTTAGAGTAGACATATATTTAAAGCACCATACCCTCGACTTTTACATTGTTTTAGAATCATAGTTACATAATCATGTTTAGTCACCAGTCATACACCCCTACTCAGCGGGCCTACCGCTCGCGAATCTAATTAGATAAAGCTGTAAAGGTCTCAGGACCAACAGCAATACTCACACACAAGAGAACCACAAATCCAAGAGAATCACGAATAGGGAAAACTACTAACCAGCTCACGGACCCCTCAGTTCCGTGAGTCCTGTGTCCGATGAAGCTGTAAGAGCCGCATAGGCTAACAGCATCAGCATCAACAGGATCTAGACACACACACACACACAAAAACAGTGGTACAACATAAACGCTTTTATTTTTCTCACCGATCTCGAATTTGTCAAATTCGTTTATTATAAATTTTCACTAAGCAATGAGACGTTCTTTCTGCGCATCGTTAAGTGCGTGCCCTACCCTAGGAGATGTAAACTTAAGGAGTGATTAGAAGTTGTCAATGCATAATAGTTTGCAATACTGTTGATATCTTCTGATTACTCAGTTCTCGCTCAATTTTTTTAGAGCTTGAGCACTTTCTTGAGTTACCTCGATTGATAGCTGACGGTGCTTCATATTCATAGCTATTACGTACCCGTTTAAAGTCACTAGACCGATTAAAAATTGTTGCTCGTGGACAAGCAAACCCGCCAAAAGTTGTGTGTAAAAGTATAAATCCAACTTGCGGCATTCAACCATTTTTATAGTCCTAATTTGATAATCACGTCCAGTTAGCTTTATAGTTGTTGTGAGAAAATTCCCGCCGGATTGGGTCGGAAAAGTACATTTTGATTTAATACTTGTTCCATATTAAAATTTATTAGCCAATAAGCCAACCTTCAGGATGGTGTTTAGCTTGCCAGTATCATTGAAATGAGTAAGGAGTATCTAATTTCTTTAGGCATGACCCTCGTATGGTGAAACAAGTATAATAGAAATTGCACAAAAATTACATCATTTTCTTAATAATAATATTAAGAAAATATTGAAGACATTTCACTCTGTACCTCACCTACTGTAAATAAACTCCTTAATAGTAAGTTAAAAACGATAGTTTATCCATTGCTTTAATACTCGGTATCAAATTTTTTAGTGTATCATGATTTTTATAATAATAAAATGATAAAAAGTTGTGGGCAATTTGGGTCGTATTGAATTCGATCTAAAATCATTAAAGCAATGATAAAATACAAAACACTGTTTTACAAAGGATTACCTTATGAATGATGCAAACAGGAAGAAAATTACAATAACAATAATAAACATTGTATGACGAGATTAACTGAAATGTCGGGACCCTAAAAACAAGCTCGACGAGGCGTGATCGTTGAAAGGGCTAGAGCACCTTTCGAGAGAACGTTCTCTTTTGTCTCGAAAAGTACGACCCTCTTTAAGACTTATTATGCCCTATGTAGTAAACATATAGGTATTATAAATCTCGTATGTATACTTTCTACGTACGTATGACTCCCTAATTATTTTATTTTATTTAGGTATAAAGAAACAAGGCTCGTGATTGTTATTTAATGATAAACTACACTAAGTAAATGCTATAAAATAAAAATAAAATATTTTTAACCGGTTTCATATTGTCGTAAAGATAATGTTGTACAGCAACACTATTTGCACAAAATCGCTATTGAAATGTACATTATGCTGTAAATATCAAACTGTTAAGAATTATTTGTAATAATTTGAGGCCAATTTCGTGCTATTTTAAATTTACTACACAACGAAAACTTAATTTACCTTGAGGAAACCATGTAAGGAACGTCTAAAACCAGGCGGAAATTTACAAGTTTGTTGACATGGAAATACATTCATATACAGTGAACTTTGGCGTTGAACGACGAATACTAAACAAATATTTTCATATTGGATATTTGATGCAAATGTATGGCCAATGTTTGATCCATATTGACCAGCTGATTCAAATAGCAGTACTGTAAAGTACACTTCCGCGCGTACACCCAGTATTAACATCGATCCGTTATTAATTGTAAAATTTGGACTCACCTTGTTAAGACCGGGATGTTTGAGCCGATCGAGACCGGAGACCTTGCCGGCAGTCTGTCCATCTCCACATCCCCATAGTCCGATACGATCGCGCTCCATTACGTCGTGCGTACACTTGCTTCCACTAGCCGAGACCGACTGCTTGCTAACGTAGAGTTGCGAGGTGCTTTTGTTTTGCAACGCGGGGGGCGCTGGACTCATCGCGGTTTCGCTCCTGGGAAAACAGGAAAATTTTCAGCGACTACATAGATACGTACCACATGTTGCGGTTTCAGCTCTTCGATAAGAGATGGCGCTGGGTCGATGAACTAATATCGTGAAAATCTGTGCCAATGCGCGGTGTGAGTTATCGGTATACGTGTACGTAAATGATTATATTTTAAATTAATTTATAAATCGTGTCTTTAATATAACAAATAAAATTTATGATCAAAATTGATAAATTTATTAAAATCTTACAAAATTTATGATATAGCATCCGTATGCTTCATGATTGAAATATTAAAAAAAAACTGATAACTGCATTGCTATGTCTTATTTGATTATCCATACTGGACATACACCTATGTGACGGCACGTGTGTTATATATAAATATATAAATGGTTGTAATGGTAATTGTAAATCAAATAAGTTACTACAAACTTGTACTAATGTCGTGTTACTAATAAAGATTTTTTTATATACATATATGTAGTCTATATATATTCAATGATATATATATATATATATATTATATAAACAAAGTGTACACAGATGGCGGTGATCACATACCCTCAGGGTACTCGCATGGTAGTCAAAGCTTGGCTAGTGCGATCTTATATCGATATGAGAAACTATCTTTGGGTTTTAAATTTGAAATGTCTATACAAATTTAAAACCCAAAGATTGTTAATATTTCCGTTCACCACTACGACAAAGCTCAAACTCTTATATGCTAAGGAGATGGTTCACGACAATAGTTGAATGGCGGATTCGAACCAACGACGTGAAGTCTTTCATGTCCCGTCTTTGACACTGTATCTGAAATTCCCTCCGATCTTAATTGATTTTGATGGATACGTTTGCAAAAATGTGCTTTTACCTCTAATATTAGGTGCACACGGTTCACCTGATCATAAGTGATGAGTACGGACCAAGTAATTTACATCCAACCTTCACGTACATTCAAGGCGTTTGTTATTTTATTACACCTGAGGTCTGAGGTGCTTCACTATACTGTAGGAGTTCAACGTTGATGTTACGAAACATACATATCAGCGTTACTTCTGCGTATAATCCTGTCATCTGTGAGGGCATGGTACTATGCTGACTGCCAGAAAATAACTACAGTAAGACTTAACCATTGTTTATATATCGCTCAGCATCGTCATCATCATCACCATCATAGCCTATCAATAGTCCAGAGCCAGCTGCATCCATCGACGTCCCGCAAACTTGCGTGGAGCGACTCTTCACCTAGTCACTAGATTCTAGTGCAACATTCTACACTGCGACTTGCACTTAGCTGTTGCCAATCCTCCGGCCGGAAACGAACAAAATTATATATATACAACACACCGGAAAAAAAATTATACACTAATTTTGTTCCTTCACACGATTCGAACCAGACCAGCCGCGAGGCGGCAGCAAGGACGGAAACCATCACGCAGCCGTTTTTTTTTATAACATTTTTTCAATTGTAATTAAAAGTGAGAATCGAAATACAAACTGAGCTACACGACTAAATATTTCTGATATACATACATAAAGTTATATTTATTTTAAGGAAGTAAAGGTAACCAACGAACTAACAGTTTGCATTGCAATATTAAGGACATGGGATATACGACAAAACCGATACTCAACAATTAATGTTGCACACAACTATCGCACTGACCTTAGCTTGGAATCGAACTTAAGACCAGCGATGGGACGCCTTTATCCATCGCTTAAGAGGCCAAGCAAATTGATTTCTATACATTACTCCAATTTTCACTTAAGAATGTAAATTCACATCTTTGTAGGTGTCTGTTTATACGAGTAATTTTGTGTAACAATAAGATTTGCTGTTTTGTTTATTTTGAAAAAAATATATCATATATATTTATACATATGGGCAGTGGTAGAGCTACGCCGCAGTTTGTATAATATTTTATAATATTTTAATTATTATATAATATTTTCATTCCCTTTCAAAGAATATCTTACATTGGTAAAAAAGCGAATATGAGTAGTAACAGTGGTAGAGCTACACTGCAGTTTGTTTCTAACTGCAGAATGAATGGGTCAGCTTTTCGCCTGGTAAGTGAAGGGATTCGGAAACCTTATTCCTTAAACCTTAAACCTTCGGATATATTTTTATTATAATTTACATTCTCATACGCCATTAATAACATAATTGTCTAACAAAATTATTAATGAAAACATGCGATAAGAAAGTTCCTTGACCTGTAATCAAAAACCTAATGATAGCGCGAAATCAGACCCCAAGTGCCACAATCTAATAACCACAAAATTTGCACACGTACGTATGTACATAGTACATCTTGACAGTGATAACATCAATAGAAACGTATCGTGTTTCATACAAGCGAAACAGGGTAACGGTCCAAGCCGAGGCTCCCTATCGGTACCCCTTGTGCTGGTTACCCATATATACAGGTCTCGACTGAGTGCCATAAGCGCTCGGTCACCTCTCAGCCCGGTGAAACTGTAAAAGCCCTCGGGCTAACAGCAGCCGTCAGCCCGAAAACAAAAATCATAGAAGTGTAGCGAAGCGGAGACCGAGAAAGAGAGAGGAAGACTGGTATCGAGACTTATTCTCTGTCCTCGGGGTGACAACGCTTGTATATGCTCTTTGTTGAGCATGAACTTATGCGCTGGTTACCCATATATAGAGGTATCGACTGAGAGCCATAAGCGCTCGGTCACCTCTCAACCCGGTGAAACTGTAAAAGCCCTGGGGCTAACAGCGGCCATCAGCCCGAAAAAAAAAAAAAAGCATGAACTTAGGTTTTATAGTCAATAGCTGTCTCTCACTATCAGGTGAATTGTGTACTTCTTTGTCACCCTTAGTATCATAAAAAAATAAAAGTTCAGTTTATCTTTTCGAACCGATTGGTTCAGGGCAAAAGTTTTCATGATAGAGCAACGCCCAAAGATATGAACTGGTAATAATTAGAGAGCCGATAATGTTCGTATTTATCCTCTACAAGGGGACATAATCGAGATAAATTGTCACAACTTAGCACAAGATGAACGTAAGACTTAATCAATAAGGTTTTTGGAAACAGACAAAAGATCTAGGACATAATCTCAAAAGAGGAATACGAGGAAAAAAAATTGCGAATTGGAAAATCTGTAGTCAAGAATTTGAGACAGAAAGCAGCAATAGTAATAATGAGAAAAGGGTTATGGAGCCAGGTCAACCCCAACCCACATAATTTCGACTTTAATCCTACGAATCACCTTTAGCTCTATTGCCTCTGTTAGATGAGTAATAGACTAGACTATCAAGTAAAACTAGAAATAGATTATCAAGTAATGATGCAGGAAAAGTCTTATATTAAGTGAATTTAATCGATCCAGCTGTTTTTGTCTTTAAACTTAGTTTCAGCTTGATTGCCACATTTTTCTTAGTGCTTATTACAAGATCGCTTTTTTCTGTAGTGATAAACGATAGTCTTAAGTTTTATTGCGTTTGATAAGAAAGTAAATAAATAATCAAATATATAAATATCAACAGTGATACAAGAGCAAATGTAATTACAGTATGCCTCTTTTAGAAGTTACACACAGTTAAAAACAATCAGTTATTATATAAATTAGATAATATATTGGAAATTAATTAGTGATAATGAAGGTGAGGCTGTCAAATTTTTAATTTTACTTTTAAATTTAGATAGAATGACATAACATCCACTGACGTAACGTTGACATAGCCTTATCATAAACGTCTGAAAAAGCTGTTGCTAAAAGAAACAAGTTCTACAACTGTTTTGTTCTGTATAAAGACATTTCAGTTGAGACACGGTACTGCTATAGATTGGCTGTAGCACGAGTAGATCGGGTTCGTTTGGAAAACCATTTACACCAGCATAAACCATCAGTTTGATGTTAGTACTGTGTTACGTATGGTGAACTAAAGAAGCTGGAGAAACAATTGCTGGTAACGAGACACTCTTTCTTAGCCCTAAGGGGTAACCAAACAGTCATCGCCTGCCTCTGAGTGATATATCTATATGGCTTATGTAATGATAAATTAAATTGCGTACTATAATTATTTACATTATTCGTAACCCAAACACCATCTGATAATGGATCTCATGATTTTAATGGCAAATGTCATAGTATCATGTGATTCGTATATCAGTTAAATAATATTAAAAATACTGATTTGTTATGCCAATCATTCCGAATATATATGTATACATATTTATTTATTAATCTCGTTATATTAATAATTTAATTTTAGTCCCAATGGGAAACAATTAACCCGTAGAACTACTCGGTCATATTACGAAATTAATAAATGAATATATTTTCATTCCCTTTCAAAGAATATCTTACATTGGTAAAAAAGCGAATATGAGTAGTAACAGTGGTAGAGCTACACTGCAGTTTGTATCTACCTGCAGAATGAATGGGTCAGCTTTTCGCCTGGTAAGTGAAGGGATTCGGAAACCTTTATTACTGGTAACGAGGCATTCCATCTCGGTTCTCAAGGGTGACAACGCATCTGAATTTTACTCCTTGTCAAGGATGATTGTAGATGTCATGGGCCGCAGGAATCACTTAGCATCAGGTGAACTGTGTGCTTGTTTGTAACTCTCAATGTAATAAAAAAAAATTGTAACAATGTTGAAGACTTCGTACTCGTATGTACGAAGATGTAACTCTTTTTATGAAAGTATAGAGTCACAAACGACTTCACAATTCATCTGACGGTAAATGATGACCACCTACAAACATCCACTTAATGTGAAATGATATAATATAACATAATATAACAAAATAATATAATATAACAAAGTAATTACATAGTCCGATAAAGATGTTTGTTTTGTATAGAATTGAATATAAATATTTTTTGCCATAACGGAGTCCCTCTTGACGGATTATAACATCAACAAATAAATAACTGTTTCAACAATTTGTTTCAATGCACTTAAAATATGATGGATAAAGTTATCCATAATATACCCTCTCACATTCAGGTGCTGATTGAAGTGCTCAAAGAATGAATGTGAGAACCATTGTAAAGAGGCACATTGCACATTTATAACTCTTTTATATATATTTTAAATAATTATATTTTTAAAAATAGTTCGGTATCATTACGTTTCAACAGAGAATTGCAAATCGTGTACACCATTCATTAGGTTTATTTCAGTGAGTTCGTGTGGTATCCAAATCGATCTTTTTGTATATCCGGACTTTTTCAGTTGGGTAAAAACTGATTTTAATTTGATTGAAAAGAGATCAATGCAAATTTTTACTTATAAAATACGAAAAAACTTTTTCCCCGACCCATTATTATAGTACCAAAAGCATTAGAATACAATTGCACTCACATGCCATCCCCTTCCTTAATGTAATGCACGTACAATATAATCGGACGAAGGTGCAGGTGCAGTGCTAGGAATACGGGATGTATACACAACATACAGAGAGCCCAAAACCTATAGTTTTTATAATATAGTGCTAAGCATATATAGTCTTTAATTAACAAATAATTGCTATTCTACATTCTAAAGATATACTGCAGTATCTAAATTTATTCGATATTTCTATTTGAAAAACGAAAAGCACAAAAAATGATAATAAAGTTACACATTGTAATTAGTCTAATTTTTAATATACCAAATAAAATACAAGGTTTAGTTATTTTTGATCATGTTTACTACCTGTAATACTTGCAGGTGTTAAAGGTTAAAATTGTAATAGTTACTGGCCCTCGCGGTACAGGCTTGAGCCTAGAGTAAAGGCAGTTAACTCATAAGTGTGCATATGAACTGGCGTTGGATTTATATTACTTGTAAATATGTAATCTTGTGTTTCTTTTTTGTTTATGTTAGATATATCTGTCGCTATAATAAAAGTATAAATTAAAAAAAAGACCGCAAATTGTACAAACGTTGTATTTCCTTACGCAATTACTTAACAGATACTATAATGATAAATATACTTTAAACTTTTTAATAAACTCTGTTTAAAATATGTTATTATTTGTAAGTTGCTAATAACTAGTATAGAACAACATATGTCACTAAATGACCAACGTACTCATACGGCCAGCAATAAAAGACCGTAAATTACCGTAAGACATCACTGATAACACGCACTGATTAAAGAAGTATTGAGGAATATCGAACGAGAAAATATGACGCAGTTTCCCAAACTGCCGGTCCAGTCGATGGGTGAGAATCGGTCAAGTGGCAGTACATAGGACGTCTATGTTCAGCATTGGAATATTGAAAGACTATGACGATGATTCACTAAGTATGAAAACATCAAAATCAACAGCTTAATTATATAGATCCCACTGCTGGGCACAGGCCTCTTTTATAGCCACTTTTTATAACCCATAGCTTAGTATAGAGGATACGGCTTCGCTGAAAATGGATTTCAGGTCTTCAATTTAGTTTTATTATTTTTATATATAGATGTCTCCTAACGACGATTGTCTATCACCACACATAGTATGATTCAACACTTCATTTTTTTATAAATTTTTTATTGGTTAACTCAGCTTACTAACCTACAGTGAAATTAAAAACGAGCGTCCGGACATGGTTCGTATACATTACAAAACGTTACTAATATTAAAAAATAATTAAACTACAGATCTCGGAGACCTTCAACCATTCATTAACAAGTGACCAAATGAACTAAATTTTTCAATCAAATCGTTTACGGAAACTAAATTACAACTACCTACTTCCTTATTGGAATATAAAAACTGATTGAGATCTAACCACAAGACCGATTCGCTCATTCGCCTTCCCCCTAAGACTGTCTCCAGAAAGTATCGCGAAATAACTATGGAAAGATAAAAATGCTATTATATTTGCATCGAAATAAGTTAAACAAGTGGTGAAATTATTATCAACAATACTATGTTTTCACTGATTCCGTGTCCACACCTCCGGCGAGAGGCGATAGATATAGAGATGCTGGCCATATAGATTATCAACATTTGGAAAGTTTTGAATGTAATAAACTTAATCTTTATGGAAGGAAATATTTATTAATAAACAGTTTTAAAACGATTAAAAAAGGTTTTATTTTTAATGAGCTTGCACACAGTTCACCATACCCCATTGAAATCTGTATCTATTCTCATGTAGTTTAGTGTTTGTTTTTATATGAGTGAAGAATTAGTAATAAATCTCTTATTCGCATTAAATGCTATAATTAATTTAGTCAAAGAAAAAATTATAAATTAATCATATTTGCATTGAAAATAGTCTAATAGTATTTCGCCTAATGGCATTGCAACGCATTTAATATCGTAGAATCAAATCCACCATTTGTCTATTGTCGTGTGACTTACGGAATGTATGTATAGCTTATACCAATGATAGAGTTATAAAAAATATATTTTTAGTCATAAACATAACGTCGTAGATATGCCGCGGTTAGGTTCTAGTTGTATCCCGAATAGGTCGCTACGACCAAGGTCCCCTATTTCACAGCATACTAGCGTAAAATAGATGCATAGCGCTAGTAAGGACGTCTGATGAATGAAAACCGGATACATTGTTACTACGAGCGGGGACGGTTGCGGTAATCAGATATATGAGCTTGTGGGTTTACAACGTTAGAACGTCCTATAGCTTACTTATCCTTACGATTAATAACGGTCACCATTGTACTGCTGCAGATATCAACATTGCGAATTATGAAATAACACCAAACTCCTTCCATGGTGAATTTAAGCTCCTTTAAGTCCTTCACTTTTTAGTTCCATACGTCATCGCGAGCAACACGCACGTTGACTTAAACAAATACTATGTGATCAGGAAATCATCACGTACAAAAGATCTATTTCACCATAGAGTAACCTTATTAAGACGATATAGCATAGTATTGTCACTGTCTTTAACACTTATAACAAAACAAGTCGATATTATTTTCCTTTATAACAGTTTCAGACCAACCATCATACAAACAAGACCTGGCTGTATGGACTAAAGTCCGTTGCCTTTCCCATTAGGGATAAATTAATATCATCATCATCATATTTTCCTTTATATACAATACTAATAATAATACAATCGTTGTTCACAAGTTTTCTAGTGCTAAAATTATTAGTAAATTTCTATATGCGTATTCTCTAGACCTACAAGATAGGATATTTAAAAATACTTACCCTTTATAGAGGTGTAAAATAGGTATAGAATACTATAAAAGTATAAAATCCAACATTAATAGTACATAGTATTATGCACACCCCACTAGATTCATTTAACAATCCAAAATTTATAGGATTCATTCGCCCTATTTCTACATAATTTATTAAACGGAGAATTTTATGTTATATAATAATAAAGATTATTTCTTTAAAACTTACCGTTTAACTTTATGAGATTCGATCGCGCCATTCATTTGACACACGTCAATTTGCCCGTCTGATTTGACTTTGCGCGTGACAAATTCCATTTTTAAAAATTAAGTCATTTAAAGAGATCCAATATCACAGAATAGTAAATTTTTTAAGTTAATTTTTCACTCTAGCATCAATGGTTTTAATCTTTGTATTAACATTAAATTAAGAAATTGTAACACTTTACGAGTCTAAATCTTGATGAGCTCTAGCGAACTCGAAAAGCAGACTAAAGATCTGACCTACGGTGATCACACTAAATACATAATACTTATCAATTATCGAGATCTCTCATAAGTAATAATTATAGTTACCAAGTTCACTGCATGTCAAAACATTGTATAGATAAAATAAATGAATGTAATGATTTATTTAATTTTATTCTTTATAAATATTATTAAATTGTGCAATACTTATAATTTTATAAACTTTAAAATTGCCATTTTTAAATGTAATTATGTATATTGTTTAAACATAAAGAAATAAGTTTGTTTTTTCTTGTGTAATATTAAAATTGATACTGAATGCATATTAAAAATATCTACAGCCTTATACATTTATTAATTTAGAGGCAACGAGCACTGAAAAATAATAATTTAGAACTAAACTTACATTAATATTGTTTCCACTTAAAATAATTCACCAACAAATAAGTACTAAAATGAGCAAGAATTACAAACACAGTAATGTAATAATAAATTATATGTTACCCAAATACCTAAAAATTATTTGTCAAAAAAAAATTGACAATTTTTTTAATTAAAATATTGTCAAAAGATATTAAATTATATGATATTTTATTATTTATATTATAAAATATAAAAATTAAATTTTATAATATTCTTCCAATTAACAGAATCTCTGGTTCTGGCTCTGATTTATCGATGATATTTGAGTGATGTAAAATTATCACTAATCCATTTTCTCAATACCTTCTCATATCAATTATTTAATATTTATCTAAACGTTGGTGTTTTGCTTTATTATTATGGTTGATCACACTGTGACATCGTTATCATAGGTTACGCCGTTTCACTGTGGAAATTAACAAGTTATGAACGCCGCAGTCGTTCTTGCAAAAATTTACACACTTGTTTTGTACGTTATCAACAAGTTTTACTATTACGAAACTATGTTTACAATGGGTTAAAATGATAAAATGTTTATACAGGCAACTCGTCCCGGCTTTGCCTGTAATCTTCACCTTACATAATGTCAACAACATTGATATCATCTTAGCCAACCATTGCTGATTATAGATCTCCTCTACAACTGACATAAGTAGGTAGGTTCAGAAGCAGTGTATGTCTATGACATACACTGCGTCTGAACCTACCTCTTTGAATATATCACATTCTTAAAGGTGACTAAGGAGATACCTGGTGGTAAGTTATGACTGCGGCCCATGATATTTCCATCCATCTGCTAGAATGTTAAATGATGGACACGCATTATGATACATTTACGAAACACGACGATCTGTATATATTTACGAAACACAACGTTATTGCACCGTTATACGGTCTAGATTCGGTTGATGTTAATGCTGTTGGCCTATGCGGCTAATCAGCTACAGCTTCATCGAAGTCAGGGCTCACGGAAGCTCCGTGAGCTAGATAATATAAGGTTCTCTTACATACCAGAAATATCACGTATTGCGTGTGTCTGACTGTGCTCTCTCTAGATGCCACCGAAGTGTGCTAACTGTGTAACTATCTGAGCATTCTCCAGAGTGGAGAATGGACGGTGATGTCTATTTGCCATACCGTTATACAGCTATTTCACGTTGTGATTTTATGAAGGTCTTGGTCTTTCCCCGTTCGAGCCAACATGTTACAACTAATCACTAACTGCAGTATACCTAATAATAATAAAAATATTTGTATATAATTATATAATATATATTTTTTCATAGAATCATCCCTATGGGAAAACGAGATATGATCCACGTATATGAAACTCTACAGTAAAAATATAATCATAAATAAATATATTTTAAAGACGTCTGATGCTAATTAATATCGTATTTATATTATTTTATTTAAGTTGGTATTTAAAGTATTAATATTATTACTCTTGTCATTGTTTGTTATATGTTTAATTATGTTTACTTTTATAAGTATGGTATGTTATGTTTATTTTTTTTATTAGTAGAATGATTTCTAATTCATTATTAAAATATATTTTTCTTCTTTGTTATAATGTATCTATACACCTATCACAATGTCATGTCAATGCCCACCACGCCACAGGTTGACTGGTAGAGAATGCCTTAAGGCATTCACTTCGACCTTTGCAACTCTTTTTTTAAGGTGTGAACAATAAAGTTTAAATAAATAAATTAAAACCTGTTGGTAAAAACAGTTCCCCCTCATCACTTTAATCGCACGGACAGAGTTTACCTTTTTCTATCATGAACAATAAGTAAAATGTATTGTTTTGTAATGGATTAGGTAGCAAGAGCAATTGAGATAATCTATATTTCATTATGACTAGTTATTGATTGTTTAATCAATGATAAACATCAATTAGTTACACGTTGATAAAAGGGGTGGCTGAACGAAGCAAGTTAAAACGTTCGTTCCTTGAAACCTGGATTTGCTCAAGATCAACATATCTAAAAGTATTTGATCGACGATAATTAAAGATGATCTTTATTCGATGCGGTCAAACGAAGGAGCTGTTTGGTACAAAGCCCCGAAGATGTGATCTTTTAAAGATTTCAATCCTCATACAAAAAAAAAAGAATAAATGTCGCCTACGGTATTAAATATATCTATAATAAATTATACAACGCGGTCTTTAATGTGTTCTACCTACGGTATGCAACAGAAGAAGAAGAAAAAGTTATATTCTAAAATAATAAAAAATATATTTTAAAAATATTTTTAAGCTTTCACATTGTCAAGATTAACACTTTTAACTAATATCGCTTAACACACTAAGTAATTATTGAACTAATTAGGTATACTCTGGACCCGTTGATAGGTCGTGATAAATTATGGTCGCGTGACGCTTGCATGGCCCGTTCACACGACCAAGATCAGATCAAGGGTACGCGACTACTAACTATTATTATTATTGTAAATAATCATGACATACGAACACACGGTTCTCCCAACAGTGAGTGATCATTGCTAACTATAAACAAAAACCTATTACTCACCGTCAACCCTGAGAAGTAATATTTTACATGTCGTTCATTTTTGCGTGAGATTTTATATGAATAAATCATAAAGGAGTGGTTTTTAGGTCTAACGATTTAATGAGTAGAAAACATTTGCAAATAAGAGTATTAAGATATACACAATTTAAAAAAAAAATTAACAGTACTCAAACTTTGAAAGCACCTAAAAGCATACAAATGAAAGAGGCCAAACAACCAATTATGTATATGCGTAAAGGATGTGCACATGTGTGCGTTGAGATTGGCATCAGTTTCTCCTGTATAATTTGGATAATTTGGGTGTTTTCTTTGCTAATATTATTGGTTCTGTTACACGTCAGATGATAAGAACACGATCACGGTTGTCGACGTGTTCGTTATGAATTAAAGATTGGAATGACCCGAAGCACGATATAAAATTTCTTTATTCAATATAGGTTGTTGTTCAACTTCTTTTGATATTCTTTTAAACGTTAAATCTACCATCTGTTCTAATAATATTTATTCAGAAAAAAGCACCAAGAAAGTGTAATAAATTATTTTCTAACAATTTTTTTTTATGAAACTAAAGTTGGCAACGAGCATACAGTTCATCTGATGGTTGATGAGTACTGCGTCCCATAAACACGTTTCTTTTATTTTAAATAAAGATCCAAAATGCAAATGCATTGTCATCAATGAGGACTGAAGTGGAAAGCCTCGCTACTGGTTACTGGGTCTTCGGATCCCCATACCCACCAGATGAAAAAGCAGGGTTATGTTGCTTTTTCACGCTGGTGTTCTGTTTGGATGTTGCCATACTACGGCCAAGCAGACTCATCTATGCTGCAGTTATATAAAAACTGCCGCGTGATTCTTTCACCTCTGCTTATATTTATTAGAACGTTAAAATATGGAATAACATTTGCATAATATAATAATGTTAATTATGCGTAATTATGTTAAACCACGAGTGTTAACTATGATTTTTATTAACCCCCTTTATAGAAGCAAGAGACAGATTATGAAAATCCGAGTCTAATTGGCGCTATTCGAATCCAACAGACTATAAAACACATATTTTATTTATCATCTATGGATTTATATCAGAGTAAATAGTACGAAGAGTTTTTAACGAAAACTTGATTGGCCTTGATTGGAAAAATCATATTTTTTATTCAAGAATTGAGATACTGTATCATTTTAAGATATTGGTATTTTAACATGGCCTCACTATACTTTAGGTAGTTCTTGTTCCAAAAATATATTATTTGATAATTGGCATAACATAAAATATTATATTAAACATATTATATAATTACGATATAAGTATGTTAGTATGTAAGCTATTGTACCGAATAAACTTTTTTAAGTAAAACTTAACCTCTATGAAGTTAATAACGTATGTTGCTTTACATAATTTCCTTTAAAATGATATAATTAAGTTTTGTTGAGATAAGGTTGCCATAATCGCCTATAAGTAAAATTATCAGATATAAGTATGTAACGTATTTATTATTATTCGGACCTTTGTGATCTTTATATTTTTCCATTAAAATGGTGTTATAATAATTGTTTAACCATTAAGAATAAGTTATTATGTAGAACATTACCAACAGTTCGTGACCACTTATTTTAATATAAATATTGTTAATGTCTTAAAAATAAAAATCTTGTTAACTCTTTGCTGCTAAATATTTATAATTAAAAGCTATTAATATTATATTTACAACAGTAAATAGCTTTTAATTATAAATATTTAGCGGTCCTGTGAAATTTATTAAATTGTATCGGTAACTACAGGGCTTCCTCTTGCAAAATGACACTTCTCTGAGCATGTCACATATTTAGACATTTGCCAGTGCCCATGTCCTGATCTCACAGATAGGTGCGAACACTAATGATGTTAGCGGCCGCGTGGCTTTGTTGTTAAAATATCCGGCTGCTGCAACGTGGGTACTGGTTTTGATTCCCAACCGAGAAACAATATTTGTCTATGACTTATTTTAGGGTATTAGCGCTATCCGATCATCCGGTGAACAGTGTCCTCGTGTGTCATCCTTAGTTTAATAAAGAAAATATTATCGCCTTAAAATGCTATGTAACATATAAACAAGTCCACAATGCACACTTATCTATATACAATCGGCAAACTTCTAAGGGATAGATTAGTTTAAACATTATTAAAAATAGATTAGGATGTTACGCTATCAGTTCTGGTTATTTGTTTTGAGGCGGGTTTTATAAAAAACTAAACATTGAAACCGCCAAAATCACCGTAGCTATACAATTAAATTCATAACCTTGTAAACGTGTCATTGAATTTTCATTAAACCGTTCTTCCTATTTCCTTTAAGCCTAACACGGGACAAGAGCTAGTACTTGTTTATGTACTACTTACTTACTTAACTAACTTACTTAAACACTTATTTATAAGAAGCGACGAGGGCATATTTAGGTTACGTCTTATGTAATTTTGATGTTCAAAAGGCAATGATTTTCAGTCCATTTCACATGAGTATTCAATTTTTAAACTTAAACTGAAAAAGTCACGTCAATATCATAAATAAATATTTAAACTAAAATGTTTAGAAAATATCCGAATACAGTTTTAAATATAGAAATACACTTTAAATTTAAAAATACAATTAAAATTTTCAATAGCATGTCAGCATGATTGTAGTGAGATAACTCTTTACACAGAATAAGATTTTATAATAAGAAACTTCTGGTAATTAGATACGATATGATTCTTTTTACAAAAATAAGTATAATAGTAGAGCACACCCCCCGGTAATAATAAATGGAGACCATAAACATATAGCAAATCAAATCAAATAAAATAGTTTGTTTCCATAAGAAGAAACAAACTATTACATCCATCCGTAACAAAGATTCAAGATACATACAATGTGACCTGTGATAATTGATCGTTACCAGAGATTGGGTCTTCAGAGCTGTACTTTGACATTTACCATTGGGTGAACCGTATCCCTGTTTATCACCGATTTCATTCAAAGATAAAAGTATATTTAAATAAATGTTGCATGTTTACAATCATATATCATACAGATCCCGCGTTATACATTATCAGATTAAATATCTAGGTTATGTCTACTTATATTATTTGCTTAATAATCTCTTGATATTAAAAGTATACCTTGAAGTTTTACACATTATATAGTATAATTAGCTCTTATAGGTAAATATTTTATCGAATGGCAATGCTTGTTTTTTTTTTTGTAAATTTTTTTTAATTGAATAGTAGTGTGCTACAACTTGTTAACACTCAAATATTATTTTGTTAATTAATATAATATATAATAGATGATGACCTGATCGATTTAGATCACGGCGATACCTGTTGGTTGTTATCAGATGTCATTGTTACCTGCGCGGGATATATTAAGCTCCGTAAGCATTCGCACAAACACAGAGGCACACTTGTAATCCTATTACACAGTTCTATGTAAAGATCTGATGCAGCTTAGAGGATACTTTATAAGGACACAACACACGACTTCGGAATGTTAAGCAGATGATAGTGATATGGTCAAGAAGTCAACGTTACTAACAGTCGCCTTAACCACACACGACTATATGCGAAAGGAAGAACCGAATCTACGACATTCGCAAAACCCTAAAACATTTAGCTTTTGACGCCTGACGCCTGAGTTTCGCTAAACATACCCTAAAGCGTTTAGCTATTGACGCCTGACGTCTGACGCCTAAGTTTCGCAGGCCGTACCCTAAAATTTTGGGTATCGACGCCTGACTGTAACCTTTGACTAGGCATTATAAATAAAAACTTATCTATTCTAAAATACAAGTGCAAATAGTGCAAGTGGTACAAATATAGAAAAAGGTATGCTTCAATACTATATAGAATCTTCATAACAGATATTTCAAGACAATTGTTGTAATATGTAGACAAATTACAATTTCACAATCGTAACAAAAACTCCAGAAGTTTCTCGACAGTACGGACTCCACGCAGTCGTTACAGAGAAAGCGAATCATTTCGCCAGTCATATAGAAAGCAAACGCATAATGCAGTTTTATCTTTTCTTATGCTTTCATAATATTAGAGGTGACAAGCGAGCACACAGATCACCTTACAGTAAGTGATATCTGTGACTCATAACATCTACATCCATCCTCATCAAAGACTAAAGATGACGTAGAAGACATTTCCCCTGAGAATTGAGATGGAATGACTCGGACGATAAATGGGTCCGGGGCCCTACACTCACCGAACCACAGAAGCTTTATAGAAGCACTCACGATGGAATTCTGTGACTTATTTATGTTGTAGCCAGATACGAGCTGTATATGCTTCTTCTTCTTCTTTGTGGATATCGCTCTTGACAGAGTGGTCGTTGTCATCACTTTAGGTGCTGGTGGCAAGCTTCACAACACGCCGCCACTCTTCTCTGATGGCCGCCTTCCTCGTGCATTCATGTAGTGATGATGGGCTCATCATGTAAGTAAATGGCTATTTACTGCCGCTTTAATCTGGTCAGTCCACCTCATAGACGATCTTCCTCGTGGCCTGGTACCCTCAACCTTTCCCTAGACCACAAGTCCCTCGATAGCCACCTTCCCTCGGCGGCATACCTACGTGACCAAAAAAGGTGATACGAGACTGTACCAAAGATGATAAACGCTGCTTAATGCCGAGTTCTCGAAATATAGACTCGTTGCTACGGAACTCATTTCACGATACTCCAAGCTCCTACTCTGATACTCTTCTTTTTCTCTACTTCCCGCACCACGGGTCCATGTTTCTGCGGCGTACTATACGTATATGGGGAACACAAGTGCCCGAACTAGCCAGATTTTTGTGGCTCTATATATGTTGCGTTTCCTCCATATTTTCCTCAACTTGTCCATTGCAGACCTAGAAATTGCAATACGCCTCTTCACTTCGTCGATACATCCACTGTTGTTTGTAATTATGGCTCCCAGATAAATGTATGACTGCACCACATAACTAATGCTGTATGTGCAGTTCTATCAAAACACACACAAATGATTTTAACGAAAACGTACATTATTGCATAAATTATGTTGTTATTACTATATTCAGCAGTTTATTGATACGTTGTGATGATGATGACGCAGTGCGCCGGATACCAAGAAACCAAGATGTACACTACTCCTCGGTTCCTTAACGCACGAGACGAAACTCATCAAGCAATTCACGATTTCAGGCTGATATTCAATGAAGATACAATGCTACCAGATATTAATCAACTTATCTTTTACCCAATTTAAAATTATGTGTATAGTAAGTTGAATAGTTTAGTGTACGCGTACCTTTATACTTGCATCTCTTAGTCATTAAATGCTACAAAAACTACCGCCTTGGCTTCAATAACGTAAAAAAAATGGCACTGACATTAAAGCTCACCACCGAGTGAGTTTAATTGAATGAAGGATTAATTGGATCTAGGATTGATTCAAAGTTTTTTAACAAATCAAAAACACCGATACGAATTAGAGGCCTTCAAGAAAAATGTTTACACATTTCTTAAGGCCGGCAACGCATTTGCGACTCCTCTGATGTTGCGAATGTCCAAGGGCGGTAATTTAATAATAATAATCTGAGCTGCTCGCTCGTTTGCCGCTTATTCTATTAAAAAAAAACAGACAATTCCAAATAAATTATTAATAATTATTATTAAGTATTAAATTATTAATTTTCTTAAGTATTTCATAGTAGTAGCAACGGAGCAATTACTGTGAATGCTACGTCACGAGGCCGTCAGATTTCAGGACATTTGATCTTGAAGGATTGACCAATTCCTATACTATTTTAGAAATTATAAGCATATATATGCAAACTCACATCGATCATCGGTCCATCTAGCGATCATCCTATACTGCCACTGCCAGTCCGATTTGTTGTTGTTGCCATTCAAGAAACTTTCTGTCGTACTGCGAGCCTGTCGTGCATGCGTTGCGTCGTATTCTGTCACGCAGAGAAACACCGAGCATAGCCCACTCTATAGCGCGAGTGACTCTTCAATCAACATACCAGCTATCCCAAAAAGCCAGCAGTGAAGGAACATTCCTCAGTACCAGAAGTCATCACTGGCAACACGCACTGGTTACAGACTATTGTTTTTAGGAATGGAGGGATGTTGGAAGATTTGCCGCAGTTTCCCATCCGAGTATGTATATATAATATATGAATTTAACTATATTTATGTATGTTTTATACTCCTTATCAATATTAATATGAACTATAAAACTGAGGGACGATGTGCATGCATTATTGTTTTTCGGTTATTTATATTTTATACATGCATTGCATCGGACTTCGGAAGGGGACGAGGAATGATGTTCTCTGTGTTTGCTTACGGAATAATAACATTTCTTTTTACTTAATGCGCCTTTCATGAGAGGGGTAGTGTGACCAGAATCAAATAAATAAATACATATATATAATGTGAAACTATCATTAAATATTTTTTGTTTCTTGTACAGGGACGGTTGTCCAGAAATTTGGGGCCTTAAATATATAGACAATGAGGGCATCAATCAATACTGACATCAAGTATATGGAATAAGATAGGAAGAAGGTTAGAATATTTGTTTGTTAAACGAAACGAGATAAATACCCAAATTTAACCTGATGTTTATTTTTAATTTTGCAATAATCCTGATCAATTTTGATCTTGGCGATATTTGATTGTTACTAAACATCAACAGAACAGGATAGATGAGTGCTAAAATTTTATACACATTTTTCTCGCGTTGCCTTCCCTTATCGGATAATATTATTATGTGGGACAATGTTTATGTTATGTTGGGACAGTGTTTATGCAATGTGTATATGTTGGATTAATACACATGCAATAAAATCGAAGGATAGTTAGAATGCGGTATCAGAGGCACAGCCCTGGAAAAAGTTCTATATATACAGACACTGTGTGTTAGAATAATATTAGCCTTGGAAATCGTAGCCACGACCCGCGTTTCATAGTCGAGGAACTTTACCGATGTATCCACGCAGCCATTAAGTTATAACATTGACCTGATTCTTCTTAGCATAAAATGGGCTTAAGTAGGGACTTTTACTTTTGTACTTAAATATATTTTGTACTTTAGATACCAACTCAATGATCCGATTTCAAAACCTAACGTAAGTGAATTACGTTTGTTTTGGTGTACCAAGCATTGTTCAAAAGGAAATTAAGTTGTACATTTCCCGGCATAAGTATACTCGACGTCTTATTCTAAAAATTTCCTAAAGGTATTATTACAGTTTGTTTAAGTTTTCCCTAAAGAACATTAGTGAAATTGGTTATCGCTCAGACTCATTGATAACATATCCTTTTATTAAACAATATTTATATATAACATTATTACAATTATAAACATGTAAAACGTTAAAAAAATATTTAAAAATTAGTAGTATTTAAAAAGTATTTTTTCTTATCAAAATCTAATATAATCATAGATATATAACTACGATTTATTACTAGATTTTATACTATTATAGTTAAACAATTTGATCCGATAGATACTTATGAAATATGTTCTACATGGGTGATTTATAAAAAGTTTAATGTAGTATATTTGAGGCCAAAGATTATGATCAGAAATATGATGTAAATAAAATATATTTTATTAATTAATGTTCTCTTTTTTGAAAACCAACTAAGATAAACGATAATCATATTTTTTCCATAGGTATTTTAAATATATGATAGTATTTGCTATTATTTGAATTTTGCTTACAGTTGTTATTTAGTGCAAATATTTTACAAAACCAATAATAATGAACTTTTATACAAACACAAATAAAATAAACTTACTGCCACTTCCTTTTATCGTTAAGTTTAAGGGAGGCGGAGTTTCCCATGTCAATCGAAGCTTAGTGCTTGTTTCCAAACACTTTTCCTAACACAAGATCCACGAGAAGTTACAATAGAGTTGAGCACTATTACAGAACGCGTCTTAGCCATTCGAGTACTCGTAAGACTTTATCCAACCTGTACATCGGCAGGTAAACCACGATTGCAGCTGACCATGACTTTCCCTAAGCAACTGTGGTAATGTTTGCATCATATAATGCAACCTGCGAAAATATCTAGCTGTATGTTTTATTATATTATATATTATATAAAACGGAAAAGTAATTATTTAGGTAAATTTTGAAATATCATTCCTCCATTGTTTTACTATTGTAAACTAGATGGCGCTATATTGTTACCAAAATGTAATAACGTAATAAGTTTGAATTTAAATCTAGTTAAACTATAAATTAATTTAAAATAAACAGTTATAGTCGTTGTTGTTTATCAAAATTAAATATTAATGGATGTTAAAAGTTAATTTATACTGCAGGCCAAAAGTTTAAGACCACGTTAATTAAAGTAGGAAAATAAAGTAAAACTCCAATAAAATAAATGTGTAATTAACCTGTTTAACCATATAATAGAATATTGATTGACAAATGGATTGAGAACCGGGCTCTGCGGAGGCCAAACCATGTTTTTTAACACCCCTTGTGCCTCATTCTCTTCTAAATATCCTCTACATAATTTTGAGCTATGCTTTGTTGATCATTATATTGTTGGAAAATGAATCCATTATCAATTAATTGCATTACGGAAGAAACGACATTATGTTCTAAAATGTTTTTATACAATGTTCCCTTTTTAACATTCCTTCCATTTTAATCAAATCGCCAGTTTCTTGGCTAGAGAAGCAACCCCAGATCATAATTGAGCCACCACCATGCTTGATTCTTGGGACACAATCTGACATCATCTCTTCTTGGGCACTGCGTCGAACATAAATTCTACGTTTTGAACTAAATAGTTCAAACTTGGATTCATCGGTCCAAAGCTCTTTTTTAAAATCTTCTTCAGTCCAATCTCCATGGGCAAGAGCCCACTGCATCTGTTTATTCTTGTTTTGCGGCCTTAGCAGAGGTTTTCTAATGGTAACGCGACCATACAATTTCGCATCTCTCAGTCACCGTTTTACTGTAGTCAATGATAAAGGTTTAACTAGGGTTTTGTTTACTTCAACGCAGATTTCTGGTGCTTATAAGCGTCTATTTCGCTTGCTGGTAACAACAATGAAATTATCTTCACTAGACGTGGTAGCTCTCGGCCTTCCCGAGCGTGGACAATCTTGAAAACTGCCTGTCTCCCTGTATCGAGTTATTGTGCCATGAACACAAGTCTTCGATAACAATAGCTGTGAAGCAATCTCACTTTCGGATTTTCCTTCATTATGTAAAACATTTTATGACGTCTTCACTGTAGAAACCACAAGTTTAGACTAATTGAGATTGTTTGTGAACAAACCCAAGTAAACTCGGGTAATAATAAGTCAGATACACGTGTTTTCAGAGCTAAATAATCCTAATTATTGACCAACACGTAACAAAAGCAAAGTAATTAGTAATGAGGACATTACAAAAATATTATTACGGCTCTACCACCTGGCTCTAGCGCAGCGTTTATCGGAGTTTGAAAACAATAGATGTTTATTGTCCTATAACTTGAAAGTAAACAAAAGAATGACTTCTTTAAATATTCGATACTAACAATAGGATATGCAGATGTGCATTTCTTTTATTTATCCTATGGGATTTTATTACAATTGATGGAAAATTATGTTGATAATGTGCGGTCTTAAACTTTTGGCCGGCAGGGTATATAATTTTAATTTGAACACAAGCAGTTTTTTTTAAAAATGCCATTAAAATTAAATTGTAAAAAAATACAATTTTATTTTATTTTTTAATTAAATTTTTCTTTTAATATTAAAACAAGCACAAAACTCAACTAATGGTAAATGATGACTACGGCCAGTAACATTTACATCCATTCTCAACAAAGATACCTTTACACTCACAACACAGCGTAGTTAAGCTACTATTTTTTACCTTTATTTATTATGATGGTGTACTGTGAGGCTGTAGTCTTTCTCCGGTAGAGCTGATATTTATGTTGTAGCTAGAATCAATCACAATCAGCAATCTCACCGTCATATAGAAACGACTGGGTGAAGTTAACCGTTAAACAAAATTCATATTTTAATGCATTGTAGTATTAGTTATTTACTCTATTATTATGTGTTTAGATCAAAAATAAATTTATACAAATAATAATTTTTATCATTATTCTTTTTTATCACGAATTATTTATTTTATTGACTCGGTGAAGGAAAACATCATGAGGAAACCTTCTTGGTTTTGCTGGTGTTTCCATTCCCGAGCACAAAATAAATCGGCTAATAAAATTGCAAACAATTCCATTGGTGTTGGCACCTATATTCAATTTTGATTTTTTTGCATACATAAAATTATAAGCGAGTGACAGGACACTGATTGGACCGCACCACGTCTCGTATAAGTATTCGTAGAAGTATTATATATTTTGTGTCTGACAACTTGTGCTCTCACATATTCTTATGTACAAGCACCCCAATTTTTAATTATTTATCGATTTAATAATCCCAAATAATATTAATAAAATTAAATATTAAAAAAAAATATTTCTAAGATTTGTGATGCAAGATAATATATCTTAAACTATTAAATTATGAAATAAAACGTAATAGGAAGGTTTATTTTTTACCTTTTCCCATTTACTTGGTGATTTAAATATAAAAAGACCCAACTCGGAGTAATTAGAATTAGTAGATTGTAAATCGTAAGTGTCAACGTCAGGCAAGAGTAATATGTCAATGTCACTCGCTCGAAATTAAAGTAGGATATATTAGGTTATTAATTATTATAGTACAAAGTAACATCGACGTAAACATTTTAATGGTATTGAAATTTTACATCAAGATTTTGAAGTAAAATCGACATTTAGCATATCTTTTATCATGCGAAAAGAAGGTAAGGTTGCTTACTAGTTTAGTTATGTTAAAATTAACTTTTAAATACATACTATTTTATTATTTTAGAAGTCCAAGAGATTTTTCTCAAAATTTTAAGAGAAGAGGAAGATGTTTCTGCGGGCGTAGCTGCAATTAGAACTCTTCTTACAGTAATAGAAAATTATAAAGGTGAGGATCATAAATATTATCCAGAAATTCCATATAACAATTGTGTAAGAATACTGGCATTGAGATGTTTATGTTTCTGAGAACAAAAGGTAGTAAATTCAATGGTCACATTCAATTTTGATATCGCAAAGTAATTAATTAAGAAATAATTGAAAGATATGTAAAAATAAACAATTGTGAGTGATGGCTTACTTTGCTCCCTTATTTTGATCTTTTAAGGGACATAAACAATTCATCATGAGAAAAAGTTCAAGATTGTATTATTTCTTTATCTTTATAGGAACCACTGTAAGAGAGATAGATCTGAACCTACAACTAGCTGTGGAAGCAATGCGACACTGTGACCAACCTGTGGCAGCTATCTCTTCTGGCTGTGAACTCTTCATGAGATTCATCACATTTACAAAGCTTGATGTTAAGGTTGGAACTGCAAATATTTTATGTGAAGGTTCTATGTCTAATGACTATCATTCAATCATCTTTGCTCATCTCATCATCAATTAAAATTCTAATTTTGTTTTAAAATGTATTTCTATTTAATATTGTAATTGGATTATGAGTAAAATTGTATCAATTTTACTTGTTTCTTTCAGTCATTTGAAGAGTGTGAACAAATTATGTTACAAAGGGGTCAAATGTTTTTGGAAACATTACTTGAAGCAAGAGGAAAAATTGCCAAACAAGCATTACCTTTTATAAGTGATGGCTGCGTAAGTAATAAAATCCATTATATTTTAAATTAATTGAAAAATAAATAAACTACAAAAATTCACTTAAACCTATATATATGGTAATCATTCTATCTTATGAAATATAGCTGTTTTGTTAGCATGACTTTTAAATGAAATTGTTGTGTGTAGATGTATATTTTGAGAAAGCCTTGAGGAATTTATGCAATAGAAGAACTTAAGAGTCAAAGTTGCTCAGTGTCATCAATAAGCGCTAGCTTATAATTACATAAACCAAGTTCAATCCCTGATGCTGGCACCAATGATATTGTTAAACACAAATTTTAGTTTTGATTTAACACATACTTGGTGGAAAATATTGTGAGGAAACCCCCCCATGTCTAGGAATGGAGGAATTCTATGCCCAGCTATGGGATTTATATATATTGACTCTATTCTCTACAGACAATGCCTGTCTATATTATAGTTCCCTTCCAAATATATGTATCATGTGTTGTTACAGAATTTACATATTATTCATATAATTTATTCAGGTTTTCATTAAGATATCTCTTTTTCCAGAAAATTCTGACACATTCCAGATCAAGAGTAGTTCTACAAGCAATGCTGGAAGCTGCCAAAGCTAACAAAAGATTTCATGTTTATGTTACTATGTCTGGACCGAATAATAGTGGGTAAGTTGTTTTCAATTTTATTCAATTTATTATGACTATGAGTGCCATAGATCAATTATTACTAAATGGAATCTCTTAGGCCAGGTTTTATAAAACAACCTTATTACTGGTATCAAAGCACCATCAAGGTAAAAGATTTTCATCTTGATTTCTTAATGTTAAATGTAGATGTCATGGCCTGGCATGTCAATTACTATCCTTCAATAATTATATCCATATGTAAGAATATACCAAAAAAATTGATAATAATTAGTAATGGTGTTCTCTAATACAGAGAAGTAATCACTATACCTAGCCTATCCTCATTCGAGGTGACACATAATGATGATAAGCGATATAGTCTTTTGAAGATAATTTGAGTGTTGCTCAAGAATTGACATCGAGCTTAAAGTCTAATCCTCGCGAATTAATAATCAGATATACTGATCATTTTGCCATGCTGCAGTCAAAGAATATAACTATCAGGATGTAGACAGATTTCATTGTACCTTACAGAGAACTAATGCATAAGGAGCTGATGGCGGGTGGAGTGGACGCTACACTGATTTTAGACGCGGCTGTCGGCTATATTATGGAGCAAGTGGACATCGTCATGCTCGGAGCTGAAGGGGTCACAGAGAGTGGTGGCATCATTAATAAGGTACTTTACTATCAATTGTATTCCTAATTAAGATCAATATTCTCAAGTGGCAACCTTGTACATGCAAAGTCAGTATAGGACAACACCATATTAGATGGAGGGGTGCAATGTAAGTTTGATGTTAGTTGAGCGTTTTCGTGGCAATTTTGACTGAAAGACCAAAAACATATATAAATCTTTACGCATTTTACAATACCAGTTAACAAAAATATTATTTTTCAGATCGGAACATACAGTTTAGCAATGTCTGCATTAGAACTCAAGAAACCAGTCCATGTGTTGACAGAAAGTATCAAGTTCTCTAGAATATATCCGCTGAACCAGCAGGACCTACCCAACGAATTTAAATACTTATCTAGTGTCTTGAAAAGTAGGAAAGATCTCTCCAAGGAACATCCCCTCGTGGACTACACCCCTCCTGCTTATATAACATTACTTTTCACCGATCTAGGTATCCTCACACCATCTGCTGTAAGCGATGAATTAATAAAATTATATCTTTAGGGTGAACCTAGTCTGTAAAAATAAATATTCATATTGTTCAGCTAGTTTTGTTATTTGTATGCAATATGTGCCTTGTATTTTAAATTGTTATTATATTACAAGATCTAATATATATTGTTATATATTGCTAGAGCCAGACTGCAACTTAAGATGTCCTGTTCAACCAACAGTTTGAAATGATATAATTTAGTCTTTAAACTAATAAAAAAAACACATTTTCGGATAACTTTGTGTAATTGTTATGGGCCGTAGCATTTATTTATCCTGGCATGAAAAAGTTGCACTGTAGCTCACTACTGGACAAATGTTCTGTAAAATGGAAGGCTGGAACCTCTCATTCTTTTACGTATTCCTAGTGCAAATATCTTAGTTCACTTAGGCTATTTTGGCATCTGGATCTCAATTTATGGTAAAAGAATCTATGGCATAGCCGGCACTTCCTGGAAGATGAATCTGGTCTCAGCACGCAAGGGAGGGTAGGTGGATTAATCGGAACAGTGATGGTGACCACTGATCTGCTCTGCAACACTAGTAAGTGAAATATGGATAGCATTTAGATTTTCCACTATCAGCGGATCGGTATAGCCTTGTCCTTTTGTTAGCATGGCACAACATGTGACGGGTTAGCTTTTGGTATAGCTTTATCAAAACATCAACACCTAGCTCCACAGATCCTCACCTTAGCACATGGAAACCAATGAACCACTACACTATTTAGAACTAGTTAAAACCATGTTAATTCTTCTCCATAAGTTTGATGCACATTCAAATTCCGTTACATTACAATAGTTACTCTGTTCTACTAGACTTTTCTTATCTCAATAAATAAGAAAATAAGGGTTGCTTAGCATCGTATCTATAAGTGTAGGTCCAGCACTGGACGCAAGATAGGCTGATATTATATGATTAAAACTCTGATACATTACAAAGGTAGTTCTGTTCTACTAGACTATAATTAAATTCTAGATATGATTGCTAATCCAATATCTATAAATAATGGTTGCAAATGGCTCAGAATCGTATCAATGAGAGTAGGTCCAGCAATGGATGCATGATAGGCTGATATTACATGATTAAAACTCCAATACATTACAAAAGTAATTCTGTTTTACTAGATAACTAGACTATAATTAAATTCTAGATATGATTGCTAATCCAATATCTATCAATAAGGGTTGCAAATGGCTCAGAATCGTATCAATGGGAGTAAGTCCAGCAATGGATGCATGATAGGCTGATATTACATGATTAAAACTCCAATACATTACAAAAGTAATTCTGTTTTACTAGATAACAAGACTATAATTAAATTCTAGATATGATTGCTTATCCAATATCTATAAATAAGGGTTGCAAATGGCTCAGAATCGTATCTATGAGAGCAGGTCCAGCAATATCAATTGTGTATCTATTACCACAAGAGTGGATGAGGGGCCAGAGTATCTTGATGTTGGGTTCGATTTCTAAGAGACTATATGAACAATTTTATCTGTCGGTGAATATTTCTGTTTTGTCTCTTCTTGTCTAGCAATAACTTCAGGTTGTAATAACTGTCTTACATTCAGTGCACTGTAGCCACCAATTTGAAAGTCCAATAGACAGGTTATTAAAAAGTAGAGACTGTATTGTATAAAAGGGAACATAAAATAATATTGTTAGAGTATTCAAAACCAAATTATCTGGCACTTTTATTGATATTAATGTATGAAAATATTTACATTCATGTATTAATTCTATCTCAAATAATAATAAACACAAGAAAACTATAGCGATTATCTCACTTTAAGTTACATAATTTCATTAAAAGAATACATTTTATAAAAATATGTGCGCTAACTAGGCAAGACCAAATACAATAAATCCTTTATATATAGATGGGTACAAGTAATAAAATGGAAGCACGTTGTTTATATCACGACTTACCACAGAAACTTCAAATCTAAATACTAATTTTTTCTTACAATAAAATGAATATTACACACGGAAGCTCATGGTTTGTAATAGAAAAATAATCCTTAGCAATTTTTATTCAAGGGAAAAAAAAATCACACACCTATCATGTTTAAATTTTTACATAACAATATAAACAATAAAACTACAAAAATACATGTCATATTTATTATATCGTAAATCATGGTACAAATTGACGGAAAGGCACTACACAACAAGTTAAACACTAATACCGTAGTCCAAAAACAAAACTTGCGGTTTTACGATGTAGAATCAACCTTTGAAATTTCAACTCTCCGGTAATATAGTTGCGGAGTATATAGTATTATGATCCGTCGACTTTATTGTCGATCTTACGTCATGCCCTCTCGTCAATATGCGTCACGCCCTAATAATTACACAATATTATCAAATTTTCAAAAATACCAAACACTCGAGATCAAATAGATCGTTATGACGGTAAATGAAAATAATACAAATACCAAATTATTACTTAATAATGACATAAACAAACGATTTGTTAAACTAAATCTATTATAAGAAAGTCAGACCAACCATCATACGAACAAGGCCTGGCTGTATGGACTAAAGTCCTTTGCCTTTCCCATTAGGGATAAATTAATATCATCATCATCAACTATTATAAGAAAGTAGTCAAATTACGATTTACTTCTTTAAACAAGTGCGTATCTTTTTAATACATACACAAACGCCACTAAAACTTTTCTAAAATCACATTATGAGCTGATCGATTATTGCACATAATTCTGATCACCTTATAACATTATTGGTTTTTACAACTCTGTTTTTTTTTACATTTATAACTAAATTAGTAAACTTAATAATACTATTATATCAGATTTATAATATTTCTCTAAAAGATAAAATGACGTATACAAATTAAAGAATAATAAATTCGGTCATGGAGGCCTAAATTTTTGCTACTCATAAAACAACTTAGAAATACTGATCTAATTGTTCAGCAGCGTCTCTTAACAAGTTGCTATATGTCTATCATTTTTGAATCATTTTTCCATCATTATTTAATACATCAATTTTCTAAATAATCCTGAGTAGATACGAATTTGGAAACTTTTATTAAGATCGATAGACAGTAACGTTGCCAGCGCTTGGGGTTATAGCTCTTATAATGAGCAATTAATGAATATAATACTTACATAGGATTTAAGGTAAAAAATATACATAATATCAATAGGCACTTCGCTAAATTAAAACATTAAATGTGAATGGTTCACAGTACGTGTATCAATTGAAATAAAAAAAAACATAAAATTTCTCGGGTCATTGCACGCTATGCACGGTAACGCGTTTTATTAACACAAAAACATAGTCACGATTTACTAATACATTTAAATAAATCTGACCTGCTATGCGTAATATATGCAAACGACGTGACATTTATTTAGTCGTGACAATGGATGACTGTGACGTTAAATGTCACGCTCATTGTTTAACGTCACGTCGGTCAATAACCCCTGTATTTCGTTTATGGGGTCGACTGTCGTTACCTATTATATATGTTGTCTATTATTGTGTATATCTGATGGAAATGTGGCCGTTTGTCGGCTTCGTACTCCCAGCATCGCAGCATTAATGCATATACATCCTCGGCACAGCCTTCTGGCGCTGGCATACGATACCCTAAAATTAAAAAAAAATACCATAACATGACACATTAAAAAAAACAATATTGGCAAGTTATTGCTAAGTATGTATTAATTTATATTATTTTGCCTTTATATGTCAAAGGATTGTAGGTTGAAATAAAACTAAATAACTGTGTTGGGTTGGATTTGGGTTTTCCGCCATTAAGCGAACCGAGCCTTTTTCGTTAGATAGTGGTATACACTGTTGGTCGATGTGGACTAAAATTTGGTTTTACCCAAATTTTATATCTTTTTCTTTCTATCAATGACTTTTGATACTTAATTGACCCTGGATCTGTTAGTGTTCCCATTACCATTTCATAAAGTTTACATTGCTCAGATGCAGAATGAATGGTTCACCTCGACCGGGATAGGACCACGTCCTCACAGAATACCAGCGTAAAATAGCAGCACAATGCTGCTGTGTTTCGTCTGGCGAGTGATCCTGAGACCTTTATTACTGGTGACGAGGCATTCCATCTCAGTCCTCAAGGGTGACAACGCATCTGCATTACGATTCCTTATCAAGTATCACATGCCATCAGGTGAACTGTGTGCTTCTTTGTTAATCTCAATGCAATAAAAAAACAACCTCCCACTTACATACAAGATACGAAAAAAATACACATACCAGCGTCAATTTTCTCCCTAGCGCGAGAGTTACTCATGCCCGCATACGGGGTGTCGCCCTTCGAGAATATCTCCCACATCAGCACGCCGTAGCTCCACACGTCGCACAAGGATGTATACTTACCTGCAAACCAACAGTTTGACTTGATTCATTGTTAATCTACTATTTAAAATATGTAAAACCAGTACCGGTTAGTATCAAACATACATATTTGCTAGCAGTTAATAATCGTGAGCATAGTTCAGTATTAATAAATATATGTAATACCAACAACAGCAGAGCAATGACTGCTGGTAAATATGAGGTGCGTAGGGCATACAATGGTTTGCCTGCAGGCATTAGGGATGAAAAGAGCAAATTAAAATTAAAAAAAATACTTAAGAAACATCTAATAGGTACGTTACCTTAAACTAGATTGTATACTAAGGCTGAAATTTATAAAGCGCACTTATACTTTGCTTCGACTTAGCGTACAAGTTAAGAAGGCAATGAAATTTATAGTCACATCCTCAGCTTATGCTTAGCATAGCCAAAGTCACCAAAATCGTAGACTTACCGAATACTTACATGCTCCTAGTAATATTTTAAGATGCTCTAAAACTAATTGAAAAGAAAGTTTTAAAGATTTCAAATGCAAAGCCCGAGCAAAGTTCAAGTGCGCTTCATAAATCTCAGCCTAAGTGCAATCTATTTACAATATCCTGCACAGTTTAATTTATATGTTTTATCCTTCCGAGATCCTACATACAAAATGTTTGCATAGTTTTTTGGGACACTGTGTTATCCTAAGATTATCATGTACCTTTTATAATTCTTATAAATAAATAAACAGACAATAAATCCTACATGCTCATCTTGTGCTGACCGACTCCAATAACGATTGCACATGAATTATTTTAACTTCATAACAGTAGATCTAATCACAATGACGCCTAACAATATTCACTACTTGGAGCGCCAGGGTCTCGTGCAAACTTCACTTATGACATATGAAAATATTTGTCCAAATTCCGAACAGTAGAATAAATGTTTTAAAAAAAAAAGAGGGGCCTGCAACCTCGACTTATCCAGAATTATGTTTATCTACATGATCCGTAACAAAATTCAAGCAGTTTATTTGATGTTATTCTGCTGCATACGTTGCCAAAAAACCCAAAATAGTGTAACCAAAATAATAAGAAAACCCACCGAAATTAAGCGCCTCAGGCGCCGTCCACTTGATAGGTATCTGCTTCATGCCACCGGAAACGATATATTCCTCCTCCTCGCGCGACATTCCGAAGTCTGATATCTTAACAGTGTGGTCGTCGGCCACGAGGCAATTGCGCGCAGCCAGGTCGCGGTGGATGCAGTTCTTGGACTCAAGATAGCGCATACCACCTGCGGCGTCGCGACACATTGCCAGTAATGACCGCGAGCTCAGCGCTGATGCACGTGTGCGGAGGAACGTTAGTAGCGAACCACCTAGAAGAAAAAAAAAGTTCGTGTAGTAGTCTTGTACCTGAAGTCCAGCCTTTGTTAAGTTAAACAAAGTATCGGATTGAGGCAGACTAAGTCTAGTCCTGACAGACAAAAGTTTGCGCGTTTACCCTAAAAAAGAATCGTTTCGTTTACCTCATCTTTGAGAGAGATTTATCTCATTTTGAGAGAACTCGCCTTGTTGCCTCACTTAGTATCCTTGGAATCTTATATCTATGAATCCTTGATACAAGATATGCAGTTCCGTAGTCACTTCACAGGTTGTATAGATCGGTCAGAACCAAAAATGTATAATACACAGTTCTCAAATATTCTAATCGTGACTAAAACCTACTCTATTCTCTTTGTTTTGTTTATGTGTGATGCTGTTGGTGCAGAGACCTTTGCAACTATATCTGAGCAGACTCGCGAGCACGAGGTCCGTTGAATATGGAAACAACGACGATGCTGGCAATGCTGGCACGAAAACTACTACAGCAACACCGCTGCGCTCTGTGACCCTTACGGACTAAGAAAGTCGACAGCAACCGAGGGCGGCGATATACGATCCGAGGGCCCTTCGTAGGGAGGTTCGAACCTCGGCTCGGCACCGCCGTCTAATAGGGCGGTGTGGTCGATTTAAAAGCGGCCTAGATCACGCCTGAATCCTGAATCTCTTGTAGGCCGCTGTAGGAACCTACTCTAATACTAATCGTGACAAGTTCTGGGGTAGGTACTCTGAACGATACTGCCAATATATTAATTATAAAATTGAGCATACCCGGTACCAGTTCCATGACAATCATAATAGGTTGTTTCTGCACAGCAATGCCGATCAGCCTCACTATATTCGGGTGCTGGTATTGCTTCAGTATGCGGCCCTCTTGCAGGAACGTGCGCTTCTGTTCCTCGGGCAATGCTACCCGACATGTCTTCACCGCCACTTCCTGGCCAGTTGTCTTCAGTCTAGCTTTGTATACATCACCGAAATTACCCTGGAAATTTATATTATATTTGCATATTTCGCGATCAAGTTTGCGGGAAGTTGTAAAAGTTATAAAGTGAAAGTTATTTATTAGTTAAGTTATTAAGTAAGTATATTTGGATGGTTCAGAATCAATCAATCAAATCAGTGTCAATCTTTGAGGAAGCCTAAGTTCAGCAGTGGACTAGTGATGAAGAATTATTATATTAATATATACTTAATGAAAAATGTAATGTTTTAAGTCCCATCAGACTTTTGGGTTATATGGAATGAAATTTAATATTTTAAGGAATTTATATTTTCTCTTTTTAAATTATAATGGCTTATGCGATTGTAAACGGCGAGGAATCTAAGGTTATAATAAAGTTATACAATTATGTCAACAATATAAAAAAATATTTGCAAATATGGAATTAGTTTCAAGTGTCCATGCTATAAGTGTTTAACTATAGACATTTAAACGGGGATGGCATTGATGGCGATTGCTAAGGAGCAATTATCGGGACTGTCGCTGTCCTGGTGAATCCATCAGGATTTTTAGCTCCTTTGATTTACGTTCTACGGCGCTTTCTAACTTTGAGTATCTGCATAGTCATAACCTAGTTGCCAGGATTCCACTTGTAGCTCGCTCTTAAGTATGGTATTATCAGAAAATAACCGCCAGACTTTATTTGGAACGCCCCATCAACACGGACTGAACTAATCTTGTGAATAAGCCTGATTTCGTGCTGGTGGATCGGGCATATTCGACGACATTTTTGGTCGACATCCCATATGACGAGAACCTCGTGAAAGCAGAAATACTTAAAGGCTTAACATCTGGTACCTGGCACGATTACGAAGTTGACCATCTAATGAAATAATTAAAATATTTCTTTTATAAACCTCAAAAAAGCCTCCCATACTCACCCGTCCAATTTTATCGAGCAGTTGCACATGATCGTTATTAAGTTCCCAGGTCTCTCTTGGAACAGCTCGGCGCAGCAGGGCACCTGAACGAGCAGTTACTGGCACCCCGCTGGCGCGTTGCCACGCTATCAGCTCGCCTACTGACGGGAATGCTGCCCCTTCAAAACGGTAGTGGCCCTGGAATTGTATTTAAGGAATTGTACGTTAAGTTTGGTTACGCAAATAGCTTTATAAAAATCTAAGTACTTTTATAATGATTCTAGGCCAATAACCAATGTCCGGCGTTGAGACATGTGAAATGGTTATCGTTTTTCTTCTTACAAAAATATAAATATATTTTCCAGTAGAGTTGTGATTTTCTGTCACATAATAATTGTCCTCGTGTCGATTTAATGGGAAAACGGCGAATTAATGCCGTTTTAAGCGAATTATCTTGATAAGTAGTTATTAAAATCATCATATCTGTTCACAACCCAAAGGAAAAATCATGTATCATGTTGAAAATCATTAATTGAGTATTAAAAAAAATTTCAACGTGAAAGTGAATTTTCTATCAATTCCCTAACATAAGTACTATTATCAATAAAGGTGTGAACGAGTGCGAACGTGATAATTGAAATAATTTTATCAGCAATTCGGATGTGGGTGAAGAGAAAGTGAACGAGCGAATTTTACCTGTACCCCAAGCCCAAAACATGATACATATTAATATAACTTACCTCGGGCGTGGTCTGCACGATGAAGTGCTTGTGCTGTCCCCAGCAGACTGACAGCACGAGCTGGCGCGCGTGGTTGCGCGTTGTCTCACGCACGAGATAGTCTCCATCCGCACGCAGGAGTCTGACCACTTCCTCGCGCGGCAGCACACCGTGGAACCACTCCTGCTCTACCAGGGACCGCTCCGTTTCGCTTACGCTGACCTAAAGCATATATGATTTGTAAATAAAACGAATGAATTGAGGTGACGGAATGTTAGCGTTAAATGATGCTAATATTCCGAGCTTTCACAAGTAAACAGACAACAAATTTGAAAAGAAAAACTGTTGTGCTTTTCTATTACCTTTATTTCTATCTTTAAGGATTCGGTTTTCACGTCCAAAGTAAACGTTAAATTAAGACGATAATTCCTGTTTTTATTAAAAATACATTGCAACGCTATTGACATTTCCGCTGACCATTAACCAAAACTAAATAATGTTTGTGCAAGGAGATGGTTCACAACAATAAACGTTAAATTAATTAGTTCTGAACTATTCAATATTTACAAGCTAGGCTAACATTTCTTTGCACTATTTTTTCTCACTATTCTGCACATAGGCAGGTAGACTCCCAATGAACTTAAGCTGCGAAAGGAACTACCTACCACTCAAAAAATTGTCTTTTAAAATGTTTAAAAGTATTTAGACTTGATAAGAAAAAATTGAATTTAAAGTCACACTCAAACGACATGCGAAACAAAGCGAATTTAATTTTGCGATAAACATAACTTGAGGTTTTTATTTCAGACTGGAATGCACTAAAACTTTTTATTTAACCCGCCTGCTATGGGCAACATATGAAATGAGTCATATAAAACAGTATTACGAGCATACCACGTGCGTGGATAAGGATAAATATGCTGGAAGTAGGCGGTGCCTATATTTAATTATTCGAAACGTGTGCAAACTTAGAAATAACCAAAGAATTTAGTAGATTACCTATTTTAAAAAATTAAAATTTTAAAAAACACAATTTTATATTTCAAATAGGTATATTATGAAAATTTTAAGTAAATTAGTATAGGTCAATATTTACACGCACACAATCAAACATGCTAGGAAGTTTATAAGATCATGCAGACATTATAACTGAGCGTACTTGACAAACAAACGCACACATATAACACTAGAACATACGGCCTCTTTCTCAAGCTCTAACTGAAGCTGTTTCAAACGTTTCTTCCTCCTTGGAATGATATTCGGCGGCAACAAATCAGCTTGGGTTATATACATCGCGAACGGATCCATTATTTTGAAGAAAACTACGAAAACTCACAAGAAAATCCACCTTAACACCATTACGAAAACCACAGATAAAAAATACTTTTAACTTTCCGACAGCACAGTCGCCGTAAACAGACGAGCGTCTACGAGATTCACCTTGATTTTGAATTTGTGTGTGTTAGAGCTATCCAGTGCTATTTTAAAATTTGAACGAAAGCTTATTCTGGTGCGAAGTTCGCGCGGTGGTAGTATGCACGGTGGGTATAATTAGACCGGCGTGTTCAGTTTGGTCGTGGATAATATCCTCGGTGGAAGCTCATGCATTAGTGCGTTAGCGTCACTCACCACACTGTTAGGGCAACTACACACACGCTTTCTTCTCTTCTTGAGAGCGTGACTTTGGACACGACATTGCACATAGACATCCACACGTTTCCTCAAGCGTTTTTTCAGGACCCTGATTCGTTTGTTGCGAAGGGTCCGTACTATTACCGTGTCTGCAGGCCCCTCACTGCTACTCCGATAGGTTTTAGGTGGTAGGGCCGGGCTTGATGGCACGGACTTGCGTCTAAATGGCCTCGTGAACATTTTGAAGAAGGGCCTCGGCGGTATTATCGAATGGAGGTGTAACCGCAACGCGTCCACTGACGCTTTAGATCCCAACGACGATCGGTCCTGACGATTCAATTTTGGGATTTTGTCAATTAAATGTACTGTAAAGTGTACGAACATAGTCTTTTGGAGGTTCTAAAAAGTAACTAAGCGTATACTAGAACGCGTTAAAAATAATAATATTGATATCAAAATTATAGGTTACAATAATATAAGTTATAATAAATATAGAAAACATAAATAAATGATAGAATTATCTAGAAACCGTTGTAACAGTCTAGCTGTTCACTTCTACGTAAACAGGAGGCGAAAGGCGACACCTTGAATTTTATTACATGAGATCCAGTTACATGAACTGCAAATAAAATGTATAAACGTTATCATTTCATTGCACAACTTTTAACGCTATCTCATCATTTTAATTTCATACTTAGTTGTAACATGGCGGAACCAGGTAAAAGAAATTTAAAAATGAAACATAAATGTATTTCCACAAAGCTTCCTGTTTCACTATTTATTTATATAAATGTTTTTCTACAAAAACTATATCAATCACAACTTAACCTGAATGGAACTAAAGGTAGTCCCATTTGAACAGCTGCAAAGTGCAAAGTGGAAATTAAGGACCAGGAAGACCGACCCGAATAGAATGAGATAAGATCTAAGCTAGAAGAAGATTCATCGTCATCATCATTATACAGTCACAGTCTATCCATAGCCCACTGCCGATCATAGGCCTCCCTATAGATTGCCACAAAGCACGATCCTGAACCATCTGTATCCATGGGCTTTCCGCTCCATCTTAGTCGGGGGTCGTCCTACAAGGTCTTGAAGGTTGTCCACTCAACTATGTTTCTACCCTTTCAGTTATAGGTTCTACCAGTTATAAGACGTATAAGCTTAATAACTTAAATAATTCTCATTATGACAATATTTGCGAACGTACTAACCAAAACGGAGCTTCAAAAGTAGTAGTATAGTAAATGAATTTACTTTAATTGTAATGTAATAAGGAGTTCCGAATGTAATTTTATGGACGCAGAAACACCATTTGTGTTAGTTAACTTTATCAATGCGTACGGACATTAATAATCTCTAAAATGAAAACTGCATCTATCTATAAGTTATATAAAGGACTTATGAATTTCGATAAATCTGTCATTAGATAAATGTTCAGAAGACAATTGTAAAAGAAGGAAGTACTTCAGTTATTTTTATTTGTCTTATATATTTACGCGACCGTTTTTTTTGGGCCGCTTTCAGCTCGAAGGCTTTTACAGTTTCGCCGGGTTGAGAGGTGACCGAGCGCTTATGGCGCTCAGTCGAGACCTCTATTAGTGGGTAACCAGCACAAGGGCTCCCAAGAGCGAGCCTCGGCTTGGACTGTTACTCTGTTCCGTGAGAGCGTCTGACTACATTTACGCGCCCAAGACAATAAAATATGTTCTGTAATGTTAGAAGTTTTGAGGTCTATAGTGATTGACTACAATTATTCAAAAGGCGATATAGTGCTGATGTTCAAAGCGCATTACTAGCATAGTAAATACCTATTCACTTTACCGTTGAACACATCGTATTGCGACGTAAAAACAAAAACAAATTATTCTACAAATGGAATAATTAAATATTTAAGACTTGTATTGAATTTTATATTAACATAAGTGACGTAAAAAGTACTTGGCATTTCAAAGGTTGTATATACACAAGTTCTGGTACTGATATAAATAATAAACAAGTTTGATTCATTGTAGAACATTGATATTGAGATATATGATGTCTGTCACATTACGATCTTATACCCTTTGGGAGGAAACAGCGCCCATTAGTGGGATATAAATAGATTTTAAATAAGAAATCTAAATGTAAAAATCTAACATATACGGGAATAAGTATCTATTAGGTTTTGCCATTTAGATAGACATTTTGACAACAAAGTTGCCCTTCAATATTAATTAAATAGGTAGATATTTTTAACTGTAATTATGTTGTGACAAAATAGACCCAAAGCAATAACCATTAAAACTTACGAAACATGATATACTGATGTATGATATATTTGAAAACTAAACTGTTTACGTGGTCGAACTACGCCTCATGTTTAAGCTAATTGTAGGAAGATTCGGTAGGCTCGACTGGGAATAGACCAAGCTCTGAATATCAGCGTGAAATAGCTCTCCGCTATATTTTAAGCGATGAGCGTATGAAATTTAATGCTGGTGACGAGGCATTCCACCTTAGTGAGTTTTTGAGGAAAATTTAATCTCTCTGTTCAAAATCAACAGTCGGTGATTGCTGAAGTTATGATGAATGAACACAAACCCATCTAAAATAAAATAATCATATAGGAAACAGGTGAAAATTATCGATCTCGTTACCTGATGATCTGGAGAACTTCCGTCCAGGCTATCTCCACCAACCGTCTCTGCAGACAAATCCGGGCATCCACTTGGCGCCTCCTCGCAGCCGAGTTCTGCTAACGCAGTACGTATCAGTTCAGCTTGGCGTGCGCACTTGCGTTCTGCTACCCGCAGTTCCAGAAGTTTCGTAGGCTCTGAAGACGTCACCGGGATTGGTGGCGGCGAGTGCCTGCATAACATGACCTTAATTTTTGACAACTTAAGATAATTTTCATTCCAACCACATAGTATTACGCTCTCAGGAATATCAGAACTTAGGGGGCAACATATTATGGTTTCCTTTAATCAGATCTAAATTCTATCTCAATCTTCAAAAGCGGCTTCTAACTTATAAATGTTTTAAACCCACAACGTGCAGTTAACTACACCAACGGTCAATATGATTCATCCTCGACGCCATAAAGAAATTTAAATAAAGGTAAAAAATTAACGTACCTGTCAATACCATTCACACCATTGGTAATCCCAGTATTATTGTTCTTGCAGACACCGTTCCCAATAATCTCCGGTCCGTGAAGTGCGGTCTGTTTCTCCCGGTTATCCTGCAGCGAAGACTCCAGTTCTGTCAGTTTCTCCTTCAGCCATTCCACCGTTAGGTTGTCCACAGTCAGCTGGTTGGGTTGTAACTTACCACTCGTATCTTCTACTAGGCTCTCATCAAATGTGAATGTTATTGGAGTCGATGGAGGCGACCTAAAAACAATATCGTATGCAAAAACGGGAAATATTCTTCCTTTTGAGAGCTACCGTTCCGGGTGCTGCGTAAACGGTTGAAGTTACACAAAAATCATGACGGAATTATTCCACTTTAAAAGTTCAAAAAAGAGCTTTGCGTCATATGAGACTTAGCAAGCATCCTGTAGTCTATACGAACGAAGTCCCGGGCACTGCCTGTGTATTAAATTATGCACGCATATTTTAAATCAATGTCCATAATGCGTGTCTTCTCTATGTAAACAAAGACGGCGGATGACGCCAATAAACTGTGGTTATTAGGAAATATTCGGACCACATCCTGTTGTGACTCCTTCATATTAAAGTTAAGGTTTCTGCATCATTTCAACAACAAAAACATAGGAAGGTGTTGACAGTATGTACATGTAAGATGTAATGAAATACTTTGTAATAAATTTGGTATATTTGAATTGAAACTCTTGTTACCGTTAGTGACACGTTTAAACAGCTTTACAAATTGAAAGGATAATGATGATTTTGGTAGATTATTGTACACATATAGGTGTTAATTAATTTTTCATGTCAAAGGAGCTTTAGATACTTGAGCGTTTGCACTGGTGTCTTCAAAGTCAAACACTTTTAAACCAACACTTAATATGTCAAACTCAAAAATATTCATTAAACTATTTTTCAATTTATTTTTAATATATATATTAATTGAAAAATAGTATCTAAAGCTCCTTTGTATTGTAATAAGTATCTAACTTTGTAAAATGTTAAATGTTAGTGCTTAAAAACTTCAAGTAATATTATTTAAAAAATAGACTCATACTTCTTCTCCATCTCTTTAAGTGTTAGCCTGTGCCCGTGAACATCGGTCACGGCGCATTCTCTGATTTATTTAGCGACCAGATTTCACCAAGACCAATGACACAAAAAGAAACTTGGGAGCACCCCATATAACAAACCCACTACAAAACGTTATAACTTTGTGTAGGCTTTGGTTTTTCCAGTCTTAAGGAAACCCCCGTCAAAACTCAATGTCAAATTCAACCGAAAACCACGCGCGCACGCGCGCATTTGCATATAAATATATACATATATATATATATATATATATATATATGTCATTGTGTCGCGCGACATGATGGAATAAATCAGATATTTACAAGTGATCAAATAATTAAGTAAATTTTCTTACTTGTATTTCTCCATGAACTCTTTGTATTCATCTTGAGGTTTGAGGTTCTGGATGGTAGATTCCACTTTGCTCTGGATCTCTCTGAACTTGTCCGTGCTGAAGTCCGACCTTTGCACCACCTCCAGTAAAATTGCTTTCCTGTTAACGATAATTAAAACTTATAACAGTATTTTCGTGAGAACAAACATATGCAATGTTTCTATTCCATATAACAGCCACTTTTGAGTGAGTACGAACTTCCTACATTGATGATGATTGAAACATAGTACTTAGACAATTACAGGAAACAAGGTATTCCATCTCGGTCCTCGGTGTAATAAATAATATTCTAATCCACTATTCAAGACTTTTATATATATATATATATATATATATATATACATATATATATATATATATATATATATATATATATATATATATATATATATATTAATGCTACTATAATAAGCGTTATAAGAATTTAACATTCGTAGATAATAATACAATTTATTAAAAAATAAAATGGCTACAATGGTATTAACATTACAACATTTTTATTTGTACGTGCCATTGCTATTCTAAAATCCCATCTGGCTTAAACATGTTAAATATGATTATATCATAATCATATTTAACATGTTTAAACCTTTCAAGAATTGTGAATTCTTCTAGTAACTGTCAGATGATCAACTGCGCAGGTTATTTTATAGTGCCTTTGCCCAAATACAAAGACAGTCACTCGTCGTCGCATTCCCTATTCCGATGTAGTGCGTGTGCAATAAGATCGGAGGAAGGTTCAGAACAACACACCAAAACCGAAACGCAACAATTTGTGTTCCACAATGCACACGTGGCCATCAAATATAAACGCATACCAAACCAGCGGCCTGAAGCAAAGATACATTTTAGCGACTGAAAATCTTATATAAACAAAAATAAAACACGCATATAAACGTAGATATGATCATTAAATAATTAATTTAATAAATTAACTATAATTAAGCTTTAATGACTTCTAGTTGCACTCTGTCAGTTACCTTTTTTTAGGTAAGAAAAACAACAATTTGCACAATGCACACGTGGCCATCAAATATAAACGCATACCAAACCAGCGGCCTGAAGCAAAGATACATTTTAGCGACTGAAAATCATATTTAAAAAACAAAATAAAACACGCATATAACCGCAGATATGATCATTAAATAATTAATTTAATAAATTAACTATAATTAAGCTTTAATAACTTCTTGTTGCACTCTGTGAGTTACCTTTTTCAGATAAGTAAAACAACAATTTACATAGATAAATATGCTGCGGATGAGTTAATCTTTGTTTATAAAGTTAGAAAAACGCAATTAATATTACTAATTCGTTTGATATGATTACATTAATGCGTCCAATGCTATGTTAATACCGGTTTGTGGTCGGTGACTAACAACGAGTCATTTTCAATGGAAATTTTGCGTTTGTTTTGTTATCACATTTTTTGTTTATACACATTATTTTAATATTTAATTATATAACAAAACGCAATCTAGGAAGACCGAATAAATAATGTTAATTCCAAAATTTTAATTGTGTGCTTAACGAGTGAGATCCAAGAAAAAATTCAATTACCATATTTACCCATTATTAAATTTTAGCTTAACGTTTTTATAGGTAGAATGAATTTGATTTTTATAGAAACGAGGTACACTTCGTAATGTAAAATGTTCCTAACACACGCAACACCCATATTTGTAATTGATTACGAATAGTAATGCAGTTCCTGTTATATCCTAAGAATTAAGATTCTTCGTCACCACAGATCTTCTCTCTATTTCTTTCATCAGACGAAACATACTGGTATTGATATTAAACCGCTGGAATTCCGGTAAGCGTGGTCCTATACTAGTCGTGCAGACCCATTCCTTCTATTACTAATATATAACAGCGACGTGGCTATTACTTAAATATTACCTAACTTAAATTTATCATATAATATGGTTAATAAAAAAACCGGTAACCAAATTACTTGTACCGAGACATTCATAATAATATTGATATTAATTTAGATAATCCGTCAGAAACAACTGACCTAGCCAATTTTAGATTATTCATACAGGCCATGCGGTTACACTCTATTGTCTTTCACTTTTGACAGGTTGATTTTTTTAATTACATTGAGAGTAACAAACGAGCACACAGTTCACCTGATGGTAAGTGATTCCTGCGGCCGACGACATCTACATTCATCCTTGACAAGGAATCATAATGCAGATGCTTTGTCACCTTTGAGAACTGAGTTGGAATGCCTCGTCACCAGTAACAAAGGTCTCCGGTTCCCTACACACACCAGACGAAAACATCAGCATTATGCTGCTATGTCACGCTAGTATTCTGTGAGGGCGCGGTCCTACCCCGGTCGAACTGACCCATTCATTCTAAAGCTAGAATCTGAACTATTCTCTCTCTAATATACTGTCCTTTGATTTTTACAATTAATAATGAGTAAGCTTGCTGTACTCAATCAAGTTTTTTACGCGTTGCTACACATTGACTCATGGTCATATTTATAAGCTGCTGCTAGTCCGAGATAACTATGACGTCATGATGTCGAACACCCAGTCCCTCCCGTGACCGTGAAATAGAAAAGTCAGGAATTAAAAAAGTTAAAATAAATGCGATAAAATGATAGCAGTGTTTTTTTTAATGTGTCATTCAATTAGTAATTACGTTTATCTAGAATTTCGAGTGTTCTTGTAAATTTAATAAATAAGCACACGTTTGTTGCAGTTGGAAACAATTTTTTTTGCTACTATATTATGTATAATTATTTATGCATTATATCTATATCATATGTTGATATTTATGTAACATATTTCATTTTTTAATGAGTTCAATACCACAATTTCTATCCGAGCCAACAGATTGACTGATAGAAAGTGCATAAAGGGCATTAAATCCGATGTCTAAAATAAATTTTAAATTTTAAATAAATGAATTATACACTGTTTACTGTGATGAACCTATAGGTTAAAAGAGAATAATATTGTAGTCGTAATATTTTTATGACAACACGAAATAGAAATAGCTCGTGTTGCTAAACTCGTAAAATGTTATGACTACACAGAAGTAGTAATAGTAATTAGTTCATTCCTCGAAATATCTTTAAAACTTTAATAAAAATGTTTGTATAAAATATTAAAATGATATTTGATATGTATAATGATAATCATGAAGAAATCAAAACATAAGATGAAACAAGTCATCACATTGAATCTAATCGTAAGAGATGACAGCGACCCTAAGGCAGAGATTTATAAAGCGTACTTGAACTTTGCTCGGGCTTTACATTTGAAAAACTTTCTTTTCAATTAGTTTTAGAGCATCTTAAAATATTACTAGGAGCATGTAAGTATTCGGTAAGGCAAGGATTTTGTTGACTTTGGCTATGCTAAGCATAAGCTGAGGATAGGACTGATTTCATTGCCTACTTAACTCGTAAGCTAAGTCGAAGCAAAGTCTAAGTGCGCTTTATAAATTTCAGCCTAAAACACTTAAATTCTTCCTCAATAAAATACACATGCGTTGTCACCCTAGGGTACTGAGATGGAAAGCCTCGTCATTAGTTGAAATGGTTCCTTTCGCAATACGAAACACAGCAGCATTATGCCGCTATTTCAAGCTAGTATTCTGTGAGGGCATGGTCCTTCCCGGTTGATCCGACTCATGTATGCTCCATGTGGACATTAGCTGCATTATGGCTAGATCATTGCATCACTGATATATATATATATATATATATATATATATATATATATATATATATATATATATATATAAAATAATACAAAAATAATTCCAATAATACACATGCTTTGTTATTTAAATCGCGTTTCGTCAGAACAAATAGTTCAATAAAAAATCACAAATCGATTCATCGTCTCACTATTACAAAATACCGGAATTTCTACACTGAACGGTAGACCGTTGTATATCCTAGAGGATAAACAATTTTGAAAGAGAAATTATCCTAAATAGGATAAAATTCAGTTTTTATGACAGTATGGTAAGACAGACAGCTCACCGCCGAATGACAAATGTAAATCGTAAATCAACAACTTAAGTCTTCGACATTCGGGATGAATTTACTTATCAAAACATAAAGGGATATCATGAATGTGTTTCGATTGCACACTTCTCGTATTTTCCTTATCTTTATATTTTGTCTTGAAAATTAAGGTCTCCGGTATCCATCTGAAGAGGTCCTGGTAATCTGTCAGACAGGGTAACCTAGTGTAGAAATCAATATAATTATATTATTTTTAAATTACCATGAAGCAGCTGTAGCTTCTCCTTGCCGTCTCTGCTGGTCTAGCAAAGAGGGGAGGGCTGCAGTCCTGAGTGCCCTCTCGCACTCCGTGGCCTCCGCGAGCAACAGTACGTACTCGTTGTGCGCACGGTGCAACCTCCTGCACGCCTTGCTGTATTTGTCACGGGTCTCGTCCAGTTTGCGACCGCCCCGGCTTGTAGGACCTGGAATTAACGATTGGAATAAATATCTTACAGGCTGAGAAGTATCAAATATAAAATATTAAATTTTAGATCAATTAATTCTACGGGTACGGGTAAAGCTTTAGTGTTGCGTGTTTTATATTTACGTGTTTATGTGGATTTTTACAAAAACCTTGAGTGTCGAATTAAATTTTGATTCAGACATAATGAAAAACTTCGAAGATAGACAAAGGAACGGGTGAAATGAATGATTGGATTGTATGGAATGGACCGGAACTACTTCGATCCTCAACTGAAGATGGATATCTAAGAAGCCCCAAGTGGCATTAGGCCGTAAGGCTAGCGTCTGGACAAGCAATTTAACGACGTGCATAATGAATAACAAAGATTCATAAGACAGTTAACTGTATCTTTTGTAGGATAATTAATAAAAATGTTATTCATCCCCTTTCGGGATAAACTAAGAACATAAAAAAATGAAATTAGAGGACAACACTCGCGCTACCATCCAACCCCAAAAAGAAATAAATATGAAGAATCTCCAGTCAGTTTCTCTCATTAACCAGTAGTTACGCTAAACTACTCAGTTATACTTTAATATCCTTATTTTAGTTTTCTTATTAACACTTACAGGAAGAGACTGGGCGACAGTTTACCTTGGCCAACCTCGCGGAAAACTTATGAACATTCACTAAAATCTCTCACGACGAGTCAGTATAATGAAAGATATAAGAACAATATAAATAAAGCAATCATATAACGACGGCCTTTAATCAACATGTTAATATCGAAAATAAATAATCATCTACAAGTATTTCAATTTCCCGTTTAAACACGTCTTTCAAATGGAAAAACAAGTAATCAAGAGTATTGCAGATGTCAAATTAACTGAGAGAGAGACTTCTGTATATAATTTGCATACTTCAGTAACGGTTTTATTTCTATAAATATTATAGTGATTAAGGAATACGATAGATCTATTGAGTTATAAAAACACGATGATGTCTAAAGGCGATTTCAATGAGGCTGTTCAAAGGCGCGGTATTAATGATTATAATACTGCGAATATTCATGCAAACGTAGAACTAGTCTTTGAATATTTTCATGTTCGATCATAATTTTATTGAAAAGTGGAGTGTAAAGGTTTTGGGGAAAAAATCATTGTATATTATATATATAATTCATAGGCTGCAAAAAGATATGTACGTTACTCTAGCTTCCAAATGACATTCTAATAATGCCTACAACTGCTGCAGTGATGACTTCAAAATCAACATCGTCCACATCGATATCTTTTGCTTATTAGCAGATGACGTCATCAGCGAGGGATATATGATAGCGTCGTAAAGTAAATATTTACGTAAACACAGAGGCACTCATAGTCGTCACCTTTTCTATTACAATATAATGCATGTGCAATATTATCAGAGGAAGGTTCACATGTAAAATTTCAAACACACCAAATACAAACCCGATAACCAACGCAATTTGTGATACTGCGCATCTGTAAATCGAACCCAGGGCTCGTTACGCAGCAGCCGAGTAAACTAACTCACGTCACTTGTCTATTCGTCGGCTGTTAAGGTTGAGTAGAGTATACGAAATTTATGTTAAGAATAATTTACTGTTACTGCAACTATTGATTTATATATGCAATTTGTTGGGCGTGTACTATTAAAAATATTGGCACATTTGGACATGCACGATATTGTATGAATTATGGTATAGGGGGTGTGTGTATGTAAATGAGCACACAGATTACCTGAAAGATAAATTATTTTTGGCGACTGGTAACACCCACATTTATACTCAAAAAGGAATCACAATTTAGACGTGTTGTCTCCTCGTCGAGCCAAGGCACACCAGTAACAAGACTTCCGTCTACGAAACATAGCAGTATTGCTACTTTTTAGTTGGTTTTCCAAGAGTGTTCCTTCTAATCGATATGTCCCATTCATGCTATAGTTAAAAACAAACTGCAGCATGCCTCTGCTACTGTCTATCTGAATTATATTTATAGTTAGTAAACGAACTTGGACGAAGCGTTACGTTCGTGGTTCGTGTATTTCAATGTGGAAAATATCGAAGAGAACAGTTTGCTTATGGGACATAGGAAGCTCGAATTATAGAAACAAAAACTAACTAACAACAAAAAAACTCTAATTTCGACATTAAGACGAATTGAAGATTAATGATCTTCAATTCATCTTAATATCGCAATTATTAAATAATTAAATTAGCAAGACTTTACATGGACCAAAATCGATCTCACTATATACCAGAAATTCACATAAATCACTGGATTTGTGACTTGAATACGCTGTTGGCGTACTGCAAAATTTTACTAATAAAAGCGTTGAAAAAGTATAAACGCTTTCTTAAAATTACAATTAAATACGTTATAAAAAATTATTGTTGTTAAGATTCATACTAACAAAAACAGTACAGCTTTTGCTCGCCTTGTGAACTATTAAATAGTAATGGTCACGTTTTTTGAACGCGACAGCGATTTGTTCATACTCCTTGTTATAAAATTTAGCTTGTACATTGCAAACTATCGTTCGCCGCATGCGTAGGCGCACTGATAAATAGCGCAGCGGAAATAAGATAGCTCCCCTGGCGCCAGTAACGTAATCAAACGTGCAATTCATGTTGCCCTGGAACCGTCTGAGTTACGTCGAGTGGTTTCACGCGTGCGAGCCGACTAGGCCGTCCGACAGAAATCTTGTTCACCATTTGATCTAATCTAAATAAAAAATAAATTCTACTCGTTGGTAAGTGCATTCATTTGAGTGTTCATAATAATCAGAATTAGGTTTATATTAAAAGAAAAATTTAAAGGGTTGCCCGGAATATTGGCAAAATAAATAAAGCAAGTTTTTTATTGCATTTTAAATAAACTCAATATCATAACTTATTTCGTTTTTATTCGATTCGAACGATGGAAAATTTTAACATATTCATAAAACTATCACAAAGAAAGTTATAGAAATTTGGACAGGACAACGTCTGGTGGGTCAGCTAGTAAAAATAAAAAGCTTAATAAAAATTTATATGCATAAGTATAAAAAATGTTTTATTTAATATAGTAATATTAAAATCCATAGAAATGAAAGCCCATTTAAATGCAAATAAACTGTAACCAGCTGTTTTCGTCGAAAATTGATACAAAACAACCTATTGAGAGTTAAAACTCAAATCCTTCTCTCATAATTAATTATTTAAGTTTTTCTTTGACAGAATCTTAAATCTTGAATCATCCCGTAAGGCAAAAAAAATTGAAGTTCAGAAATATGAGATCTTAACTTTTAATGTGTTTCCGTAACAAAATAATTGATCATAATTGCATTTATTGACCACCGACCACAGAAGTAAAGAACTAGTTGGACCAGGACTACTGAATTTCCTGTTTCGCATTATGAGAAATGCTGTGGCTGTTTATGGACCCCAATCGGGGTGTGGTGGAATACTGCGGTTCCATTGGCATTGGCCTTGCGCAGCACAATACCATCTGGCAATATTGAATTTATCGGAAAGACGCGATACGAAACTAATTGGTAATACATGGTTGTCAGCCTCAAGGTTGGACTCTGGCCCAAGTCCAAGAGCAGCCTACCAATGTATTTTTTTTATAGAATAGGTGGCAAACAAGTGGATAAACATCCCTCGCATTGGGACAAAGTGTTATGCTTTGTAGTTTTGAATACGTATAGCGAATGATGATTGAAAAACAGTTCCGTCTGATTCTTCTATTCTTAATGTTAATGCATTAGCAAAGCTCGTACGATTTACAACTTAACACTGCATCATCTTTTAAACATTTGTTGGTTACGCACTAGCTTAATTACTTTTAAAAAAGCTTTGTCAACCTTACTACCAAACAAAGAACTCATATCACTATAATAATTAATTATTTGTACTAGTTAGTGCAGTGTCGACGTTCTTTATTTTATCATAGTTCGTATTTTATCACTAGAAACAGGATTAGTACAATAGTTTTTATGCTATTGTAACCATGTAACCGTATTTTTTGTTGTATGATGATGAAAAATATTATTTACGTCTCTTTAATATAAAATCTAAATAAAAAATTGTCCCACAGTTGTTTTGGTACAAATATCTAGCTATATATTGATCCTACAATAATGTAATTAGACATTATTTTACATAGATAAATCATATTTATAATTGACATTTCCACTAAACATTTGTATATTCTCTATGATTTAAACTATAAAATAATTAGTGGTATAAATTCGAGCATTCAATTCACTGAATCCACTTCAAGTGACGCAAAAGATTTTCATACACGAATTCCTAATAGGTTAACCGGTTATATAATATACTGTATAAACTGTTAATTTCCTAGGAGTCCGATGCGGTTGCCACAAATCAAGAGAAGGTCAATTATTGGTCGTTATTCCAACAACTTCCGTGAAGGATACAAATATGTAATATAAGCTGGGAAAGTAAAATCCATCTAAACATATTGAAATCTACTCGTATATAACTGTCGTCGCATATTGAACTTCAATGATGAAGTCGTAAACGTGTCTATGGATAAAAATAAATTAGTAAATATTCACTCCGGCTTTCGATTGCCCAGTTTCTAGATGCACCATGAATGGGTCGAATCGACTATGGAAGGACTGTGTCCTCAGAATACCAGCATAAAGTACCATAATCACGTTATTGTATTTGGTAGATATATATATTGAGCCTTCTTTGTTTTATAGTTTTAGGGGTGGCAATCACTCAGTTTTCTTGATGATATTCGAGGACAGCGGTGCTTGAATTCTAAATCCATACTAAACATCAGAAATTCTGGTAAAGGGAGGTACTCCATCACAGTCCTCAATTGCAACAACGCATGTGCATTCTAAATCTTTGTTGAGGATGGAAGTAGGTGTTTCTAGGCGATTAAATATCATCAGGCGAACTGATTATCACCCCTTGTATGCTAAAAAAACCATTCTTTTTTATGGGGACTTATACTTAACTTATTTTGTTTAAATTTGATTATTTTTAGATGATAAATGAGTACACAGATCACCTTTAAGTCTAATCGACGTTTTCAGGTTACAGTTAATTTAAATGTGCATTTACACAAAATTTGTAAATAGTCTTAAACAAAAACAATATATATTAATTGAGATCGATCGGAATTGTATTAAGATATGTAAAATAAAAGTCACATTAATTTATTTAAAGGTCAAGTTTTTTTTTTGAGTGGAGACGTGAAGACATATCTGCATTATAATTATCCCTACATTATCTAGGATGAATGTGTTATGCAGGAATGACTAACCATCATATCATAAAAGGTAAAATTTGTAGTAGTTAAAAAGTCCTAAAAACTAAAAACCTAATACACACGTTTCTTTTGTTATGAGCACTTAATATGATATAATGTAATAAGTAAAAGTTTAAACTTACACTTACATTTAAGGTAGTTCTCTTCGAACTTGGCCCTCATTTGCTTGTACGACTCGAGGCACTTCTGGTATTCACTCTGTTTCCTCTGGACTTCTTCGGTCAACTGTGAAATAATAAAACAAAACATATAATGTTTATTAAAAACGCAATTAAAAGGTTTATAAAAAGAAGATATATAATTAAATTGCTTGTTTGTAATATAATTAAACTATAATTATACTCGTATTACAAAGAAACACATAATTTATAAAATTATTTATCCAATATTCTATAACATTTGTATACGCAATTTTAATGGTTTATCCAAGCCGTAGGAATAACTCTAGTATAAATTCGTCAGGTCAACCAGGGAAGGGTTGAATAAGTAAGTAGTAAATAGATTAGCACTGTTGTTACATAGAGTAATACAATAGAGTCGACATTACTACTTTTTTTATTATTATTACATTGTGAGTAACAAACGAGCACACAGTCACCTCATCATCATCTACATTCATCCGTAACAAGGAATCATAATGCTGATGCTTTGTATTCCTTTACGACTGAGATGGAATGCCCCGTCACCAGTTATACGGGTCTCCGGATCCCTACACTCACCACACGAAACACAGCGGCATTGTGTTGCTATTTTACGCTGGTATTCTGTGAGGTCGTGGTCCTACCCCGGTCGACCTGACCCATTCGTTCGACAGCTAGAAACAAACTGTAGAGTAGCTCTACCAGTAATTTTGCATAGACCTCAGGAAGATAAACAACTGCATCGTGATCCCTTATCGTAGATAACAGTAGGTATCAAATACAGAATCACTTCAGATAAATTCAATTAACTGTATGCTCTTTGTTTCTATAATCATAAAAAACTACAATACACTTGTACTGATGTGTACGTAGACGTGTTATACGAATTATAAAAGAATATATATAAACAAGAATGATACTTAATAAGCACATTTCGCTAAAAAAACACAATCAGTTTTTATAACTACAAAAATCTTCCCATATAGTCATACTTTAAAAACATCGTATCTAATTAAGAATGCAACGTAATTATAATCTGAAGATTAACTAACAAAACAATTTTTTCACTACCCATGTTTGTTAAGCTGCAAACGTAATTCACGCAATGCTATTTCGTAATTATCACTTAATTAGTGCTTATGCTATAAAACACAATCAGTTTTTATAACTACAAAAATCTTCCCATATAGTCATACTTTAAAAACATCGAATCTAATTAAGAATGCAACGTAATTATAATCTGAAGATTAACTGACAAAACAATTTTTTCACTACCCATGTTTGTTAAGCTGCAAACGTAATTCACGCAATGCTATTTCGTAATTATCACTTAATTAGTGCTTATGCTATAAAACACAATCAGTTTTTATAACTACAAAAATCTTCCTATATAGTCATACTTTAAAAACATCGAATCTAATTAAGAATGCAACGTAATTATAATCTGAAGATTAACTAACAAAACAATTTTTTCACTACCCATGTTTGTTAAGCTGCAAACGTAATTCACGCAATGCTATTTCGTAATTATCACTTATTTAGTGCTTATGCTATAAAACACAATCAGTTTTTATAACTACAAAAATCTTCCTATATAGTCATACTTTAAAAACATCGAATCTAATTAAGAATGCAACGTAATTATAATCGGAAGATTAACTAACAAAACAATTTTTTCACTACCCATGTTTGTTAAGCTGCAAACGTAATTCACGCAATGCTATTTCGTAATTATCACTTAATTAGTGCCTATGCTATAAAACTATAATAGCGTGTTAGGTTTACGTTCGAGAGAGTCGCCGTAAGTGTGTCGCAAACTTTCAATAACGTGGGGTTGTGGGTCGTGGGAGACTTTCGTTGACTATTGAGTATTGAAAGAAAGAAAGAATTTGTTTATTCCTAAGAAAACTAACTTCATCACATACACTTACACACATGATTAATAGTGAAAAGTAAATAAAATTCAATCATCACGAATCGGTCCCGTCTGAACACATGTTGGCTACAAGCGACCGTTTGGTGACGTCACGATACAACACTAAATTGAACATACGAGTATACTACATTTCTAAATATTTTTTTTTTAAATCCCAATACCCACTAAATATCCTGCAAGAGGTATTATAGATAGTGTTTAAAAGTTATTTGTATATGGTCATTCACGATCATTATCACAGCGTATAGTCCACTGCTGAAAATTTCCACACAGCACGATCCTGAACCACCGACTTGGTGATATCTCCTGCAATATCCCTCAGGGTCTAAAAATAAAAGTCTTTAACCTTTGCGTGTTGCCAGTGATGACCTATTTTACTGAGACATGGTCCAGCTGATAGCCGAATAGAAGCAGAGTCACTGAGAAGGCTGTGCAGTAAATCGACTTAATTATATGTGGTAGAGCTAGAACTTAACTGTTGCACTGTAGTTTCCACAGTAGAATTTATCTTTATAATTTTTGATTATAATATATCATTAGTGTAACATATATGCTTTGCGCTGCGGTGTTCATCAGAGAGTGAACGAAAAACCGGACACCTTATTAGAGAGGAGGCATTAAGGGGTGAATTGTGTGACCAAAATTGCATAAAAAACACTATATAATATGAACATAGAAATGAAATAGAGTATTTCTAATATTGAATCTAGGAAATAAAAACCTCTTGTGAATGAATATACAAAGTTTTATGGGCGCGAATAAAGTAAGCAAAAGTTAATATGAAATGAAATGATTCGCTTACGAGCGCAGCCTTCAATAATCAGCCGCCGGAAATATTTGGGATTACATTCCCGCGTCTCCGCCCGCGAACTCACTGTTACCAACCGATTATTAATCGTCTTTTATATAATATCTTCATGAACTATTTTATCCCTGACATCTTGCGGGTATCTCATAAATTGATAAATTCAGTATTTACGCTTCATAGGCTATTTGAAATTTATTTTGTAGCATCCTGAGTCGTAAATATTAAAACTTGAATTAGATATTTACCAAACATTACATATCTGACCAGATTCTAATTATATTATCAAAAAAGGTTCAGAAGATTGACCAAGATCTTCACTGATAGTTGAGAACTGTTTATTAATTAACGCCAACAATATATAGCAAAACAAAAGAACACCTTACTTACGTCTGAAAATTCATAGTCAAATAATTGGCTGTATGGACTAAAGTCCTTTGCCTTTCCCATTAGGGATAAATTAATATCATCATAGTCAAATAAATCTATACCTAGATAATGTCCCGCTAGAAACACTACAACTTTATCATTTGCTAATTGAAAGTCATTAAAAAAGGAATTCAGTAAGTGAATCACTCGTCATCCTAATGGCATCCATTGTAAGGTTTTATACGAGTTGGGCGAATTAAAAACGCATTAATGTTCCAGTTACAGACACATTCATTATATTTTAAGTATTAGTTATGCACATTTTGCTGTAAGACATTTAGCTATTTAGAATAAAATAATTTAAATAAATCTATTTAAGTCAGTTTTAAAATTAATTTATTTTAAAATAAAATCAATCTATACAAATTATATCATAAATTTAGTAACTCAACCGTTTAGTAATAATTAAGTGAAATCCCCTAGCAAATTATGAGTATGGTTGGAATGGTTTAAAGAGGAGAATTATCTTTTAATGTTATTAGAATTCTCGCTATAAATCTTGACTGCTTTAAGAATAAGGGTGTATGATTTACATAATATTATTACGGAAATTATGCAAAATTCCTCGAATAAAAATATAAAAAAAATAAAACTAGATTGTCGGCGTCGCCTATGACATATTTAGATATTGGTTAATGTTACTATTCACTGCAGTTAGTAAATAAAATGTCATTCTTCAAGAATTTTTAATGGCAATTTATAATCATAGACCAAAAATACCTACGCAATATTCGACTGCATAGAATTATAACAATTGAGTTAGATTCGACGGCATAAAATTCATATTACAATATCGTACACTACTATCACTTCTAGACCATATAGGTCAAAGGCTCGTAGCCCAGCCTGCCCGTCTGTGCTTTTAGCCATTCATACTTAATCCATCAAATGCAAAAACAATATAAAAAGACTAAATCAATAAAGTTTAGCAACAATATTCTAATTCCGATCCAAATAACCTCCATTTTTTAAACAGAACACAAGAAGTCGAGGTTAATGCCTCTTATACACACTGGCCGTTATAAATAGCGTATATCAAACCGCTCATCATCAGGCACGTGACTCGAGAGCTGGTAGCTACGCTCCGATACGGTACCTCAGTACATGATTCCCATGCTAATGCCAATGTTAATCTTAATCACAGTCATTGCTCTAAGAAAACAACGACACGACAACTTTTTAGCGAAGACCGGCTGAATGTTATTACCGTATTAAGAAAATTGATTAAAAAAGAAAAACAATGACATTCTGTAATTTATGGTTTTCAATAAAATATTAGTTAAATAAAATTGACATCTAAGTACGAAAACTTCATTATCCCGTAACGAACATAATATAGTTACGCCATAGTATGTAATATATAAGGTTTTATACAACTTGTTACTAAACCAAACTCAAAATAACATTACACATAAATTCTAAATTTAGTCGATTATTCGCTCAACTTGAAGACGGTGAATAATCGTATACACAGTTTTATCGTTACCTTGTCATGTCTATATTTAATATTACATTTATTGTTTTTTGATACGCAATTAAGTTTGACGTCATTGAAATTAAATTACATTTAAGGTAGAGGTCTATGTTCATCAGGTTGTGATGATAATGATAAAATTATAATGATGATTATTATGAAATTTCGTAATAATCATCATTATAATTTACTAATACACTCTGTCTCACTCTGTGGTTTTACACTGATATTAATTTTACCTACGAGTAATGCAATTCTATATTATTATCAATTTACTACTTCCTAGGACATAATATGTACTTTATAATTATTAATTTATATAAAATAAAATACAGAATACCATCGTAAAATAGCAGAAATAACGCTGTTTCCTCTAGTATGCATTTTATTTCTTATTTATTTTCCATATGATACGCTAATTTCAAATGTAAAGACCCAATAAACGTCTAATATTGGTTAGAATTAATGTGATTAATCCTCTTTCTCCCCGATACGAAACACATAAGAGATATGATAAGAGAAATAAAATTAATTTATATACATGATGTCTAATTTTTTAATTCTTAGGATAATTTGATGAGTTTTTACAAGCCGTTAAAAAAACTATTTACTGCCGCCTGTTGTATTGTATACATGTTAAGGCAAAATAATATTTACGTAACTATTATTATGAAATTAATGAATTAGAAAATTTTCCACTAATAATAAATAAATACACTACTATATAAATATATTTACAAATATATAGCAATACATAAAATACATAATTAAACATTTAACAAACAATGACAAGACTAATTTACCATATCAATTAGCATCAGACATCCTTAAATAGTGTTCCCGTACCAGCCTTTTATAGATAGTTGAAGAAATACAAAACGAGACTAATGTTTCACGAAGAACCAATTACCGCTTTATGATTCCTAGAAATAAACATAAACGTACGCGACAAAGTTTTATACGATTTATATATCATTGTTAAGTTTTAGTTTTGACTATATAAACTATCTTTTGCTACGCTATTTAAAGTCCTCTTCGGACATACTCGACATTTTGTGTATAAATTTGATTTATCTTAATCGTTTGACATTAAAATTAAAAGATAAAGGAATTTTTCGTTCCCAATGCGCGAGTGACTTATTCGGGCGGCGTTATAACTCTGTATCGTAAAATAACATTACGGCACTCATTCCGAGAATACAATTCGATGCGATATTTAAAATGTTATATGAGTGAAAAAAAAAACAACTAAGTTTTGAAGTCGCTCGCCTGTGCGGTAAACCGCTAAGGGCCGTCTAATTCCATCAACATGGCTCTGCGACCACTTTGGTGTATAGTTGTATCGTGATGTAGTTATTAATATTATAATATGATATAATTATTGGATGTATTATTCTTGAGGTTATCACAACAGTGGCAGGCACGTATTCAACATTACTAATACGCTTTAAAGCAACAAAACAAATATGTATATTATCGAAACTAAGGATATGCTTTTGTACAGATTTTTATTTTTTTTTTCATCGCCTTAAAAAAGTGTTTTTTGCCAAGTATTAAAAAAAAAACAAAATATAAAGTTTCGTATGTATGTATAATTGTTGAAATACTTTCACATAGATTATTAGTCTATATCGGCATTTAAGCAAATGTATCAAATTTCTAATAAATATCTTTGTATATTGTCAAATATTGTTCAGCACATATAAAACACAGCAACTTTATTCTTTTTTTGAAAGGCGTGATGCTCCCTCTGTCAAGCGGACCCGCCTATTCATGTTGTAACTAGTTAGCTGTGTTAAATCTGTGTTTCATTTAATTAGTAATAAAAAATTTAAAATATAGTATTTTAAAACTATATTTTTTTATTCCCTTCAAATTTACAATTATTCATATAGCTTACAATTATAAAGGTTGCATTTATGTTCCGTCAATTAACTTTTTTTTAATTTGACAATCGCAGACTTACTTAACTTCAAATTTGTCAGAAACTCCGACTCCAACATTTCTATACATCAATGTGATCAAGCCTGTTTGCTTTTCGATTGAGATTTGAACTTTCAGACTTTTTTTAAATGTACGCGAATACTACGCTACACTTAGATCCCAGACGGTTCAATTAACATCCCATATATTAATATAGTTCCCGTATTGTATATTTCTATAGACGTCAATAAATCTAAAGTCATATAATAGATATATATTATGTATAAATATAATACATATATACTATAATAATATAACAAAGCAAGTGGAATTTTTTTACGCATACAAGAACAACATTATATTCATTTAATTTATATTCATTCTTGATTTCCTTTCAAATTTATTATATTTATTAAATACTTTATTTTCTGTCCGTCATTTAAATGACGTAAAAAGTATAAAAGAAACCATAACATCCGTGTTGCTATTGACACGTTAACGCTATGGAATAAATTATAAAAGTGAAATCGAAACACATTATGATGTATTTGGAAGCTTTTAATATTTTAATGCAATAATTGCACAGGAAAGAGAAAGTACAATGAAACGAATTCGCAAAAACATTGTGTAAGCTGACTTGCCTAGAAACGTGTCGAAGAACTCCAACGCTCTTTGTTAAGGTGAGATGTATACTTACAAGGTTCGATTAGAGTCTAATAAAACTATTTATAATCGAAGATCTTATAAGCGGTATTCTTATTGGAACACTGAAAACTTAAGGCAAGAAATGCATACTATGGCGCACTCAATAAAATACAAAAAGATATACAATTTTGTTGACATTTACTATTACCAAGAGCGGTACAGCCCAATGTGTAATCGCTCAATATAAATTCACGGAACGCGACAAACAGACTTTTAATACCCGGTACCGGCATCGATGAAATTGTTGATTGCAGTGTAAAGTGCAAATTTACCACCTGTTTGACGCTGACGGAATAGATCATGAGAAAAACCGCATATCTAAGAAATAAATATTTCGAAGATATTGTGAATTCTGTCAATCCGTATTGGAACCGATCTGTGCTCTAACACTGAGTAAAAGTTAATGTTTAATATATATACCGTACACTGGTCACCTTTTTTTTCGAGCTGTTATCCCGATGGTTTTTACAGCTTCTACCGGGTTGAAGTGTTGTCGAGTCACATCATTAAAGACAAAAGACAGGGATACTGTCTTTTGTCTTTAACGAAGAACTGAGATTTTTGATTATTATATATAATTTCAGACATTATGTAAAGTTATTCACATTTTATCGCATGTCCTTTAGCAACAATAATAGACCGACATCGCTTAGTTATTGAAGAGATTAACTTGTTGCAAGATGCTCCCATGTTTTCGCCATTTTCTGAACATGGTACGACTAATTATCAATAGGATTGTACGGGAGACAATCTAAGAGCGTTACCAATTGGCTCCATAGAAAGCCTTGAGCCACTGTTGCTGTGTTTTGGGTCATTGTTGTGTTGCCAAAGCCAAGCCTACGGCACACTTTCCTCTACATATGGTAACATAGTTATACATATTATTATAGATATATAATATATTATGATTTATCCATATTGCCTACAATTCGGATAACAGGTCCAAAACCATGTACGCAAATACATACCCAAACTATGATATTCCCTGAAGTGATTTACAATTTTCCTGGTTATAAAAAATGATTTTCCCTTATCGTATCGTATATAGAGGAATCACAAGTTTAATGGAAATAATAAGAGGGCTGTTTTATTTTAATTTTAAATTAAAAACATGTACATTGAACTGTTTAAGTTGAGCAACAGCAAGCATTTTAAAATAGTTAAATTTACATTAAAAACGAATAAGGTCTCCAACTATTGTTTAAGTCTTTATTGTCTTCATATTAATAAAATTGCGTTAGGGTGATGATTTATGCTAATTAAAGTAGATTTAATACTTATCTTCACTGTTGATAATACTATCAATAAAGTTGTATGTAGCTAAATAGCCCCTATACATATCTTTAAATTGTATTGTATTATATATATGTCTTTAATTATGTTATATTGACCTACGCTGTATAAAGTCCAACTTGCTCAGGAATCAGAACTACTGTACTCTCGAGCTCTGCTTGCTTAGCATTCTATGAATAAACTCTGTTTGCATAGCATTCTGTATAATATAGAGAAATGAAGTATACTCTCGTGGGCCGTCTGTCATATATGTATGTATGGCAACACAAAAAAAAACAGATTCACTTGGCATAATTTAAAATATGTTATCTTATTCGAATTACAAATGTTCCATAATACGAATAATGTACCTAAACTGCAAAGCAATCACAAATCCAAAAAAATTACATCGTTACAGAAATACACCACCAGGAGACAAAGCAAATGGCGCCTAACGGTAAAGTACAATATTTTAGCGCTACTTTTTCGTCGAAGCCAGGGTTGACGTACTGTTTTAACTTGGCAAGGTCAACCTGTTTGTTAAATGTTTGTTTGAGACACAATTACAAGTTAACATTTCGAATTTATCAATATAAGTTTCATTACTTAAATAACATATCCTGCTAAAAAAAAATATCTTTTATTTAAGAAACGCCGATAAGAATTTAAAAACGGCAAGACAGTTAACGAGCCGCCATTTTAAATTATGTAAACAAAATGGTGTCATTATTATAACAGCAATCATATTCATAGCTCGAAAGATAAATAAAAAGGCTAAACAGATAATAAATAAGAATGATTATCATCATAAATATATAAAAAATAAGACATTCGTTTAAAGTTTAAACCAATACGAGGTAAGGTAGCTATTCATTTCAGCTGGAAAAAATTGCGTTAACATATGAATAGTGTTGCGAAAAGAGTGCTAAATAACTAAAATAGCTATTTATAGCTGTAGTCTATTGTCATTGATGACCCACATAAAGCGAGCTCGAATGCCGACCAAAGGCATCTTGATTATGTTCTCGTCGAAACGAGCCAATGCCTATTGCGAAATGACATCATGCGTATTAAATTAAATGATCTTACATGAATAAATGGAATAATCTCACGCGGCAGATTCAGTTATAAACTAGCTATAACACAAATAGAGAGAAACAGCACGACCGAGATAACACCTCGCTTTAGTTTGCTAACCAACGTTTAATGGTGTTTTAGCGCTGCACGTCAAGTAAGAGAAACCGGAGGAACATTCAGGGGTGACAACGGGTCTGCATTATTATTTCTGATCAAGGATATGCGTGTGCTATTGGCCGCATGAATGTCTTACCTTCAGGTAAACTGTGTGCAAGAGGTCACACAGGTCACCCGTCAAATCATTAATAAAATATATTATTATTTTTATATATATATATATATATATATATATATATATATATATATATATATATATTTACAAAGAACTTACAAACAATTCACTTATCATCAGTTGGGATAGTTGTTAAGAACTAGCAGGCTGTGACAAGAAACCTTACTTTGATAGAATAGAGCCGTGGTTAGCGTCTAACCGCTCGGTCTCATTCACGGAAATCGACCTCTGTGATCGACACCAATGAAATTGTAACATGTGTACTGATGAACCACGTGCTCGGCGGTAAAGGAATACATTGTGGAAATTTGCGAAAGTGGAGGAACAATTTTGAGGAGATAACAATAAACGAAGTCCACCAATTCCCAGAGGAACCGCGTAATAGACTATGATCCAACACCTTCGCTCGGGAGGTGGCTTATGCTCAGCAATGGGATTTATATGTATATAGGCTGTCTCACTTTAGTTTTTTTTTTACCTTAATAGAAATATATTCTAATAAGTATTGCTATATATAAGGCAAGAAAACCTAGTAAGCAAATTATAAAAAAAAATTGTTAACATTCCACCGTTAATTAATTTATTCAACTAAAGTCAAGTCTTCCATTGCCATATATAAGCTCCTCTTCATGTTCCAGTTTCATTATTTTGTTCTTAGTTGTGCATTGGCGTTTACAAGGGATGATTTTAATACCATAGCCCTACACTTTAAGTTTTTTTTTTTTGTTGTATTGAGGCCCATGCCATCCACATTTATCCTTGATAATGAATTATAATGCAGATGCCTTGTCACCCCTGAGTAAGATGGAAATACCACATCACTAGTAACAAAAGTCTCCATATCCCTACAATCACCACACGAAACCACAGCTGCTTTGTGCTAGTATTCTGTGAGGGCGTCGTCCTTCCCCGTTCGGACCAATCCAACAAACTACAGCGTGGCAATTTTTTATTACTTAACGACACTAACAGTAAATGGATTTAACCAACACAATTCAACTTCAAAACTGCACTTTTCTCTCTTCCATTAGCTACGGATCGAAGTCTGGTATTTTACAAAGAATTCACTGTCGCCAAGTATGAAGGTGGACTATTAACCTCTTTAAATGTCTGCAAAACTTGTCATTTTTATTTCAACCAGTCATTCGAACCTACAATGTTTTCAATTGCGACATTGTCACAAAGCACAATGAGCGAAAGGAAAGTTTGTGATTGTCTCCGTGAGTTATTTTTAGCTGACTTGTTTATTATTGAACAGAATTTGAGAGTGGAAAAGATACATTGATGAGATTTTATTTAAAATGTAAACCTCGATTATGAATAATTTCCTAGATTATTTGCAAAAAATTAAGTCAAACTTAGACAAAAACTAAAAGTAAAGTTACAGCCTATATACATGAAACCCACTGTTGAGCATACATCTTCTCTCTGGAGAGTGGGGTGTTAGAGCATAGGCCACTGCGGATTGGCGAACTTTACACGTCTTCGATTTTTTTTTAATTATACCCCATTAGACGTGCAGGTTTCCTAACGTTGTGTCCTTTAACAGTCGAAAACGCGGTAAAATGGACACTTTCGGTTTAAATTAACAATTTCATTGACGCCGGCACCGGGGATCGAACTCAATTTACTCGCGTAACGTCAATTAAAAACAGGCACTTAAACCCTGAACTACCACGGCTCTTTAGTCGTATCTCGTAGTTCAACCAAATAGAATAATTATTAAATGTAAGGATAATTAATCGCAAACACATGTTACCAGACTGTTTATATATAGACGTTCCACATAAGATAAATATTTATAATATTTGTTCAAGAAAGTATATAACGGGTATTAATTAGAATCTATCAGGAGGTTCTCTTACTTTTATTAAAACGTGTGCAACAGTTGACATACATGGATTATGTGATGAATCATATACAGATTTTAAGACAAACAACGAAACAAAACTGGTCAAATTTAAACACACCACTAGTGACAACGTTATGCCACTCCTATAAACCATATGTTTAATGTTGACATCGTTTGTCTAAGGGGCACGATGTAACCGGTTTCACGTAATAACTTAGCTTTTTTATATAATATTCGTGACTAGTTGTAGATTTGTTACCCAATGAGCATATAGTACTTGATGATAATTCCTAGTACATGACAATCACATTTATCCATAAGGATATGTGTAGTTCCGGAGACTAAGAAGGAATTGTCACAGATTTTATAACTGTTGCTTCGTGCTACAGCTACTTTACAGCTGCACGTACCGTTTGCACGTAAACATATGTACATATATGTTTATATATATTTATATATACATACATAAATTTAAATTCGTTAGTTGTAGTTAGTAATTACAAATTTTTCCGATTCCAAACGAAGTTCGCAATAAACGTAAAACTTTAGTCATCGACTTGACAAAGGGCCCGATAAAACCGGTTTTGCGTAATGTTAGTATTTTGCATGCTTTTTCATTGTTATTTTTTCTCAAGACACATACTGCGCACGATTAAACAGGGTATGGATACTTATTAACTTTTTTATATAAACTTGCAGCTTGAAGCTAAGCTTTAAGCTTAGCGCTACATTTACAATTGATGAAAAAAATCGGAGACCGATACTGATATCGAGAAAGATACTGAAGCATTCCATCTTAGTCCTCAGGAATAACGGTTCATTCATGCTCGTAAAGGAATAAATATTAATACCTTATCGAGCATGAATGTAGGTGACATTGGCCACAGGAATCACACCCATCAAGTGGAATGTGTGAATGCTTTTAAATATTTAAAAAAATCACTTCATATTCAATTTTTATACTTACTTTCGTTGTATGGTATAACCGTAATCTGTTGTAAGTTATATTTAAGCTTGACATTTACCGGAACGACTAAAGAAATGTACACGGGAGTCTCTAGGAAGTCGTTACGTTGCTACTTTTAGAGAAAGCGTTGTTTCTTGGAAACTAACAAACGAATGACGTCGGCGACTCGTTTTGGTGCATTTCATTCAAAACTGTTGATATATATACATATATATACATATATATATATATATATATATACTGATTATTTATTAAAATAAAAGGCAACAAATGAGCACACAAAACATCTGATGGTTATTCAATTCCTGTTTTATCCCTATATCAGAAGCAACTGACCAAGTCGCCCTCGCGCAATATATATAATAGGGTAACGGGAAAAAAATGGATTTCTGCGGTCCATGATACATTAATTTTCACAAATTGAATATTATATATATGGTTAATATTATGGAATTTCCCCAATGCTAAGATGCAATGCCTAGTCACTATTTATAAGATCTTTGAAGATTTTTGAATTTTTCTTTTTTTTATTTTATTTTATTATTTATTGCAGATACATTGTCACCCTTGAGGACTGAGATGGAATGCCTCGTCACCAATAAAGGTCTGCGGATCCCTTCACTCACCAGACGAAACACAGCAGCGTTATGCTGCTATTTCACGCCGGTATTCTGTGAGGGTGTGGTCCTACCCCGGTCGAACTGAACTATTCATTCTCCAATTAGAAACAAACTGCAGTGTAGCTCCACGCACATTTAGGGTAACGGAATTTATTTCAAAACTCTACCCGGAAAAATTAGTCGCCATAAAATAAAGTAAATATATAACACAAAAATCTGCAAATACTAAACAATTGAATAGTATATGTTTCGATTCATGAACGATTTCAACCAAGGCCCTCCCGAAATGACAGCTACAAAACGTTCGTAAAAAGCTTCGTCTGAACAGATTGGCGGAATAATCTCAACATATTATGTAAATATTTCTCATCTATGTTATGATAAGAAATATTTACATAATATACATATATCTTTATTATATACTTATAAATAAAATATTTTTAATTTAATTAATAATAATTTTACTTAATCTTATTTTATATATAAATTAGTTTAATATAATATTATTATTATATGTATTATTATTATATATAATATGACATTTTTTTTTTTTTATAGCATGTAGAGTAACAAACGAGCACGCAGTTCACCTGATGGTAAGTGATTCCTGCGGCCCATGACATCTACATTCATCCTTGACAAGAATGCGTTGTCACCCTTGAGGACTGAGATGGAATGCCTCGTCTCCAGTAATAAAGGTCTCCGGAAATATTATTATTATTAAGTAAAACAAACATTTTACAAAAGGCGGACTTAATGCCAAATGAGAATATATTATGGGTGCAAGAAAAGACATATGAACTAGAAATCAGCGTATATATATTACACACATCATTACGTATATAAAGTTGAAATAAATATCTGAACAACAAACACAAGCCGTCGGAAGGTGATTAAAAGGGTAATCGAAATGTCGACACAAAACTAGCAATCGCTTACTTTATAAGTGTGGGTAGGTATTATAAAAACAGAAAGTAAGAATTACTATATGTACTTTAGTTACTTCACCGATATGGTCAATTCCAAGGCAAAAGGTTTATTTGTTTGTCCGATCCTTGCGTTAAATACCAAGTTAAGGCTGCTATGTTTTGTATGGTTAGTGAAAGAGACCGTGGACTATTTTTAATTATTACTGGCGACCAGACGGTCCATTTCAATCCTTTGTAATCACTACGCGTTTATCTCCTGATTCTAGTCCTTAGTAGTGACTACGCGTTTATCTTCTGATTCTAGTCCTTAATAGTGACTACGTGTTTATCGTCTGATTCTAGCCCTTAGTAGTGACTACGCGTTTATCTTCTAATTCTAGTCCTTAGTGGTGACTACGTGTTTATCGTCTGATTCTAGTCCTTAGTAGTGACTACGCGTTTATCTTCTGATTGTAGTCCTTAGTGGTGACTACGCGTTTATCGTCTGATGCTAGTCCTTAGTAGTGACTATGCGTTTATCTTCTGATTCTAGTCCTTAATAGTGACTACGTGTTTATCGTCTGATTCTAGTCCTTAGTAGTGACTACGCGTTTATCTTCTAATTCTAGTCCTTAGTGGTGACTACGCGTTTATCGTCTGATTCTAGTCCTTAGTAGTGACTATGCGTTTATCTTCTGATTCTAGTCCTTAGTAGTGACTATGCGTTTATCTTCTGATTCTAGTCCTTAATAGTGACTACGTGTTTATCGTCTGATTCTAGCCCTTAGTAGTGACTACGCGTTTATCTTCTGATTCTAATCCTTAATAGTGACTACGTGTTTATCGTCTGATTCTAGTCCTTAGCAGTGACTACGCGTTTATCTTCTAATTCTAGTCCTTAATAGTGACTACGTGTTTATCGTCTGATTCTAGTCCTTAGTAGTGACTACGCGTTTATCTTCTGATTCTAGTATTTAGTGGTGATCATGTGTTTATTTTCTGATTCTGATCTTATGATACAAGTGACAAACGCGCACACAGTTAACCAACACCTGCATTCATCCTTAACATAGATTCAAGATGTTGTCACCCTTTAGGACTTAGGTGGAATGCCTGTTAAATAGTATCTGTGCCCGAGATCCCTTCATATAGTGAGATAGAATACACGTTAAGCTATTTTACAATGTTATTATCTGACGGCATAGTGTCTCGCCCGGTCGAGTCGACCTATACACGCTACAACGCTTTCACACAATACAGAATATCAGCATAAATAATGGATTAGCACAGTCGCCTGGAGAGTGAAACAAACTCAGGGGTCTGCATTGTGATTCCTCATCGAAGCTAAATGCCTGAACTTCTGAAAACAAATCATCTCAGAAAAATATTTTTAACTAATATTTATATACATTTTATTTCTGTACGTAAGCATACAAATTCGTATTACTATTCACTTTCAACAAGATACTTTACAAATTCTGGAAACCAGCCAATCCTACGTGGCATCTATTCCACGTACAAAAGTGATGGTACAACTCTATTTTAAATGACTGCATTGCAGTGAACACTTGGTGTTTTAACAACAATATCGGTAATGTTTTGAATGGGCTCGGCTAAGTTAAATCGTGAGAGCGAAGCGGATTCGTGCTTATAGTCTTTGTTAAGTAAGGGCACTTGTTCAATTAACTGATTAATAAAGTTTACTTCGCAGTTAATCTTTATCGTAATCGTAGACAGGGACAAAAAATAGTACTCCGTGCACTATACTTCGCTACTTTGTCAGGTCTATATTTAAATACAACTATGTTTATGGGCGGCAATCGGGACACGGCTGGCGAGTGACCGAGGTGCTGTTTAAAATATATTTCATAAATACCTCTTATTCCACTTTATACACTACAACGTAATAAGACTAATGACTATCTATTGAGTCTTGTCAGCGCAGAAAAATCAAAAAATTATATTATATAATTAATGCTGCCATTCGATGTATAAACAACACACATTTTTAACACAATTATTAAATGCATTAAAAGAAAGTTGAATAAAATATAAAATGTATATGTATATATGTAATAAATATAAATGTATATATATAGTATATATATACAAAAAATACGCTTTCAACGATTAAAAACTGAAGCTTTATATTGGTCGCATGTCAATAGCACCATAAGGTAATAAAAAAAATATATTTTTCCTTAATTTACGTCAGTGCTTTACTTTGGCCTACAAGAGAATAATAACAATGCAAAATTACCCGATAACCTTAAACTTTAGATTAACAGACTTTCATAGTTATTCGATAAGCTCGTGCAAAACCTGAATTGATGCAATGACGGCTGAACCCAATCCATAATATCAGAATCATGGTGAAAATATAATCTCAACGAAATTAAACAAGTTTCTTGTTAATAAGAAATAAGCGTAACATTCAGTAGGTAACAGGAAAATGTTACCATAATACTGAATCGTTGTTGACGAAATATAATTTTTGTAACATCAGGGTTGACAAAACAGAAGTGGTTGTATAACAAAATCCTCTTTATTATGAAGTAAATCATAAGATTTTTATATAGTAGTTCATAAGTAGTTACATAAAAGTATAACAAAACAAACGGTAAAAATGATATGAAAACTGATGCTGGGCTTACTGAATTTGATTTACATACTGAAATATATTTTTTTTTTACCATAAAAGGATTTAAATTGTTAAAAAAAACACCTAAACCTATATGTAAATATATAATTACATGTCCTGACTGACTAATGCATCAACGCAGGGCCCAAAATTAATACGCTGGGGATACAGTTGAAATTTTAGCAGTTGATGACATTTATGTTCTAAACATCCACTAAGGAAGGAGTTTTGGAAATTTCACCCGTAAAGTGTTACAATAGGGAATGATTAGCGTGTGTGAGTGGAATTATTGTATGGAAGTCTGTGATTTTCAAAGTAAGGAACATGAAATTTAAAATGCCTCCTTCAGTTTCGAAATAAATGCATATGTATATCGGCGTTTTTCAAAATATTACCCCTAAGAGGGTGAATTAGGGATTGAAAGTTTATATGGGAAGATCATCATTTTTGAAGGTAGAAGCATGAAATTCAATATTACGCTTCTAATTATCAAAGTTTAAGAAAAAATATTATTAATAAGTTTACGTCTAAGCTCGATAGATGGCGTTGTGCAATGTTCCTGAATCGTGCTATATCATTACTTGCATTCTAACATGCATTTCCGGTTTCATAACAGCTATATATATGCATTTAATATAATATTGTTTTTGGATTTGTATTCTTTTAAAAAGAAATCACTAGATTGATAATTAATCAAAATCATACAATACATAATCAAGTAAGTTATTATTACGTGAAAAAAATATTCAATAAACCAGCTGGGTATTTTTTTATATAATAATAATATTTATGGGCGTGAATTTATGTTACATTTTAATAAAAGCAATTGATATAGGCAAAAGCAAAACTATTCCCGTATCAATCGTATATAGAACGTTTTTTTCTCCATCTCTTTACCATTCATACCTGTTGATGACTCCATGCTCAATCATGTACATATCCAGTTAAAAAATTGTTAAAACATGTCCCGCAAGTTATATTTTAATTGATTATTGGTTGAGTCACCTGACTCACAGAGAGAAGTGGAAATGAGTTCGAATGCGGTCACACAAGCATTGCCACGCACATAGTAAATAGCGGGAACTTAAAGTATAACATGGATTTGACAGTAAGGGACAAAATATATTATAACATCACAATTCTTAAGTTTTATAATGAAAAACCGACTCAATAATAAAAATTATATTATGAAATAGTCTAATTACTCGTAATTTGAATGAGATAAATCGACATACTAAATTCTAGATTTTATTGGTTATTGCTTCATTTCAGAGACACCACGGAATATCGTATTTCGTTACTTTGTCAGATCTATATTTAAATACAACTATGTTTATGGGCGGCAATCGGGGAACGCCTGGAGCGAGTGACGAGGTGCTGTTTAAAATTCTGTACGCGATCGACTCTCTCAGCATAGAACTCTAATTTGTTCGTTCGTTCGGAAACAGTTTTTTTCTTTTTAATGTGTAAGTGGGGTTGTTTTAATTTTGTTTTAACATTAATAATTATTGATTGCCTAAATTGGTAATAAATAACTTTGCTTTGTTGTAAATATTATATACTTAAATAAATTTTATTGTTATACCGACATTGTTACGCGATATACCTAATATTTTAAATTATTTTATTATAAAATACTTAATTTTATGCTGAAGTAGACTACAAATGGCATAGCAAATACTTTATTAGTATTCACAGATAAAAAATACTGTTTATTTTTATATAATAAATGTACAATAACGTCACAAAATTAAATTTAAAAAAATGTTTTATATTAAACTCTGAGGAAAGCTTTTCACTTTGGAGTACTTAAATAGCATTAAGGTCTCAATGAAGCAACCGATAGGTGCGGCCACGGCTTTCACCAAGCACCCAGACAGCTTGACGCACGTTTTCGACTTGTTTAACTAAACAAGTGTACATGTTACTTATTTCTTCGACGTGAATAAATAACTGGATAGTCTTGTTATATGTGACCATGGGCGTATCTTACGTTCATCATTTGGCAAACATATACATACGTATATCATTAAAATTATCTTTGAATAGAAATAATTTCATAAAAATACTTGTTGTATAAGGGATTACAAGTTTATTTTTTACAATTGCCGGCGTTGCATAAACATTTCGAAAACTCCCGATATTTGAGGGAAAATATTTTATTAAAATGAACTAAAAGATCCTACGCATGAAGCATTTTTTCTGTATTTATATACACATATAACTAATCTGCATTTAATCCAAACTTTATACCTCTCAATCCCTAATTAAAACAAATATGGAAACGACTTGATGGCAGTGTATAATCACAGTGGGACCTTACATCTCGGAAACTATATTATGAAAATTCGTTGTCATGTAAATTCCTTTTTAATTATCAATTCCTAACCGTCTATATAAATTTATCAATATCAAATTTAAAAATGTTAAAATTATACGTAACAAATAACATCTGACCGTAAGTGTTAAACCAATAAATTTAACCAACCATTCATTCATTAAAGCGTATCGTTCACAATTAATTCGTTCACGTTTGAAGTAACAAAAGGTGCATTCGCTTACATAACAAACAATGCAGTACTCTCATGCATCGGGGCGTATTCATTGAGTTTCCTGTATGCATTCATGCTTGGGGCACGCACCATGTCACTAAAGCACGCCACCTTCCCACGGCTTCAATTTGCCCGAGCAATTAGATGCACCACGCCCATACGCAGTTTATGGCGGCCCCATGATATCGCTGCCGAGAAATAAATGCTTTTAAACTATAACTCGTGAATATGAGTCACAGCGTCGTATTGAGGACAGATAATGTATTCCCCTTCAAGGTTTGTAAAACAGTCTGATTAAGACAGTTACTAAGTAGTGACAGAAATTAGGACACAATGGAAGTCCGGTTTTTTTTAACTATATACGGCATATGTATGAACAAAGACAAAAGCATAAAGTTTTTATATATTCCTTTAATTTCTTGGCATATCAAACCAAAAAAAGATTTCATAGTGCGCAAAATAGATACGCCAATTTTTATGAAGTTTTTGTTGTATTTAAATATTGACATTAATTTTTATTTTTTAACAGGTATTTTGAGGTGTAAGGAGAGCAAAAAAATACTTAGGGAATGATATTTGTCGGATCATCAATTTAAGTGGAAACGAAACGAAAAAAACGTGCAAATCGTTTAAGAGCAGATATTTTAATTCCTCTTCTTACGGTGCCTCTTCAATACTGAAGGTTGGCCGCCAACTTTGTAAATTAATACTAACTTATTATTAATATTAACTTTGTATATTTTAATTAGAATATTGTAAACATGATATGACCTATATAAACAATTATTTCAATAAATGTATTTATTAGTCACAATGGAATTCATTGAAAGGATCCGCGCGTTTAACCTCCATTGCAAGCAAAGTTTATAAGTTCATGGTAACGTTTATGTTGAGGACGGTATGCGAACAATTGCATGACTTATATCACAACAGTGGTGCCTATTCATTGGTAACAACCTTACCAACATACCTAGAAAATTTGGTATGTAATGATGAATTGTAGGGGGAAGTCGGTGAGCGAAATTAAAAAGGGACCTAGGCCTCACCACTTTTCAAATTAAGAAGTTAAGGGTGATATTATTTTTTTATAGAATCTAAATAAACGAACAACAAGCTCACCCGATGGTAAGCGTTTCCCGCCGCTCATGGACATCTGCGTCACCAGTGAAGTCGCAAAGGTGTTGCTGTGCTTTCAGAAAGGTGTAGGCTCTTTTTTTGAAGGTCCCTAAGTCGTATCGGTTCGGTTCGAAAATATATATGAAATATATGAATTATACTATCTTTATAACACACACAGTCAATGTAGATCGTGGGAAATGGATAGATAATAAGTATTGTATGCTAAAATTAACATAATCCATTAAAATTAACATATCATATACAACAACCTCATCTTGCCATGAAGCTTGTGGCATCTATAAAGTACATAGTGCGTTGGCAAACATAACATTTATGAATCTCCATTTTTACTTTAAATCCTAATAGATTTCTCAATTAAAATGCATGTGGTAAAGTTTATAAAATGTCAGAATCACTAGTTGAAAGTTCAAACACACGATAAAACAGGTGAAAGTTCGTGAGCTATTTCTAAATAGATTGGCAGAATCATTTAATTAAAACAATATTAGATAATTATGTATTTGTATATATAAGTATGTATAATTGTTATATATGCATTTAATAATTAAGCATAATTTGTTTATTTATGTAATATAATTATTATAATATAATAGTATTACAATTGCGACAAAGTTTTTAAACATACACCTACCTCATTACATCTCTACATTACCCTAAGGTTGACTGGCAGAGGATGCCTTAGACATTAATTCCGCCTTTTAAATAAACTATATATAAAGCTTAAATAAATAAATAAAAGCTCTATATATATAATAAGCTCTATTTCTGACAGCCCTAATAATAATATATATATATATATATAACTATAGTCAGAATACTGCTGTATTACCCGTCGTAGGTTAAAACATAAACGGGCTTGTACAATATGTGTGGAAGGACATTGACTCAGCATACCGGCACGTTCGGAGTGCAGAAAACTACAATCTCTAACGTCCATGAGTGTTCTACAATAAGGATTATGACGTATAACAAATACATTAAATTATTGTACATTTCTAATTTCCTATGTTACAATCCATTTGTTATTTAATCTAGAATACAAATGGTGTATTGTAACCAACGCGATTACAATAGACAATAAAGGAAACTAAGCTTCAACTAAGCTTTAGCTGTTATATTGAAAAAGGTGTCTTTTTTATAATATAAGCCTTGAAAAACACCACACATAATTGTGATGGTAGGTCATAAATGCGACTCATGACATCTAAATCCATCATTAACAAAGAGACAGATGGAATGCCTCGTTACCTAAAATTAAGTCCCCAGATGCCTAAACTCACCGAACGAAATACAGCAGGGTTATGCTGCTATTTACGCAGTTAAGGCATAGTCCTTTCTCGATTACCGCCCAACGTTATCCTACCGACTGATCATATAATATTTTGAATTACATTTATAAATGACTGTTTTTTTGTACTTTCTTATTTACACTCTAAACCATTTTTTCGATTAGATTATTGTTAAAAGTGAGGACAGTTTATTCATATGGGTTAGAATTAGCATATTTATTGCCAAAGCCTTCATTATCTTCAATATTTTGATGATTATAGCAAAGATTTGTCCACTGATTTAGCATGAAACCTCGAAATGATTGGCAATATCTGACTCTCATCAAACACCATCTCGATCACGGAGCAGTCTATATCGCATACTTGCATTGTCTTGTCGACGCACCAACAGCCTTGAATTAATAACATTTATAAGCAGAACTTTAGCATAATGGGGTTATAATTTCTGTAACAAACACTTAATTTAAGACATTTGATGTTTGTGTAAAACAAATGTAGTTAAATGGAAACAAAAATATATTTATAATTACTTCCCCCTCTCTCTCTGATTTTTAATACAGGTCCTCAACCTCCGAGGCGAATCGTCGATGGCAGCACTGTATTTTTTGAAAGAAATAAAACCAATTATATTTTATTTAAGATGGCGCGAAAGTAAAACAAACCATTCAACATTCAAAATTAACCCAAATATTTCTGGCCAGTATACGAAATTTTAATTAAATAAATGTGACAGAATTTATGACCCGACTAGGTATACACCGTAGCTTTAATCAAAACCAGCGGGACGACTCACCAGCTTAAGCCACAAAAGCTTGTAATACCGCTTAAAAATTGTAAACATCGTAAACGCCTATCCTATACAAACTGAACACCGCCATCGCACTAAATATTATTTCACTTATTCGTTTTTAACAAATGTATTTACTTAATGTATTTCCAAACATCCGCAGGTGACGTAAAAGATAATACTACGTAAAGATAAATTATATTGAAGTACTATATTGAAGCAAACGAGAGGTTCTTGGTATCGGCGCGTGTGGCTGGCTACCTAGCCGTCACTATTTGTACAGCTATGCAAACTTAAAACGTTTGTTGTTATCTTGAACCATATTAGGAAGAGCCTGCCCTCTTTAATCAAATAGTTACATTAAACCTGTATTAAACTATAGTCCGTTATGTCACGAAAGCTCTTGTTAAACTGGTTAAATTATATCAAAGTGTAATGACAAAGTTGCGCTGGCTAGAGGAAAGAAGGAATAGTAGCGTCATAACCATAGATTATATCGTATTTAGATGTTTACTGTTGTTATGGCTATTAATACAGGTTAACATTTGTTGAAAACCTGTTTTGAGCAATTATTAAATTTACGAATAAATGCCTTTAATAATAGACGCTAGAATATTGTTTCTTGACCTTAACACATCTTAGTATTTAATCACGCACTGATTTGTTTTTAACTTTACTAAATGATCGTATAATTGACGTCAATTTCCTATTTCGGTCGTTATATATTTTGCATTATATTATATTATTTCCTTATATCAAGCGTCAGAGTTGTGAGAGCGGAATATATATGCGATAGGTAGTAGTACCATTTACGTAATAATAATTAGGATTCAGCGTATACGATATGAAACATGCTTCAAGCGGAGAATTCCTGATGACCACACACACTATTACGCAAATTAGATAAACCTTTCTTAAAATACAAACTGAATAGAGGTACTTTTACTTTTAATCGATCAGTATTCAGAAAGTTTTAACTTTCCCCTGCACGCTGACTGCGGACAGACGAACTTGTGTTTGTTTTCTGTATATACCTGTTGCCTTGCCTGAAAGCGGTTCGGACTGAGATACACGTTGATCGTACACCTGATAGAAAGTGTATATCGTAATTTATACTCATAAAATCTACAACATTTCTCGCAATTTCTGTTAGCAGGTCACAAATGGGTTCTAGATTTATTCAGTTGAAGGTAAATAAAGAGGAGCTTCAGCAATATGTATAATACAGATCTGACATACAAAATTAGTATTATTAGTAGTTTTACCAAAGAGCAAATCTGACAAGTGAGTCCGTGTGAGTGCCTCTGTGTTTTTTAGGCATGCTTACAGAACTATAATCAGCAGTTAATTAATAAAATATGGTTAATATTCAGAGAGATATCTTCGTGGTAGAAATCGGCAAGGATAACATTATATTACGGTTACGTATGTAAAGTTGCGAATTAATTATTATACAGACAAATTCAAAATTAAACTTGATGTGAATAACGCTGTACGATATGGGAAAAATGAATGACAAAGAAAAATAATGTTTTTATCTCAATTCATCTAAAAATATTATGCAATATAAATAAATGTATTTTTTTACAATTAAAACTGTATGAATAAGTTTAATTTGAGCTGCAAATCAAATTAAGTGATACGAAGGGTGATCGAGTAAGTAACTGGACATCGATAAATAAACAATAACATCTGTTAAAGTTAACGAAACACGTTGGAGAGCGGCGCCCAGGCCGTGGCAGGCTGGCGAGTGTCTAAACTTACGATCAGGCAGGCGGCGCACACAAACGAAGGAATTACACACAGACGCACACACGCACAGTATCGTGCTCGCTGAGGGCAACAAAGCCGTGCGCCCGCGCCGCCTGGGACACAGGTTTACTCAATGAACTGTGCTAAGGGCAGGAAATTCGTTTAAAGTTATCGATAAAGGTTTATCGGCAGTTAGAAATAAAAACTTGTAGTTATATGATTCTTGCAAAAGTCGGTTCCGAAAATCAAAATAAAAAACAACTATTTTTTTTATATTCACATTAATATTAAACAATAAATCCTGATTCACTTGTAAATAAACATTCTAGTAAATATATCGTTTTATAAAATATTTCACATACTTGTTTAAATATTAATTTATGGAAATATAGATTATTACCGTATACATATACCGATTTTCTAGTTTTCAATCTATTGGTTGCCTCTAGGTGTCCCCATTTTATCCACAGACATCTTAGTTACGTCAGGCTATTTTAAAGTTTTCGACTTAATCTCGTTTCTTGTCCTTGCTGCTTTGGTGAATGGACGGAAGTTTGCATTCATCGATAAGTAAACACAACACAAATCGGTCCTAACTTAAATGTTCATTGTAAACAGCAAAGTTTTAAATCTATAAAAACCTGCAAGAACAGTTGTTATCTAAATCTTGTGTGTTTGTAGGTTATATAAACTAACTAACGTCTACTTTAACGATTATTGATAGTAATGTATTTTTGTAAGTGCGTCATCATATTCAAATGTAGCGGCAAGTCACTCTCCGAGAACTAGTCACTTATTAATTTAAATTGACCGTAACATCGTCTTCAACAACTCCCTAAATTGTTTTAATACTCGTTACTTCTGTACGATCAAAATCTGCAGCGTTGACAAAAACAGATATAATATGCCATTACGTAATTACATTTAGCCCTTATTATTCCCAAAGGCCTCTCTACCTTCTTTCCACATCAAAAGTCTATTTTATTTTTATTTTTTTTAAATAGACCTCATCTCGCCATCTTCGCTTGGTCCGGTCTGCCGCGACGTCGTTTCCTATCATTTCGAGACCCAGTCAGTTGTTTTTATGGCCCAGAGTACAGGGACATGCGACAGACGTGCCCTGTTCACTCACACTTCAGCTTGGCAGATAAAATATAAATCATGAACTTCTATTATAAATATGAACGTAAATAAATATTAGGAAATTAGGGTCCAATAAAAACTATCACGTATTTGAAGCACAACACTAGCTCTGAGTGTAGGGCGTTAAGTAGGCGGGATCGTTGCACCGGCTAGCAGTAAAACTTTCCTTCTCTCTCGTGCACAATTTCATAAAATATAGTGCTGGACAAGCCAAGTACCTGCAGTGGCACCTGTTTATATCACAAAACTTATAATTAAACGACTTTATATGCTAATCTTTTTTATAACGAAACTTATACTATTTTTTGATGTCGGTTAGGTTAGCATCTGAAGTGATTATTAACGCCTATAAACAGATGATATCGTCATATTTCTGTATCTTATCGATTTCGTTTTTCTTTAAAATAAAAATTCTGAAATATAATTACTTTTTTAGTTATCTCTTATTCCTGTGATGGCAAATATATGTTTTTAGAACATTTTGAATTGAAATGGAAGAACAAATATTATCCCATTTTAAGAGTTAATAAACAGTATTAAACTTAATTTTTAAATCGTTCATTTAACGCCCTAGTATTAACCAATATGACCCCAAAGAATATTATTTCTGGTCTAGCTATAACCCTAAATAAATTACTTAATGTATTGAAATCCACAAACATGATTTTTCGATTTGAAACATTTGGATACCTTTTTATTTTTTTTCCATTATTTTTATGATATTTTTCCCTCTTATATTATATATTTTATTTTTATTAACTAACATCTCTTTCCAAACAACACTTTCTGATCTAGCCATAAATACGAGAGCGATAAGTATCGGTGCGTGCGATGGGTGGTCGACGCAAAATTCGGCGGAGCGCTGCCCCCGAGACCGGTTCTCAGAAGGCTCGGGCGGGCGTCGGCGGCTGCTATTGTGTCTGCCCTCTGCTGCAGGGTTGCCATCTCCATATTTACAATCCATAAACATTGTGTTAAATATAGGCGATTTAATTAAAAACATTGAGAGTAAGGGAGAGTGGTAAATAACGTTACACCTCCAAATTATCGTAACAGGTAACATTACGTACTTTTATGATCTTGACCTATATTACTGTTATAACAAATCTATGCAATACTTCATTTATGTAATCATTCAATAGCGAAGTATACAGTACGTAGAACCACACAGTACACAGTAAGTAGAAATACCAATTTCCTATAAAGGTTTTATAAAAATCTTTAGATCGTTAAAAGACGTTAAAACTTACCGTCATTCTACTAATGGTACTTAACAGTGATTTAATAATTCTGTAGCTAATTTAATGTTTTTCACTAATGTTGTAAAAATATTCAACCCTCTTAATTTAGTTAGTTCTTCATTTCGATGAAGAAATAAGTACAGGTGGCCAGTACGTAAAATTTTCTTTTTACATAAAACTATTTAATAAATATTATATATAACTTTAATTGTTTATAAAGACCTTCTTAACATTTTACTTAATACGTCGACGCAAAATATTGTATTAACATATTGAATTATTATTGATGGAGGTCAGGACAAAATAATATAAGATCTACGGAGCGAGTTCGGATAAGAGGCAACCCAATGCCACATCGCTGGTTCCACCGTCCCTTCAGACCTCCACCCCTTCATCTCATCGCGTGTACCTCTACTTACGACTTAAGCGCCAACAGGGCTCTAATTATGTGAGTGAGTTCACGCTGTACCAATCGGGAACTGATAAAATGTTTAAATTTTCTTTTTCGTTTACGTATTTGTAAGATATGTAATGTATACATTATATTATTTATAAAAGCAATTTTATTGTACCTTCATTTAAAGCTCTTGGTAAATAATTGAAATAATAATATTAATGATATCAACTGTCATTAAATCTCTTATATAGGAGTCGCCATTTTAATTCTATTCTAGTAACAGTTGTTCTATTAAAATTTTGTATATAATCAAATTCCATTTGTCAAATATAACATATATTTCTCAAGAATTTATTTATGCTTACTACTTTTTAAGAATATGTGTTTATATACAACATTTATATGAAATACATCATTATGATCTGTCGACCGTCAACCACAAATATTCCTATTCGACGAAAAACAGTGTATAACAAATCAAAAATGTTAATCCGTTTACTAGCAACTGCTTTAACGTTAAAATCGAATATACTTTACGTATATTGAAAGGATCCCTATTATCCAATACATCACGACTGTGATATCCTAAGACAACATTCCACCTTCGTCACAGCTTAACAGGTGATTTGAAATATAACACATTAGAATCGGCAAACAGATCGCCGCCGTAATAATTTACAATAGACGTGGAATAATATCGTCCAACTAATCTCTTTTTCGTTACCGACGCGCCATATTTCATTCTGGCAGCCATTGTCAATAGCGCCGAGGTCAAAGGCAAATAGGAGAAAAGAACCTCACCGGTTTTGTTTTCTTTTTCGTATACTTATACCTTAAATAAAGTATTATATAGATCTGACGTCCACATTAAGCAACAGAATATATTACGTTATATTACGTAAGGTTGCCAACTGTTTATTACCCGGCCAAATTTAAAATCATACAACAATATGCCCCAATGAGCTTATTATGTGTGAAATTTGTCATAAATTAAATAATAAATTTAGTGAGTTAATGCCTCATTGCAAAAATCGCATACGCAAAAATATTATCTTACGTGTCTTTTGCTTATTTAAATTCACTCTTTCACAGTATTATCTTTGTCATGTATGAATATTTCATACTAAGTTTATGATTGAAATACAAAATAATTAATTATTTCATAAAAAAATCGTTGGGGAAAAATGGCACAATATATTTTATTTCTAATGTAAAAAGAAAATATAACTTACGTAGTTAAGCTGAACGTGTAACGTACACGAAAATTAAACAATATATTAGTGATAAATTAAAATTATAATTACTTAACTAATTAAGGGAATAGCTTGAGCAGATTTAATTAACTTGAAAATAAACAAAGCTGTGGAAAGTAATGAATGGTAACCCTAATACTAGGCTGTTACCTTAACGCGCCGCCTTTTAAGTTTGAATCCTTGTTCTTTTTTCCCCTGTCTCATCTTTTCATTAATATATTACGTCGGACGCTGCCTGTCAATTTTAGTTTTTTTATTGAGTTTACCAATGTTGGGCTCATGATAATGTATCATTTTAGCTTCTTCACATCTAGTTATAAAATATAATGGTAATATTTACCTGGATGATTTTATGGTTTTCTCCAGGTCCGCTCTTGTTTAGGAGTATCCATATTAAATCACGACGAAAATTAATAAAACTATTGTAGAAAATATTCCTAAAGTGTATTATTACTATTAAACATGAGGACAATCAATGACTAATACTGGTATTCATTTATCAGTTGTAGTAAATAAAACAGTGTTATCCCTTATTATTATCGAATACATTTAATGTTACGCCTATATATAATTATTTTATCGCCTTTAAGGTAGTAATTACCGATAACTATAAGATTTTGGAAAAATTGTTAATGATGTTATGTTATGTTTTGTTTTTCCGAAATCACCTTCATTATTTAATTAGTATTCAGATGTTTGCTGCTTATATAATGAAACAAACAATACGGACTGTATAAAAACTATATAATAGTTTAATGTGGCGTGCGGATAAAAAACAATTACCACAAAGCCAGTAAAAATATAACGAATACCAACAAAACATTAAAAACATCAATGCTACCTACACGAATTTGCATAAGTAACTAATGAACTGTGACATTTATTGGAAAGTAATATTTTAAAAATAATGTCAGATGTAAATGAAGTTTCAGAAGTAAACTTCAACATCAAAAAGCTTAACAATTTACTCAAAGCTAAACGTAACAATGGATACTTTGACCCTCCCAACTTTTAATAACTGCGCACTTATTTAGAGATTTATGACCATAAATTCTATTTTAAGGTTTTTTGTTACCACATCATACAACAGAATTGGGGATGTCACGAAATCCAATGTCAAATGAGGATATTATGAGTGGCTTGCCATTCATCATTTGCGTCAGTCCATAAGCAGGCATGGCAGTAAACATGGGCCAACTAGCTTTATGAAATTCGTGATTGTCAAACGTACACAAAACTCACCTTATGCCAAGTGATTCCTGATCCTACGTTCTTTCTTGATCCTTATGATGGAAAAATATATTAAAAAAAAATTATTGTAAGAGTAAACTCACCGAAAACCTTGCCGCTTGTTTCCGATGATTGTACTTCTTTTATACTTCTCATAGCTATCCATCTACATAACTGAATACGGTTAATTTAAATTTAAAAAACATCCTATTTATGACAGCATACTATACATATTTAATGTTGCTTTCATTTAAATTAATCGTATGCGCACTTCGATTATAGCATCACCATAGCACGAGATCTCACCGAGATCAAGTAAGTAATTAGACGTTGCCAATCTGAAAGGAAATTGCCAATTGACCTCACAGTTGACTTTTCAATTGGTACCCGCTTCACTTGCATGTTTGACGCGAACTAAATTACAATGGTTTAAATGTTTTTAGGCCTTCGCGCACACATCGACACGGTTAAGACTTCTGTACCCGTTTAATACCAACTTCTATGCGCTATTGCATTCCGATCAGAATTTTAAACGTAACAATAATCAATTCGAAAAGTAAGAAGCAAAGTGTAAAGTTTAATCTCAGCCGGCGAAGAGCTTCAACCTCACAGGATACCAACGAAATTTTATGTATGATTGCGCTTCACCTATTGATAGAGGTAGGCAGAGGTCCTCCAGTAAAATCATGATGGTATTTTATTAATACCTACCTTAGCGGGGTAGTCCTCCTACCTAACTTTGGATGCTTAGGCGTATATTATGAGGAGAGGGAGACGAAGTTCCGCTCTACACACTTAATGCTCAGGGCAACTACTAAACTTAAAGTCATATTCTAACAGCCAGAAACAGTAAAGCCGGCATTGCTCTATTTTACACGGATCAAATTTTTTTTTTCCGTCTGATATCTCTACGTACACCAGAGATATTAGAGGTATCTGCTTGGTGTTAAGTGCTGCAGATTGTGCATAAGAGAGTATATTTCTTCTTGATGTACGTTAATACTGTTCTCATCTTGGAGTTTGGGGCACCACAGTACAAAGAATCATCAAATGACAAGTAGAAAGAATCGTTCTACTTGTCGACTTGAATCGCCGATGTCAAAGTTCTTTGCAATCGGTTGGATCCACTTGGCCTTGGGAAGAGATGTTGCATCTTTTAACGACTCGGATCTCATTTTCCACGGCATTCTGTGTGCACTTCCTAAGGAATTGTTCAGATTAATTCCAATTAATTTGAACAATTCCTTAAGAATCTATTCAATCTCTAGCGGCCGATGAAATCGCGATATCGTTTTTATTCCCCGGCGCAATATTTTGATTGTTACCAGATGACGTCAACTGCGCAGGATATATCAAAGTGCCGAAAGCATTGGTAAAAACGTAAGCACTCATCGTCGTTGTCCCATCCATGGTCTGATAGAAATAAGTGCAGTTTCATGGACAAAAAAAGTTTGACTTGCCTCGAAATGCAACCTTGAACAACAACCCGGCCTCTGAATAATGTATATTGCAACAGTGTTCAAATGTTCATCCATAGTATCTTTGTGGTTGGCAGTTCCACCACTGAGCGTTTAGAATGGAATTTCCTGCTACGCACGACCACTTTATGAAATCATCTGTAGTTTGCAATATTTCATTACTTATATGACACAAAGACCCTAGAATATAGACGGTATTATCTAATCCTCCTTTTCTTAAAGGCTCTGGTATATGATCTTGAGCGACCATCAGTGAGCCGCTTGCTCGTGTCCTTCTTCTATTAAAAAAACAGCCATAGAACCCATAACGGTAAATCAGCACTTCAAATGAAATAAAGTCTCTGAACTCTGCATCAATATTCAAAAAGTAAACAGAAAATAGAACCCTTAAAAAAGGCGAAATAAGTGCGAAGTAAAAATAGAACAGAAAATAACCTAAAAGGATTATAACTAATTATACGGATATTATCGTCCGTTCGCCCGCGTGACCCATGGGAGTTGTAAATCACTTGAAACATCAAGATAAAAAAGACTACAACTAGAAGAACTAGAGGTTCTAGTCTACTAGAGGATTAAAATACTCCGTATATTCATCGTCTAATATTCGCGTATATATAAGAAATCATTATGAGAACCATAAGGAAGTTCTTCCATAGCTGATGCGACGTAACTTGCCACAGTTTTAGTCATAAAGAAATTCACAACTTTCATACAATGTCGACATAAATATCACACAATGTACGTCATGTAAAATACACACTCGAGAAGATCGTAAAAGAAGTCTTAAAAATTAAACCGATTCCTTTTCAGAAATGATTTTTGACTGTCAAATTGTTCTTTAAATTTATTCAATTGTCTCGTATATTCTCTACCTTATTTATCCATAGACACGGATTCGTGAAGATCGGGTGCCACCGAACAATACAATTTACTCTGCACCTTAGTTTAGCCATATTTTGTTAATTTTATTAATCAATAAAAATATATTAAAATTTCAAAAACTCAAACTTTTATGCTAAATAGTGACAATCTCCCGCTTTTTAAACATATTATAAGCTATAGACTAAGTTCGGAATTCATGGTACTCATCACTTGGTTAATGTGAACAATGGGGACAACGTTCTTCAGATTATTCGAAACAAAGCGCACATTAATAATGAAACGATTCCGGTACTTCAAATGACAATTGATTCATAATGAAGTCACTGTACACCGTATAAGGTAAAACAAATAGCGGCCGTTGTGACATCAAAGTTTGAAGCATGTGTGTATGGATCAATAATTTTGGTAGTGTTATATTTGTAAGCATGTTTCTTTTGAATTAACGAAAAATATATTTGGCACGGTCCGAGTCCGCTTCCGTGTTTAGGGTCCATTATCATTGGGGAGATTAAAGCGACAAAACTTAAATGGCTTTGACACGTGTAGAGAAAGGGTGAGTGACCAAAAGTTAGTTGAACATGTATACGTCATAGGTACTGCTGTAGCGATGAAGTTTGGGAATACCTGTAGGACGCAGGAACTTGTGACTGGCGGTATCTGGTACAAGACCAGGAGGCATGACGTTATATGCTATCGGAACAGTAAAAGGAATGCTACCCATTTGAGTTTTGACGCCACCACAGTAAGGCAATACAAAAAATATAACAAAAACGAAAGAATAAATAAATGAATTCATCGGATATAATTTTATTTATTTTAGAGTTTTCATTTGTTATTATTTCCACATTTATAACAGCTAATTATGAATTTAAAAATATTCTGTCATTATCAACAGTGAATGGGAATGGAATACATGAATAATTTTACTAGAAAAAAACTAAATTAACGAAAAGAAAGAGCTAACCTAATAACTACTACCTAAAAAAGCAAATCTAAATTTAAATTTTAAATAACTTTCGTTTTTTTAATAAAAAATTATTTAATAATTTATTAATAATAATGATAATTTGCATAATAATATCTTTTATTTCTATCTAGGCCTAATTGGTTTCGTTAAAATAATGATATAATATTTTTTTATGAAATTAAGTAACACTATTATCTATAAATACATGCAAAACGTAATGCATTTTTAAAATCGCATAATTTGTACATAGACGTTCAATACATGCATGAGTGAACCATTTAAACGGTGCAACGGACTATTTGGGGCAGGTCGTCTAATTCCCCGAATCGCTGCTCGGCCAAGAGCCAGCCAAATGCCGTCTCAATGTGAACTTTGTTACATAGACGCTAATTAAGAACAGTTTATTGAGTTCAAATTGTCGTTTACACTGTACATTTTGATGTCTGTGATTTCGACATAGTTGAAAAAACACAAGAGTCAAATAACTAGTATGTAGGACGTAAAATAGCTTAGATCAGCAGTCGTGACTCATGATTACGAAAAACTATAAACACACAATGGATGTGTTAGGTAAAATTATTTATTGACGCGCAAACAAATTTATTGACGTAGTTTGTGTTTATAAAAAAATATAAAATATAAATTATAATTACAGTAAAAATTATATATCATTATTATTTATTATGAGAATGATTATTATTTATTATCTAGGGTTTTATAATTTATTATTTCAAGAAGCTTTTATTATTTTATTATTTTAATTATAGTAATTATTTAATTATTAATTAATAAGTATTACTTCCATCATAATAGTTAATCATATTACATTTCTCTACTAAGTAAATAATAATAAATATTTATTTAAATGTCCTTCTCGTTTTGATCATAACTAAAATTAAATATCCAATAAATGTCCTCGATGTGAAAGTATAAGCCAATTTGACTGATGGATATAGCATGTAGGTCTATGTTTAATGATCCATAATTAAGGTCATAAGAGATATTTTTTAGTAATCTACGAAACTTTCCCAATATATATGACTGATGGTTACTAAGTAAACCATTAGTAATATATATTATAATCATAATAAACAAATGGATCAAGAAAAAGATGAGGGCATTGTTGGTCAGGAAGATGATTTTTTTGTAAATTTTGCGCATAGCAACACTACAACACTTGTCTTGAAAGAATTTAACGGGAATATTTCTCAAAAGCTCTGAATATCAAACAATTAATCCGTGACAAATCGATCTGGTCACAACAAATAAATCTTACTTTTATGAATTCAACGTTATTATCGAATTACACACCTATATTTTCGCTACACACCACGCACCACGCGGCGCGGCCACGAATACAGTGACGTAATTCGCAAACATGTTACAAATAAAATTTTATATTTATTTTATAAGCAAATGTAGAACGTAATATGATATTTTTCGAATAAAGATCGTTTCCAGATATTTAGACACGTTCATTTGTTTCTTAATAATAAAAAAAAAATAATAAACCTTTACGTTTAATACGATCATTGTCTTAGTGGAAGCAGCAAATTAACTAGTAAACATTCTAATTACTAATTCAAAAACCCACAACCAAAGTCGGGAGCAGGCTCTAGTGAGCGATAAAAGGACAGAGGCAAATGTTAGAGGGCGGTCGATGCGCAGTAATGTAGTTTATTTTCGTATCGCTCTCAAATTATAATCGGTTACTGATGCGAGCTGCCAATTAAATATGCAGACGGACGAACGACGTTAGCAAATTTACATTTTATGTGTATAAATAATAACTGTAGGTCTTAGTTTAATGTCATTATTCCAGTAAGACAGCTTTTACTAGAAAAGGTTTATGTTTCGCTACTTTCTCTGTTAGGCAAGTATAACATTTTTGTATATTATTTTTATATTATTATTACATAAATAATGAAATGCTAAATATATTAGTCAAAACGATAAAAAAATCACCCCTTTAGGAAGAGCGTAATTGTAAAATATTATGTGTAATAATAATTACAATATCTTGTTTATTAAATATTAAAAATTTAAATTATTATATATAATTTAATATATAATTTATTAACCGTATATTTGTATCAAGTTTCCCGCCAAATCAACTGCCATTACATAACCAAAGCGTCGTGCTTAAACAGTGTTCACTTATGCGTCGACACAAACGGGTTAGAACGGCAATCGGGCGGTTGCTCAAAGGATAAATTCAGGCGAGATGAAGCGTCTTGGGTTACCAATAGACGGTGTACGGCGAACTGACGCAAATAACAGGTCCGGGCGATAGTCTAACTTGGCGTCTCGAGGAACTGGAACCGGTGCCGGTAGGTTGTTCGCAAATTAAACGGCGGCGACGACAACAAAGGATCGACGCTGTTTACAGTATATTTATCGAGTTGTTACTTCGCGGAAAATCATTATGAATATGAATATATTTAACAGATTTTACAAGAAACAACTGTTGCGGCAATTTTAAATAGGAGACTACAGTAATGTAGAATGATTTAACATTCTAGATTTACGGTTGAGAAAATAGCTATGACACATCAGTAACAATATTTTGAAGGCGTTAAAAATTTATACGGCAGCATAGTGCCATAGCATAACAATACAAATTGTTAACTATCAGATTTGTTGTGAGCATTTCATTCCAACCTACCTCTTATCTAATATTCCCAAATTAATAATGGTGAGTGTACAAAACTTATAATTATGGAAAATACGAGACTGCTTGAATTTTTAAATACTTCCTCGTATTATTGAAGTAACTAGTAAAATAAGGTATAACATTTAAGACTTGACATCTGCTGCGAAATTTTATAAAGTATCTTAAATTCCTTCAAATATCAGAAAATCATGCACTTATGTACGTTTCAAGTGAATTAAATTATTAATGTAATATATATGGTAAATGATGGAATTTATTTAAAAATTTATTAACAAATGATTACACAATTTAAACATTAAGCTGTCATGATTTTATAACAAATCCACCATATTGTCTTACCGGTAAATAACAATGATATGTTGGCAATCAAAATGTCATTTGCACTAGATAGGGTACGCAACGTTAGTGGCAGTTGAGGTCGAAGTAACGAGGTCAGTAAAGTAGGAGCAAGTTAAATTGTCAACTGGTTAAGTTGGCAATAACGCTGCGGGCAGTTTACAAAAAAAAAATCAGTCGTTATATTATATTAAATATTTTAATTTTCCACTATGTATATTAAATAGGGATCAATTTCAAACTGACATTTAATTTTTTATTATTTTATTGTAAGTAAATAGTATTTTGCCTAAACATTTATACATTAGAACAGCCGGCAGTAAATATATTTTTAAAGTTTTTTCTTGTACAAACTCATCAAATCATCATAAGAATTAAAAAATAGACATCAAAATTGGTCTACGCCTGATATTATAGTATGAAATATGAATGAAAAAATACCACTTACACGCCTGGTCTCATAAGCGCATAATTTATAAGATCCATAACGTATTTCTGTTTCTTGTTAAGTATATCTCGATCTCTTTAAGTAATTACGTAACAAAAATTATATTTGTCTGAGAAACATTTATGAACACTATATTATGTACTTAAGAGTAACAGATATATATATAAAGACTTCCAATCCATATTCTGATGCAATTTTTTAAATAATTATTTAAGATTTTTCTATATTATTAATAAGCATTTTTTCGACCAAAAAGGACTTTACAATACAAAAATCTCAAAACATGTTAAAAATACTGCACTAATCAATATTAACCTATATGATTTAGCTATAAACAGAAACTGTTGCAATAAATGGCCCATTGTGAAATGTAAACTGCAGGGGCACAGTAAAACGTAACAACAATGCCGTGGGAACTAAGCAACTCAAATTGGCAGGGGTCAAGAATCAACTGAGTGATACACAATAAACATTGTTTTGCATAATCTCGGAATTAGCGTAATACTACGCTTTATGCAACAGAAATTTGTACAGTTTTTAAACGAGAGCACTCATGAATATTTAACACACTCCAAACATATTTTAAGTTTGCATATATTTATATATACACTAGCCGTACTCGTGACTTCGTTCACGTAGACTACGGCTATTATATACTAGATATCCAGCATTCTTCCGTCGGTGATATATCTACGAAGTATTCCATCTTAGTCTATAGATGACATCTAGAAGATTATTCTTATCTAGGATGGGATGTAAGTGTCTCTCTCATTTCGATATGCGTTAATAATGCACATATTTGAATAAATGTATACTACTATGGTCCGTATTAAATCGGTAAACCAACGATATTAAAATATAATTTAGATGTTTGTTTAATTTGTTAATAAACGAAGTTTTACGTATTATTTTAAAAGTGAAGCAAAACTAATATATGTATACCAACCTGTATTTAATTCCTTATCAGACAAACATTTTTAAGATAAGATGCTCATAATCCTCACCATTCCTTACCCATCCCTTATATAAGGCCGAAATTACGTCAGTGTACCCATTGTAAAAAAAAAGACTCAACCTTGTTAATATTTGTATGAAGTTACAGATGATACAAAATACAGATAACACCATTGTTATTGACAGTAAAAGGAAATTCCAGCTACTAATGAATTGTATAGAGGTAATGCATACAAAGGCTCATTGACTCAGAAGTAGAAAATTACTTAGATAAAAAAAGTTTATTATAACAAATAGTTCCCATTGTAGTCGTTATATGTAAGAATGCTTAACTTATATTATAAATATGTTATGCGAACAGAAATATTATTTGTTATTCAATTTAAAGAATACATACAAAAAAATCCGATATAGTATTAGAAACTACCATTGAAGTATTCTGTTTACTATTTAATTTGAGAATTATCTAAAAGTGGATTGCATGAAAGCATTTCTTACTGGTTTGCGTCAAATTATACTGGTGCACTCTTACCAGAAGTTGACTCAAACTCGAGCAGAATGAAAAAGAGTGGATTCTCTTATGCAACAGTTACATATCAATATTATATTTAAATAGTATCATAACCCTATAATACTCATAGTACTGCCTGCGTATTGATGGTGAAAATAATAACAATATTATTGTAAAAAAAAAACTACTAAAATATTGTGGTGAATGCTACAGAAAATGGAACGACAGGTTAATAAAATTATAGAGATAATTGAAAGATAGCCTTAAATTCTATGAATTAATGAAATGGCTAAATTTATGAGATGCTAAGGATATTCTTGGAGAAACAAAAGGAAAGCAATGTATAGTGAGAAAAGTGACCTGATGGGAGGACGTAATGACGTAGGACCAGGATGTTCAAGAGAAGAAAATTACTCTTAAACAGGGGAGAGTTATTTAACCAAAAAAAATAAAATCAAAAAGGGTGAAAAATTATATGAAAGAAAACAATAATGATTAAAAGAATATAACCATCCCTGAGTTAACATGTATATTCCACATGCGAGACCCCCAGAAAACGGAATTACTAAAAATAAAAAGGAAAAACCATTTAAAATCTGCAGCTACTATAAAAGCCAAAGAATAAGACAAGCTTTACGACAAATTACTACTCAGCGGGCCTCCCGCTCGCGAGTCTACTTGATAAAGCTGTAGAGGTCTCTGGACCAACACCAATACACATACACAAAAAAAAACGACAAATTAGTTCAATTCAACGGGGCCAAAATTGTTGTATAGAGCGACATAAAGAGATGGAAATTATCCTTTAAAGTAACATTACTAAGCTACTGCATTTTACAGCCTGCCGTTATGAGTATTTATTTATTTATTATCAAGGCAGATAAATAAACAGATAACAATCTTAACATGCTAAAAATATAACATACATCAAGACCAGTTAGATTACACATACCACCATATGTTCGGCATATTTCTGCAAAAATTAAACGTAAAAGTAAAAAAAAAAATATTTTTTTTAAATAACCAATTCCCGCACAATCAAAATAAGACAACGGCCTTAGAGGCTTTCACCACTCCGTAGTCGATTTCACTTTCACAAACCTCCAATATTATTTGATACTCGCGTTAGAGAAAATATATCAGCAAGTTCAGAACCGGTCATATGTAATCATATCTAAATAGATATGACGTTATCTTTGCCATAAGCTTACGCAACAACAAAGATCTATCTTAACCGTTTTTAAACGTGTAATAAACACAACTTTTAAGATAAACATCCTATATACTTATATAAATCATATTTCTGGGCTGAGTAGGTCTGGAGAGAATATTGAAGCATAGTCCGAATGCGCTCATACTGAGGATTGGCTGAGTGTGATATTTGATATAAGTTTTATTTACTTCAAAGACATGGTTTTCTCACGATGTTTCCACAGCATGTAGCAAACCGGCAACTATCTAAAAATGCAATTAACTATTTATTTGGTGCGCACCGGTGTTCGAACTCGGTTTGCGTCGTGAAACATAATGCGAGCACTGTAATACTGAGCAACCAAGGTTTTAAACAACTTTTGAACTATTCTATAATATATATTGGTAGCCGAATTCGACTACAATGAAGCTTGGCCTGTTAGTGTAATGCACTTTCATGAATTTAGTTATAACAAACTAGCTATCAGTTCACTCCATGGTAATTTTTTTATGTTACATAAATTCTAGATAACTATTAACATAACGGTCACCCCGGTAATAAGATATCCGTTAGAATAAGATTTCTTTCACTCACCAGACCAGTTCCATTTTACCAGTATTAGTATGCTAATACTGCAACGAAAAGACATCAGAAAAAACAAGAGGAGAGGTTTACGATTTTTTTGTTTGAATGACATATTTTTAAACAAAGAACGAATGCTTAAATAAAATATATAATCTTTTATATTTAGGCATTTGCAATTTTTCCAAGTGAACTGAGACTTTTTTTCATGTGTATCCTGTTGTCTAATCAACTACAATACAAGACTATAAGTATACAGAACCAGAAGACAGGTGTACGAAGTGAGTAAACTTTATACGGATCTAAATTTATATATGACAAAAGTAATAATTATATCGCTTAGAGAACACTTGTGTAAAATTTTTGATTGTCTTCATTTTGTTCGTCATTATTTTAATTTTGTCTATAGCTGTATATATATGATAGGGTCATATCGGTTGAATATTATTCATTATTTAGTTCCAGAGTTACCGCTACTGTGCTTTCTATCATAAAATTCGAACAAATGCACATCCTCGTTGGCCTCTTTCCTATATATAATAATACAATTGGTAATTTATAAATATTGATTCTCGACTATAAAATCAAATTCTTAGCTCACGACGCAGCAGCTTGCCGCTCAATAACTATATATATGATAACTATTTAACATGGCCGTCAACGGTTGGCATTAACGATGATTTGGCCAAGACTGGCAGTAATATAGAACGATATGATATCAAACAACCTCTATCTACGGCAAACTTGACAAATTGCGGCTATTGCAATAAATAACTTTTCTTATTTACCGTCCACTATTTCCTATACCGTTTCAACGTTATAAAACTTACTTACAGGATTGTTAGATATATACCTATTTAGTATATAGTTATATCGATATTTATATCGATAATAGTTTTATCGATATTTTTATTGTTTTTTTTTAATAATGGGAACTATCCTCATAATATAAAAGGAGTTTCAGACCAACCATCATACGAACAAGACCTGGCTGCATGGACTAAAGTCCTTTGCCTTTCCCATTAGGGATAAATTAATATCATCATCATCATAAAATAAAACGAGCATTTGCGCACAGAACAACAAATACAAGTGAACTAGTCCCGTGTTCCCTAAAATGTAATGTATCAGTCTATATAGACAGTAGACACGGTTTCACCATAATCGGTGACTTGGTTTTGAATAGAAATGAAGTAAACATGTATACGTCGGGAATTCAATAAAATGAAAGAAGAAAACAGTGCCGGACAGGGCAGGACTATGGCTAGTATCTTCTAATGATTGAAATGGTAATTATGCAGATAAATACATCTCAAAAATTACTAGTTTCATTTAAACACAAAACAAACTTAATTAGTATTCGTAAATATCTGCATTTGCTCAAGCGTCTAACTTCTAACCCAATTGCGATATCGTAACTCATTTTCGAAATTCCAATACGCCATTAAATTGGCACTAATTCAACTATTCTTTTACGCTTAAACCTCGCCCGAGCTTCTAAAACCGTGAATGACAAAACTCAAAAGACATTTTACTGTAATGATGTAATCGATTAATTGCGAATTGTATATTTAATTTACCTTCAAGACTTGCTTTTATTGTCTATATCAACTCAGCCTATCATTAATTTGCTGCTAGTCCTAAGCATTCCACGCAGTTTGCTTCGTAGAACAATCACAAGCCACCTGCATCAATCGAATTCTCGCGCATTTACGTAGGTTGCCACTCCATCTAAGAAATCATTTTACACTGCGACCGCCAATACGAAGTTACGACTCGGGAACATTTATTTCACATCGGTTATCAGTTTTACGAAATATTTGCCATATGAGCTGTAGTTATTTATTTATAAACTTTTGTACAACTAACATATGCACAAAGGCGGACTTAATGCGTAAGTCATTATCTACCAGTCCACCTTGGGAGGGTTCAGTGAAATCAAGGTAGGGAATACAATACAGATGAATAATGATAAAGAAAAAAAGAAACATACAGTACACCTAAATACTTATACAATTATATATACATATCATTATATATTATCTTAGGAATTTATAATACTAAATAAAATAATAGATATTTATATACATTTACATAAACTATAAAACAAAAATATATACGTATTATAAATACAAACATATCTAAAAGTATATATATATATATATATATATATAAATATATACATAACTATCATTATTATTACAGTTATTAGTTTTGCGACAAACTATCTACCTATACGCTTTTCGTACACAGCAACGCTAAGTTCCATTTTAAGCTGATACTTACTGTATGCTTTAACAGGTGAAATCATACAGTTTCTTAACGCTTGTTTCTATTAGCTTAAAACCGAAAATGATAACTGCGGCCCATGACACCTTCATATTCAGTGCATTTTATATTTGATCGATATTATCGAATTGGTTAGATATAAAATTAATGCAATATGCACCATTTGTTTTGCCACAAGCCGCGGCCAAAGTGGGTCACAACTATTAACAGCTGTGTGAGATACAAACAGCTAGGCGGCGTTGTTCGCGATTCTTTTGCCCCAGTTCCTGAGTTTACTCGCCTAGCAACGGACACGCGGGCGGGATACTTCATTTTTTTTTACAATCATTATTACCAGGCTTATGTCTTCTATCCGGATAGTTCTTTAAAGAATGAAACAAATAAAAATTAATTTAGTACAGTTAATGATAAGAAATCTTTCTGTGAGCTCCTTTATAAGAGTGAAAAAAAAAGAATATTAAAAATTACTTATGTTCAGATTTATATGTGGAAATTGTATATTGCCAATCTTGATTGAATTACAATCTGTTAATACAAATTCAATCTTAAGCGTATGTAAATCACAAAGAGGATCTATGAAGAAATTTTGTCTGTATAGAGAATATCTCGTGTTTTTTAATAAATACATAAAAATACAACCCTTTTCGTTGTTTCACATAAATAATATGAAACATTACTTATTATTACTGGTATACACTATAAACAATTTATAAACGGAACATCCGGCACCTTATAACAGATCTGGTAACCCCGTTTACGGTCCGTCAAGTGGTAGATTTATTGCATCTAGGCCAGGTCGGGTGCAATCAGCACAAGCCGACTTCGATTTAAGACGCGGTTTGACACATCGACGCCACGTCTACCGGATTTTGTTGTTGCAACAATCGTGGAGAGAATGTCAGCTTAACAACAATCCTGTGCTTTATAACTGACTAATAAGTAACGAAAAATTTTACCTCGTCAATAAAAAAAACATGTATAGATAAAAACAAAGGAGCAAACAGTTGACCTGATGGCAAGTGATCCCTGCCACCCTATCCTCTGTAAGAAACTTATAATGCTGATGCGTCATTAGCCATCAAGACTAAGATGGCCTCGTCATCAGAAATAGGGTCTTCGGTTTCTTACACTCGATAGACGAAACAAAGCAGCGCTAAGTTAATGTTTAACGCGGATATTTACTTCATGTGGAACTAATCACCTACAAAGGCCATATGTTTACAGTTTATTACCTTTTTATGTTTAATTCTTAGTAATCATACATGCGATATACTTTGCGATTAAACAATAGGAAATGCACAGCTGAACGAAAATTTACAAGTAATAAAAACTTCAAAAGTATAATTTTTTATAGTAATTTGTAAAATGAATATGTTTTTTGAATAAATAAAGAAAAAATATATTTCGACACCAAACTCAATTAATAGTTTGGTGTATTTTTTTTTAATATTGTTGATGTAATAAATTACAGATTCCATTACATTTTTTGTAGAAACGTTACCGACAAATTTTCTTTCTATTTAAAATTCGAAATCGACGCAGATGGAATTACGGCCGTTTTCTAATAATGGCAATAAAAATAAACGTTAAAAAAAACTAAGTTGCACGCGCCAACACGGATGCAGGGCCAACGAACGGTGACAGGTGCGCCACGGCCAAACTCTGCGTTCAGAGCGGCGCGACAGCGTCGTAGAGATCGAATAAAGTTATCTGGCGAAACCCTAAAACTCAAATATTATTTTAAGTTATCCGACTTTGTATTAAAATCTAAAAATTCAAAAGTCATTTACGATATCGAATTTATAACATAATACTTTTTTTTTGTTCAAATTTATTTTATGTCTTACTTTAATCTTACGAGCAATTCCAACAGCCTAGGACAACTATTTCCTCGGTAACGGAACATCATGCAAATACATTGTCACCCCTGGGATTAGTTCCCTATTAGTTCCATATTAGTTCCATAATACTTATTGAAACTATTCTCTCATCATTACTGAGCATTGATAGGATACTATTTCAAGCTGGTATTCTGTAAGAGCGTGGTTCTAGCTAAGTCGTTGCTACCTACCTCTAATTTGTATAATTGGTGGCATTGTCGTATTATTATTAAAACTTTCTGATCTCATCACAATAATCATTTGCAAAAGTGGGCAAAAAAAGTGAACGTGAATATCGTAGAAACAATATTTATATATTGAGTAGTATATATGTAGTATATTGAGTAATATAACTAACGAGGGGATCGGACATATCGTATAATTTAATAATATAATTGTGTATAAATTCAGATCACACACAAGTTGCAATATATAGGCAAAATATTCTCAGAGAATTAGGCTTAAAAACAAGCATAGTTTACTTAAAGGTAAGTAATCGCTATGAGATGCCTAAATCTATCTTCGATACTCGTTTGAAGCTTAGATGTGATGCGGCCAAAGAATATCTCGTTTTCACAAACCGTTGGGTCACCATAACATTATTTAACGCTATTATACCGTAAAGGAAAAACTGGCCCATTCATATTGCAGCTATTTTTAACGCGGTACAACGTTATCAACGCACTACGCCCTACCTCCGGTCGTATTACATATATTTTATATCAAATCTGTAAAGAGCTATGTGTTACTTGTGTTACCGTTATACTATTACTTAGTATTAAGAACACTATATATAATATACTGTTGATAATTAGTTGTCAACATGTCGTTGTAGAAGAACAAAAACCATACATGGTATGATTTCTTATATTTTTGAGAATATTTAACAGTGAATAAAACTAATTATGCGAATTGTACGACCATTAGTGCTGCATAAAACGCTCAAAACGTTGAATTGACAAAAAAAAAATAACGCAATGTAATCCATAAAATAGGTTTTATTCAACATAAATTCTATTGTAACACAATATGTCAATTTCCTATTTTGAGGAAAGCAACCACAAGCATATTCGCAAAGTTATTCCTTAAGGTCGTATCGGGTCGGTCGGTCAATCAAAAATAGCGATGAACAGCAATTGTTCATAACACAGATAAAGAATGCGGGAACATCGCATTATGATTCCACAAGGATAGACATGCATTCCAGGAGGTCGTTACAGTGTATTACCAACGTAAGTCATTCATTACACCGGGTGCATTCTCTCACATACAAATGCTCTTCCTGTCACAGAGGATAAATACTTTCCTAAAGGATAAATAAGTATTCCAATCCATTTGTAATAGTTACTAACATTTTTGATGTAAAAAGTTTTGATATAAGACAAACTAAATTCTAAAACACTAGCACGCAGCTATCCGGTATTACTTTTTTCTAGTGATATAAATAAGAAAATAACCTTTAGCTCTATATCTTATAAATTTAAAATACCTCTAAAAGAAATTTTATTCTTATTTTAATTAAAATATAGTTGTTATTTCTTGTTTTAAGTTTTTGTATCGTATTGTAATAAACAAACTGGGTTTTTAATGGTTGACCCAATATTTGGCGCCAAAATCACTTAAATTTACGTCACAACTGTAAATTGGCAAGCATCCGAATCGTCCAGGAAACCGCCTAAATCCACCGTATCGTTGTATTTTAGATAGAATATCAACATAACATTTGTTATTACATCATTTTGGAGGTTATCTTTTTATTAAAAAAAATATATAACTTAAATAAAATTACAAATATATATACTAAAATTAAACAAAATAATGTTGATGGCATTTTATGCAAATTGGTTAGTGTACACATGTTTGAATTTCGTACGCAGCGTGGATTTTGAATAGCCCCAAATGTTCCATAGAAAGTCCTATTAAAGTGGCCACCACTTTACTAAAACGTGACCGGGCCTCTGAATGACAAAATTGATAATTTACGGCGCTGTCACTACAGAAAAGGAAACAATTACTACAATTTTAAATTGAAGAAAATGTATATTATGACTTATAACCACTACAAGGGAGAATATCAAAACTTACATTGGTAAAAGGCTAACAGGCCAAAGGAAAAAAAAATTCAATATTTGTACCAACAGTAATAACAAATTAACAATTCACTGTTAACATAAAGTTGGATCAAATCGATTTACGATGTATGTCCATTATAGAAATCATTGATGTCAATGCATCATTCAACCAGTACCGTAAGTCATTTGCTTCATTGGATAAGACCAATCGACCTACATTTCTAGAGAATCGATTTGGTCTGTTGGAAAAGCAGCTGTAAGTAGTAAGTTGTAAACCGGCCCTGACATAGATCTTTCATTTACACCGTTCTCTAAGACCTAATTACGTGGAAGAAGTACTAGGACAGTAGATTAATGATAGGAAGCGGAGGGAACAAGGAAACTAACCGAACCGGTCGTTAACGGAACTTGTGCATTTAAAGCATTACCAATCCGACTCGAACGCGCTATTTAGAGTTTAAACGGTTAATCATCAAACGAAAACAATTACGAAAATATGACGAAGTCACGGAAGCATTAGTTTTATTGTGCAAGGCTTGAGTCTTGTGTCAACTAAATAGAATCAGAGACCAAAGATAGATGTAGATAAAATATCTATGTCCAAAAGATCATTGGGATGACGGCAATATTACTCGTATTACGCTATCGCTATCATGTCAGTTTGTAAAATTGTGTATTCGACGTATTTTATATTTATATAGTAGCATAACAGTAGCCTAGTAGTAGCTACATAAGCCTAATGGTTAAGGTTGCGGTCTGGGAAACTTAGGGTAATCCTATCCGGTTCGAATCCGCCATTCGGCTATCGTCGTGAACCATGTCGTATCACATGCATTTTCAGCTTAGTTGGAGTGGTTTACCGGAATGTTAGTAATGTATACTAGCTTTATTAGCATTCTTTTTTTAAAAAAATATATTAAAAGAAGAATAGACGTATTGTGTATTTAACTTAAATACTACTTTTTTTCAATCCCACGAACCTAAAATGCAGTTTACAACAACCACTGGTGACTCACAAATGTTATCGACCACAATTTGACACGGCGATAGTCATAACTCAATGAGAAAGTTAAAAGTTCTAATAGAATAACAAAAACATACTATAAAACAAAGTTTTTATTTAATAGTCCTAGTCAGTTACTTTTGTACATAATAATATAAACATGCCGCCACTAACAATTATTAAAAAAAAAATTAAATCAAGTCGAAAATATTTAAACTATATGCACTTTCTACAAAATAAATGACATTTTAGTTTAATATTAGCATTACGTCTATTTATTATATATTTGTATATTTTCCCTTATATTCCGAGAATTATAATTGAATACAAATATTTTTAATGCAATAAAACTATATAAATAAAATTTTGTGTAATAAATCGTTACTATCATTTAACTGATTTCTTGTTTTTTCGTGCTCCCATATAACCTTTGTCTGTCTCTATCGATAGATTCAATAACACGTGTACCAATCCACGGACTTATCCATAATTATTATGAATGCTATACATACCTGTGTAAACTGAGACGAAATTTTAGTGTGGTCTTCTTGATAGACTTTGCGAGTTTTCCGCCGTTCCGTCATCATCGAGACGAGACGGTCTAGAGCCCGGGATTCCAGAGCTTCGGCATTGGCTCTAATCAACCGACTGGTACTTTCCCACTCTTCGGTCATAGTGCGCCAAGCGGATGCTATTAAAGAGCCTGAAATAAAATAATTTTTATTTAATATTTACTTAATTCTGTGAAATGTCAAATAAATGTAGCAGAAGGTTTATGCTGTTTATTAAAATAAATAGAAATAAGAGATACATCTTTTATCCCAGAACCGAGTGTTTTATTCTCTACTTTATTCTCTACTATATATACTCTTATATATTATATATATATATATATACATATATATAATATATATACTCTTTTCATCAAAAGAGACCAAAATATCAAACACCAAACTATTTGTATTTTACATCCAAATATATAATATTAGGTCTTTATCTATGAAATTGCCGTTCTTCAATATTGGCCATTTCAAACCAAAAAAAAGTTTTGATTGGCTGTGAATTCTAAATTGAAATTAATTTTGTTTTAAAACATGATATTATTTTTTAGTCATCAGTTATTGGAAATTAATTAAGTTAATGGAAAAATTCTTGTAATTATGGAATATGAGTTCCGTCGTGGCATCAACGCGGCACAAACGGCACGTAACATCAACAACGTTTATGGAGAGAACTTTACAAACGAACGCACAACCCGTTATTGTTTTCTTGGTGCCCGGTTCGGTTCTGGAAATTTTGATTTCAAAAATGAACCTGTGGTCGTCAGGACACTTTGGTCAACAATGATGAATTAAAAGGCGATTGTGGAAGCTGATGATATTCAATCTACAGCCGAGCTAGCAGCAGCTTTTGATGTTAGCATCAAAACAATATTGGTCCATTTGCGACAAATTGGCAAGGTAAGAAAGCTTGATATATGAGTGCCCCACGAACTTAACGATCCCCAGCGCCACGTACGCGTTGAGACCTACCTCGCGCTGCTCAACAGGCACAGAAATGAAAGAATTTTGAACCGAATTGTTATGTGCGACGAAAAGTGGATTCTGTTCGACAATCGAAAGCGCTCAGCATGTTGGCAAAAATGACCTCTAGAAAGTTGATGGTCACTGTTTGGTGGTGTAGTGCTGGTGTGATTCATCACAGTTTTATACCAAACGGCATGAGCATTATTGCAGATGTGTACTTTGAAGAGCTGAAGGCAATGATAGAGAAGCTCGCACATCTGCAACCAGCTTTGGTCAATCGGCCGTCCCCGGTGCTCCTACTGGACAACGCGCGACCCCATACTGCACAACAGACAGTCTCCAAGTTGCAAGACCTGGGGTAGGAAGCTCTTCCTCATCCACCGTACTCACCAGACCTTGCACCCACCGACTTTTACTTTTTAAAATTTGGACAACTTTTTAGCGGGAAAAAAATTCAATTCCCGAGAGTCAGTACAAAATGCCTCTAAAGAGTTTGTTGCCTCCCGTCCAGCTGATTTTTACAAGAGCATCAATAAACTACCACTGCGTTGAATAAAGATACATTGATAACATGGATGATTACTTTGAATAACAGAAATAAAAAAGTTAAAAAAAATATATTTTAACTTATTTCATACAAAACGGCAATTTCATAGGTATTACCTATAGGTAGTACCTATTATTTAAAACATGAAGTAATATGAAGTTTAAGACATGAAGTCAGCCAAATGTGGACTACGCACCCGTATCTTTTCTAGGCCACCTGCCTGTAGCCAGTGGTACAGGAAAATAGCCTTACTTAACATTTATAAGAAACCAAAACAACTAATACTTTGGTCGAAGCAAGACTAAGAACCCACGCTTATAAGTCCGACATAGTAACCACTAGTCTTTTACCGGTTTCTTTTAAATTGTCTATGAATAAAATTAAGTTTTTTCTTGTTTATGACTTTTACATTGAGTGTTGTAACATTACGAAATTACAATTATTTATTTATTTAAACATAGGCTTTCGTCGTATCGCATAAATACATTTGAACGTAATCATAAAAAACCCCTATTTAAATAAAATAAGAGTATACTCTCTGATTGAAGTTAGTTTTTGTATTTCTTCTTGCGGCTCTAATGTTTTCTTTGTTCCTAAGACTTTCTTTGTTCCGTTTCGTCCTGGACATTTAAAACAAACCGTTATGAGGGTATACTTGTTACCTACCGAGCAACAAAATAATAAATATCCTGTAAAAAAATTTTTAGGGTTTAAAAACCTTCTGCCTATATTATTATGCTAAAGTACCGTTGAGATCCTCGCATTTATCCATCTTCTGTCCTTGGGCAGCTGCGGCGGATAGAGCGAGGGCGTATTCCCGATCACTTTTCATCTTAGCTAGGAGGCTCCTTTTCATCGTTTCCATAAGGCGCAACTCTGCGTCCTGTCTCGCCAACAGAGCCTCATGGGCCGCCCGCCCCGCCCCGCTCGATGCATAACCCATTATAAAAAAAAAGCACTTTACACACAACCCACACACATCGCAACGTAAACACAACACGATTCACATCACTCCCCGTTATCACTGCACCGGGTTTTACGTCACCTCGCAACAACTAAATTCAATTTATCGCCAGCTAGAAACTAAAATGGAACTCGACTGATCGATTGTAGAATGGGAAGCTTTTGACTTTTTATTCTTTGTACTGAGGCGGTCAACGTTATGGCTAAATAAAAACGCTCCGTAACAAAAAACTAATTTCGATATTCAGTGTTTAAAAACATGCGCCCGCGCGAATACGTCCGTTCCTTCAACGCGCGCGACGTAAATGCCATCTGCTGCCGCACGCTCGCAAGATCGGGTCTGTCTTTGCGTCCTCCGTCACCCGAGCACGGCAATCGGAGATTTGGACAGAGGAACCTCGGAATATAGAACAAGTTTCTTAGTTATAGTTTTTTTAGAATCCGTCTTCCTTTACATTATACTTTTAATTTTATTACTTGGACGCAAACGCATCAGCGTGAGGCTGGCACCTGAGCAATTTACAACGTTTTCTAATGACTCAATCTACTTAAATTATTGACTAATATGTAAAATTATTAGCTATGAATGGTAAAGCTAGCATGCTGCAACTGTCAGGAATAGGTCATCTTAACTAGATAATTTACGGCATTAAAAACTAAAATATGTTTAAAGCACTAATAATTAATAAGTATTTTATTGAAAAACATTCTGTATATAAAATATATTTGCATAGTAAGCTCAAAGAAATATAATTTATACTGCATATTAAAGATTTTATTATTTTTGTTTAACAACTCTTCAATCTTTCGGTAATAATGGGACTTTAAAATGATTTATTTTTACTTTTAGTCTTAGACGCTCTGTTTTGGCGTTCGCTTTGAATTTCATGGTACACGAGCAAAACCGAATTCGGTACTGGTGAAATTGCTAATTGCAATTATAAGCGCCGATTTACCACGTGCTCGGCAGTTAAGGAAAACATCGTAAGGAAATCTACATGACTGAGAAATAAATATAAAAAAAATATTTCGATTTCCGACATATACAGTGCGCCAATACGGGTGGAGCTGTAGTGGACTATGCTCTAACACCATTTCTGGAGAGAGGTGTATGTCTAACCGCGATATTCATATACAGGGTTATTGGTAATTCGACGTATTCCCGTTAGGTGATAGGGGTGACTATTTGTGATAATTTTAACCCCCATAGGCATTATGCAAAAGTGAACCATTTTTGTTTGTTATCATGTTTTTTAGCTTTTGTCAAAATAAGTCAAAAAAGCAACATCAATTTTTTTTTTTAAAAAAGTATCAATTTAAATCTCATTTTTTCTTCTGGTTTATAAAAACGATTAAACACTGGTTATTTTACATTATTAAAACAACAATTATCGGTCCAAATTCAAAAATGCGAGACGTATAACGATATCTTTTGAGATTTTTTGCCATTATACCCTTAAAACAATAAGAACGTTATTAAATTTGACTTGCAGATTATTTTAAAAACAACCGTTTTCTTAGCTTTCCAAAATTGCATAACAACTAGGAACTTATATCAAAAAAAAACTGAAAAAAAAAATGATCACAAAGGAAGCAGTCGGAAATTCGTATTCGAACTAAACTAAAGGTCGTTCTTTAAAATTTCCATAAAGTTAATTAAAAACTATACCCAAAGTAAATAAAACAAAAACTACAAATTTAAAATAAAAATTAAAACCAATAACAGTTTAGTAGATAATTTTTTTATGTGTATAGGATGTTACTTTACTTTACTCTTACTTATTGAAGAGTCTCATCATGTAGGTTAGGCATGTAGATGAGCGCGGTGCCAAAACCGTCGCACATTTATACAGAAGTTAAATTCTGTACATACAGTTCTGTACATTTATATTAAAGTTTTTAGAAGTGACATACTTTCTATTAAAGGATCTACAAGTCACAACTTTTTTACCCATGTATTTTTTTAATATTAGGGATGAAAAACGTGCGCACAGTTCACCTGATTATAAGTGATAACTGCGGCCCATGATATACATAAATCCTCAAAAAAGATTGCGCCGGTTTGATGCAGATGCATTTTAATCCTGACTGAAATGGAATGCTTCTTTACCCATACTAAGTGTTCCCCTGGATCAATACACACACATCATACGAAACATGGCAGCGTCATGTTGACCGATCCATTCACACTGAAGCTGAGAAACAAGCAAAATAACTCTACCTGTTAATTTTATTACCCTGATAGGTAGATTTTTCCACATTAGCTTAGAATCTATTTTTTATTTATTGTATAAAAGAATATATTTTCTGTTTCACAACATGACCAAAGAACCACACTGGGTTTTTACAAGACCATACAAAGGTATTTACCCAGACCATATTATATCATAAAATATTATATACTCAAGGCACATACACAGGTATTATTACACAACTACATATACAAAATGAAATATACAAATAAATACATGACTACATCGGATTCTATATAATAATGTTTCTAAATAGCTTTTTAGGATCGGTTTATTTACCTTGTTATCATTAAACATATGAATTTTAATGATACTTAACAGTAACGTTATATTTGTTTCCTTGTTTTACTTGTTTTTTAAAATATTCAGACCGGTAACAGGGATAGGCGTAATATTAAGTTAGATGTAGTTGGTACTTCAACCATTTCCCAGGAAAGAAGAAATGGGTTTATTTTAAAGCTGCTAGAAATCGGTATAACCAGACGATATGAACAGCGAAACGCCGTGGTATACACGAAAACATATTGAATTCTTCATTTTCGGAATTCGAAAAATTTTGAAAATATCTCCAATCGATTGGTAGAGTTGCCAAAACCATGACATGATAAATCATATATCTCAATGATGAGATTAAAGTTTCATATCTAGAACATATCAATGTTTCAGATATGAAACTTTTCTCGGAAGAACATGTGTTTCTGGCCAAAACGCTGCAGAACTTCGTCGTTACTGACTTTCTGAGTTCATTATATAGAAATTTGTTTATTGGCCAATATTTCAAATGGGTCTATAAGTGTCCTGAGATGCTTTTTTATAGTCCTGGCCTCGAATCTGTACACAACTATTGGTCAGATGTACAATAGAGAACAATAGAGAAGACGAATACGCAGTGGAATCTTAAAACTGCGATTGTACAGAACCTTCTTTTTAATGAAAGAGCTTCGAGTGGCTTCGGTGCTGATGTTGATCTCCACGTTGCTACCCCACTCTTATTTAAGTCATGTACTAAGGTACTTGTATTTCTGTACCTGTTCCAGCCCTTGAATTGTAAGTTTTGCCTTTGAGTTTTATGCTTTCCTGAGAATAACAGTTATTGGAGATCATGATTCCACGATATCCATTAATCAGTTAAACCTGCACTTTTCGTCTCTGTCTCAACTGCAGACTTCTATTAAATCTAGTACGATTTTTTTATCTCTTTCTCATAGTGTCATTTTCAACCTCGTCTCTTCTCGTCTGTGATGAGAATATAATAATGACTATAAATTCTATCAAATCAATAGCGGTAGGGCTCGCTGATATGAACAGAATAATCACAGAATATCTCCTATCTTAAACATGTAATTCCTTTTATTATTTACATAAATAGTTATTTGCTTTTTACAGTTTCCTTTTCATCACTTTGAGGAAAAGCATTTGGTCTCCCTTTCTTTAAAATAAATAATGTCTTGACTCTGGTCCATTTTCGATCAATAACTGTTCTCCTTTTTGTATTAAAGGTATTTTAAACTAAGGCACAAAAACGAATTATCCAATTATATTTTAGGTACAACTTTTTAAGTACGGATCAATATGGTTACAAATACCCTTTAACTCTCCTTAAGATTTTAGAGGACATCGGAATTGGCATAGAGGGAATACAAAGGACTATCTTAGTTTTGATACATTTATGTTACGTATTCAACGCTCTTGATCACGGTATCCTTAAAGATATTCACAATAATTTGGGTTTCTCCTCAATTGAGGCAATTGCGTGGGACTCACACCTATTTTGTCTTCGTAGGCGGTTCGTGAAGTTCAATAATTTTTTGATTGGTGTACGCAATCTGCAGGTGTTCCACTGGGCAAAAACATCTTTATTATTTACAGTTTTTATCTTATCCTTATCACTTTCAACATTCGCTGCTCGTGGTGTCATTGTTACGCTGTCGGTTTTCAAATTTATGCTCAGGCTGACGTCACTAATATCGGTATTAAGCAAAATCATATTCGATCTCACATACATACTTGATGGGAGTAATAATTTTAAATTTAAATTAGGTTAATCCGTCAAAGTGTCACAAATTAGGCGAGTTCGCCACGTTAATAGCTCTCTGCGGTATTTGATTTATAAACGTTACAAGTTGTATCATAGGGTAATGGATGCCCAGATTTTACTATTTCCTTTGCTAGATTACGTTGGTGTGGGCTCCAATGATGTAGCTCTAAGCAAATTCTTACCCTAATGACTTAGATAGAATGCCTCGTTACACGGTACTGGGTCCACGAATGCCAACGCTCACATTTTTTGCCATTTTCTGCTATGTCTGCTTCTGCTTTTATTTCCATTCCCGGTTAAGCCGACCCATTTATGTTACAGCTAGAAATTAGCTGCACTGTTATTTTTATTAATTTTCCATTTATTATTATACAAACAGCTTGTATTGCTACCTGGAAATTCAGTTCAGACAGGTTTATATACTCGTACTTCATTGGATTGACTGATTCTAGCAACGCGGATAGCAACCTACATTGATTTTAGCAATGCTGTTGATAAAGTTTCTCATTTGAGTCAATTGTCAAAGTTGCAAGGAGGTATTGATGTATAGTGTACCACGCGGCTATACTGCGGATTTGCATACTGCATATTTCATTTTATCTATTATTTAAATATGCAAGAGTCTTTACAATGTTCTACACCGTCAGACACAGCTCCAGGGATCAAAGTGATCAAACTCAGGTTGCTCACGTTTCGTGAAAGCAAGCGGATACTAAGCTAACACCGCTCTGCTCGAATACATTGGTTTCAAATTTAAAAGTTTGCTTAATTATATATAATATGATTCAGTGGTAATTAGTTATTTATAGGTATATTATTTCATCGACTAAGTAAAATTTTAATCTGTATTTTATAACACGTCAAATCAATGCACGATAAAGAAAAGTTTATGTAACCTTTCGATATAATCGTAATGTTATATAGTTATTTCATTATATAAAATACATTTTAACAAGTTTTTAAACACGACTTATTTTGCTGATAGTAATATTTTTTTCTGTCATGTGTATTCAGATTATGATGTTCGTAAACCAATATCAACGTGGATAACGTTTACCTGTGAGTTATACTTTTGAATAAGCTTAACTTTATAAGGAAGAAATGGAATATATTTTAATATATGTGATTGTATAATATTATTAGTGTTAACATTTTTTGACAGGGTAACTCATGCAGTATTTTCACATCTTTATGGTATTGCTGGAGAAATAGTTTTTTCAATCAGTGGCAACCCAGGCCCCAGCCTTGTAATATGGCCGCTGCAGGTTAGTTCCATTAATTTTGTCATGTGTAAAACCTTTAGTTACTACTAAATTCCTAGTTTAATTCTTAATTTCATACGCTAGTTTTAATGCTACTGTGGTTTGTTTACTTTAAAATAAAGTTAAATACATATAAACCTCAAACTAATAATGCTAACGTGTCATCTTTTCTTCTCTGCAGACGTTTGGATTTACCGCGTGGCCACCTTCATAACTTTTATTGCAATTTACATTTAATAAAATTTGTTTCATTGCCGTTACCGTTATCTATAAAATATCATAAGAATTTAAAACAAACCACAGCAGATGGTTCATTAAATTGTCCTTTGAATGCGTTCACGAATAACCGCTTTCCAAAATCGTCCTAGGTCGATTACTTCTATGCGTCATCGTAATGTGCCCTCTGATGTACTCGCCATTATTATTTACCCTTCATTTGCTCATTAATATGATGATCATGCGTGGTTATTTAAAAATTTATAGGCAAGAAATCAAAGAAGGCAAAATGGATCAAAGCCAACATGGGTGTCATCATTGCGGAGCCGACGACGATAGCCGCGACAAACAGTTGGGCCGACTCTGTAGATGAAGAAAGTAAGTTACAGTTTATGCTTTTATGAATGTTTTGAAACTTGCCCAATGATGATGTGCAGGGCAATGGCAAGTCAATGTTAATCTCGTACTTGGGGCTTACAAACGAGTGCCCGTCACTCACACCGCCTCGGGAAGGTCTGAGTAAAGGTCTTTGTGTTTTTACCACATTCTAGCCGGATGCTTCCCTTACAGGGAAGGCAAGGGGACCAGAAATTATAGTTCAATATCTAGTCTATGAGGCCAACACAGGGGTGTTTGGCAGAGGCATAGGTATTGTAACTATTGAAAACCTTTGTTACCAGCAATTTGAGTACAATCTACGAGATGACCAAGGTCATAACTCAATTCAGACTAGTCTTTCATTGGCTTGCTCCCAATTACAACTGAGGGCTACTTTCTTTATTGATAACTTTATTTCATCACAACTACTTATATTGGTAGTTGTGTCCATTACCTTAAAGTTTGTAAAATTAGTATTCTATTTGTACAAGCACTAAGGAACATAAGCTAATTTCAGTATCAAATCTATTGATATGTAATTCAAGATAACTATAAATCAAATGAAGTCTTTGTTTTTGCATAATATCTAGCTATTGTAATTTATATGGAATTCTAGAAAGAGCTTCAGAATTTGAAACAAAAGGTTAAATTGTTATATTCATAAATTTAACTTCATAATAGAAGTCTTAGAAGTGGATAGTGTACATTTCACATATTTTACTATTCACATTTATGGTAAGAGTTATTGTATTAATTATGTTACCCAGAACAATATAATTCAAAGGTACTAATTACATTGTCATTTAAATTATTCACAGGTTGCATTTTACTGTTGACAGGCTCAGTCCAGAAATTTCTTAAAATTGCATTATTTACATGTAATTAAGAACATGTTCAACATATGATACTTGTGAATGTGCCACTCTAGGTTCCCATTATGTTTTTTATCATTAAAATATAATGGGTATAAATTTTCACCATTGCCCTCCAGGTCTGCTGAGGTATGCTGCAGCTATGGGACCTATATATTGTAGGCTGTTACTTTACCTTTTATTCTTACTTCCTCATTGTTGAGGATTGCAACAATGGAGTTCTCCCATTGCTTGATTGTATGTATAGTATTAGGAGCTGCCACTCACAATCTTTTTTTACATTAACTTAAATATCAACATCATCTTAGCTTGTCATAAGATCTATTGCTGGACATATAGATATCCTTCAGCATAAATTACATTGAACATAATCCTGAGCCACATTAATTTACAGATATATTGTAATCTGCTCAAAATATTGCTCTATTTAGTGGTGGTTACTAGAATATACTATAAATTGCCTAAATGTAAAAATTACATTATTAATTTAAATATTGAATTAATGCAGCAAATATAAAAATTATCATTCTAAGTAAGGTATAATGTTTCCAATTTTTGTCTGCTATGTGTCATTTACATATTAGTAATTATTATATTAATCATGAGATAGCATTTTTATTATTTAGACTACATTTCGGAACCATTAAACATTTTAATATATATTTTAATGGCAAAGAATAATCTTAATATTATTACTTTTAAATGTTGCTATTTTTGTCTAATTTGTATGCAATTAATTCTTTCAAATTCATGGTAACACAACTTATGTTACATAACAACAAAATGTAACAAACTAACAATTTGTCCATAGCCGAGAGCTACAACTATGCATCGCGATCTCGCGTGCCGGTGGTACTGCCGTCGGCCTCGCGAGCCGCTCGGGGTGGCATGGCTGTGGATGAAGAGAGCATTCCACATCGTCCCCCTTACATAGCACACATCTCCAACTTGCCCTATGATGTGGAGGAGAGCGCCATTGCTGATTTATTTGAAGGCCTTAAGGTGCAATATGTTTACTTTTCTAATAACTCAAAAAACTTGAAATTTATTTAGTCATAGACTATGACTAAATAAATTTAAATGTGACGATACATTTGAATATTCAAATTAATCTAAACCAGGTTTTCCTCCCTTTAGATAGCATTCCTAGTCGAGGTTTTGATACCTCCTTATAAGGGGCCCTCGGATCGTATTATCGCCCCCTCTGTTGTCGTCGACATTCTTCGTCCACAGGGGTTGGAGTGCAGCGGTGCAGAACTAGTCTTTAGTGCCAGCTTCACAGCATCGTCGTTGTCTCTCTACTCAGCGGGCCTTCCGCTCGCGAGTCTAATTAGATAAAGTTGTAAGGGTCTCTGGACCAACAGCAATACTCACTTAAAAATAAGTAGGTTCCAAATATGTAGGTAGGCCTCACCTTAGAAAGCCCAACAACTTTTTTTTTAAAAGATGTTACAATGTACTTTGATTTGTTTTCCTGCAGACAAGAAGAGAATCCTATTCCAACTTTGCATACATGTAACAATTAAGTTTCCCTTCTTAAGATATGTTAATTCTTTCTATATCTAATATATTTATTTAAAGCTCAACATATATATAAAATTTTATGTGCAGATGTGATTCAATAATATTTGAACTATGTTATTATTTTTATTCCAAATAAAACATATTTCTTACTACTTCTTACACTCAATTTAACAATTCTGATATAATTTAATGTCTTTTTATTTAGATAATCATAAATGAATCATGAGTCCTTTGATTTCTTTTTTTCATTTATGTCAGTTATCATCACTATTGGCGTGTATTAAACACAATTTAATTAATGGACCCTTTCATTATTAACTTGAACATTAGAAAGCATTACAATATTAGTAAAATAATTGTCTCTGTTAGAATTTTTTCACTATAAATGTAAAATATAATAATAATCTATAGAAAAAATACTAGAAAAGTAAATAGCTCCCTTACAATACACTCATAATGTTGTAGCAAAATAGTTTATTGACGCATTCAGGTCACAAACATGTTAACAGAGGGGAAACTGTAACCAATCACTCTTTCATTATCTATGGGTTATATTTGTATGTCATTCTCTAAATAATTTCAAAATCCATATAAATATATACAAATAAATAAGTACAAAAGAACACTTATCACTATAACATATAATGTAATATAGTGTGTATGTATCTTTAATACCATTTTATGTTATTTAGTTAATCCATATGTATATTTATGTAAGATATTTATTATTTTTATTTCCTTTAACTTTTTCCGTTTAAACAATGGTGCAATTTTCTCCATCACTTTATTTAATTGTAATTAAACTCACCTGAATAACAATTACCAGTGCCTATATATATTATGTCAAGTTGGTTTACAGAGGATAATCAATATAAAAAAATATAGGCATAATAACATTTAGCACATAGCCTCACATCCAACAAACATCCATTTTTTATAGATCACCAACCTGAGACTTCCACGAGAGGGTGGCCGACTTAAAGGATTTGGCTATGTGGACTTTGAAGACAGAGAAAGTCTTGTCAGTGCAATGAACATTGAAGACCTGGTAAGTGCATGAGACATTTAGTTATAGTACATGCATTACACAAATACTTCTTAGTGTATTTATATTATACTTGTAGGACAGATTAAATGTCTACTGTTTTGTTTTTCTTTTATTTTTTTATCTCTATCTTTTTTTATTCTTTCTATCATTTATTTACTGTAAACTGTATTCACTATGGATTGAAAAAGAATCTTTTTTCTATCCATTTAATTATTCTTAATACTAACAATAGGTTTGCTATATATTTTACCAATAGGAAATGTTCACTGTTTCAAAACATATAATTGATTGTTGTTTTTGATTTGAGCTCACAGTACGGAGCATCATCTTGCACTCAACTAATATGGAAAATATGATTGTGGTTTTGGCTTAGTAAATAGATGGATAGACTGAAGATAATATATCTGTATGTAATTTTGTTGTATTAGTTTTATGTATAAGCCACATGGCTTAAATTAATTATCATTTTGATAATCTAATTCACTAAATATAAAAATAATATCTTATTGATTAACATTACACTGACATTAATACAATAAGTATTATGTTCTTATTACTTTTTTGTCATACATTTATATATATATAAATAAATATATATACATATATATATATAGAATATAAAATAATTCATTGTAATTTTTTAATTCAAATGATTCTAGTAACAGTGTCAAATGGCTTTATTTTTGAACTGTAATAATATAACTGATAAATTCCCATATATCAAAATATAATTCATACCAAGGGTTGAGGTATGTGACAATAAAAAAATATTTTGACACTATTTACTTGCTTTTGTTATGCAGACTGTTGGTGGTAGACGAATAAGAATAGAAGTTTCCAACAATGATAATGACCGCCGTATGGGTAGAAGCGGAAGATCTGATCGTGACAGGTAATATTTCAACTATTCTCTAAAACTAAATTATTACTAATAATGAGTATGAGTAAATTATATTATTTGCTCAATATTAGTTTAGTTACCCTCTACCGATTTTTTTTTATTACTGGATGATCTTCATCAGACTCAAAATGTAACAATCTTCAGATCTATTACAGCTAATGTGTCTTATTAATTCTTCTTTAATTTTTATATGATTTGATCCATATTTTGGGTTATTGATATATAAATTTGAAAATAGAAGTAAGCATAACTATTATCCTAAATACGCTCAAATCTACCATAATAACCCAATGTAACCTGAAAGTTACGAAACTATAATATACAAATAGTAACAAAATGATTACTGAAATGCAAATAAATAAATTTAGTTATTGATATATGAACCCACTGCTATTTTAAACACCGACAAAAGCATGAATAATCTCAATTGCCCAGATGGTCCCTTTGGTTTCTTCTGCAGACAAATTGCAGGGTATTTATTTTGACATTTTAGATTGATGGTGTGGTACTGCCAACTGTCATCAATATTGTTTTTGGTAATTTCAGAGGCATTATATAATCAAGACGAAAAATAAATAATAAATCATCTTGTGAAAAAAGTAATACTATTTTTGGTATAATGTGGATACATGGCTTGTGACTTGAAAGTTACATGGGCATATAGAGATTTAACATTTTGCTTAACTAAAGTCTCAATAACATATAATCTATTTCTCAAATAAATATTTTGAGAAAATATTATTTTGAAGGTTTTATGACCACCTCAAATAGTTGAAAGGCTGCTGTCAAAATCACCAGCTACATTTATCAATAAATATTTAACATGAGTTTTACATTATTTACACTATTTACATTTTAAATAGTGTAAACAATGTAAAACTCATGTTAAATATTTATTGATACATAAATTTTTCTATATAAATGTAATCAACCTTCATCAGAATTGATAAGTTATAATTCCAAGAATCTATAGTTAACTGCTGAACTGCCTTCTCCCCCCAGTTTGCTAAAAACATTATCCTGAGCTAACTGCATCCATGATTTCCCTCCACCAAACTTATGTTATTACTCATTTGCTAGCTTATACTAGGTTTCCACTCGAGGATCTTTCGTGTCCGATTATCACTTTCACTGACCTTATTATTTCAATTACGTCAGATTACAAATTAAGTTATAAATATAAAACTGGTATGTTGTATAGGGATTACGACCCGGAGCGCACCATGGGCGATTGGCGGTCGGGTCCACGCGCCGTGCCCGAGCCTCAAGCTCGCGCACGTACAATGGACCGAGATCGGGAACGGGACCGCGAGAGAGAATGTTAGTACAACCTTTTGTTATATACAATATCTTATGTATTATCCTTCTGACATTATACATGGCTTTTAAGATAAAATTGTTAATTATACTGAATATTGCACATAATATAAAATGTAATTACTTTATACTGGTTAAAAAACGTTAGATCTCTATCGAGAATCTACAGAATGTATCAAGTAATTCCTTGATCAGTGTTCTTTTTTTTATTATAATTTTATACTTTTTGAGTTATGTAAAATTGTTCTCAATATATTACAAAATATTGCTTATTTCTAGTATACCTAGTATAGAATGAAATCTAACTCGTAACATATTGTTTGGCTATCAATATAAAATATTCCATCATAATTATTTAATTTATGTAGAAGAAGAGTGTTTGTTCTATTGTCACTGTGATGATATTTATTAAATAAAAGTAACATGGAGTAAGTTGAAATGTCACACTTGGGACACACATACTGAGTATTTTAATCATTGATTTTATATTGAAAATATTATTAATCACTTATGATATACTACAGATCAGCATTATAGTTTCGTGTTATTTAACATTGGTTAAACACATTATTCATTGCCAATATCGTGTCAGTGTTCCATTGGAAAAAAAAAAAACTATATTCAATGATTATAATTACTCATTTTTGTCTCGGGAAGGTCTGAGTAAAGGTCATACATTGTTATTTCTACTCTAGAGGGGAGCATTGCCAACAAGCAATGGCAGAGGCACCAGAAACATATGCCCAGTGGTTTTGTCAAGGACTCCTTGAGGATGAGACTTAGCCCTGTGTGCTGTTGAAAGTTCTCTGTGACCAGCTGTTTTAGTACAATCTGTGACACAGCAATGCTGTAACTCAATTCAGACTAATCTTTAGCTTGCTCCATTTGTTGCTAGCATTTAATGCTGAGTGACATGAGTTATCAATAACAAATTACAGCTAAAAAGATCTTGAAATAAAATGGTAAATAACATTTTTGCAGCAAGCACTGATAATAAGCCAGGGGGTTGGCGTGATGGAGAGAGACAGGCACCTGCAGAGCCAGCTAGAACGCCTTATGGAGGCCGGGATTCCTTTGGACGAGACCGCTATGGAGATGATCGGTATGTAATCAAATAGCAGAAAAGGAATCATTTTAGATATCTTAAATAAAAAAAGTGATAGGTATTAATAAAAATAAATTAATTTTAGTGCAAGAGAGCGGGGAGGTTTCAGTCGTGACGGTGAACGCGGAGGTTATGGTGGCCGCGAAGGTTTCCGATCTGAGCGAGATGGATATGGGTATGTAAAATTTGATAGTGTCTCTGTCTGTCTGTCTGTTGGTTATTCTTTATTGAAAGTTACAAATTGTAATCAATATATATCCCACTACTGAAAAATCCATTCTATTTCATTCTCTTTACAATATCCTGTTGCCAAAATCATCCCCATCCCCTCTTCTTTTGTAGAATATACTGTTATATAGCAAGATTTGGAAAAATAAATGTACATAAACAATTTAAGTTTATAATTTCATGATGATGATGATGCAATTTATCCCTAATGGGAAAGGCGAAGGACTTTAGTCCATACAGCCAGGTCTTGTTTGTATGATGGTTGGTCTGAAACTCTTTATAATTTCATATAAGAAGTCATGTCATATATCTTAAACAAAAACATTAAACATAGTAGGTTAAAAATAAAAATATATGGTAAATATTTAGAAAGAGGAAAAAGAAGCTTGGGAAACCCTATACAAATGCAAAACGCTGCAAAAATATGTACTTGTTAAATTAAGATTTATAATTATTTGCAAATTATGCAACTATTTGTCATTAATTTTACATAAAGATTTACCTATAAATATTATTAATAATCCTTGTAATTCATTCTGTTAATTAAATTTCTTTAGTCATATTTATGGCCTAGATATACATCAAAATAAAAAAAATAATGAAACAAATTTCAGAATTTGGTACATATAGTTCATCATAGATAGGTTGAATGACGAAAGCAATAATACCATAACCAGTGTGTTTATATTACACAGAAGTCGTGACGGCCGAGGGTTCGGTGGAAGAGGATTTGGTGATCGCGATCGTGACCCTCCCCCTAGAGAAGGTAGGTTTTATGACTTAATTTAAACCTGATATTATTCCCATAAATTTGTTTTATCAGATGAAAGAATAAATTATGTTGTGTATTATATAGACAACAAACCTCGCGAACGTCCAAAACTCAATCTACTGCCGCGCACGGTACCACGCAATGCAGAAGTACCCACTAAACCAGCTGATGGAGCATCCGTTGATGATAAACCCGAAAAACCCAAACCGGTTACTGCAGAAAAAGTGTTTGGTGCTGCAAAGCCTGTAGATACTGCTGCTAAGTGAGTAATATCCTCAGTCAATTCTTAATATAAAATCAAAATAATGTAAAGTCAAAGTTACTATCTATACTATGATATATTATACTATTAATGTGTTTCATATAAAGATAACAATCATAATAAGACTAATATTGTTAGAGCCACATTGCTGCTAGTTTTAGGATGAAAAATCACTTCCACTGACCATGAATCCACACCCTCACGGGTGTGTGTTTCATATTGTGAGAGTCCAATTACAACTGCTAAAGTATTGCATCTGTCCCGAGGATGACGGACATGTGTGCATCTTGAATCTTTGTTGATGACATTTGTAGATATCATGGAATGCACCTATCATTTACAATCAGGTGATTCGACACTCCTTATATTATTAAAATATAAGCAAACAGTAACGCCACTAAAATTTTTGAAACCATGTTTGAATGATGCAGTAAAATGGCTTAGACTTAATGATTTTGACACTCTATCTTAGAATACTATAAGTGTGAAGTTAATATTGCTCTTGGGTTTCAATCTGAACCTGTTCACAGTTGCATTACCTCACAACAGAAACAACATAAATAAATTAATATCTAGCAATATAAGGTGTATATACCTCATATTTGTAACATCAATATTTGCATTAACCACCAATATACACAGGCGAGATCAGTGGTGTTTATTATTGATCTAGATATTATAGATATAGCATACTCATACTCTCTCATATCTTATCCACCAATAACAACAGAGGAAGTCCCTGCAATCTGTTATTATCGCATAATCTTCATTTAAAAATAGAAGCTTCAATAGCCTAATGGTATAGGGTATGGTCTGCGGAACTAAAGGTCATTGGTTCAAGTCTGTCATTCAACTATTGTCTCCTAAAATAAGCATTTAAGCACTCAGTTGCAGTAGTTTACCCTGAATGTTAAGAACGCAGCTAACTTTTTTCTGTATAACAGATACAACATTTTAATGTCCAGTCCAGTTTTTCTCACACATCTATTGCTTTTCACAAAACTGAATTTTTCAGAAAATTTCTTGGTGTATGTTTAAAAGGTCTCAGTAAATGAACACCAGCTAAACGCACTGGTCGAAAATTTTGGTCTTTATTTTACTAGATAGCCTACCACCTAGTGGCATGTTAATACCCAGAAGCTGTCCAAGCTTGAGCTATTAAATGGTGTCTAATTCTGGATATCTAAGGTGGTGAGGTAAGGTAAAGGCCATCAAGAAAGATATAGAACTCAATGGTTTCTATTGGTAAATTGTAGTCTCCAGTCTCTGGTATGTTAGTATTATCTTCGTTTTATCTTTAAGGCATTTTATTCTTTAGAAAAAAAATAACATTTTTATTAAAATAATGTAGTATTTGCACATTCACTAACAAACTTGATAACTATGTCAAGATTGTTACCCTTGAGTTCTTGAACTCTTTTGTGCTATATTATAAGGGTTAATAAGACACCATATTATGCTCTTTGATGCATGATTTGGTCGCTAAATACCAACATTTAAAATTAATGGAACAACTTTCGTGTAGTATTGAATCCATCAAACTAATATCGATCTTTGGTTATCAGGGAGCGTGAAATTGAAGAGCGACTTCGTAAGCAAGAGGAGGAATCCAGACGCTCAACCGAGGAAAAAGACCGATGGGGTCGTAGAGTAAGTAAAATATTATACATAAAATAATAATATGGCATTCAACAATTGAGTACAGTCTGAAAATAGATTCAGAATATAAAGAAGATCAGGTTATGTCAAAATATATCTTACACACTAGATGTGAAATAAAAGATAATTCCCAGCTTTTTATTTGTGTAACTGTGCATATTAGCTTTATATCTGTTAATCATTGTCTTATCCTCGCTGCCGATAAAATCAGCTTAGGAGTATACAAAAAAGTAAAAGTATATTAACATTCTATTTAAATTCTCTAAATCCACACTGCTCCACTATAGATGGGGCGGACTTCACATATTTTCCCATATTACCATTTAACCTTTTATTTGTATCACAGAACGATCATTCCGGTGACCGTCGTAGCGGTGCAAGACGCGGTGAGTACTACAGAAAATACATTATTTGGATTAATATTTCACCCGATAACACATGATCATTTAATAATTATGTATATATTTTTATAATATTAATGATGACAAATGACAATTCACCTGATGATGGTAAGTGATTACTGTAACCCATGAAGAGTTATGACGCGCATACAACCTTTGAGGATTAAGATGGATTGCCTACCTGAATTCTCCATCTCCGGATCCCTACACTTTATAAATGAAACACATCATTTCACGCTAGAATTCTGTAAGGACGTTAGTCTTTGTTCTTGCGAGCCGACCCGATCATTCTGGAAGGTCTGCAAGATAGTTTTAGAAACGTTAAAAAAATTTAATTGTATCATAAAACGTAAAATTGTTTATTCTTATTTATCTCTTAAGTATGCCGACTAGTTCTTATTACATCGGACTAAAGAAGGAGACGTATGAGAGCCGCTGTTTGCGGAATGAAGTATAATTAATATGACATTTGTCAACATTTTATATTGTTTTATTGATCTGCTTACCAAATTAAATTAAAGATTTTGAAGCTTGTTTGTATAATATATTAATTTGTTATTGCAGAAGACCGTGGCAGGGACATACGCAGCTACAACAGAGACAGGCGCGATTATTCCAAGGATAATAAAGATCGTCGCGACTATTCAAAGGATGAACGAGACAGACGCGACTACTCAAAAGATGAAAGAGATAGACCCGATTACACTAAAGATGCTGCAGATAGACGCGTCTACTCCACAGACGACAGAGACAGACGCGACTATTCAAAAGACAATAGAGATAGACGCGACTACTCGAGGGAGCGACGCGATTACTCCCGAGAGGACCGGGACCGCCAAGACAGAGACCGCCGCGATTATAAAGATGAAAAAGATACGCGCGATTACAAAGATGACAGAGACAAACGCGATTACAGCCGAGATAGAGAGAGGCAGAAATCCGGCGATAGAGACGACCATTCTAGGAACGATAGGGGCAGGGAGCCTTCACCGGAGTCTAGAAAACCACGCGATGACGATGATCGCGATCAAAATGGCCGCGACAGGCCGAGCCGCTCGCGTGAACGACACGACGACCGCGATGAAAAACCCTTGCCCAAGTTGAAGGAACAAGAGAAACCAGTAAGTAAATTTTTGTTGTGAATGTAATGGTGATAAATGAGATGTGTGTTGTTCACCTGAAGTTAGAGGCCTGTAATGTTTAAAGACATCCACAGCAATCCACTAGTGTGTGTAATTTATATATATATATATAAATTTGACTTAATAATAGAAGTAGTTACAATTGTCTTTCTTCTTTTTATTTCTTTATTATATTTCATATTTAACGACTAGAGAAGAATATTGAAAACGAAATAATAATATTAATATAACAAATCCTTTGTCTCCACAGAACTTCGTAGCTTCAAATAAATTCAGCTTCCTGGAGGACGCCGATAACGGTGGATCCGATTAACATACAATAGAAGCTCCGGTGTACTCTTTATAACAGTGTCCGTTTTACTGTGACTCAGTGTAAAGTGTAAATTTACGAGTATCGGGGGATATATAGTGTAACAGGACTCTAGCACACGGACGATCCAACACTTGTGCTATGTAACAGGACTCGATTAATCATTAGTGCGGTGTGATAAACGTGTATAATAAATAGGATTGCTATATATGCTCACACTGCTTCGAGGCCTGCCCCAGTCTTTATAGCCATTTTCTTAAGAGTATAAAAATATATCTATGACATATGTGCATTAAACACTATACTTTCAGAGATTAGTAATAACTACTAATATAGTTTACTCGAAAATCGCCATGAAGGCTGGGGCTTTTGATTTGTGACCTTGTATTGAATGATGTAAATTTTTCTATGGGTTTGATACTTGATTGTGTGAGCGGTTACAATAAATGGCCGAGATGAATAAATGCTAATAATTCCTATAATCCTTCTCCTACAGGTTATTGGTATAGGTGCTGCTGTCCCAACGTTTTTTTTTTTGTGAATAGCAAGTATTCCTTTATATGATTTGAGCTACTTGTAGTTGGCTACTGGACTTGATAATACAGCCTAAACATTGCATGCCATTATGCAACAATAGGAAATCCAATTCTTTATTTTAGAATATATCTATATTATAATATTTAGTCGATTTAGATTATTGTTAGAATATTAATTGTATTATTTATGTTTACATTCGAAAATTGTTAATCAACATCTGTTCATGGTATATATTTACATCTTACTGCATGTATTGTTGCTAACATGTGCCTGCCTTTAGCACAAAATAATACATAATATACATAATGTAAATGAAGGTACCTAATCATTGCAGGTAGAGGCCTGGTTGGTCACAAGGATATTCTTATTGGTTTAATACTGTCGTGATGACGTGTTTTTTTTTTGTATTATCTCAACAATTTTTGTTTGGTATGTTTGTCTCATTGTGAATTATAAATAAATTACTCTTTTTACAGCCACATTGTCTTGATTCTTGAACTATTGTACGATTTTATATATTATTATTATTTATTTATTCAATAATTTTTTCATCACTTAAGACTAGTTTTAATCATTATCGATTTTCTTAGGTTTGATTATTAGATTGTTTTGGTAATCCCTTGTCCAAAAACAGTGACTGTTAACCATCTATTATATGAAATTTTAATTTATGAATTTCGAGGCTGCTCTGGTGTAATATGGTACTGAATATTTCATTATTTTTCTTTGTTCGATGCAGTATCAGAGACGCAAGCCCACGAAACGACTAGACCAGCACTATGCGGGACATATTAATAGCCGGGTATTGAGGCCATGTGTCATGTGTTTAAAAAAAAAAACAATTTTAAATGTAATGTAATGTAGATATACATTACCTATATCAGGCTAGTCAAATAACTTAATAAATTCAGCAAAGGACTATTGAAAGATATAAATACATCAGATTGTTTATGTTACTATAACATTCTCCAAAACTTTAAGAATTCGACCTATCTCTGTGTTGGTTTTTCATTAATTCGGCAAAGATTTTGCTACGAGTGACAGTTTATGAGGTAATTATTAAAATATGATGCCGTGAACGAAAGAGAAACCATTGATCATATAAATAAAAGACGTCTGATATTGATATCCATAACAGACATAATGATGATGTAATATAATTATTATTACTATCAGTGTGATATATAAAATTATAATGGCATATGGAATTTAAAAGTAATTACACGAGATAAATAATCCTATGATTATAAACTCACCGTAATAATGCCTTTTATATCAACAATACTTCAGTTTTAACAGTATACTTTAATAACTGTTTCGTTTAAGATTATATTATAATCGTTGAAGAAACGATTAACTGTTATTTTTGTTATTAAATTAAGCATTGAAATTGTAACACTACATAAACAGACATTAATATATGACCAGCATTTTTTAAAACATATTTTGGCACAAAAAAACCATAGTATACCCTGCCGGCCAAAAGTTTAAGACCGCACATAAACAACATAATTATCCATCAATTGTAATAAAATCCCATAGGATAAATAAAAGAATAGCACATCCGCATATTCTATTGTTAGTATCGAATATTTAAAGAAGTCATTCTTTTATTTACTTTCAAGTTATAAGACAATAAACATCTATTGTTTTCAAACATCGACAAACGCTGCGCTAGAGCCAGGTGGTAGTCGTAATAATATTTTTATAATGTCCTCATTACTAATTACTTTGCTTTTGTTACGCATTTACTATTGGTCAATAATTAAGATTATTTAGCTTCTGAAAACACGTGTTTCTGACTTGTTATTACCCGAGTTTACTTCAGTTTGTTCACAAACAATCTCGATTAGTCTAAACTTGTGGTTTCTACAGTAAAGTCGTCATAAAATGGGAAAAGCTCGAGAAATTAGCAGTGAAGTGCGTTCTGCCATCGCTGTTTTACATAATGAAAGCAAATCCGAACGTGAGATTGCTTCACAATTGAAGTTATAGAAGGCTTGTGTTCATGCCACAATAACTCGATACAGGGATACGGGCAGTTTTTAAAATCGTCCACGCTCGGGAATGCCGAAAGCTACCACGTCTAGTGAAGATAATTTCGTTGTTACCAGCAAGCGACATAGACGCTTAACAGCACCAGAAATCCGCGTTGAAGTAAACAAAACCCGAGTTAAACCTTTAACATTGACTACAGTAAAACGGCGACTGAGAGATGCGAAGTTGTATGGTCGCGTTGCCGCTCGAAAAGCTCTGCTAAGGTCGCAAAACAAGAAAAAACGGATGCAGTGGGCTCTTGCCCATCGAGATTGGACTGAAGATTTAAAAAAATGTGGAATGCTTTATGCGAAATTTGGATCAATATATCACAAGACACCATTTATAAATTGATTGCCTGTATGCCGAGACTTGTAACAAAAGTCATAAAATGTAAAGGGTGATTAGATGAAAAATCAGTTTAGCTAACTATAGCCTTTTTTGCATGGACTGTTAATATTTCTTTACGCTTTTAAAGTATATTGTTTGTCAATCAATGTTCTGTTAGATGATTAAACATTTAATATTTTATTGGAGTTTTACTTTATTTTACTACTTTAATTAAGGTGGTCTTAAACTTTTGGCCTGTAGTGTACGTTTATCTATGGTGAGTATTTATCGAGGCGTGCCCAATATTACACTATACTAAACATAAACTTATAAAAACTGTCTTCTAACACGTGTATACATGAATATAGTCTCTTCAAATCTAAATTTTACCTAGCTCGTTATATATTTTTTTTGAATGGTTTTTAAACATTTCATCATGGTATTCTTTATTAAACTATTAACGCAACGAGTGAAGAAGTTATCACACGTTTAGTTTCTACAAGATTTTGCTGATTCAAAGATGTCGAAGGAGCGCGAGGGAAGACCGGGAAGTCTAGCTTTAGCAATGACTTTTTTTTTGGGCAGCAATATGGGAGAATCAATTTTATTATTAAATGTTACAGAAGGTACTAACCAGATCAAATTGTATAAGACGGATTGCGAGTATATAGAGAGTAAATTGTGCTGTGTGAGTTGTTTTTCACGTAAGAAAGAAGAGGACTCCTATAATTAATAATGATATCTAAATTATGAGCTCTTTTGATGCCTACATCGAATTGAGAGAAAGGCCTCCACACGACGCAAAAATCTAGTATTGACTTCAGAATATTTATGGATTGTATTATTCCTATTATAAAAACAAAATTAATCTCTTTTTTTTATAACAATTTCTATATTTTTGTCATTGCCCTTGCAACACGTCAACATCGTTTAATAAAATAATGCGTAATTAATTCTTTTCAAGGTTATTAATGTGTCTGTCAATGTTTTTTATTGTATTTAGGATGACAAACTAGTACAAAGTTCTCATGATAGTATTTGATAAACATTAACCATTAAATAATAATAATAAACAACCATGAATTACCTCTTATCACCAATAATAATAGTCTCCGGGTCAAACGGCAGCGTATAAGGCAACGCTCTCTCAGAAACGAAAACATATTTCAAACTTAATTGAAGCTAAATATGAGATTTCCACTTATTATCGGTAATACACATAAGGATTGTTTCTCAACTACTTGTTATGTCGCAAAAGGTAAGTTAAACGCATTGCGATTATTTTCCCTAAATTATAACATTTTAATTAATAGTTTTATATACGATTAAACTTTCCAGGCTCCCCCAGGCATATAATATTTATAGCAGCATTAGGATGTAAGATAATATGCGTCCTAATACAAAATGTACTGAGAACGTCGGAACAAATTTGCGCAGTACAAATATAAATTATCGGCTAAACACGTATACTTGTCTGAGGGGGTAAAATCACGGCAGTCTTAGTGAAGAACCTGCACTACCTGCATGAACTACACCACATCTATTCATACGTATATAATTATACACACTTGAATAGCATGTTTCAAATTGCAAGTATACAGGTTTGCGTTTATAAAAAAAATACTACTCATAACAGGACATTATATTTTAGTATTGAGGAGAAAAAACCTTCGTTCCCCGTCCCAGGTTTCAGTTCAGCACCAATCCACTACTCAAAGTATGAAATGAATTAATTAAAAACTTTAATTAACGATTCCAAATCATTTATTTTATTTAAAAACTATACCAATCAAATACCATGCATAATTAAAAAAAAAAAGCTTATCAATTGATAGATTATTATTAAGTATAGTGGTTTTTAGTTTTAAATTATACATCAATAAGTTCGAGAATTGTTCTCGAAACACTATATAATAAATTCACATAACAGTGTCGGTTGATATTACTAATTTGAAATCTTATAATAAAGTTAAAACTACATTTTTCTCGTTCTCCTAGTCTTAGAAGACTTGGCTTTTTGTCATATCCGGTTAAGTTTACGACGAAGCAAACAAAAAGTTGGTAGATTCATAAATCTACAATCCATATTCACAGATATCACGTAATTATCGCTACATGTGTAGCATCTAAAACGCGCAATGCATTAAATCTATGAACATAGATTTTTACAAATAAATTGCAACTGTTCTCAGATCGCGCCGTTTCATTAGTATTAACTATTGAGCCTCTTCTGCGACACTGCCGACATGAAAGCTTCCCTTAGCTTTTTCGTCATGTCCTCCAAGATCTCTGCTCTAACTCTCAATTTTTTATTTCGCTCTTCCAATTCCAGTGCTAGCTGCTCCATTTGTAGCTCTTTCAATTTTCTGTTCATTCTGGATCTTTTTGATGCTTCGTTGTTTTTGTCTCTCAACTCTCTGTATCTCAGTTCGTGTGTAGATACTGAGGAGGAATTGTCGTCCATACTGCATATGGAGGAGACAGTGCTTTCCCTCCTTTTAGGGGGACGGCCTCTTCGTGTGGGTTTTAGCTGCTGCGAGCCTTCCAAAGCACGAATCATGTCCTTGATGGGGATGCTGGGCTTCCTTCTTCTGTACTTCCGAGGGGAGTGCTCGGGGTACGGCGTGTAGGTTTCATCTGAATCTTCGCTGTCCCGACGTCTCCTCTTGCTTGTGTATGATTTGCTGTCATCGTTGTCGGATTCGACGTGTGATTCAGACTTGGGTGTGATGGGTTCATAGTCCAACGGCGGCAAGGTTTCAGAGATTGTAACGCTGTCTATAGATGTGTCGTGCGTGGGCCATTCTGGTGCTACGGGAGACTGAAACAAGAAATTAAACTCTAATGGATTGTACTAAAATTATACGAATAAGTATAACACAGTACTGTTAAACACTCCACTGGTCTACAACGATTTTACATATTTCTTAACGTTATCTATGTAATCACCGTAACTTTACCAAATTTAATATGTCCCATCGTTAGTTTTATTTGCTTACCGGACTTTGGAGTGCACATTTTTCTTTCTCCAATTGCTCGACGTAGCTTAGAACCTCGGGCGTGCTGATTATGTCGCCGGGCCAGTTGGGGGCGCACGCCGCCACATCTACAGACAGCCCCCGACCCCGGCTGTCCATCTTTGCCTCTGGATTCCCCTCAGTTTCCATGCTACCCTGGTTGTTATTTATTATATACTCTGATATAACTACATTATTACTCTCCACCTCCCGCGGTATTACCGATACTAATTTCGTGTCCAGTGAGTCCTCTTCGATGAAGGGCATTGTGGTGTGTAAGTTTGTGTTGTTACTTGTGTGTTCTGTGTCTTGTGTGAACCAGCCGAGTGGCACCGGGACATCCCACGGTTCCACATCGGTCGATTTTCCTAACGCTAAATCCTCTATAACCACAGGCAAACTGCTTATATCCAAAAATTGTTCCGGAAACGGAACCTTGTTCTCGTTCTCGTATTCGAGCAGACGATGGTACTCGTTGTTGAACTTGTCCATACCGTCCACAGTCGGCGAAACCGAGTTCGGCATGGTGTTATAGAAGCTTGCCTGGGCCAAAGGAGAATTAGCGTCGAAGGCATCCCAGCCTTGCGGCGAGAATGGTGTATGCAGTGTGTCGGTGTTGTGTGCCCTGTCTTCAGTATATTTCGGAGAGTCTGGGAAAGAATACACATTGGATAATTATTTGCGACAACAATATGGCAGGTGGCTATATTCGAAAAACTTACCAGTGGACTGTACTAGTACATCCTCGACGGGAGCGGCGCACCACCGATCCAGATCTTGGAAGAACTCGCCGCTTGGCAAAACTTGAAAGTCCGACTCGTGAATCATAGCGCTCGGGGATTCCGGCTCCGGTTTCGGAAATTCCTGAAAGTCCACAAGTTGAATATTAGCATGGTCCCTTATAAATAATATCGAAAACTAAATGATAAACTTATATTAATATATAATTGAATTATATATAAGTACTCACGGCAGCCGAACTCCTCCTTACCTGTGAATAGCTGGTAGTGGCGACTGGCGACGCCGATCTCGATACTGTGTTCCTGTCTGTAACCACTCCGGTTGTACCGTTCACCTGGTAACTCTTTTCGGCCTTTAAAAGATCTATTTCTACCACTTTCAAAATACTGTGAGTCTTGTGACTCGTTTGGGAAAAAACCATATCTTTTGGTGTTCGAGTCGTACTGATTTCCGATATCGTCGCTCCGACTCGGACAGGTGATCTTTTGAGCAACCATTTTGTATAGAACTACAAACAAAAATGATACGACGTAACATAATGTGCATTTTTTTTTATGAAGCTAGGATAGGATCGGCCGAAATATGTTATAAGACAAGTAATGTTTTTATTGTAGGATATATTATGGGAATAGGTTACGTGGACAGCAGGAAGTTCTGCAGGTATGAGAGAGCAATATGAACATTGTAAGATGCAATGGAATTGTGATAGTGACGTAAACAGGCATAGCAACGATACGACGCGACTCGTGAACGTTTCCTAAATGTCACAAGATAGAGAACCTTGAGGCGAGTTTAATATGTAAATGTATAAAAGTAGGTATGTATAATATCGCTGACATGACATTGAAAGGAGTAGATTGCATATATATTAAGATATATCAAAATATATTAGATACTGGATGTAAGAATCAAAAGTAATACTTGAAAATATAAATACATATATATAACTTGAAGTGATATAATGATATTCTGGTGATATAGCACAATGTTATCTATGATCGTATGCAAGTAAGTTCCCAACTTTAATTTAAAACTTCTCGTTAAATTTTCTGTGATGATATTACAGAAAGTCTATTGTTCGTTTCTATTTTAGTTACAAACAGAAACATCGATAGAAGGGTTGCAGTAATTCATCACCTGCCCATCATAAGTTCAAACCCAATTTACAAATTTAACTTTCTTTTCACCAAATATTAAATTTTGGTTAGTCAGAAATATTATATCAAATTGTGTAAGGCTATATCTATCTATAACTATTTAATTTTAACTATCTGCTAATTAATGTAAAGATTACAAGTAACTATTTTCTATTTATTTAGCATATATAAGGTTAGTAAAGATTACACAAGGGCATACTTAAAGTGTAAGGTTAGTCAACTTATTGCAAAAAAAAAAAGAAAGTAATTATGAGTCAATAAAAGTGAACCGAATCTGTGAAATGTAAGAAAGATATATGTTAAGTTACTTATGCGTATTCATGTGTCTAAGGCCATACTAAAATTAGTATTGTAAAATTTGTGGTTACGTGTTATCAGTCTCAAAGTCGCTGCCATCTTGTCTTAAAAGTTGATAATATTCTTTAAGAACTATTAATCAACATTAAAGTCCAGTATTTAAAATTTTATATCTTAAAATCACAGAAATAAGGCGAAAAAAGAAAGTTTGAACTTTGTAAAATGCAAATAATTTTAATTACCAAAACCACTGTTTACGACATGAAAGCAATTTTATAAAAATGCAGAACGAAAATGAACGAAATGAATTAGAAAATACAACTGTGGGTATAAATTACGGCATTAATTACAGTGACGATCACATCATTAACCAATTCGTTATTTAGGAACAAAATGCTCTATTATTATTTAAAATCGTAATTTTTATTAATTTAGTATTAACGTAATTTTTGTTTGAAAGTAAAACGCGTTCCCTAGTAGAATTAATAAATATCAATTTCATAAAAGTTTTAATTTTAAACAAAGTATTATGTAGATTTAGTTTTCCTCCTCCTATCTTCCGAATCTGAAACAGAGAATGCGTTAAGGAATAAACGCGGTGTTACTTACTTTGTTGAACTCTTCTTGAGTCCCTACTGAAATCTTAACTCTTTAGGCTCCGAACCAAATTGTCACCGCTGTAGGCCTGAAACAATTAGGACACATTTTTAGTACAAACATAAGAACAACCAGTTTATTTAGAGACAACAAATATAAGAATAAAGCTCGTCCATCCGGTAAAACTGCGCGCGGGAAAAACCCCGGCGCAGAATTGCGAAACACTATTGGAGTTATATTAGCCGTAACTTGTAATTTACGAAAATGACACCTTTCAATTTTCTTTGACCATTACAAAAAGCTATACGAAAAATTATATATTTGGACATTTCCTTACAATTAATTAACATACTATACTTATAGATTACACATACTTAAATTTATAAAAAAAAAAAAAAAATATTATTATGGTTCTACATTTTGTTATAATCTGTTTCATCATTATGAAGGAATAAAAAGTAATTTTAATCATATTAACGTTATCTGTGTGGTTACTTGATATACGGCCTCGAGGACAACGTATGCATTAGTCGCCTACGTGTTATCGATTTTTCTTTTATGCCTAACCTTCTATATGAACAACTTAAGTGATTCATAACATTCGAACAATATACATACTTGATAAGCATAATGATGTATTAAATCAGAAAATCATGAAAACTGTGTATAAAATGTGTCTATGTCTTTACGGTAAAAATCTCAATATATTTGATACACAAATAAATTATGACTAAATAAACACAGTTATAAAATGGAAAATCGAAAAAAACTTGTTGTAAAAGGTTATTTTATTTATATAATATATAAAGATTTTTATAAAGTGGCAAGTCTATTAGGTCTAATAGGTACGTAGTCTATAGCATAATAAACTACGTACCTATTAACCTTTAAAAGGAAAGGAAATTAGAGAGGATTGTGACATGTTAAAACCTGTACGGGTTGATATTTGGAACACGTGACGTTGCGTCGTAGTTTATAATTCCCATCGCAGTGTCTTTTGTGATGTTAAGAATAGAGTACTCATTCTCAAAGTGGATTTAAATAAATTCGCAATTATATTGATAAGTTCCTAAAACGTTTTCTAGGCAATTCATTTCAATGTCACAAAAATAACTCACCTCAAAACAAGGGAATTGTTTGTAGGCTCCAGGAGTTTCTAGAAACGTCACTCTTTAAAATAAATGAAAAAAAGATAACTCGTAGCGCTTGTGTAGGGTACCTTCGCTAGCAAGCAAAGAACCGCCTTTAACTTTTTTATTTTTAAAAGCACAATCCAAGAGATATTGTGGCATTCGCGCACTACGTACGGTTTCAGAAAACGTTGTGCAATATTCGCGCCGAAAGAGCCTCATACAATTTTCCTCGCTCCCCACTACGGCCGCGTATCGTTCTAAAAATATCTCGCCTCTTCCATGATTGGCTTGCTAGGATGACGTCAATTGCAACAGCCAATCGACTCGTTTAATTTCCAAGGGTCACGAGATCGTCTGCGTTTCGCACGGCGCTCTATACGAACTTGGATATACTTATATATTTCACACAAAATACCACGTTGTAAATTGGTGGCGGGTTTTACCATGATCTCGAGCGGCTATATAACTTTTACCGGCTATATAAACATGTAGTGGGCATCTACTACATATAATGGATTATGCAACGTAATTAGCATTTTTAGAAAAAATAAAGTTATATGACTTGTTTATTTCAAGGCGAAAACATTTTAAAAAGCATTGATATTTGTACTGTAGTTCCTTATTTTTATAGTCGGGACGAATGCGGATCTTAAAGAACCGGTTACTTTCTCTGTTTCTTCATTTTTAGTCAACGTAACAGTACAATAAGAAAAAAAATATGTAAGCTAAAATGCATCTTAACGTAGTTTGTTCTATAATGTTTCGTCAATATAAATCTTTTACGTTTTAATAAGCTTACAAAGTAATATTTATATTATTATCTTGACAAACTAATTGATAATGCACTGCATACCACTCATACTCAGACTGCAGACCATCTCTTTCCATCCAGAACAAAGATTCAAGATGCACGTGGGTCGTCACTCCTGACGACTGAGATAGTTTATCTGAAATTGGGCCACTGAATCCTTACACTCCACCATACTGTACACAGTAACGTTAGACTGTTATTTCACGAAGGTACTCCGTGCTTTCCCGATCGAGCATATCCATTCACGTTGCAGCCAAAAACTAGCTATAGCATGGCTATAGTACTGTCAAAAAGTCTTATCATGATCGAGCGTTTTCGATTATAATCTTCACGAAACACATAGATATAATATTTTATATTCATGTTCATGAAAACACTTAACAGATAAAATAAAAAGATATTTAATTTTCTGGAACCGTAATCTTTGATTTTCATTGTGGTTATTGACAATTAATTACATATTTTATGGAATTATATAATCATATATTTTCGTTTATTTTTTTTAAATAATTTTCTACAAGTTAAGTAATATTATCTTATAAGCCATCATTTGTTTACCAAATAAATAACAGCAAATTCATAACTGGGGAAATCTGCAATTTCTATCAAATCGAAATAGAATTGTTGAAATATATAAAACTACGCAGATCGTGTATCCGACATGTTTGTGTCATTGTAATCAGCGCTCACATGTTCGCGTTAATAATTGCCAGCCATTATACTTGCACACTATATTTATCGGAAAACCATGATACGGAAAATCCGCACCTTGTCGAGTAGGAATATATTGATTATTAGATAACATATCCCAATTAGATATGCTTTTCAACCTATGATAATGTTACTTACAAATATTCATTAATAATTAGTAGTATATATTGTAGTAATGGGTGGGCCAGATGACCGTGGAACCTACACGTAAGGAAGGTTAAAAAAAAGTTGAGTCTCCACGTTTTTTTATCACAACTGACTACTAGCGCTACACTCCTAACGGGTATATCCGGAAATTTTAGACTTTATCGTCGGTTTATGTCAATTTTAATTTGTGACGAGTTCTCTTTTTAATTTAAGGTAATAATGAGACAAAATTGAAATATAAACTGACGTGATTGCATAAATAGTTTTATTACTAAATAAGGTTGGTAACTTTGTTTTAAAACAATATCATTCACAAACAAACGAGCTGTGTCCCTATTAAATTTCCACTTTGAAAAATAACTATATTAACATACCGTTTGCTTTTTTATTCCATCAAATTTTGATAACTCAATACAAATAGAACTTATCGCAAACTTGTTATTAGCTCCATGTCTATTATATAATTTATGCCTGTCGTCGTCTGCAAGGACAGAACCATATTAAAAGTATTCAGTGGTTCATGATGATATGGCAACATTTTCGGCCTTTCGGCAAGTAGAGTAGTGATTCACTATATCTAAATCTCTTTGGTAGCAAAGCTACGCCGCGGCTCGAATATATCTGAAGATGAAATAAGTCTGATCTAATGAGCAATTATCGGTGTAAAATAGCTCAGTCCTATGCAGATCGGCAGTGTTTCGTATGTTAAGCGAAAGAAACAGGAGACATAATTAATACTAAGGGTACACAAAACATTTTAATTATGTTTCCTTTTTGTGAAATGGCTATCGTAGGCACATACCGCAGAAGTCACTTTCTTTTTTATAATGAAATAAAATATTTATGATTGCCCAAATAATCTTATTATTAAATAAGGTTGGAATCTTTAATTGTTTTAAAACAATTTCGTTAGAAACAAACGAGCTGTATCTAGTAAATTTCCACTCTAAGATATAACTACATTAACATACCATTAGCTTTTTATTGAGACTCTGAATAAAGATAAGACTTGTCGCAATGGAAACCTGTTTTTTTTAGTGTTTGTTATTAGTTTCGTTTCTATTTTATCATTTTTAACTGTCCTCGTCTGCAAGGACGGAACCATATTAAAAGTATTTAGTGCTTCACGAAAACAAGACAAAACTTTCGACATGAAATTATTATTTACTCTATCTCAATTTTTATGTCGGTAAAACCACTTTGCAATTGGAAACCAACTGAAGCACATATAAGTCTATTTTATGGGACCAGTAAGGACCAGCGTAAAATAGCAACTTTGCTGCGTTTCGGCTGTGTATGTGATTTCTTAAGTAAAAGAAACCGGAGATCTTATTATTTGGTGCGGAGGGTTTAATATTACGCTCAAACGCTCAAATTTTACGAAACGATTTCGTGGCACTCTGAAACTTGAATAGCAAGCACGCGATGGAATTCAGCAAAAAGCTTTAGAATTACCAAGTGAAGCACTTTTATCCGACGTCGTAGCGCCTAATAAGGCTACCCATTTCTCGTATACACCGATTGTGCTTGATATTGCTATCTGCAACATCCACCTCGCCTTCAAAGTGAGATAATCCATGAGTTCGCTTCCGATCATCGTCCCGTTCTTCTTCGGCTACGGCCCTCCGCTCCAAGCTCACGCAGCAAACTCAGAAACAATCTGACGGGGGTCACATCACCGCATCAAGATGCTATTCCTAGCAACATATCTTCAGTCAACGACACGAACCTCGCAGTTCATGTCCTCACTAGGCACATCCAGACCGTCGTCGAGGACTTCTCGAGGCAGGTTCCCTCGGTAGATGATCACCGATGGACCCTGCCAAACGACATAAAGGACCTAATGAGGTTCAAGAATGCGGCTACATCCGCTTACGACTTATATCCCACCAAAAGTAACTGGCTGGTACTACGCACCATTCAGCGTGAAGTCCTAGGACACATAGCCTAGCACAGGAATGATTGGTGGGATAACGACCTCTCCACTATCAAACCTTCCCATCTCGCCTTCTGGCAACTTCCTAAAGCCTTAAAAGGAGGCACCGTACGTACAAAGCCTCCCTTAGCGCGCCCGAACAAACCGATCGCCTTCTTAGATGAGGAGAAAGCTCTGGCTGAAAAACGCCTCCAATCCGTAGCCAACAACAAACAAAAAACATTTCCCTAAATGTTTTCGGAAATGAAGGATCGAGGTTAACCCCAACAAAAGTGCAACCATGTACTTCTCTCGACGCAACAAAACGCCGCATCTCCTAACCTAAAGCTATTTGATCGTCCAATCCCCTAGGAAAGGACAGTCAAATACTTAGGCGTCACATTAGATGAAATATTCACCCTCGGTCCGTCTAACCTCCACAGTCCACATCAACCGCTTACGAAATCGGGACAGCCTTTGTTCTCGGTCATTTGCACCCTTTATATAATAAAAATAGCAAGATGTCCCTACGTAATAAAATTAAACAAACCTTCCTTAGCCCTTGTGCTGGTTACCCACTAATAAAGGTCTCGGCTGAGCGCCATAAGCGGTCGGCCACCTTCCAACCCTGTGAATCTGTAAAAGCCCTCGGCCTAACAGCGGCCATCAGCCCGAAAAAAATTAAATTACTACAATTTGCCATGATCTTAGTAGGTAAAATGACCGCAAAAACAAATAAAAATAATTGAAGAGTTGAGAAACCGACTGACGTAGCGGATATCAATTATACTCGTATAATAAACTCATTAGTTCTTCTGCAAGTAGCCATAGGTTACACAATAAACGGAAGTTAAGATTATTATTGTCATAAATATAGAACCTGTACTCTTGAGTAGCTTCCTTCATTTCATATCTACTTTTCAAATGTAAAATGATTCATTCCCACATTGAATGACCACAAGTTGAATGACCTAATAAATCATTTATCGAAAATGCTATTCCGTCATTATGCTAGGCTAGCGAGGTCATTTAACAATTTTTCGTTTATTTAATATTATTTAATACATATAAACAAAACGTATGTGCATCGATGAATGGCCGCTTGGTCAGAGTGTGTTCAAAGCGTGGAGGAAGAATACTTGTACAATACAAATTGCTGATTATTATGGTTTGGACGTGTTGTGTGTGTATCCTGTGTACTTGACATTGCATCCGAACTTGTGTAACCTTGCTTCAATCGTATTGCGCAAGGGACAAGGGAAGATGACTAAAAAGTGACAGTGTTTATGGGGAGACCAACGGCACTATAGTATATTCCGCGCAGTCTTTGTAGTATTTCCATGTGATGAACTTGTAAAAATTAGTCTATCATTATCATTACAATAGAGAAGAGATAACTTTTCTAATTAACAAAGTAAACGTGTACTTAATATCAAAACAAGAGATAAACGTCATAAGACCTTGACTTCGTTATTAATTCAATAGGGTTGCCACGATGTTATTTAATTGTTCTACTGATCTATTCCATAGTTTCGCATTAATAGAAGAATTTATTACATAGTTTCGAGTACGTGCGTACCTAGAATTATTTTATAGAAATAGTAAAGTATAAGTTTGCTTGGAGAGACTTTCAATATAAATAATGGGGACATAAATATTTCCTATAACGTCACATGTTTTTCCTTATATGAGGAATATAAATATTTTATATTTATTAGCTCCATTAATTTCATCATATTTAAAACAGTTTTATCTATATATACAATTTAGTCAAAAATGCCTGTAACAATTTGGATGTGGTTTTCAGTGATATATTGAGATATGCTTGGGATAATAATAGTGATATATCAAATCAAAAGAAGCTTTATTCAAATAGGTTTATACAAAACACTTTAGATTCATTCAGATAGCTAATAGGACCACCGATTCGGAAAGCTGCTAGCGAGAAGAAACGGCAAGAAACTTTTTTTTTAATAATAATCTACAAAATGTGAAAGATTTGTCCAGTTTTGAACCCAGAGCTCAAAGCTTAAATCCAAGCATGTTTGTCAGAGAAATATTCTGACAAAGAGTAGTACCTTTTGTTTTATTGGTTTTTAACCAGCATTTTTAATCTGTTTAATGTCAAATGGATTATTCATCTTGGAATTAGTATATAAGACTGCGGAACATACAGTTCATCTCAGGGTAACCATGGTCACCTCCATTCATCCTCAATAAATCATAATACAAATAAGTCGACATTCTCCCTAATCCGAATTAAAATCAAATTCTCAAAAAGAAAAAAAAGAAAACCTACCAATCTAACAACCCTATTACCTCGAATGACGTACTTGGTAGTGTTCGAGATGTGCTGTAGAGGGAGTCTAGATGTAAGGTGAAATAACTCACCCATCGGGCCTCTGGTGGCTGGTGCCGCCAACGTATTTTTTCGCTACGTCATTGCAATAGCATACCTACACATACTAACGATGATTGGGGACGGAACTGTGATTGGTTCACTAGACAAATGTGTGTGTTAGTAACATCTAACCCACACTTTTCTGTTTTTCATTGTGTAAAATAAATACATTTATTAATATTATTTTCATTGAACGAAAGGTAGTTATAATATATAAATTTATTTATATATTATAACCACCTATTACCACCATTTATTATAAATATATGAAATTTATAATAAAAATTAAATCTAGGTTTAGATTTGACCAGATCATAATGTATCAATTATATTATAACATATAAAACAAAATCTTTGTTCATTCTAAATGTATGTATATTTGTGGTTTTCATTATAGACTTATTTAAATGAAAATGTCTCATTCCCGACTGATAAAACGTGAACTTTACTCAAATTCGTAATTTTACAATAGCCTTTGACGTGAAATTTCCACAGAGTTGTTAAGGACTTATTTCTTTTATCTTAGATTTGACGATAATGATTATCGGACAAAGAGTTTATTCAACTGGCTGTTTGAACATTTTTCTATACAAAAAAAATGTATTACATTTTGGTATCATCATCCATATTATTCTAAGATTTTGATCAATGCAATATTTTAATCTTACAACCGGGAATAAGCAATAAATACTAATTGTCGAAATATAACCCAAATCATACATTTTGTTTGTAGGGTCCTGGAGTCTTCCAAAGGTTAGGAAGTATCTGTTTAATATAAATTAACTTGACGGAAGTTTTTGCGGCCAGAAGAACGAAGACAGATCTTATATTAATTACTCTATGATTTTAATACATTTGTTAAAAAAACAATACGCTATTGAAAGATAGACTTTTATAAATAAACTGTTTCCAATTCCCAACGAAAAATAGAGATGTTTGTGTATTATGAAATACCGACGTATATATGGAAACATTGAAACAGCAATAGGTTAAAGATAGGAAGTAGTCGGATCATTTTTTGCGCCTGTGAATTAAAATTAGCTAAAGACCACTATACTGATTTCGCTATTAAGCTTTAGATCTCAGAGCGAGTTATATAAATATACATATATGTACACCGATTTTAATATATTTTCCTATCCTGGAAGTGACCATCAAAGTAACAGTTTTGTATATTTTTACTATATAAAATCACAACATAAATAACTATTATAACATAAAATATGCAATCAGGGTACTACTATCTATCACTAATACAACGAACTTATTTTGTATGTTATATGTTTGTTTGTTTGTTCGCACATATTTATTTAAAATATTATGAACTAAGTAACATATATATTTCTATGTGAACCGAATAGCTCTAGATTCCTCTATTTATGTTTAATCAAACAACCCGGCGGATCACAAGATTTTGATTTGACACAGCTGTCGATATAGTATTTTTTCTTACGCACTATTATGTACCGTAGACACTCAACGCGTAAACATATGAAAGTTTAAAAAACCTCGTAGCTCTTGTACCTATGAGCGTATTCTACTTAAGATTCTTTCATCATCTGTATTATGGAAAAGTTTCGTTTTGTTTGACTTACATTTTAAGTCATCTTATTCCGATTTATGACTACTCTACCGGTATATTGCAGCCCAATATTTTGACGCTGAAACGCTTAACTTGTGGCCAAGCGTTCTTTATCAGTCTAAATCTTTGATTTATGAAGATATAAAGAATTTGATTCTCAACACCTTTGTGTCGTGTGTAATGTTTATTCGCAAAACGATAGTAATTAAATAATTTGAAATAGTCTGGTAAAAACCTAAAAATATTGCCGTGATTAAGATCGACGCGGAAGACATCACCATATTAACTATTCAAAGACCCTGTTTTAAATTTTATACTATGGATACTGTTTTTTTTACTGGAGAACCAAAACACTAAAAATCTTTAAAAGTTATTAATTTAGAGCAGATTTTTGACAACACAATGATGGACGAATAAATGTAATGAATAAGTACTCAACACCTTTGTATCTTTCGTGTGTAATGTATACTACATACAATATATAGTCTGGTAACAACCAAAAGATATTGCCATCCAACAAGACATCATTATATTGACCAAGAGACGAAAGCCCCGTTTACAATTTTTAATTTATGGCTAATGATTATTTTTCATGTTACTTTCGTCAATCATTAAAGTTGGTGTTAAAGCAGTTTTCTAAAAGTAATGAACGTAGCTTTTATATCAGTTAGTCTGTCTGCACATGCTAATTTACAAAATCATGTGATGCATACGTATATTCTCGTAGCCTCGTGATGTAATCGAATCTACGATGGTAAATTTATCGTTCAGAATGATTACTTACTTATTGTTTGAAATTGTACAATTGGCATATAATAATGTTAAATAATAGTTCGTAATGAATATAAAACTAATTATTTATAACATGCATAATATGCCATGGTATATTAAGGTATGAATAAATCTTCGAGCTAAATAACTAAAAATATTTTTATAATATCAAGTCACTATTTGAAAGTAAGTTTTTAAAAATAGTAAAAATAAATATTATGTAGCAATAACTTTATGAAATCACTTACATTTTGATATGTCTTTTGAAAATTGCTGTCTTGAACTTCTTTAGTTTGTCCTTTCTCATAGAATTATTAACTTTATGTAAAACCCCGTGATTATGAGTAAAACTAATGTTGCACTCGTAGTATATTTGTTGATTATTGTTTTGTTGGATATACGAGTATATCATGTTATATTCTTCCCAAATCCTCCTCTTACACGTTTTTCCTTGTGTAGTTTCTTTGAGTCAATAAATCAAACAGGGGTTGGTCTTAGTAGTGATAAGACCAATGATAAAACAGAACACAATAAGAAACTTCTACCAAATCAAAATAATGTCTGTTTGCAAAATTTATTTTTATTAATTTCTGAAAATTTTCAATCTAAATACTCATTTTTTGACACTCTTAAGCCAATAAAATATAAGTGTTTATATAATGTATGTATGTATAGATTTTTATCATATAATTCTGCACAGTAATTTTCGCTAACCACTCACGATCTTTGAACAAATGAAATGAATCATCTGTAGTGACGACGCTTAAAGTAACCAAGAATAGTGCTCCGCGCCGGGGAAGGGACGGACGAGTCGATGCAAAAACTGTGTTTACATTTTTCTACACGTAATTTAACGTTCCAACTCAGAGCATTAATACCGACATCTATTTTTATTACCGTACCTACTTTTAAAAAATCGTATGTAGTTATAATAAACTTACTTTTATATAAATTCCGACGTTTTTCATTATTTATATGGTAATAATACTAACACCAAATTTATATTTTAGTAAAATTTATAGCGTAAAATGAAGAATAGCTCCATTTATATATGTGAATGTTGGTGGCTCTCTTTTCTTTTCCATCGATCTCGTTCTAATCTTAGCATGACGCAATTTTAAAGATTATGACATTGTGTAAAGTTTTATATATATTTGAAAATCAAATTATTAGATTTTTTTTTAAATCTGATCAGATCAGATCATAATATCAAAATATTTATATAACAATGGTAGAGATGAACTCTCTTGCACCTAATTTCTATGAATGGGTCAGCTTGACCGGGGTGGATCACGATAAATTAGCGTAAAATAGCAGAAAATGGCTGCTGTATTTCGTATAGAGAGTGTAGGGATTCGTGGACCCAATACCGCGTATCTAGATATTCTATCTCAGTCCTGAAGGGTGATAAAGCATGTGCATTTTCAATCTTTGTTGAGGATTTATATAGGTGTTTATGGTCCGCAGTAATCAATTACCAACAGTAGAACCGTGTGCTCGGTTGTCATCTCTATTTCATAAAAGAAATACACCGTTGTAAAAGTGCAATGACTTACTTATTTGTTGCAATAACGTTAATATTTATTCACAATTGGCAAAAAGAATGTAATGATAGTGATAAAGGGTGACTAAATAAATAAATAATATGACCTTAAATGCGTTGACATCAAGGCGGTAAATTAATGTGGTAAATAATAATATAGTCATATAAAACTAAATTTGAAAATGATTTTATTTATTTTCTAATACAATTCTATCTTTGACGAGAAACTAAACCCTATAGCAAAATTAATTTTATTATAATATACATAAGTGGCTGGTTAGGAACAAAACATGGTTAATCGTTATTATCCTTGCCATAAATAAACTTACCAATTAAATTATTTTTATATCAACACATTACACGGGACCACAGTTATTTAATGTCTGTATGGATAAGTTCGCAAATTGCACAATATATAAATTAAACAAGTTTTTAAGAAATATAGATATATAATAAAAAAAAGTAAATAGATTAAGCCCTAGTTAAATCTACAAAACATTATTAACCCATAACGGTAAAACTTAATCGATTATTTAGTGATGAAAATATTTTCACAGGTATTATATTAGTCTTTACATAAATTTGTATGATAACAGTACTTATTTAAGAACATTTTGTCATATTTATAGTTACAATCAGATTCTGTCAATAATGTTACGTAACATAGTTTTTATTTTAGAACGGGATACAGTATTTATAACGCAATGCATTCCTATTGTACGTAGTACATACACTACTTTTTTATTATTACATTAAGAGTAAAAAACAAGCATAAAGTTCATCTGATGGTAAGTGATTCCTGCGGCCCTGGACTTCTTCGTTCATCCTTGAAAAGGAATCATAATGCAGATGCGATGTCACCCTTGAGGACTGAGATGGAATTCCTCGTCACCAGTAATTAAGGTCTCCGGATCCTGCGGTCACCAGACACACTTAGAAGCTCAGCAGCATTATGCTGCTATTTCACGCTCGTATTCTGTGAGGGCGTGGTCCTATCCCGGTTGAGCTGACCCTTTCATTCTGCAGATAGAAACAAGCTTCAGCATAGCTCTACTACTGTTGTTATTTCCATGAATATTGTTTTTATTTCTATTACGTTGTAAAGCAGTGTAAGCGGTGTACTTCTGTGCTTCTTTGATAATCTGTATTTATGTTTGTGGTCTGAAAACTGTCATAAATTGTAAAAAAAAATAAAAAGGTATGTACTGTACGCAATTTCTAAAATACTAAGATTTGCATTATTATAGTAATATTTTCGAGTTGTGTTATTGATAAAAATATTATTTAACTCGTAAATTTCTTAATCTTGTATCCGAGCTCAAGAGCCATTTGTTTTTATAATTTTCAGCGGCACAAAATTTGCCAAGGGCTGTTCAATTGTTGAAACTGTTTGTGTTTTGTAAAATTGTAATTATTTTAATAATGCTTTTTTGGTACTCACAAACCTATATCCCTACTTAATAAAAGGTGTTGAGTAAAATGTTATTTATCCTTGTTTCTTTGCCGTAAACATGACCTTGACTTTTTTTTAATGAGGAATTAAATGTTTTAAAGTTTCTTTCACATTCTTGTAAATAGTAATGGAAAGATAAGTTTTTTGAATAAATGAGTAAGTTATGTTATTGATATTTAAATATATCTAATATCTATTGAATATAGTTAAATACTTATAAAATGAGTCTATAGAGTAAAAATCCATGTATTTTACATTTATTTCCACTTTATATAAATATTGCAAATTAATTAAATTGTTCTACTTTGGGAAATATGACAGTAATGCTGTAACTGTAAACAACCTTGATGCTATTTAAAGATTATTCTACTTTCTATTTTAAGATTAAGAAATATTAGAAAAAATATGTTAATTTAGCTCATTTCCTTCATTAAAAATATCTTTACCAGCATATACCCTTAGTATAAGAACAGACTTATTTAGTTATAATCTGTTATAACATTCCATAAATTACATTTAAAATATTAAAATAAAAATATATGAGATAGAGATCTCTTGAAATTCTGTAAAAGGGATAATTTATTAATCATGATTTGACCAATTTTATTTCAAAAGAAAATCTATACATTTTATAATAAATGAGTGGAGAAGTAAATTTCTATAAGCATAACAACATAATGAATACAAAAGAGAAAAGTCACAACCATGGTGGTGTTTATAATTTACTCTTATACCTATGGATGGAGAAAAAAATGATGTTTTTATTCATAGGAGGCATTGCGCTTAGTCTTCACTGGCAACAATACATCTACATCTTGATTATTCAATCAATATTGGTTTTAGCAGTTACAGATTCAAGAGTAACTTGCATCAAGTGAACTTAATTTTGTATTCATATGTTGATGGAAATTTAAGCTTTTATGAAATTCTATTAACACATATCTAAAATATGCATTTGCTTTGACCAATATTTAATCAAACAATTATAATAATATTAAACAAAAACCGCAGTGTTATGCTGCATTTTCACTGTTGGTATTTTTTTTTTGTTTTATTATTATATTGAGAGTAACAAACAAGCACACAGTTCACCTGATGTTAAGTGATTCCTGCGAACTATGACATCTACATTCATCCTTGACAAGGAATCTTAATGCAGATGCTTTGTCACCCTTGAGGACTGAGATGGAATGCTTTGTCATCAGTAATAAAGGTCTCTGGATTTCCGGACTCTACTAGATGAAACACAGCAAGATTATGCTGCTATTTTACACTGCTATTCTGTGAGAAAGTGGTCCTTCCCCGGTCAAACTGATCCATTGATGCTACAGCTCTCAGCCTCTGTTTAAATTTATTGTCATGTACAAATAAATTATAATATTACAAATTCTATATTACTAAGCCCTTATTTTAATCTTACAAAATATCTTTTATTTTCATTAAAACCTAGATTTAACAAATGTGAATGGAAGGAGTAGTCAGTCCTTGCATATCTCATACTACCAAGCAGTGAAGAATGATCCCTGATTCTGATCTGATTTACACTGGTAATCTGGAAAGTGTGATCCCTTCTTGGTCAAGGCAATCAATTCAAGCCACTGCTTCATATTAACTATGGCATATGCCTTGGCGCCATAACTAAATGTGTCCAATTCTGAAGTTCTAATTACATATTAAACAATTTTTTTAAATAAAGTTGGATAACATAGTATTTAATAATAAAAGTTATTTAAATTTTGCTTTACAGGATTGGAGCTTCTGTAATACATCATGACTCTGATTGAGGGTGTGGGGGATGAGGTGGTGCAATTCGTCATAGCTGTGCTAGTAATATTAGTGGCTATATTAGCGTGGTGGTCAACAAATGCGCGCCCTAATCGATACCGCACTCTCCTCTTGATGCGCCAACGCACACACCATCCAGTAACAGTCAGCATAAGGCAAAGTAAGTTAGTATGTTATAGTCATAAGGCATGTAGCCATAATCTTGTTACATTGCACATGTCAAGGTTGACAAAAAAGATGTAATAGTCATAGAAAAAGTGTAATTTGTTGTTTGTTTCTTTCCTAGGGTAGCTGTTTAAAAAAAATTGTATGGAGTGGTTGGTAGAACACAAAAATTGTTCTGAACGTAAAGAGTTAAAAAAATCACGTTAAACGCAATGACGTTACCTACATTCAAATGAAACTGACCAAATATTTTTACTAAGCAACCAGGGGCTTGGCTGCTGACGTGGAATTTTCAGTTTTCAAAATTTCTATAGCAAATCAATCCCTATGATCCGTGGCCTATTATCATCATTACTAGTATAAATGTTACAATAAATTTGGTAAAATATTTGACTTATTAATTATGCATTTATATACTTCATTTGAGAATCAGGCCAATTATAGGTGAAAACCTGAACAAAATTTGTTCAAGTTTTTAGGATTAGTATATTGGGTAGTAGAGCCATGTTGCAACATATGTTGAATTTAAATGAATGGTAAACAACAAATATAACAAAAAAAAGCAGGATAATGCTGCCGTGTTTCATATGACGAAAGAAGGGAACTACTAGAGACCCAATTACCAGTAACATCTCAGCCCTCTCTTTGTTGAGGATGTATATAGGTAATAAATATTACTACCACAATGTAATGTATATTTATGTAATGTATTATAATATAATATATATGACTACCTATGATACATTATATAATGATTCATAGGACACAAGGTTCTCTTTCCTACCATCAGGTGAACATGTGCTTGTTAGTCACCTTCAAAATAATCAAAAAATACTTATGTTTTATAGCTTTGATAAATTTGATTTTACATACAATAAGTAGCCAGCTTCGCTTCTATCGGGAGTCCTCATCACTTCTCATTTTTCCTATTTATTAGTAATCAGCACCTTGTCAGTCTCAGAGTTATTTTAATTTAAAAATTTTACTTTTTTGATCAAGATTTTTCCAGTTTATTGACAATTATCGTAATAAAACTATTAAATACATATATATTAAATTTTTCGAGTATAAGTAAATACAAACCATTCTCAAGAAATCATTCCATGTACGTTGCTCAAATTATTAAAAAAGTTTGTTCTGTAGTCTCCCAGATTACTTCAGACAGGCAGATTTTTTAACACAACACAATGATATCAATAATTTGGCTATAGCATTTTGTTACATGTTTGGTTTTACTCTGCAATTTCTGCTGCCTATGACACCCATATTCATGCTCGATAAGGAACCATAATGCAGATACCTGGTCACCTTTGAAGACTAAGGTCGAATGCCTCATCATCGTTACACACTCATAAAACGAAATACAGCATTGCTATGCTGCTATTTAACGCTGGTATTTTGTAAAGGCGTTGTTCTGGCCAGTCGAGCAGACCCACTCTGCAGTTACAAAAAAACTGCAGGCTGGTTCTACCACTGTCGTGAAAAAATTAATATTTTAATAGGTTTGTAGTTTTTTTAGGTAATATAATTTAATATTGATTTAGTAATGAACACTAAAATAAGCGTCTCTTTCACTCTCTTGGTTTCTGTCTCGTTCAGTCATATAAGCAACAAAATGTTCTTTAGCCGATGAGGTGCGTTGTATCTACTGCTCCTTTCACTCTTTGTGAGTTTGGGGTCCCCTTCCCGAACGTGCGTTAAGAAGCTACACTTCTATAAAAACCTACTTGGTTAATATTTTAATCAATATTAAATTGGCCGTGTTACTTTTCAGGACCAATAATAACTAATACCCAAGTTAGCAGTTCTGTACAGAATGTAACTGCGCCCGTCGGTATGTTAATTTTCCTTTAAGTTATTTTATATGTAAAACATATTTTCTATATTTAAAATTAAATCACATTTATTGTAACATTTACAAGCGTATATATTTCTTTGCTTGAGTTTATATTATGTTAAGTTTTAAAGTTATTCAGAAAATCACAGTTATGAGAATATATCAGAAACAAAAACAAAATTACAACTTTGAAACGAGCTAGGGCAAACTCGTGTAGTACTTATAGCTTTAATTACGGGGGTCATGCCAAAAGTAATTAGATACTCTTTATTTAGAACTAATAAGTTTTACACCATCGTATGATTGGCTGGTTATTTGCTGACAAATTTTGAAAATGTTACACTTATTAGATCGAATGGTGTGTTATTAATTATGTAAATAGCTCAGTACCTGAAGCAAGCTTCCCGCCTATATTTCGAGACTGCCGTCACACATCCAAACCCCTTGATTGTAAGTGCCGCCACTTACAATCCCATCGCGAATCGTAGATTCACCCGCGTCCGAAGGCGACCGAGGCACGCCCTCGACGACCCCGACGACGCGACCACCAGGGCTACCAAGCCCTTCATAAAACACTAAACACGTACATTACACCCTCATACCGCCTCGCCGACGGCGAGGGCATCGCAAACAAGTCACAGGCCGGTTCTCTCCAGTCAATACAGATAGAAGCGTTGCTGGAGTTCGCCACTTCTTCTCCAGCGCCTACGCATTCCGAAGTGGTGGTACAGATAGCCAATAATAATAAGATAGAGATATTAATGAAGATAATTCTCAGTCAGAAGCAACTGACCGAGCCGACCGAGGTGACCGAGGTTCGGCCCTTTCGGGCACCCTCGAGTCAGACGCTCTCGCGAAACAGGGTGACGGTCCAAACCGAGGCTCTCTCTCGGAAGCCCTTGTGCTGGTTACCCATATATAGAGGTCTCGAGTGAGTGCCATAAGCGCTCGGTCACTTCTCAACCAGGTGAAACTGTAAAAGCCCTCGGGCTAACAGCGGCCATCAGGAAGAAAAAAAAACAAAGCAAATGACTGCCGAAACTGACTGACTGAAAGCAATTTTAATGTGGTGTTCGGGGATCAAAGGAGATAACTCCGAATTTGATAACATATTCCACCGACCTGGTGTTGGTAACCATGTAATGTTTATCTCTTTCCACAAATTAAAGGTATTGTCCAAGTACACGTTTCCAAGGTAAATACTTCGATCGATGGATACCTGTAATAAAGAATAAATTTTATAACTTTTGAGTAATTAATTTTTTGGCATGACCCCCCATTGATAGTGATACGGATATAATATAAATATTTTTATATCAGTTTAAAAAAGCTTCGGTATTGGGATTAGATCTTTTCACGACTTAATTTTTTTTTTTTTTTCAAAATGCCTAAATCAAAACAATTATAGGTTTACTTATTTTTTAATATTGTCGAAATTAAAAAATACTATGTTTTTTTACTTACATATTTTATTTTAAAAATTAAAATAACCTTGTAACATCTTTTATCATGCTTGTTTGTATTAACAGAGAAGTTATAGTAAGTCTGGTAATATTAATATCAATATGATAACTATATGAGAGATAACATTAAAATTTCTTTAGGCGAGAATTAAGTAAGAAAACATAATGTATGAAAACCTTATCCAAAGAGTTTGCATGAAACCATTGTTATGTAAATATTTGCATCATGCCATTAACCAACCAACCAGCATATACCTTTTATTACATTTGTAATTAACCCTCTCTATTCATGTAGCATCGAATACAACGAACTCAGCTAATGAAAGCCCCAGAGAGAACGCCAGAGTAATACCACTCCAGGAGATGGATAGTATTGTAGACGCTGACATGGCTATGCTTGACAATAACCGTCTGCATTTTTATAGAAGAATTGATAGTAAGTTTAGTTGTTATATTTTTTATAGAAGAATTGATAGTAAGTTTTGTTGTTATATTTTTTATAGAAGAATTGATAGTAAGTTTTGTTGTTATATTTTTTATAGAAGAATTGATAGTAAGTTTTGTTGTTATATTTTTTATAGAAGAATTGATAGTAAGTTTTGTTGTTATATTTTTTTATAGAAGAATTGATAGTAAGTTTTGTTGTTATATTTTTTATAGAAGAATTCTAATTACATATCCTGCTCAGCTCTAAATATACCCGATATTTTTCACAGTAACTTAAGAAACGCCCTCTCATTCTTCCACGAGTGCGGTTTGAAGCTCCGATCTCGTAGCGGGCGCAGGATTTCTAGCCCGAACATTTCTATTAAGTTCGTCCAATAAATTCTCCATAGGATTTAAGTCCGGACTATATGCTGGCCACTCCATGCACTCAATTTCGACCTCCTGCAGGTATCGCCGAACAGAAATAGCAGTATGCGGACGGGCATTGTCCTGCATTAGCACAAAGTTTTCACCGATAAATCCTGCGTAAGGAATGACAGGATCCCCTAACATCTCCGTTGCCGTCAAATCTGTCTGTAGTTTCGATGAAAACTCACTCGGTTTTTGCCTCCATTGAAATGCCCGCCCACACCATCCAGGAACCTCCTCAAAATGTAACATTTTCACTTATGCAGAACTGGGCGAACCACTCTCCAGGTCTTCTGTTTGTTTCCGGTCTGTTTAACACACGTACCTTCGCCTTCTCGCTAAATCTGGCGTTGTTCCGATAGGGTTACCATTTGAGCTATATCGTCAATAGAAGTGTCCATTTTTAGGTTCCATTGTTATGTTTGTATTTAATAATAACGGATAAGTGTACCGGTTTGCGTTTGACGGTGTCTTATAAGGTCTATCCTATTCAGTAAATGGCCTTTTATAGGGTATGTACAACCCCTAATTTGCGCTATTGTAAACAGGTGCAAAAATGGTGATTAGCAATAACAAAATGTTTTCGAGTCGTACTCTTGGACAAGTCAACATTTGTTTACATTATTCAGAAGCCAAAAAATACAGCTTTAATAATTCAAAAAGAAAATTATAATTCAGGACTCGGTTATTTTTTTAAAGACAATAAACTCGTGCCTGACACTTGAGTCGATTTTGCTCGCGAGTGTACATAGGCTTTTACTTACTAAATTACTGACATTATGATCTTTAAAATTATTATTTAAATAAACCTTACAATAAAATTAAATATATATTATAAAAACTCGTCGTCTTACGTATTCTTTATCGATGAAGATAGTAAATTATATTAATGTTGCTACTACTTTATATTTAAAACCAATTACTGAGAGTTACAGGTTTAAAGTTACATAATTAATGTTAATAAAACACTTTACTCGACTTATGCTAGATCCCAGCAGCAACCAGAGTCCTACCGAGTCTCAGAGCGAAGAAAGTGAAACTCAGGACGAGACCGAGCCGGAGAGCAATGATCAGATAACCGAGATGGAGAGTATTGTTAACGCAATGGAGGCCGACGTAACAACTGGATGTGACTTCTTCAATAGATCTAATGGTAAGTTATTGTTAGTGTCTTAGTAGCCAGCGAAATTTGGAACTTTTAGTAGATTTGCTCAGATCAGCTACAACAGAGCAAAGACGTCTTCATGTAGATGATGATTATCCTGATCTGTTACAGTGATGTGTTCTAATTATAGGTCACGGCACATAAGTCTAGCGGTGAACGAAACGAGGAGGGGATAGCGGCGCATGGCTACTGTCGCGGATGTAGTCGACGCATTATGGACTTAGGTTTCGGGTCATAAATCATATTATCTGTCTGTCTCGCTCGTACTTACAGGTCTTATGGAGAGGTGTAGTGATGTACGTAAGAATTGTAGAGTTACATATCGATAACTGGATAGGTACGATCGATATGCTAAATTATGTTAAGTAATAATAGGAATAATTTTTCTGAAAATAAAAGTTTTTAATTTGTAAGTTAAAATGTTTGTTTCGATGTAATCATAAAGAATGTAATGAGTGCCATAACAAAAAATCTTATATTTATAGAAAAATAACAACCCTTACGTAACGACCAATCAGGAGTATCAGTGTGTTAATGAAGGTCGCGATGACGCATCGATCCCGCGTGCGTAGGTAGCTAAGTATCGATAACGAGTTGCATTGCGTGCACAGTCCTACTGTCAGTGACATTTATTGCCCGACGATTCAGTTTAAAATGCGACGACTATAGTTATATAATAAATCATCAACATCATCTCACTAATATCATAAATGCGAAAGTTTGTATGTTTGTATGGATGAAATTTAGCACGACATAGATTATAGTCTGGAAGGCTACTTTTTTTGCGGACGGAGTTTAGTAGATTTTTTTTTATTAATTACAAATGTACAGAATGTACATTACAGTGTACCAATTTCCACAAAAATAAAAGTAAGACAATTTTTATTTAATAAAGAATTAGAATTAAATTTTGAAAGCGACTGTACACCAGGAGCGAGCGGGGTGTCGTATGTGCGGCGGGGCAGAGTACGACCCAATAAGCGGTTAAGCATGACCGCCCGCGCCCCCTTCACTCCCCGGGGATACCTTATTTTCGACTTGTGCGCATTAGTGGTCAGCGCTAGACTTATTTGCCACAACTTATATAAGGCGGTAATTATCCGCGTAAATACAGAGGCACCGATATTGTATGTGTAAATGTAAAAAAGTATTAGGGACACGAAACACGCTGAAAACCAACAGTATAAATTGCATGTTAGACTAGACTTTCAGTATTAATTGATTACATATAAAAATAAGCCACCCTATCTGTGGGCTTCGCTTAGATACAACATGAATGAATCGGCTCGACCACGGGGGTCACGCCCTCGGCCAGCGTAAAAAGCAGCATAACAGTGTTTTGTTATGTTATAGTGAGGATCTAAGATCTACCAAATTACATGTATGACGGCATTCCATCACTACCCATATGCATCCAGAGTCTTTGTGGACTGTGGTGGCAGTAGATGGAATTACCATCCCATTGGGTGCGGTGGAGTTTACGCCAAGCTCGTTGAATCTCAACCCTGTAATTATAGAATAGGGCTAAGGTATCTTCTGCCTGTCGTATATCCCGTTGGCGGCGGGCGATCAGAATGGAGGCACAGAGCCCCAAACCAATACACTGGAGATGGTCACCGTGGGCATTTAAGTCCCATGTAACCCTGTCTTCCTCAGAAGATACTAAAAAAGCTCGTTGAATGTATCCGTGTTAGTTATTACCCTAAGAGTCTCATACCCCACTAGTGCTAGTGCTAGTTACATGGAAGCAAAGCATAAGATGAGGCTGTAGCCTTCAAATGATATATCAACCTTCTTTTTTTCCGGTCTGATGGCCACTCTTAGCCCGAGGGCTTAACCCGAAACTGGGTTGCGAGTTGACCGAGCGCTTATGGCGCTCAGTCGAGACCTCTATTAGTGGGTAACCAGCACAAGGGCTCCTAAGAGCGAGTCTCGGATTGGACCGTTACCCTGTTCAGCGAGAGCGTCTGTATATCAACCTGCACATGCAATTTTCATAGGTAGATCTCCAAATCTATGGGACGACGCTTAATGAGAATTAATTATTTATGCTCAAAGTTAATTGGGAAGTGACAAAGAAAAATATAACACGAAAGGTATAAAAAATATATATGAAATTCCAGGAAGTAATCAAGCCACGCCTACTGCTTCACAAGACGCTGATAAGGACAACAATGAAGAAAATAATACATCAAATAGTTCAAATGAAGATATGCAATGGGAGGACTCCGAAAGTGAGAACGCAGCAGGTGGGACAGCGACCGCTGGAATTGTCGAGAGTGAAAGAGATAGACGAAAAATTCTTATCAAGTTGAAATACCTAAATGATACATTGAAAGAGGTTGACGGCAATCTTGATGAGTTACTCAAGGATTTTAAATGGTAAGTTTTATCAATCTAGTTCAATATACAGCAGTCGTGAGAAAAACATAATTAAAGGTGAAAAAATCACCAAATTATATAAAAACAACGGATGATGCTCAGAAATTAAAACCTGTCTGAATTTCGTATTAACATAAAAAATATTTTATATAAACACAACAATCCGTACTTTGATTGCGTAACTGTGGTACGTAATACGCACCGCAAAGGACTGGAATAGTTTACTTGCGCTCCAATGATAACGTCGGTGTCTTCAAGAGAAGCGTCATTTGCAAGTAACAGTCAAGTAGTAACTAAGGGTTTGATAAAAAAATCAACATACAAAATGTAGCGATGTTTCGTGTTGTGAGTAAAGAAATGGTAGCTTTTACGAATTCAATTTTTAGCACCTTTGATTTTAAGTGATATATGATAGATCTTGTCTATGACATGGAAACATAAAAATATCGGACTTGCTCATTAACTGGTTCCTGGAATATATGCCAAATCTGTACAGTAAGTAGATCATGCTATGGGTTAGCATGGCATTCATCGCAATAGGGAACTCATAGTTATTGGATTTGAGTTGACCGTGATACTGTGAGAGCCACACTGCCGTTCGCTTCTAACCACAGCACGAACGCAGTAGGACGAAGCCCTCACAGAATACCAGCGTAGAATAGCACCATAACGCTGCCGTTTCGTCGGGACCCTCATTGGTGGCGACGCATTCCATCTTAGTCCTCAAGGTTGAAAACGCTATTTTGTTTTCTTATAGTAGATGTATGTGGGTGTCATGCAGGCTGCAAGAATGACTTGCCACCTGTGACATGTGAACTGTGTCACACTATAAAATAAGAATTAAAAAAAAAAAAAAGAATGCTAGAAATGCTATTAACATTACTGACATCCCAGTTAACCACTCTCAAATGTTAAAATTAAATGTAATGGCTAAAAACCATGAAGCTTCAAACCGCCAGTAAGCGAACACTTGTATTTCGCTTTAGTATTGGCTCTAGTGGGAGTCATAATAGACAGGGAAGGTTGTGATGGCGATATGCTTCCTCCGTCAAGATGGAGGCCCGCTAGCCGTATGTAACATAATCACAATTGTGGGCTTAACATGAATATGCTTCTGTTACATAAATTTTTTTTTATTACTTATAACAGTAACAAACGAGCACATGACATCTACATTCATCCTTGACAAGGAATTATAATGCAGATGCGTTGTCACCTATGAGGACTGAGATAAAATGCCTCGTCACCAGTAATAAAGTTCGCCGGATCCTTACACTCACCAGACGAAACACAGCAACATTATGCTGCCATTTACACTGGTATTCTGTGAGGGCGTGATTCTAGCCCAGTCTAGGCCCACGCCCACTAGCCATTCATCCTGCAGTGTAGCTCTACCACCGATTAATATAAATCCTTAGAGAAGAAGGTGGGGAATACGTCACACGTCTTCGAAATATTTTTTTAAATTTATTTCTTAGACATATGCATGTTTCTCACGATGGTTTCCTGAAGCACGTGGTAAATCAGCACATAAAATTGTAACCGTGTACCGGAGATAGAACTCGATTTGCTCGCGCGCCGAGAATTTAAAGCGTACGGTTAGTCTCTGACTTATCTCACGGCTCAGTTGTTGGTACATATTGCTTCTTATTTGCAGGCGTCACTTTGCTGCGGAACTGACGTCAGAGAACCGTGTGCGTCTTATATTCAACGGTCGCGTGCTGGCCGATGACACTGCTACACTGCAGGCCTGTGGTCTCCACAACCGCGCCGTCGTACACTGCCTCGTGCACCCTAAGAGGAATAACAGTCAGGTCTGATATACTTCCTTCATGGCATAACAGATCAATACACGTACTAGTGTGGCCTTGGCTTTTAAAGAAATCGTATTATAGGGCTTGTTTTATATAACACGGGAATGCTATCGGGGAACAGGGTCTCCGTCTTCTAATAAATATTAATACAAAGAAATACATCATTTGTATTTATTCACATTTAATAAAACACTAAAATCATGCATATAAAAATATACATACCAAATATTAAATGTTTGTAATAACAAATTTTGGAAAAGTCGTAGAACCTGTTACGTTTTTTTGATAGTAACAATGGCCCCAAAACATTTTAGAAGTTTACAATTAAATATAACTCTGTCTGAACTTATTTATTAAACTGAAACATCGTAGTTTTTTTAACACCTTAGCTGTAAATATAAGGATAACAAACAACGAAAAATTGTAAAAACTAATAATTGTGAGTTCAATTAACTCTCAATAGCTAATTATAGTTATTTTTATTGCTTTTAGTTAACAAAAATATCATCAATGTATAGGTTCCAATTTAATAGTAGTATAAATCGTATCAGCCCGTACCGGTTCAATTCGAAGGTTACTGTTAATTTATAAAATTCCCAATACATTTCTGTCACACAAACACTATATTTACTTACCTTTCTTGACAAATGTGTTGATTCGTCACCCCACGTACGCACCTATGTGGTGACGCGAGTTGGGTCAAGCGACGACCAATATGCGACCCGGACTCCAATCCTAAATCACAGTTTCCTTACAACATCATGTACATGTACAGTGAGCTGTGATACTCATAAAGTTGTAAGGGTCTCTGGACCAACAGCAATACTTGCACACAAAAAATAACGGTCGCCCTCCTACTCCCCAGCGGGCCTCCCGCTCGCGAGTCTAATTAGAAATATAGCAGTAGAGGATTCTGGACCAACAATATTAAAAAAAAAATAGCGGGGATACGCAACTCTCAATCATCGCAACCGGCCATTCCTAAAACATTCTGTTACCAAGCTGCGTCATCGTCCGCAGCCTCCTCCAAGGCAAGTCTGCATGCAAGACACATCAGTTTTCGGGATAACGCGTAAAGATAGGCGCGGAGAGAAGTGGTGGCGAAACATTGTTTTGTACTATGTAGTAATGAAATTGTGACAAACACACAGTCACACACAGTGGTCATATACATTTATACCACTGTGAGGGGTCCACCAAGACCCATTCTCGATCAAATATCAAGATGCACTGTCAGTATTCTATCTCTCTCTAACCTTAGTCCACAGCTGAAGTAATGTGTACCGTTTATTGTTATAAAGCATCCTTCAGCTATTTTTGTACAACAGTGTAGAGCTATACTGCAGTTTGTTTCTAGCAGCAGAATGAATGGGTCAGCTCGTTCGGTGTAGGACCACACCCTCATAGTATACCAGCGTAAAATAGCAGCATAAATCTGCTGTCTATCGTCTTGTGAGTGACTAGAGATCCGGAGACTTTTATTACTGGTGACGAGGCCGTAGGAATCATATACCATCAGGTGAACTGTGTCCTCATTTATCAATCTCAATGTAAGTAATTTTACGTTGGTATTCTGCAATAGCAATTATTCCAGTCGAGCTGACCCATTCATGGTGCTGTGTGTATAGCAGTGAAATGTTACTGCAAAATATATTTTGAAAATCATCTGTAAATTATGAAACTAATGGTTATGGAATATTAAAAATATTATTTGCATTTTTAAAGCAATCTACACCTGAAGAGGCGGCCAATGTATCGGCTACGCACGAGCTGGTCACTGAAGCGGCCATGCCTGATAGAACATGGGACATGGAAAACATTCTGATGACCCTCGTTTCTGTGGCACTGACTGTGGTGTGGTTCTTCAGGTAATATACCAATTGTAAAATATACAGGGTATTAGGTGACCGGTTCCGAAAACGAAGACAGACGATAGTACTAATGACACCTTTGATGATGGGACGGAAAAAAAATCGATCCTGTTTAAAAAGAATCACAAAAACTATTTATTTATTTTATTTATAAACTTTTGTACAACTAACATATGCACAGAGGCGGACTTAATGCCTAAGGCATTATATACCAGTCAGCCTTCAGGGTTCTGTGAAATCAGGGTAGGGACAGATGAAGAATAATAAAGAAAAAAAGAAACATACAGTACATCTACATACTTATACAATTATATATACATATCATTATATATTATCTTAGGAATTTATAATACTCAATAAAAAAATAGATATTTATATACATTTACATAAACTGTAAAACAAAAATATATACATATTATAAATACAAACACATGTAAAAATAAATAAATATATATATAAATATATACATAATTTTTATCGATGTAGTAAATCTGCTGACGCTACTTCCAACAAATACTTTAGAATTTTACGTTTAAATTTAAGCTACTTTCTATACTATCTTTTCATTTAGCTGTACTAACACGATGGAGCGTAAATAACGTTTTAAAAATATGATTTTTTTTTAAATCAGGATCGATTTTTTTGCGTCCCATCATCAAAGGTGTCATTAGTACTATCGTCTATCTTCGTTTTCGGAAGCGGTCTCATAATACAAAATAAACAAACTAGTCCATAAAAAGCCATCCGTCGTGCCAATTTCCGCTATGATTGGATATTTGTGTTTTGTCAAATGTTTATGTTTTATGTTATAGTTCCTTCTGTTTTCTGCTAACACAGAAGTCGAACATTATTTTCCCAAATTTTGTTTATTTAATACCAATTAATATCAGACACTTCGGATAAATTAAAGCTTTTTTTTAGAAACTCGTATAGGTCACAGCCATATTTCATGTTATTATTTAAATATATAAGCAGCTGTTCAGCTGATGCCTGTAAAAATGTCAAAAGTTTCTCCAATCTTTTTTTAAAACTGTTCAAAGAAGGACCTCAATTTAAGGCAATACGTTTTCCATTGATTCGTTATAAAAAAAAAGAAATAAAATTGTATTCGTGTGTTCCGCTTGGTAATACTAAGCAAATTCACAAAGTTCAGAGAACTGTTTTCACAGTACATATGTTCTCCACGGCCTACACATTGTAATAACCATTGAGTATCGTTAACTGTCGATCAGGTCATGCCCGTAGCATTTGTTTTTCCAAAATCCAAGTTCCCGTATTCGCTCTCCATATTCGTGGTATCATAATGTTGGTTAGAAAATCATACACCTTGTCAAATATTACGCAAATATCTTTTAACGTATGCTATGTCTGAAATTATTAATTATAATGTAAGATTCTCTCTGGTTATTTTTGCCAATTTATGCGTTACAGTGCTCGACCAGTCTATAGTCCTTTGTGGAATTCGTAATAAGTTGCTCTGCAGGGTGTTTTGCGAGACTATAGGTCTTCCTTTAATGTGTCTGCAAACAAGGCTCAATCTGACTGAACGCATTCACTTAAATTAGTCAAGAAAATCCAGTTCGGGTTTTGTAAGGATATCAGTCAATGCAAATTAAAAAAAATATTTAACCTATAACGTAGACAAACTTCATATTATGCCTACAAATTGTGGAATTGTACTCGATCTAGTCTCTGTCTAGACGCGCTCTTTCTTAACAAATTATCCATCTATCTATATAAAAATAATATTCAAATAATTTACACAATTATGTTTTTTTTTTAACAGGTGCGAGTATTCGAACATGTTCACGGCGAGCGCAAGCGTGGCTTTATTCGGTTTGACTGTATTCTACAGTGTTGCTATATTCGGTCTCTATCTCTCTGACACATTCCACTTCGATCGTCGGACAGCCGTGCCTCGCAACTAGTATGTCTCAATCTTATCAAATCGCATGAACTGCAATCTAATTAAATCTTAGCTGCTCATTGAATAAAATATTTGCCCATTCACTTGTAATAAAATGTAACGCCAAACTATTGTATAATTATCAAATTATTGTGATTCACTGGCAACTTCCGTATCTACTTTTTTAATATCTTAAATTAAACGAAAAGATCTGATTTCTAAAAAGAAAATTAACAATCATTACAATCTACTTTCATTAATTCTTCTTAGATGAACTATTTCAAAATGTCACAATTAAGTACTTACATACAATTATTTCGCGAATGATTTTGAATCCCGATAAAAACTTTTATATAAATTAGATATTAAGAAACACCATGTCATTTGTTTCTTATTGGACTTTAAATAGCATAGTGATAAATTATTACCTTTCGTCGTGATTTACGCCTATAGTATTAATACTTTAATAACATTATAAAGAATATTTATATTCTGAATTTCGTTATTAAAATTAAGAGTAACTATGTGCTACTTTTGCGCAAAATAAACCGAAACCAATGAAATACCATTCTAATAAATAACATTTTACTTCGTTACAACAAACCTAGTAAATAAACTAGCCCAAGCAATCGGGAGTTTGTATAAATTCAATTATTAAAAGTTATGCTTATTTATATATAACGATTAATAACATGCAAATATTTTAAATTATTTTATGGAATATACATTAAAATAATCAAACTATATGTAAGATTGCATTATTAAATTTCTATTTCACGCTGTATATCAAATTAGTTTTAAATGTAGTTCAAAAGTTAATAAAAATGAACAAAAATCCAGGGAAAGGTTACAACAGTGAGTAACACCGTTACTGTTTCTTGACGTTTAATTAATTATCACATGAAATGCCTGTTACCATTATTATTTATTTTATACTATGGTTCCATCTGCATTAATGTTATTGTCTTTGATATAGTCGAGGTGTAATTATGCATTAAAGCTAGCTACTTTAATGTACTCTTATGTTTTCTCGCTTAACGTCTAAATGCCTGAATACATTGAATTGTTGTAAACGCATTATTTACTGTAATTGTTTAACCATTAAAAGTTGGGTGGAACCATAACCTAAAAAAAAAACATTCCACAAAAAAGTTGCTGTTATAAGAGCCGAGACAGTTTACGACAGCGTTAAATATACAAGGTAATATTTGCATACACATTGAAGTTAATTCGATTATTTTTGTTTCACTATTATTGATAAGTATAACCTCGTTTGTCAATAAAAATATATACGAGTATATTACATACGGGTACACTTATTATATATTGTGATAGCACTAAATGAAATCTAAAAGCAATTTAATAAAACTAGTATATTTAACTCTTTCTGAACATGACAGTGATGTAACTTCAAAAAAATATGTACTTGTTCTGAACTACATTAAATAAGTATCTAGTTGTATTTTAGGGGTTTTCTTAGTCAGTTTAATATACTTATCTGTGTATTTATTATAAATACTAACTACTTTACAAAATTAGTGTCAACATTCACTATGATTAGTTGGAGAACAACTTGTAAATACTATAAATAACATTATATTGGGTATCTTTTTATGATTTATATTATTTGAGTGGAACAATGTCGTGTTAAACGATAAAGGCATAAATGATCAATAATTTAAGTTAACACTTCAATAGTTTGCACAAAAAAATATTTTAAAATTATACCTTATTTTTAATACACCGTCCAGGATTATGTAATATTGGAAATGTCTGGATTATTGGATTGGTCATTCATACTTTAAAATCACATGGTTTGCTTAATATTTATTGTAAATATAATGGCGCTTTTTTATGTTGTATTAAGCTACAATTACTAGAAAAAATATTAGTTCACTAAAGTAGTAATTATTAAAAGCATTATATAAAATTTTGCAGTAATCTGTATTTGTATTGTAATTTTCTACGCAGATAAACATTTTTATTGTTATTTAATTTTAAGTATCATAAATTATGAATTAAACATTAACTTAATATTACTTTCACTTATTATCAAGTTTATACCTGTAGTAGTTTGTTATATATACCTTGACGACTTCTAAGAATCCCAGAATAAAGTTTAAACGCCATTTATATCCGACCCTAATTTACTTTACAAAAATATTTTCACAGGAACATAAGGCTCTAATAAGTACATCCTGTAAAATTATTTTACATCTGGCAGATCCATGCCGCTGTAATCAGTAGGTCAGGTCTAGTTTCATTAAAATGTCGAGTATCGTATCAGTATTCGGTCGAGTTTCTCAGGCGCTTTGCAAATGGAGCAACTTTAGTTGAGACAACTATCAACTTTTTAAAAGTTGCCAGTTCCTACAACCGCAATTGTATGGCAATCTGTGAGCAACTATAATTGCTCCAATCTACGTACAACGTACAGTGTAATGATGGATATCGAAGAAACTGCCCTTGTTCTCATTTTATTACGTCGACGGCGTCAACAACGACAAATTATTCGTAGCAATCGTCGGCAAATTCATAATGCAGATGCGTTGTCACCCTTGAGGACCGAGATGGAATGCCTCGTCACCAGTAATAAAGGAATCCGGATCACCAGACGAAACACAGCAGCGTTTCACGCGGTATTTTGCGAGGGCGTGGTCCTAACCCGGTCGAGATGACTAATTCATTCTGCAATTAGAAACGAACTGCAGTGTAGCTCTACCACTGTTAAAACATTCTACTTTTCAGCAACTTTCGGTAATATGGTGGCATCAATCGAATCGAAGTACAAAAACTCCTAAATAAAATATATGTTTCATTAGTTCAATCAATCGTAACATATTGCATACCGTTATGCAAGCGCTCGGCGATCTTTAATTAAATTAATGTATTTCAAACCATACAGAAATCCTATATCTTATTTTATTTTTTTATTATCTTAAAATCTTGTACAATATAAACGACTTACTCTCGGTTAGAAAGCTATATATTTTAAACACCGGTTTACTTTACAATATAAACTTTTTCTTGTATCACAAGGTTTTAGAAAAAAATAGTGATATTGTAGCTGTTCAGAATAAGGTAAATACTTCTTGTGCTAAACGTCAGTATAAACAAAATAAATAAAAACTTTATATATAAATAACGACGAAATTATAAGCAGTTATTGACCAAATTTTATTTAAAAATTTAGAAAATGTAGATACAGAAGCACTAATAAACAAGATCGTATAAATATAATATTTGTTTTGTAGTCATGTCTGATGCACATCTATACCATTCACAACACGCATACAATTTTGTTTATTTCTTTTTCGTGTTGTTGTTATAAATTTTACTTTGTTTTATAATTTATAAATGTATGTTAGGTATCCAAATTACATATAATTACTATCTTGACTGACGGACTAATTCATCCACGCAGAGCCTAAACTGTTGGTTACAAACTTGAAATTTCGGATTAAGGATTTTTGTAAAGTTCACCCCTATGGGGGTAAAATATGCGATGTACAAACATGCGGTTGTATGAAGTGTCATTTTCAAAGTAAGAAACACGGAATTTCATATACCTGCTTCTCTTTAGAAATAAATATATACGTATATCGGAGTTTTTTTTTAATTTACCCCAAGTGAATTAGAGGTTGAAAGTTTATATGGGAAGTTCGTCACTTTAGAGGGAAGCATGAAATTCAATATGATAGCATAAATAAAGTTTAGTAAAAATATTAGCTTTTTTTACTAATCAAACTAAGAGCTTAATTTGAATTTAGCCATGGATAAAGCTAAAGAAAGGGCAGAATTTTCTGACACTCAGTGGTATTCATTACAAGAAAATACCAGCCCTGGTTATATATAAACTGTAACTGGAAGAATCAAGATTATTATTATTAATATACACGAATCAAATATATTTTGGATAAAATGAAGCACTTGGACTTGGCCCTAATTTTCGTTGCCATGACCAATGACGCCTCATTACCACTAGGTACCTACTACTTAATTGAAGAAGGTAAGGTATCCAATTGAAGCCTTAATAGCTGAAGTGATGCTGGATTGCATTTCTAGAGTGTACCCTAGTGTTTACCAATTTCCAATTGTCCACTACACGGCCAAATCTCATACATACCTCTTGTTGGTTTACTCATAAACCTATTATTGTCTTCCCAGTCAGTTCACATTTTTTTAAACTAGTAACTGCAATTTTATTACAATATTGATTAACGTTAAATTCGATTCATTCGTTCATGTGTCAAACTATTTGAAATTTTATTCCTAGATAATTGCGACCACAGCTTGTCATGTCAACTGTGCAGGTAATATTACAATATTAACTGCCCTAGGCATCCGCGTCTAGTATACGAGGTCTGAAGTTCATACCTCGGTCAAAAGTTATTTCACCTGGTCGACCCATGGAAATTCTTGGTTTTGTTTGCGTGTTTCATGGCTGTCGAGTAGGGCTTTGTGTCCGGCTTGCCATATGAACAAAACCGCTTTGCCTTTCTCGGGACTCACTTCGATAATGTACCACCTCCCAGGAATAATGATATACGATCTAGTGGGTATGTAGGCGATCACAAAATGTTTTCGGTAACCCCAATAACATTTTTATGCACTAGAAATAACAGATTACCATTGCTTTTGGATCCCCCCTCGTAAATAAATTGTACGTTTTGACGTTTGTGTAAAATGTATATATGAAAACAAAGGTAGTTAAATGTAAATTAGAATTTTATAAAGTTATTCAAATACACGATTCATTAGTTTTCTTTCAGTAATCTCGTGTCCTTTGGGAGCCCCTAAATATCGACCCATACTTTTATAAATGGGTAAAACTATGGTCAACCTCTAGCTATTTAGCTGTCGTAACTACTAATATGCCGATCTCGCTCCACCTTTACGAAAAAAAATTGCATCGACTTTATCTGTAACTGGTGGACCAGAGCGAGCTTCATCTTCTCATCAAAATCCAATTTTGTGCTACTCTTACTGATACTTAAGATGGCGTTAAGTCCATAAACGTCACAAATTTTATTCGCAACAGTCACATTTTTCCTCTTTTTGTATTAAAACTTAAAAACGTCACACGTACACTTCGGTCAAAATATTCTCGTAAAAAAAACCTGTTCAAATTTATTTTTTTACTATAATAAATTAAAGGTGAAGGTTTTAGCTTTAAAATGAGATGACATTCATATTATCTTTCTTTTTAATAAACAAATCATAAAAAATAATTCAATATTAAGTGTTCCCCCCCCGGTCTCTATTCGAAAACATTACAGCTAATATATCAATCAGCTCACAATATGTCACAGCTCCGAAAAGGTTCATGAACCGGATAAGATTTTTCACTTTCGAGAAACGCCGTCCCATTCTTCAGCGAGTGAGGCTTGAAGCTGAAGCTTCCATCTCGTAGGTGGTGCCGATTTTCAAACCTGAACTTTTATTCGGATTTAGGTCCGGACTATGCACCGGCCTCTTCATGTTTCACCGATAAAGCCTGCCGTAAAAAATTACATGATCCCCTAATATCTCATTAATGTATCGGTTCGCCGTCAAAATTCCAAATCTTCCGCTAGCCTAGATGAAAACTACGTTTTTGCCTCCATTAAAATACCAGCCCACAACATCCTGGAACCTCCTCCAAATGCCACATTGCCACTTATGCAGTACTGGGTGAAGTACTCTCCAGGTCTTCTGCAAGTCAACATGTGTTGTTGACTGCTTTCATCTGAGAAGAGAAAGAGCTCTACTGTTTGTCCGTTCGGTTCACGTGATTTCTTACGAAACATAGTTTTCGGAAAAATCTATGACAAATTTTCAATCAGCATTTTCTCTTTCTTTATGAAAAGAATTATTATTTTCTCTAAGAGTCCTGCCTTGAGTGTGTGATTTACCAGTAATGATTCATTCACAATAAATACTATGAAGAAATCAATTTCTTCATTCAGTGGATATTCCAACCTCATCTATATTAATATGATTTACTAACTTTACCTGAAAAAGGGATAAAGGGATGTTAGAAAATTCTCCTCCATGTAAAAATATATATATATATATTGCAAGAGTGCTTGGTTTTGTTGCTTGCCGGATTGAGGTGTATTGGAAATGTCATAACAATAACCTCACCTAGACAAGATCATTTATATTTCCAAATTATGTAACCCCATAAAAACTATTTAATGTGAGATTTGAAAGATAATTTGGATGTGGAAAAATATTAAATGTTGGTGTACTTAAGTCTGTTCCATACTCTAAATCAAATTATATCATAATAATGTATCTATCATCCTGTTTATGATTAATCTACTGGGCAAGATATTAGGCTTCTTAAAAATGGTGGACTCATTGTGAACATGGAACCCAAAAACATATTCATATATTAATATATTTCTTTTGCCTTTACAGCACGAGATAATATATCCTAATCGCAGGTAAGAATTAAGAATTTGCATACCAATTAATTATGTACCATAATGCAATGCAATGCAAATATTTATTTTGTTTAATTAGTCAGATTTCCACTATAGGCAATTCTGATTAATAGTAAAATCTCCCAATTTAAAAGAGGAATCTTTATTGGCAGATTTAATGTCTGATGAAGGTTTTTTGGCAAACTATACATTTTCAATGACTGCTTTAATATGGATAAATCCAAACTAAATAATATCCCACACAAGCTATGGTTGCGCAAGTTGATTCACAGATTACATACAGAAATTTGATAATAAAAAAAGTATAGTTACCAATAGTATCAATAGCAGTCCATCTGATCAGGATATTTCTAACTAATGCTTCAAGCCCTGCAGATAAATGAAAAATGTATTCAATATTTTCTATTAATAATAATAAAATAATAATAATGATGATTTGTTCAGCCATCCAAGGAAGTTAAAATGCCTGGTAATCATGGTTTGCACATTCATTAATGCATTATCATCATAGAAAGTTAATTTTATTTGTTAATAGAAAATAACAATTAACAAAATATTCACCTTTCTGAAGATGCATCCCACCGCAACTATAGATGGCAAACTGAAATATGAAAAATACTGTGAATTTAAAAGGAATAAATGCAATAAAAAAATTAATTGGACATTTAGGTATATATACTCACTCACATGGTGATGTCTAATGAACATTTTTTGATAATAATAAAAAAGTAAAAATACATAAATGTTAAATGAAAATTTATTTCTGTCCTCTGGCTTTCTATATGATATAACAGTCCAAAAAGAAAGGTAAAGAACAAGGCAATGCAGGTGTATATTTATCGCTTGCGATGCAGTTGTAAAGTGTTTCTTCTGATCCAAGCTGCACGTCGGGAGCCTCCCTTGGTCTGAGCATATCTGTGTCCCTTGCCAAGACCTCGGGAACTTTTGCCTGCTGATGTAAGACCACGCATTTCACGATGCTTGTGTACTGCATTCACAATCCAATTGATCTTAGGATCCCGACGGATAGCCTAAAATATTATATAAATGAATGCACAAAAGCAAGAGAGGAGTATTAAGTATATTTAAACAAGAAAATGTTTTCATCAGATTAAATGGTAGGTGAAGTTACATCAAAACCTTTCAGATTGGTGCATGACATAAAAGTTCATCATTGAAAAATTACATGACTACTGCTAGGATTAAAATTTTGAGCTATCTTTATATTAATTATTAGTCATTGTATTATACTATCCAGCCGAAGTTAAATAAAACACAAATAAAATAAAAATAAAGACTGAAAATGTTACCTTGTGTGATGGATCAACAAGGATGACTTCAAAGTATTTGTATGAAGAGTCTTGAGCAACCCAATATGAGTTCAGCACTCTCAAACCACCGCAACGGCGACCAACACGTTCCTTTAAACAAAAATCAAACCTTATTGGTTGTAATTAACTTATTGATGATGTGACCATGGTAGTTATCTACAGTGGTTGTATGGCATGGATCATGTATTTTAAGAAAATCATTAAAATGGTAGTAGGTTTTTTCGAGAATTGAACTTTCCTCATTAAATTCTTTAATTTTCAATAAAGTCTCACTTGACAATATAACAACACTAAAAATTCTATAATATAAATGTTAATAACTATATAATTATTGTTTTTCATGATAGGGAATGATGTTTTAGATGCGGCAAACTGAAAGCTATATTGATAAAACAAATAACTAAAGAAAGACCATGCTTTCACAATAAAACAGATGCTTTGATCTGCTGCGATTAATATAGTGAGGCAGATACTACATTACTATATACCACCGATTTTTATTACCTTGGTCAGAGATGGCATTTGCAATTTATTAGTGTAACCTTTGGCTTAGTGGTAAAACAAGACTGTTATAAACCACTAAAAATTAATAAAAATCTGGATTGTCTATAGTACTTAAATGCAACATCTCTTGTGTTTAATAATAGTCATTTAAATACAAAAATTAAATAGATGTATGAGGTAAGATGTTTAAGATAATGCTGTTTACCTACTTATCAAGAATTCCTCATACATAAACTTAGATATGTAGCAGTTAACATGAACATATAATAATAAATTCCCTATGATTAAAAGCTGTATAGAGTATATTGATATGAATAGTTATTGAGTATACATTCTGGCTGGCAAGTAAGTTTTAGAGCGCACGTGTTTCGGTGTGTAAATTAAAAAGAATAAGACTAAAGTGTTACCTCAGCAATAGATTGCAAGTTGCGTGTGGGCTTCAACTGGTTGACACCATGGCTCTTGGGTTTACCATAAGTAGCACCCTTTGGCACGGGGCGTTTACGGCCACCACGGCGCACGCGGATTCTGAAGACCACATAACCTTAAAAAAATATTGAAAATTAATAAGTACATACAAGAGCACATGACCATTCGGTGTTCATTTCTACCTTGGAGATAACTAAGCATAATTGACAAACTCACCTTGCTTAGCACGATATCCAAGCCTCCTAGCTTTGTCAGGCCTTGTAGGCCTGGGAGCGCGATGCATACGAGTCAACTGACGATACTGCCATACTCTCACGCGCAATAGGAAACGCATAACATCGCTCAATTTTTTGCGGTACAATTCCTGAATATATCTGTACGCGCCCATCTTGGGAAGCCTGTGGCAGACCTAGTAACAAAATCAATAATAATTGATCAGAAGTCACATCATCGGTCTGGCCACAAATAGAGCGATTTGAGACCCGCCAAGATTGACATGCTGAGTAATACACAACTGCAATAAGATTAAATTTTAGAAAGATGGTTGGTAAAATATATAAACAAGGAATTATTAAATATACTATTGTACCAAAATTTTATAGCTTTATTTGAAAATGACTATGGATTACTATTAACTTTAAAGATTAAGTTTACACATACGTCTCGCGTACTCCACAGGTAAACCGGAAAAGACAACTAACTGAAATCGAACGGCGGTTCTCACTACGAGAGTTGCCAGCCGAATTTAAGTGACATGTTAAAATAAAACAAATACTACTATTTGTATTAAAGTAATGTTTTTGTGCATAATTTTTATCACAATAATAAATTTAGTAATAATTTATTATAGTGATAATAATTACGGCTCAATTTTTATATATGATATAATATTATATATATATGGCTCTATGTTCAAAGAATTAAATGCCCGTAATCTTAGCTTTTACCCTAATTATGTGAACGGATAGCCGTGTTCAATTGTTATTAATTGCTGCTATCTATATATTAATTGATTTTAATAAGGTGTTTATGGTTTTATAGTTAATCTCATAGCTCTCAATACTTTCAAATCTGGGCTGAATTTATTTGATATTAATAGAATACTCAAATTAATAATGGTATAAAGTTTTAATTAAACTTTTTATAGACCCTTAAGCAGATTTTTTTCAATAATATCAGACATATTTGATAAGCAGATCTTCACAATAAAACAATTTAAACAATTTCAAAATGTTATATAAAAACAAAAATTAAATTATCAAATGGTATTTGTGATGCAGAGAAGAAAGACAGGCTTCTTGGGTACCTTAACATGAAAAACATATGTAATACATGTGAAACACTCATTATTATTTTAGATTTTAGGTTATTGAAACTAAACATATTTATTTAGGTATTAAGTAAAAAGGAAATGATCATATTACTTCTATTCAAAATACAAATGTGATATTTACATTCAAAGGTTTCAAATAGTTAAGAAATAAATAGAGTGATAAATGACTAATATATTTATTAAGAAAATTTGTGTTTAAAGCCAAAGAAAAAAAATCTAAAACATAGGCTTGGTTTGTCAATTGAATTGCGATATTTTAAAATCAAATAACTGTACAACAATCAGCAGAAAAAAAAAAGTTAACATGACACTGCCATTATATCAAACAAATTCTATTTTCTCTTTAGTATATTATTTTTCTTACCATAAAGTATAATAAATACAGAATAGGAATACTACTTTTTTTATTATATTGAGAGTAACAAACGAGCACACAGTTCACCTGGTATGTGATTCCTGTGGCCCATGACGTCTACGTTCATCCATGACAAGGAATCATAATGCAGATGCGTTGTGAACCTTGAGGACTGAGATGGAATGCCTCGTCACCAGCAATAAAGGTCTCTAGATCCCTACACTCACCAGACGAAACACAGCAGCACTGTACTGTTATTTTACGCTGGTATTATGTGAGGGTGGGGTTGAGCTGACCCATTTATTCTACAGCTAGAAGAAAACTGCAGTGTAGCTCTACCACTGTAAAATTACATATACAATAATTGTACGGCAAAATGACTTTATATCTTGGTATTATGAATAAATAACAAAAATGAAATACTCAATCCATTCAAAGTTATTCAAACGTTTAAAATGTAATATTAACAAAAGCAATTTAATTCGTTGAATTTTTTTTTTACAAATACACAAAAGTTAAGTAAAGTAACTATTATAATCGAGTTAATTGTATCAATTTGACCAGAAAAAAAATGATTGCCGTTACGATCGTGAAATTTTCTAAGAATTAAATTAATATTATATGTGATTTTTTTTAATTTTAAATACAGGTCCAGATTCTGAACGAAAACAACGGTTAAGCAAGAACAGCTGCCGCCATCTTGAAAGCGTAATTGTTGTCATGTTTACGTTGTGTGAAAGGTGATTTTTTATAATAGTTGAACAAAATATTATGTATTATATTTAACTTTGTTCTTATTAACAAAAACAAATGTTTAAATAAATTTTGTTTACCTAATTTTAATATATTTGTGACTTATACTTCATAGTTTGTGGTATTACAGAATAGGCGCCAAATTGCTGTCGTTAATGATTTTCTTGCTTTCGTAAATGAGTTTAAATACAAAGTTTGCTGCAGTTGTAATGAATATAATTTATGGTTAAATCGTTATTTACAGAACAACGTTAATGTAACAGCGTGGATCCAGTGATTTGCCAAAATGTTTTACGCACACTTTGTGCTGGCCAAAAAGGGCCCTTTGGCCAAGATTTGGCTGGCCGCACACTGGGACAAAAAATTAACAAAGGCTCACGTATTTGAAACGAATATTGAGAAATCTGTTGATGGAATCCTTAAACCTAAGGTAAAAATGGCCCTAAGGACTTCAGGCCATCTGTTGCTTGGAGTTGTAAGAATATACTCAAGAAAAGCAAAATATTTGCTTCAAGATTGTAATGAGGCCTTTGTCAAGATCAAGGTAAGTTTGCCGCATTAGTTGCATCATTAGTATTTAATAAAGTACACACAGTAATGTTTTTTTATATTTGGATCAAACTTACTAAACTACTCGGTATGTTAAACGCAATGCACTCTATACAGTTGATTAATACATTGTCAAATGTAGTACACTAATATTGGGTGTTTTATATTAATTGTATTTAATCATGTAAATTTCTGATGAGAATTTGACCATCTCTCGCTATTCAGATATTGTATATACATATCATTTTTATAATATTCACCACTACACAAATATCTGTTAGGTTTATATTTTATGAATAGGGATATGATTGCTCTATTCTAAAAAAGAAAACAACAGGTTTAATCAAAAGAATGAATCTGAGGAAACCAGCTTAGGCATTTCTATATGACTAGTATTTTTGTAACTAGTGATATTAGATAAATAAACATAAATAATCCATAAAGAATAAATAATTTTTTACTAGTAGTATTTTATATTGAATAGCCATACACACAATACAAACATAGTTTGATCATTGGTCCTGGTGCTAAGTAAATTATTATGTTAGATGCTTATTGTCAATGTGCTTAATGGTGAAGAAAAATCTTTTAAGAAAACCTTCATGTGTAATAAATATAAAAAAATATGTGTATAGCTTTTAAGCTGTAAAGAAACATACATAATAAATAATTAGCCGCTGATCCTAATGACTGTTCTTACTGCAGCCATCCATTTGCAAGCTGTTTTAGGTGATATTTATTATGGAAAATAGAAAGAGATTGACTTAGATATAGATAAAGTTTAAATTGTTCAGCAGGACATCAAATATACAACAACATGTTAAGTAAAAAAATGTATATAGAATTGGAGTGAAATATGTCATTATAATTTTAATATGATAAGACATTGACACTTTCCAGATGGCCTTTAGGCCTGGTATGGTGGACTTACCAGAAGAACATAGGGAAGCTGCCATGAATGCTATCACATTGCCGGAGGTGTTTCATGACTTTGACACTGCTATGCCTGAACTTAAGTAAGCTTTCTACATTAACTGATATAATATACCATGTAAACATTGTGATATTTTTCAAAAGTGTGAGTTTTCAGAGCAAGTTAACTATTTGGAACCAGCATTAGAATCAATGCAGCAGTAATGATTATAAAAAAACAATTATTGCCATTATGTCTTTAAATTTCTATTTGCTTTATTTTATGGGATATTACTTTACTGGACAATGTGTGGCTCGATCTTATTATAAATTTTTATCCCGTAATCTTTTCAATTTAGTGTTCAAATGAACAATGAATTTAAATAAATGGTACTATTAATTGATTTATTAGTAACATTTACCATTTTCTCATTCCAATATGGCTACTAAAATTTTTATTGATTACCAGAACTGTAGAGGTCTACATACAAAATTAAACACGCTTCATATGAATATTCTTAGTAACTGTTTGATATTATAATTTTAACAGAAACCTGGCTTACTCCTAAAATATTTGACAATGAATTTATAGATCAACATAATGTAGTATTTTGTCGTGATTGTGATCCAACATTAAGTAATAAAGCTGATGGTGGCAGTCTTGATAGCAGTTCTGAAAAGCCTTATCGCTTCAAACAAATGTATCTAAATACCTAGAATATGTACTTGTTAGCTTTCCTAGTTTATATCATGGAAAAATACATTTGCACTCGAACATTGTCCCTCTTAATGTGTTCTACTACCAATAGATTACTACCATCCACCTTTTCTAATCAACTGCACTAATCTCAATGGAATCTCACACATCTTTTATGAAAAGTAAACCTGATCTAAAATATAACTTTTATGAGGCACAGTTTGAATTGATTAATAAAGATACAGAAAAGATCGATTGTCTAGAAAATCTTTCTCCGTTTTCAGGAGAGGAAATAACTTTAATGAAATCATATATAGGCATAATCAAAAAACACACCACTATCAATCAATATTAAGATCATCAAGGTATCCCAAATGGTTTTCACCATAGTTGATGATGTCCCCCAGTGATCCTTATGAATATAATATAACATGTTTTATACATTTTTTAACAGTGTACGAAATGTCTACTTTATGTCTAAATACATTGAAACCAACTCTTGATTTTGCTAGTAACAGAGTGGATATTAATGAATTGCACCTAAGTTTGTATAAGATAAAAAAAGTCTCATACATGCTTAGATTCCACCAAAGGACTGGACGGCCTACCAATTTTCTTAATGCAAACTGAAGAAATTATTTGTAAGCCACTACATATTCTATTCAATAAATACATGTTAGAAGGCACATTTTCTGAGTTGTGGAAACAAGCTGATATTATACCTATTCATAAAAGTGGCTTAAAACAAAATGTTGAATGAATTATCATTCCTTTTCAATTCTATCCATGGCGTCCAAGTTCTGTGAGGGACTTGAACATGGCGAAATATACCCTTTTCTTCATAATACTATTATTTCAGAGCAACACGGCTTTGTGAAACATAGGTTTGCAATTACTAATTAATCACTTTGGTAGACCTATTTTATAATATGGATAATCAAGTACAAACAGATACCGTCTACACTCATTACTAGAAAGCTTTTAACAAAGTTGATCATGAATTACATCTCAGGAAAATTGCCTTTAATGGAATAAGAGGTAACTTTATAAAGGTGGTTTTCTTGTTATATTACTAACAGGACTCAAAGGGTAGTTTCAAATGGATTCTACTACAAAATAATAATCTGGCGTACCACAGGGATCTATACTCGGGCCTTTACTCTTCCTTCTTTTCATCAATGATATCAGGAAATGTTAGGCACTCAATTAAAACTAAATTTTTACTCATAAGCTGACGATCTGAAAGCCTTCAAATTGATAGGTAATTTAAATGACTGTTTACTTCTTCAAGATGATTTTAATAACCTAAGTCATTACTCTCATAAAAATAAACTGAAACTTAGTATTCCAAAGTTTAAAATTTTAAGTTATACAAAGAATAAAAACGTTTATAATTATGACTAAACTATTTGAAAGGAACCGCTCCAAAAGGTTTTATTGATATCGAAAACTCCACTTCAACACTTCACAAAAAATTCTTAATAAAGCTCATTACTTTTTAATCAACTTCACGGTTTCATTATGAGATATTCAGATAAAATTAAGAAATTTTCAACATACTTACTTCTTTATAAGTCATTGAAACTGCCGCAGGTGGAATACGCTTGTGTTTTATTTTTATGTTAATATAATAAGTTATTGAAACAGTCCAAAGCAATTTTTAATGTGCCCTGTATTATTGGCTTAATCATTTTAATTTACAATGTGACCAACTTTGTGATAAATATAACTTAGTTACAATGAGATCGAGACATATATTGCTGCAGTTTATGTTTCTATATAGTATATGTAATAATAAATTTGATTCTCCAGTGCTGTTAAATCAAATACAACTAATAATACCATGGAATGCTTCCCAGCGCAGCACTCGCCAGCGACCAGCTAAAATATATCTTAAAAATGTACTGAAATCTAATGAATGTAATACAAAGTAAAATCGTTTATACATATATGGTATATAATATGCCCCATTATTGCCAAGTTATAATTGTAAACAACAAGACAACTTGAGTAAGATGTGGATAACTTAGTTGTACAATTATCTATCACTTATTATTTATTTTTTTCTTTGTAATATACATTGTTCTACTATTGTTTATTGTCTCAAATATCATAAAATAAAATAAGAATCATTTGGTTAATAATCAAAAGTAATAATAGTAACAACAAAAAACAAGTAGAAGAAAATAGTATATGTATTTGAATTGCAAATAGTATACATATTTCAATAGAGAGGAATTATGGGTTTATTTTTATGTGGCAGTGAAATTTTTATAATAGTTTGAATTTCCTTCAGAGTCTAAAGACAACTTGGGATCAAATAATAATACAACACTAAATTAAACAATTGTTGCCTTGTTTCCAATTTCATGTTGAATGAATTAGCACAGTTTGACATTCTATGATATCATATCATAACAAGTCAAAGTACAGAATATATTAATAACTTTAATATATTAATGAATTAGTGCAATAGTATTTTTTTACATATAAATATTTTATTTCTAATAAATTTTATGTATCTTATAGTGAAGTGGATATTGAAGCCCAGTTTTCACTTAACCAATCAAGAGCTGAAGAGATTACAATGAGGGAAGACTATGGATCCCTGAATCTTGTCACTCATGATGATGGCTTTGGTGATATGGGATTTGACACAGACAACCCTGATATAATGAGAGAAGCTATTGGCAATGAAGGGGCTTTGGAACAGGTAATACATCTGAATCTTCATTTGTTCATTTAATGTGAAGATCATCATTCAGGTTATGCTAGCCTTGGGCCCATCCCAACATTGATCCATCTGGCTTATGTAGAATTTGTAGTATTCTTGAGACTTTTTTGAATTGGGAACTTTGTTAAACTTATTTAAAAATAAAACTGTGGTATAATTTAAAAGACCAACAAAAATTTCAAATGATCAAGGGATTTTGTAGGCAAGATTTTTGTATTAATTAAATATAGGAATGAGTGAACATATCATGGCAATTACTTTGATATGTGTTCCCACTAAAGTATTAGCAGGTTGAAAAGTCCCACGAAAGTAGTATTTTTAAAATTTATTCAGTATCTCCTCTACTTACTGATATAGAAGTAATTGTATAAATAGCAGCATTTTAAATATCTACCTTCATAGATATATGATATAGTTGTTGAATAGCATAATCTAATGGCAGTAGCACTGAGCTGGTGTAATATGGAGCTGGGAGATAATCATCAGCTTTAAAACACAAAATAGTATATTTGAAGTTTCTTCTTCATAATTATTATATTCTTGGCAGCGATTGTGGCCTGTACATCACATTTCCCAGAAGACTTCATTCTTTTGTGGACCTTTAACTTTTCAGTTTAGTTTTATTTAATTTGTACTGAACCTCTTTGGCAGAGTTGCTATAGGTCATAAGAGATTTAGTAAACTTTCTACTTTAATAAATATTGTTATGGCTAGTATATATTTTTATATTTCTATTATCTTTCAAAAATATGTAATCATTTCTGGTTTCAAAGTTGCAAGTCTTCAAATATTAGTATTGTTAATTAGCTGTGTATGTAAACTTGCAACAAAAAGGTCAGTTTTTTTGGCAAAGGTCGGTTTTTTCTGATTGAGTATTAATCATGATGGTATTTTGTAGCATAATATAATGAGTAATATAAATAAAATACTTCTTTAAATTGCAGAGTAACCTGCTTTTTGCGGATGGGTCATCACTGGAGCTGGGGGGCAAGGAGGCGGGGCCTAGTGTGCCGCGCGACGAACCGAGACTAGAACCGGCGCCCGCGCACATGGACGACGGTTTCGGTGCCAATATTGCAGACGTACCTGATTTTGGACGTTAGTATCTAGCTATTTAAAAAATGATATTCCCATTTTTAATTAAAATGCTGTCCTAACCTTTACATAGACCTTCCAGTTATTTAATAGATATAGATTTGACAGCCAATTAACGGTGGATCTTATACAATTATGATAGATAACTTCATTTCACAATAATTGATTTTAATTAATGTGTCTTGTGAACTAGAAAAGGTGTTTCTAAACCGTGCAATACATTTCCGGATCAGTGTAATATCTTGGATATCAATATGCATCTGCTGTACTACCTCTTCAATGTAATTAGTCTAAAATAGAATATAAACAAAATTTATATAATTATCTATAGTAATTGATTTTATTCATTGAATTTCACAAAAAATAATCTTAAAATTTGTCGAAATCTCAGATTTATTTTAAAGCTATACATGTATACATATAAATAATTATTTCCATTAATTTATTAAAACATAAGTGATGCGTGGTTTCAACTAGAAGCTAGCTAGCATAGCTTTACTCTAGGAAAGTCTTCCAACAAAACCAACATCTCCAAATGATCTGATTTATAACATGCCTTGTGTAAGTAACATCCACAGTTGAAATGATATGGCTCGAAAAAATACTATGTATGTAAAGTATTCAAGTAGCAAACTGCATTAGGTAACAACCAAATCTTCTGTAAGAATCTATTATCATTCATTAAATAATACATCTAACACCGCAAAGATTGTGATTATTAAGTTTTTATGATGTAGTATATATCAATATGATTTAAATGCCTGAATCTTACAGAAATTAAGCTCCGTGATAATTACAGAAATATATTTTGTATTATTTTTATTACATATATTCTTCATTAATTGTAAAACTTCTTTCATGAAAATTTATAATTTTCCCAATAAGTAGGTATTGTCCTTCACAATAGACCATTAATATTGTAATAAATTTCAGATGCTGGCGGTCTATTTGAAGGCGATCTATTTGGGGATGTCACTGCGGGTAGTTCCGCCACAGGCACTACGGCTGGTATACCGGGCACTTCTACACAGCCACAGTCCTTGCAGGTACTTAAAATATTATATTCTATGGTATGAACTGAAATATTTATTTAAAATTATCTATGATGATGTGATGTTTATTCTATTGTTCGATCTCTAAACTGCGCTGGATATATTATTGGGTCGTAAGCATTTGCGCAAACTCATTGGTATTCACTCGTCATCACCTTCCCTAGTCTGACGTGCTATAAGATCTTGGCGCTAGAAACCGTGCGTTAAATCCAATAGTATGTCATACACAAATGTGTTTTTATTTTTATTATTGCAGCCCATGACATTTACATTCATTCTTGACAAGGAATCACAATGTAGATACGTCGTCACCCTTGAGGACTGAGATGGAATGCCTCGTCACCAGTAATAAAGGTCTCCGTATCCCTGTAATTACTAGACAAAACACAGTAAATCCTGCTATTTTATTTATTTACTTATTTATTAGGCATTCTCTACCACTCAACCTTAGGGCAATGCAGAGATACAATGAGGTAGGTGTATACTTAAACAACTTGAAGAATTCTACGCTAGTATTCTGTGAGGGCTTGGTTCTACCTCGTTTAGGGGCCACGCCACGGGTCAAAAAAAGCTATACTTATGTAATAATTGTCTTAACAACTAGGCAGAGATAGAAGCGGCAGGAGAGCGAGCCGGCGAAGCTGACGTAGCCACAGGCGATGTTCACGATTCAGACGATGACATGGCCGACCATTATGACGCCGGGCATTCGCCGCAGCACAGGTAACTTATACATAAACTAACTAACAATATTGGAGTTATTCCTTTTAATGTTTGTCCAAAATGTTTTGTTGTATTAATCTTCGTGGTAATACTTATATAGAAAATGAATTATGCTCTACTAAACCATTTCAATATTGCATGTCCCTTAGTCTTTTCTGTCATGCATGTCGCTAGGTAAGGTTTCTCTATTGTAATCCAGCTCCTGCCTGCCAACATGTGATGATTGTCTTACACTACGACGGCCGATCTGCGGGCACCATTCAAGAACTCAATTACCCCCACCGTTATTACTTTGCGTCTAATATAGTTTGGCCATTATCGCTTCAGCACTGCTAATCTGGTTCGTTATGCTGATGACTTTATCATGTCTGATTTGCGCATTGCTTTGTTCCATATCGATCTATCAGAAAAAACCCCAAATATAATTCCTAAAAGGTGCCCAACCAACTGTTCTTCTATTGGCATTTTTCTTAAAGCTGCTATCCAAATGCTGAATGATGAAAATGTTACCCAATTTAAATGAATTCCTGACGGGAAACTTCAAGAGCTTCCAAGTTCACCCGTTTACCGATGCGTTGAGATGAATCAGCTAGGCCATTCAGAATCTGTTGTACCATTCTGAATTATGAAAATTACGGTATCTTACGGTATCGGTCCACAGTTCGTAAGTGTGATATTTTCTCGTCGTTTACCTTTTTTTTTATTACATTGAGAGTAACAAACGAGCACACAGTTCACCTGATGGCAAGTGATTCCTGCGGCCCATGACATCTACATTCACCTTACAGCAGCGTTACGCTGGTAGTCTGTGAGGGCGGGTCCTACCCCGGTCGAGCCTAGCCATTCATTCTGCAAAACAAACTGCAGTGTAGCTCTACCACTGCTACAACATACTTATCACTCAATAATTATTTTCCAGTTATGAGTTATTCTATGAGCTATGTTTGGTCTATTGCTATTCTATTCTATAGTCTATAGAAATTTTCAAGTGATTGCATATTTTTCTTTCAGCTGGGATGGATCTCCTCCTCACGAATCAGAAGCTCCTCGTCCTATGGATACTGACGGAGCTGATCTCATGCCTCCGCCAGCTGTACCGAGACCCCCTTCCGTTAGATCTATGGTAAGATGCCTTTATTTATAATTCAATATATGTATTAAAATGCTTTTTTCATAACCTATTTCTCCTCTGTAAATGAAATGATTAGAGACAATTGCAGAAGCAATTTGAAATCCAATGGTAGAGACCATTGACATGTTAAAACCAAGCCTTTCCCAGTTCTTGTGGTAGGCACCGATTAATCACGCTATATCTTTCCATCACAAGGGAGCATTCCTATAGAGACAACTGGCAAACATGACTTTAATTTGTTTTATATAAAACATATTATTTCTAAGGAAGTAGATGGCGCTGAAACAGCAAGTACGGAGATAGCCAGAGCAGTCACTCCTGCACCTGCTTTGGATTCGACGACATTGCTGAATAACGATGAAGAGTCATTTGCACTTGCGCCTGTCGATGCTACTGTTCTCAAAGGTATATTTATCCTTAATATATGTATAAAAGCTATATCTAATAAGTTGCAGAAAACACTTGAACATTTAACTTTGAATGGGGAGTGTCTCTTCACCAAGAGTTACTATTACTCTAGTATTAAAATTTCATTATGTCAACTTGTCAGTCTTCTTTTGTTGTGGTACTTTTTTTGCGAAAAAAAACGGACGCTTCGATTTTTTCGAGTACTTTAAGTTATTGTAAGGAAATTAGATTTTATACAATCAAATGAATTTAACTATAAGGTGGTTGAAGATTCTGATTAGGCCTAAACATTCTTCGGGAGTTGTAAAATCCCTTGTTTCGATAAAATTTTGTGAGGCCAAGTTTTCTCACACATATTATAAAATAAAACTAGTATCATATCCACATCCTTTTGCCATAATAGCTGTGATTGTTCGTGATGTGATGCTCTGAGGTTTTTAATGCTTTCTTGAGGAATAAGTTTCCATTAGGACACAATAACTGTTAGTTTAGTTCTTATACATTCTATTGGCGCTGAGAGCGACGTTAGTTAAGCGTCAACTGTGTCAACAAACGTCACATATAGTAACCTTTGGTGCCGTATGTGCATCCTAGTTCTTGGATTTCCCTGTTGTATTGTTGTGAAATCAATAGTGCCATGGCGAAAATCAACCTCTTATATGACCTACGCTTTTTTTTATTATGTTATGTTTCAAAGCAGCGCACAGCTAACTCAGGTTAACTGTGCGCTGCTTTGTCATCAGTGGCAAGTGATTTTTGCGGCCTATGACATCAACATTCATTGTTGACAAGGAAACATAATGCGGATTCGTTGTTACCCTTGAGGACTGAGGTGGAATGCCTCTTAACCAGACAAAACACAGCAGTACTATGCTGGTATTCTGCTGGTGAGGGCGTGGTCCTATCCCGGCCTAGTTGAGCCATTCTTTCTGCAACTAGAAACAAAGTGCAAACAAACACAAAAGCAAACAAAAACTTAAGCCGTAACTGCATAACTATCTCCCTGTCTTCCCAGCGCTTTGTGGCGTCGGTTGTCACCTTATAAAGATGTTCTGGCATTATTAGAAAATATCTTACTACACTGCATACAGATTCTCAACCTTGCTATATTGTGTCTGCTGAATAATTTGCCTACCCTACCTGGTGTGAAAATTACAGCATTCCTTCTAATTAACAACGAACATTTTTGTTCATTATAGTTCAGGAAACATGTCTGGAACTTTGGAAAGATTCCTGTGACATGCTTACATGGACTAATTAAAAATATTATACTTATAATTCATTTTACGCACTATAGGTATAACAAAAACAAAACGAAAACGCAAACTAATCGTGGACGAAGTAAAGAACATATCAGGTGAAGAGATGAAGAATCAGCTGAGCAACACATCAGACATTGTGACCACTTTGGACCTTGCTCCACCTACACGAAGGCTCATGCACTGGAAGGAAACTGGTGGTGTGGAGAAATTGTTCTCCTTACCTGCCAGGTCTATACCTTCAAGAATTTTATTCAAGGTAAACAAATTGTCTCAAAATATGTTTGACCCATTATTTCTTTGTTATTGGCTGTAAGGTCCACTGTTGAACGTAACCAATACTTAATTTATGTATATGGTTGGCGTTATATTGTATTTCGCAAAATTGAAAAAAAATGTCAATAACCAGTAGGAGTAATAATATAAGTAACATTTAGAGAAGCAGCCATATGGTAGCATTACCTGGATCACAACATATGGCTGGATAACATGAAGGACAATCTCCTAATTTTTTTATGAAACAGGGTGACAACCCATAATAAGCAATGGATACTAGAACCTATAAAAAACCTACACCCACCCACAAAATCTCTAGCAAATGCTGATAAAACACTTCGGTTTTCAGCATTACCTAGGGATTTTGTTTTGTTTGCTCATCTGTGGATGACTTAAATGGAATGGCTCACTATCAGTAACTACATAAAAAACGAAACTTGGATGTGTTATGCTGCTGCTATTTCACACTCGTTATCTGTGCAAAGATTTTATTCATGTTATATTATACAACTTTATTAAGTCCCAAATGTGACACATGGTTACCGTTGTTTGGTGTGTGGTGATCAGACAAGCACACAGTTCACCTGATGTTAAGTAATTCCTGCGATCCATATCCTTTACATTTCATCCTTGACAAAGAATCATAATGCAGATCCATTGTCACCCTTGAGGACTGAGTTGGAATGCCTCGTCAACAGTAGTAAAGTATCCCTGCACTCACGAGACGAAACACAGCAGCATTGAGCTGCTGTTTTACGCTGGTATTTTGCGATTGGTGCACTACCCCGGTCGAGCAGACCCGTTCATTCATCAACTACAAACAAACTGCAGCATATCTGTACCACTGTAAGCCAAGTACCGTGTATCGTGTTCGTGTAAAAAACAAAAAATTTAGTGAAATTTTGCAAATTTGCTCTGATATTTTCTTTAATATGATATGGCGGTATAGTATCAATGATGTATACTTACACTTGGCCTCTAAAGAGCAATGCAAAATACACTTGGGCTCTAAAGAGCATTTTCGCATTTTCATTTTAATATATTTGGATTGTTAATCTATTGGTTGCAAAATTGCCTTATATTTTTTGGTGAGCTGAATGATAAATCATACAAATTTCCGTAACAGTTTTAAATAGTTTAAGTCAAAATCAATAAGAATTTTATACTCAACAATATCTTTCGAAGCTTTTTACTTTATAATTTTTGATGATTTAGAAATACCAACGCAACATGGCTCCACGGAATGAAGCAGAAGAGCTAGAGGCGGCACGCTCGCCCGATCCAGAACCCGTACGCCGTGCAGGCAGGAAACGTCGCCACGACGAGGTAAATATATAGGTTTTCCTTAATAAAATAAATATACCCTTTATTAATCACATTATACAAATGACTTAACTAAAAATGCCTTTGTCTTTTTCCTCAATGTTATTATAATATATTCCTTCAAGTAAGTTTCGCGTTTATAAATAATCAGTTAATAAATCTTTAGTGACTTTTAGTTAAATCCATTTGGGTTTTCTCATATATAATATAATAAATGTTTTCATTACAGGCAATACAGGCCCCTGAAACGCCCGCCCCACCGTCTACTATCGAAATGGAGCCCCCAACACCTGTGCCACAAGAATATGAACCATCAATTGGTAAGAATAAAGTTAATTTAGCACATAAACATTTTATTCATTATTTGGCTATGCTTAACAGTAAATAACTCATTACTAACTAACAACACTTGGGCCAGGTTAACACTTCATTGATAATGTTTCGCCAAATAATAAGTCAATTGATTTTCTTATCGAAAAATAAATTAATTCTGTTCAATTAAACACTTTCATCATCACAAAGAATAAGTGAGGCTTAAAATATTTTATATATATATCAATTAAAAAAGACAAATATCGTTTTATAAACTCTACTATGACAAATATATTATATCACAAACATATTATATATGTATATCATTCAATTTTTCATTAAAAGGGGCCAAACTTATTTTTTGTATGTCAAGTTATAGATGCAGTTGTTTAAATAATCCTATGTAATATTATAAATAGATTATCTACCCAAAGAAATTATTTAATTTATTATTGAATGTTTTAATTATTTAAGACACCAAATTTTTATTACAATATAATGGAGACTAAAATAATAAATATTTACTTTTGGGAACATTCATATTACGAAACTTTAAAACAACTAGATATACTTTATTCTTCGTCTTATACAAGCAAATAATATTTTATATAAAGCAACTATATCTTTAACCATGGCACAATGTACAAATCTAACCGCACAATATTAACCAATGGTATGGATAGCTTCGGAGCGACTCCCTGAGCCGGCATCTCCGCAGACTCCACGCACTGATGACATCGAAGCGCCACCAACGCCGGGTACGTAATATAAAGGAATATACTCAATTTTGGTGCAAAATTTCTTGTAATTTGACCGGATTATGTTAATTAGGTAATAGTGAATGTGTTTTCTTAACCATTATACTAGAAACACCATTCCTACCTCTAATATAATGGGGATGTCCTATAAAGGGTTTTATTTTTACAGAATCAGAATACACAAACAAAAATATATTTCATCTCTTGTTAATTGATGACTGATCTATATATAGATACCTACCTACCTTTAGTCAAGATGATGTTTTGGTTAGATCTTTACCAGGGGTTAGATCTTTCGTTGTCTTTCTTTACTCAACATAGAATTAGAAAGAAGAGCTTTTGTGGAGCTAGTTCAAACTGGGGATTGGTGACTATCACATAATTATTACCAGATAATATATCAGTTTACCCAGCGCATAAGGTGATAGAAGTTAAATACACAAAATATAATTGATGTTATGTTACTCGGATATATCTTGTCTTGTGTATCTAAGACATTTCAAATGAAAACCTTTAAAAATACTGGAATCGTTTGGATTATGCTCCATTGCCTTTACTAACTGTAACAGATTTTATTATTACCAAGATGGCAGTAAAATATGAGTCTGTGGAATTGATGAGATGGGGATACGAATTTAGTACCATATTTTGATGTTTATAACTTAATTAATGGAGGATATTTTAGATGGAATTGAAGATGTACCTATTATTTAATATCAATAAATACTCCACAACTGGCTTACCCACTAAATATCTTTTTTTATCAAACATATCTCTCTATCACTTCCATCGGTGTCCAGAATTATAATTGAAAGAGAGATTTGAATCAGAAGTACTTATTTGTTCTATATACTCAATAGTGATTGTATCATACTACCATGTTTATTTTTTATATTGCAGGAGGCATGTTGAGTACACTAGGACCGCCTTTAACGCCGGGCGTGTTGGGATCATTAACACCTGGCACATTGCTACAAGGGGGATTGACACCTGGCAGTCTACATCACGGTTCTATGACACCAGGTGAGGAGAATATAATACATAATTTTTTTTAATGATTCCATATCGTTGGGGAATCGAACCCCGGTCTCACACGTGACGACAGTCTACACTACCGAGACGTGGTTTAGTCGGTCGTTTTACCAAAATGTTGGTTTTTGAAGTTGTATTTCTTTTGTTGTTAAAACCTCCTCGAGCCATAGTGGTTCTACATATAGAATACTCCTGTGGCTGCTTGTAAATTGATAAATTTATTCAAGCTCTTGGTGACATTAAATCTTATCAGGCTATTGATTGCAAAATTTCTGACTATTAAATTTAATTAATTCTGCAATTTTGTTTTGTATATTAATAATACTGACAATTTTTTATTATACAATCTATTTTTTTTTGTGTATATTGACAATATCAAAGAGTTGTATTTTTGAAATGCAAGATTTTTGTTTTACTTTCAAATTTATCTTTATTTAATAATGTTTACTAGGTGGTCTTCAACATGGTGGCATGACTCCAGCTGGTCTACAACATGGTGACAGCCAGCCTGTGGATTTGGGCCTCGGAGCCAGCGGGATGACGCCTGTTGGATTGCACCATGGTGGTAGGTTTAGCAGAGTATAAAACGTTCACCACTTCACTAACGCCTCTAAACCAAGGTGCAAGAGAACTATTCTTTCACCCAGGCGAATTTAGGCATTTGTGCGGACTTTCTGAAGATTTTGGTGTCGACGCCAGGACTCGCTCCTAAATGTATGTAATCCGAAGCGAAACTGACTTCAACATTGGAAAACGGATCAAGTACCCACTGATTGTCAGTTTATACATTAGTCCATAATAAACGTCGCTCCTGGAGCCGAGATGGAAATGGAGCATGGTGGAATTGCAGAGCTCTTGGCTTCTTGTAGAATTCTACTACTACTAGACTACATCTTATGTAGTCCTGTAGCGTAACCATAAACGCCAAATTAAGCTTAGTGGCGTGGCAATAGCGTCCGAAATTCTGCGTTGATAATAATACCTAATATATTCAAAGCCCCAAGCACCTGTTCCCGCTTTAAAACCACGACGTCACATAAATCGCTAGTAACCTACTATCATTTGCTTTCAAAATATATAAAAATTAAAAGTGACAAGAACTGAGAAGAAACCCCTAATTTTGCGGCCATGTTTTGTTTTCCCCAATTTTATTAATTTCGATCAAGTATTGAATGCACTTTTAACCTAGATTTATAAATTTGCCCTTATCTTGAGCCACTTCTTCTGGAGCGCCCACGCATTCCGAAGCAAGTGACCGAGCCGAGGTTCGGCCCTCTCGGGCACTGTTGTGTGAGACGTTCTCGCGCCACAGGGTAACGGTCCAAGCCGAGGCTTGCTCTTGGGAGCCCTTGTGCTGGTTACCCATTAATAGAGGTCTCGACTGAGCGCCATAACGCTGGATCACCCAGTGAAACTGCAAAAGGCCTCGGGCTAACAGCAGCCATCAGACCGAAAAAAAAAGAAACGGCTCTATATATGTCAATATATGTATATATATAACTCTTTTTAAAGAATTATATATATACATATATTAGTTGATTATAGTTGGGTTGTTCCTCAGACTTTGTTGAGTTATTATAAGTATCTGCTTAAATTCTTTCAATTACTGACTGAGTTGTTTGCTTATGACTTAGTTAACTCATTACCGGAAGCTGGAAGTTCTAAGTCTCTTTCTCTGTGGCTCATAAGGATTGGCATTTAACACTGGAATATCCAGATGAATAATAAGTAATTGTCAAAGGTATTGATGCTTCATACCTTTGACATAGGTGTCTGTTGACAAAAGTTTGGCCATTTGGCGGATGTCTGTGGTCGGCACTGGGCTAAGCTTATAGCTTTTGTAATTTTATTAAATTGTATGTTTTAATTGTAATTTTTAAATGTTATATTCTCTTTTTAAATTTTTTATGGTATTATATTATATTCTCATTCTTATGTTTTTTTTATAAAGAAATAATATATAAATATTGATCTTAAAATGTGAAATTGAAATGTTAATTTTATTTCTCAGGTATGACCCCAGGGGGTATGACTCCAGGATGCATGACTCCTGGTGGTATGACCCCGGGCTTGGGGTTGGACAGTGGGATGACACCAGGTGGCTTAGTGCATGGAGGTCTGACGCCGGCTGGCCTTCACCACGGTGGATTGACGCCAGGTTCGATTATAAAAAAATCATTTTTTAGGTATTCTGTGAAAACAAAGGAATAAAGATTACTTTTAATAATAACAACATCACAATCTAAACCATTTGTGTTAGGGTCAAAGGAATTATGAACTGCATTTGTATTATCTTTAATTCTGCTATTTTAATACAGAATTTCCGTTTAACTATGTAATTATTTTTGAATATTTATTTTCTAATATTAGGAACATGTTATGGTACATATAAAGCTCACCATATATTTACCAATTACTGACATACCAAGTACCCAGAGCCATTTGAAGGATCTAATGAAATTCAGAACAGATAATGTAAGCTTAAGCAAACTTTTATAAATATCAAATCAGGTTAACACCAATATATTTTCTCCCGCTCGCCAGTGTAAATAGATGAAGCTGTAGAGGTCTCTAGACCAACGGCAATACTTACACACAAAAAATAATACATATTCATTTGAATTTGACCTTTATGGTGACGAGGCATTCCATCTCAGTCCTCAAGGGTGACAACGCGTCTGCATTATGTTTCCTTGTCAAGGATGAATGTAGATGTCATGGGCCGCAGGAATCACTTAACATGTGAACTGTGTGATCGTTTGTAACTCGCAATGTAATAAAAAAAAATGAAGTTTTACTCAAAGTTAAGTTAAAATAAAATTCCAATATGAACATTTATTATACATGTGCTATTTTTTATACAGTTGGTCTTGAACATGGAGGTATGACTCCTGTCGGTCTACATCATGGCGGTATGACTCCAGCTGGTTTGCAACATGGCGGTCTGACGCCGGGCGGCTTGCAACACGGTGGTCTTACCCCTATCGGATTACAACACGGTGGGATGACACCTTCCGGTAAGTGCATCTGTGCTTTTAATAAGACGACAATTATGGCAAGTGATTCGACTTATGATTTATCGTTGACTTATCATTGATTATGCAGATATGTGTTACCTGGATCCCTTGATCTGAAGCTGGAGCGCCTGTTGAACAACTGCATCCGATTCATTTTTAGTTTGTGTAAATATAACCATATCTCTCAATATCGATCTCAGCTTAATTGGCTTTTTTTAGGCGTAATTCCTGAACTTCGCTTGTTCTCTTCTCCATTTTAAATTATCCGTCATCACCTTCTTATTTTAAAGATAAATTCCAATATCTCTCTTTATGTTATGACAGAATTCTTTGATCTCATTTAATAACAAGATCTGTGTTCCAGCTCCCTTTCCTAGTTTTCATGCAAATTTGTTTGCTGTCTGAGCTACATTTCTCTGGAACTCATTGCCCAATGACATCAGGAAGTTCAGCAATAAAAACAGTTTAAAAAGTTTCGTTTGTGATCACTTACTTAAGTTACCTGAAGTCAGATAAGTATATCATCCACATATGGAATTTATTGGTAGCTACCACTAATGTATTGTATTCTATCATGTATGTATATATATATATATATATTGTATTTATATATGTATTATGTTTTTATACATGTATTATGTATTTTATATCTATATCTGTATGTATATATTATCCCTTACTTGTATTAGTTATTTTTATTAATTAGTTTATTCTACACATATCTCACCACACTTTGTTGGTTGACTGGTAGAGAATGCCTTCGGCATTTTGTCTGTCCTTTGTGTATTATTAACTATGTTGAGTTTAATGCAATAAAGAGTAAATAAATAAATATATTTCCCCCCTCCACCTCAGGGGTGGTCTCTGTGAGGGCGAGGGTAGTGTGAGAGGCAGCCTATACAAGTAGCGCAAACATGAATCTCCAAGTAAAGACTATATTTTTATACTTTTTGAACTTTATATTTTAAAGAATTTAAGCCAAGACCCATTATTGTTTCTGGTGACAAGAGAGCTCATTCTTTTCAAATGATTCAACAAGGAAATGCTGTCAACATGCTTGGCACCGTACCACAAGGATTGTAGACTGGAATAACTGATTTGTAGAAAATCTTCGAATTTGGATCGATATAGTAGATGTCATTTGCCGCAGTAATCACTTATAGTTTGGTGCACTATGAGCTTGTTTGTCACCCCTAATATTATGAGGAAAACTTACTAATGTTACATTTATATATAGGATTACAACATGGTGCGCTACTGCAGCACAGCATGGAGCAGCTCCCTATGATGCCTCAGATCGGGGGAGAGCATGTATCTTCATTGCTCACGCGATCAGTAGCCTCCACACAACCGCCTCAACACGACTTGCCGCATACAGTACCCATGGAGCCTCTACCCTTACATGGACTGGATGAACATTCAGATTATCAGGTAACCATGATTTTTTACTTTTATTTATAGTGGAGGCGGCAAACGAGCATGCGTCCCACCTGATGGTAAGTGATCACAGCCGCCCATGAACAAAAAATGAATTAAAAATGATAAAATGAATGTTTTATAATATTTACAACAAACTATGGTGACATCTGGTTATTACTTTTTTTTTCGGGCTAATGGCCGCTGTTGGCCCGAGGGCTTTTACAGTTTCAGCGGGTTTGAGAGGTGACCGAGTGCTTATGGCGCTCAGTCGAGACCTCTATTAGTGGGTAATCAGCACAAGGGCCGAACCTCGCCTCGTTCAGTTGCTTCTGACTAAGAATTATCTACATTAATATCACTATTATGATTATTGGCTATCTGTACCACCACTTCGGTATGCGTTGGCGCTGGAGAAGAAGTGGCGCAAGAAACTCCAGCGACGCTTCTATCTGTATGTACTAGAGAGAACCGGTTACAATCGTATTCATAGCGTATTCGTACGCGTACGCGGTTGATATGCGGACCGAAGGTGAGTATTTTATCTAAAGTAACGCCTAAGTATTTGACTGTCTTTTCCCAGGGGATTGGACGATCAAATAGGTCTATGGTCGGGAGATGCGGCGCTTTGTTGCGCCGAGAAAAGTATATGGCTGCACTTTTGGTGGGGTTAACTTCGATCCTCTTTTTCCGAAACCATTTCCCACAGGCGGAAAGAATTCATGGCTGCGGATTGGAGGCGTTTACAATTAGCATCTGGTTTGAATCGAGACACGTAGTGGCCGGTGTCATCGGCGAAAAGGGCCAGCTCTAAACTACGAGTGCGCGATATGTCGTTGGTGTAGAGTGTGTATAAAATGGGACCTAGGACGGAGCCTGTGGCACAAATGGGGTGAACCTCGGAACCAGCCAGCATTTGCTGGTCCACGGTCTCCTCAAAAACTCGTTTATTAAACAAAAATTTAGCTCACTTTATATTTTTATTTTTCAGGCGAGTTTGCAAATGACTAATTTAGGATATGACGAACAACATGGGCAACACAGTCCACCACACGACTATGATTTGCCTCTCAGCGTAGAAAATGTAAGTATTATTTTTAAACTAAATATGTTCTAGTATAATCGGTACATATTTACCATTATTGTGCCGCTAGAATCATATAACTAATAATAAACGTAGCCATAGACTGATCAATGCCCAACAACACAAAAGGCCTTTCGTCGGCTCTTGCTTTCTTTTCAAACAAATGCAAAGGAGAACATTATAATCGGACTAAACTGGTACATAAATTTATTCATTAACAATTAAACAAAATCCTGAGGCTACCTACAAAGAAACTGAAACTTGCCGCCTAATGTAACGTCGAGTAAATTGGTGGTAAGAAAATTAAACTGCAAAATTTGTCTCTACTGCAAAGTAATTATTACATTACTTTTTACAGGGCGAGGAAGGTTACCGCGAGGCTGGTGAAACGGAAGAACAGTTCTCAGAACGAGTATTGAATCGTCGCGCTGCTCAGTTATTCGCAGCGATGCGACCCAAATTAGCGACCGGCAACATGCTCACCTTCTCACACCTCGCGCCACCACACAACAACAGGAAACAGGTACTATATGCACATATGCGTACACACAGTATAGACCTTTACCAGTGACGAGGCATTCCATCTCATTCCTCAAGGGTGACAACGCATCTGCATTATGTTTCCTTGTCAAGGATGAATGTAGATGTCATGGGCCCCAGGAATCACTTAACATTAGTGCACAGTGGAACTGTGTGCTCGTTTGTAACTCTCAATGTAATAAAAAAAAAATAACCATATCAACAAGAGCCCAGCACGTAATATAAAGATATCAGACAAACAATATTTTAACGGTGATAAATCCATCACTGCACTTAGTACCTGACCTAACTGAATGTTTGTCTCTATATGTCGATTCTCTTCAAACGAAACGCGGCAATGTTGTGCTACTATTCTGTGCTCGTGATCGTTTCCTGGAGCAATTCATACAGATTGTCTCCACCACTGCACATAATATATTTTTGCTTGTCAGTGACCCCTATCATTTAAAATATTTTTTCTAGTAAATTGTGAGTCATAATGCAATTTACCTGATGTTTTATGTATACTTCTGCCTATAGACACCGACATCCTTCAAATTTACCCTTATTTAATATTTTCTAGTAGCAACTTGAGACCACCATAGTAGTTAGAGCAGAAGAATGATGCTTTTAAATTAATTATTTAAAAAATATAGAGATCTTGAGAAATAAATACCATAAACCGACTGTGTCTCAATACCAGAAATTAGGTGTCTACTGTTATTTTACTAAATAGATAGAAATATTCTAGTTCTAAGATAAAATCAAGAAAGTCCTCACTTATACAATTCTTTATATTGAAAATAAGTTTTATATTTTGAATCTTGTTTCGATTCCAGGTGGCGCAAAAGTTCTACAGTTTATTAGTTCTCAAAAAGCATCAAGTACTAAAGTTAGAACAAAATGAAACATATGGACCTATAACAATCTCAAAAGGCGACTTGTTTGAAACGGAAGCTATATAATTATGTTATTGTATTTATTATATTATCGGAAACAAAATATCAAGTAGTTGTAAAAGAGGGTAATTAATATAAAAAACGGAATGGTAAAACAAATTTTACTGGAAAGAGTTGAGCCAAATATAATGTGTAAGTTGAGCTAATGATCCGAGCTCATGGAAACTAAAATTAAGATTAAATTCAAAATGAATATTTTTGTAAACAACGTACTACGTTTTAGTGTACGTTATATTTTCTTTATTTAACTTAAAATATTAACACGAGTAAATAACTTATATATCCAGAAATTAGAGGATGTATCTCTGGTTTTCATCTTCCAAATTTATGTGTGAAAGCAGATTATCAATTTGGTTTTTATATCATTTAGTTGTTACTAGGGGGTCGATACCGGTAGCAATTTCCTACAAATAGTACGTTCCCGTATTTTCGCCAAAGTACATGTTAGCAGTAAAAAAATTTGGAAAGCGTAATCTGTACCGATATAATTTTTCATTCAAGCGCTACGTTGCCGCTTCGCTATTACAATCGAGTAGAAAACAAGGGCAGATTCGAGTGATCGCCTCTTATTTTAAAACTACTGACAACTAAACTATTCCGTGCTAATGCTTATCAAAATACGTTTTTTACTGTTCTCTTTTTATTGTGATATTCAACTCCTTAGCAAATTATTATTATTATTATAATTTTACGTTTTCTGTAATTATTATATTATATTACATTATAATAGTGATATATCATGTTAAAACATAAATTATTAAGTAATTTATGTTACTGCTATACTTTTTTTGATACAATATTTCTTCAGTATATTTTTCCATATATTTAGCAATGAATCAATCATCAAACTCCATTAGCGATCCTAAAATAAATAATTCCTTCTCATCCATCTATTTCTTTAGTAGAAATTATATTACTTATTATTCTATTTTATTACGATAAAATATAAAAGAATGAAAAAACAAGTAATAAAATAATTTAACGGGAGAAAAAAGTTACACATTTTTTTTAAAACAGATTTTATTATAATAAAAAGATTTTTTGGTACGGAAAAAGTTACGATTTGGCCGCTTTGAATGATATAACGTAACGATATTATTAAAACACTTGTATCCTATTACCGGCAAATGGTACCGATGTACTCACTTATCCTATGTCGTATGTCAGATTTAGCGGTATCTATGATTTACCGGTATTTTAACCCCTGTAATAAAGTAAGAAGAGTTATATATTATATATTTAGTAGATGACTTAACTGCTTAAAATGTAAATACAACAAACAGTATTTTTTGTTTTAACAGAATGTTACATAGTCGGTTAGTGTTTCAATTTTTTAGTGTAATAGAATACTAACTATAAAATTAAACAAAAGAAATATAAAACCATGCGTTCGTATTAAATCCAGACAACTTAAACCAACTTCAATAAACGGCGGGAGTTTATTAACTTAATCCAAACAATTGGCTTTTTTGAATGGTTTCTATGATCTCGTTTGATAAGCGGTAAATACAGTTCTCACTTCTAAAGTTCGTTGGATAGACTTGTAGCAAATTGCCTTACTTTGTTTTGCTTTAGGTTAAGTGAAATTATTGTAAACTATTTACGATTATATTTTTGTTTGAAAGATCCTCTAATGTAGATGATAAATGTTGTGTCACATTTTGATTCTAAAATTGTTTTGTATCAAGTGTCGCCGCTAGGGCGAAAATTATGTTATGCTGGACTGATACATATTTATGAAAATGCATCTATTTTTTATTCTCAAGGAAGTGTAGATGGTTATGGTATATTTTTGAGTTTAGGTCAAATCGACGCTAAATCAGATCTCTGGTTGTTATAGTCTTTTTGTTGTGATCTTATGCTAGCTTTGTACATTTTTTTATAAAAAGGGGTTTTAAATTATGAACGTATTTATAGAATCACTAATTAAATGATACAGCACGGCGACCTTTTGAAATTTTAAAATTCTGTCAAGCACGTGTTCATAACTATAATTTACTGCTATTATATTTGGACGTGTAAAATCAACAGACATGCTGCTTATTGATCGTCAGAAACATTTTTAAAATGCATAGAAATCTATTTCGGTACTATATTATGAATTTATTAAAAACATATATAATTGCTACAACAGTTATTTAAAAGTTACTTTGGGTCGAACATCTGCAGTGTAATCACACCGATATAGATAAAATTTGATAAAGCTGTCTCTATATATTTGAGTGGGCGGCAATAAATCGCGAAGGTTGGTGGACTTCTCATCTCAAAAGCTAAAGATCCACTTAGAGTCACAGCACTTTAAGGTTTTCCATTGTAATTAAATAGTATTAACTCATTAAATCTATTGCTACCTGTGGCTAATGTGAAGTAGAAAAGAATATGATAAAATAAAGATCACTTTCTCGTACCGTCTAGTGGCGAAAAAATGATATTGTACACAAAATGTATTATTATTATATTATTTTGCTTTATCTACAAAAAATATGTAAACAATAATATTGTGTTAATTAATTTGTTTATTCGCGTCTTTTTGACCAAAATACCAAAAGTATCGATTACATATAAAATTCTATGTATAAAAGTAAATAGTTCTAGATTTATAAGTAAACACATTATTAAGAAAAAGAAGTCGATTGTTAAAAAGAATTGTGTAAAAATTAAGGTATGTTTTTTATGAGATCAGAAGTAATTTTTAAAAATTATTTAGGAGCGTAGTTTGGTGATATCTTTTAGGTTAACCAAATCGTGCAAATATTTTTCTATATCTTAATATATAATAGTCCAGTTGGTTTTTACATTTCTTTGAGAATATTTTTTTTATTACTTTTGTGTAAATTCCGCTTTTTCAGCCTTGTTTCAGTCAAAAATAATACATCAGGACAAGGTATGAAGCTGTATTCATTTTGGTTTTATTTGATCCAAATTATGAAGATATTCTTCTAAGTAATGCATTAAGAATGCCTGGACATGTTTCATAAGTGTAGATTTATAAGAAATTATGTAAATTGCGATTTAAATATTTACCTCTGTCGTTTTACTTGGATTTAGACGGTACCTAATCATCCTGTTTTTGCAGAGGTATTAATTTAGACGCATCGAACTTATTTGAAATAAATTTGTTGATAATAATTATTTTATTTTATTAAAATTCGAGCCGGCACGGCATGATGCCTAAGCTATACCGCAGCTGTTTTCGTACCTCCGATTTTCATCATTGAAATATCAATTTTATTGTAACATTTACATTTCAGTTCGTCGCATGGAAATCCCCTGCCGTGGCCGTGGGCACAGACCCCCACTTGTAATATAATATGCTTTTGGTACATGTTTGCAACAATGAAAGTAGTTGGCGGCCTTTACTTACATTAACCCTAACTGCTTTTGCAATGCAGATTTATGTAAAGATGGATTTAAATAGCAACATCAATATGATTTATGTAACATATTTTTTATGTAACTTAAAACGAGCACAGTTGCTTGCATAGTTTTCTGTAATTGGGTCTGTGCTGGCAACATTGGTGTATTGTTTTTAGTATCACTATTTCAGCTCATTAAAAGTACCTATAAAAAAAACACTACCCCACAACCTTCTAAAAACTTGTGCAACATTATCTTTTTACAATCCATCAAAATCTATGGCGTTTCGCAGAGGAAGAAACTTAATATTTTAAATTTCCTTTAAAATTTTCCACTTGCTACAACCAAATACCGGTTTACGGTTGCCGCAATTTTATGGCAATCTGTGAGCAACTTTGATAGCAGAGTTGCTCGAACTGTCCATCGTCAGATTGAGCAACTCGGCATCATCGAAGCGGCACTTATTCTCATTTTATTACACCATCAACGCCTATTAGGCGCTCTGCATATGCAGCAACTGGTAACTAGCTGTTTACATATATCTCAATCGAACTGCGCACACGTAGCACCCCGAGTTATGCGGCTCTTACAGCTTCATCGAATACAGGGCTCATAGAACAGAGAGGTCCGGGAGCTGACGAATTTTGTTTTTGGTTCTCTTACTTACAAAAAGCGCTCATTCACTGAGTGTGTCTGTCTGCTGTGATCTCTTCCTATCTGATAGCTAATTCCCTGGCTATCGGAAGATTCTCCAGAGTGGAGAATGGATGGAATGTCCGAGGTTAGGTGTGCGGACCTAACCCCGTACGGTCGCCATCTGTTATCTAATTGACACCTGAAGCGGTGAGAACCGTCCTGAATTGAGAGTTCATCAGTTGCTGCAATCCACGACCAAGTTAGTATTTAATTGTCGCAACTAGAACCGTCGAATTTGGCGACGATTGTTTTTTTCGTTATTGACGCCGCCGATGTTGTAAAATGAGAACAAGGGCCGTTTTTAGATATCCATCATTACACTGTACGTTGTACGTAGATTGGAGCAATTCGGCTATTAAAGTTGCTCACAGATTGCCATACAATTGCGGTTGTAGGAACTGGCAACTTTTAAAAAGTTGATAGTTGCCTCAACTAAAGTTGCTCCATCTACAAAGCGCCTTAGTTAAGCAGAACCGATTTCAAGCTCAGATGTAATTATCGAAATATATTAACCGTAATAATAAATCTCTAAACTAAAACATATAAAATGAATTTTGGAATTAATAAAAGTTTAGGTGGAAAAGTAGTTTGCTTTTGTACTACTCATTTTGTTTGTTTTAACATCTTGTCCTTTAATATAAAAGCGTTTCTAATTGCAATTAAATTGTAGCATGATTTATACTTAGACATGTAATAAAATAAGACTTGCACTCATACAAGACATCGTTACCTATATTTAAAAGAAAAAATTCCCCCGGCATTCAGCTTAATGTGACACGAGGCAACGAGCGCCGAATCTTGAATTGAGTGAAACGATCGGCAACAATAGGAATTAGATAACTTACTTTTCGATTATTCCTTCTAATAATACTAATTGACAAAAGAAGTGTGGTCGATATTTTAAATTACACCCATTTTTTCCACCTTAGTTCCTTTTACTCTCTTTTTAGAAATCAATACGTTTTTATTGTTCATTTTGTTTTCAATAAAACATTTTTGTGAAGACTGATGGCGTAGTTTTAAACATTTTGTTTTCTTTACACTTAGTGATGTCATAGTATATAAATTTTTATATGTATGTAATCACATATACTTTCCGAGATTTGGCTATCGGCCTGTGAGTACATACTGAAGGACCTCATTTTATGGGCTATAGAAACGCAACCGGGGTAGGACCACGCCCTCACAGAAATGGCACAATAATGTTGCAGTTTCGTCTGGTGTGTGCCGTGATCCGCAGCCTTTATTACTGGTGCAGACATTCCTTCTCAGTCCTCAAGGATGACAAGGCCATCTGCATTGATTCCTTGTCAAGGATGAAATGTAGAGATCATGGGCAGCAGGAAACACTCATTTCCTTATTGCTAAATAATATTTAAAAAAAGAACTCTTTGTTTATCGACGACTTATGATAATGCTTCTCTACACCATATTGTATCCAGCAAGATAGACCATTTGGTAATAACCAGAGTATAAGTTACTATGAGGACACGAAGTTCACCATTTAGAATGTGAACTGTAGACAGCCCCAAGAGATTAGTATGAATAATTTATTCTTGTGGTGTAATAGCCTAATATACCTATAGCTATTTATAACCTATATGATGCAATTATTGATACAGAGACTAAAGTATAATGCTGCTAAATCATAAAATTTATGTAAAAAAAATAACTCACAAATTAGCAGTTTGCACTTGAAACAAGTATTTGAATCCAAAACGAATAATTTATCTCCCTACTTTAATTTTCAAAAATAGAATACCTACTAGGTATATATCAGTGAACTGAACAATACTTATTGATTAATAAAAATTCAATTAGTCATTTTTATTTGTACTATGTTTTTGATATTTCTGGATTAAATTAAGAGGAATTAAAGAGTTATGGATGTTCAGCTAGTGTAATATACACATTTTGTAAAATATTTCAATGAATAACTTATGGTAACGAAGCCCTAAAATTATCTTGTCACTTTTTTTTGTACTGGATTATTTGAACTATTTTTGCCATTCACTGATTCTCTAGATATTGTTAAAAATAGTGACCTAACCTAACCACAATTCACTGTAGTAATTTGTGACACCAATATAAAAAAAAGTTGTAAAAAATGCTCGGAAACATTGGTTTGTATCATTTAATCGCCCTAAAAATGAACAATACAGATGCTGACATTCCCAAACAGCATAAAGAAAGAAGTCGATGAAAATACACACGCTAAACAAGCAATAACTGGCTTTAAATATTATCACCGGCTTTTAAATAATTATACTGCGAGATTATTCATAACATGATTTTACATTATAAGTTTAAATTTAATCAGGAATAGGAATAATTGTAGTGTTTATGAAATGTTTTATGAAGAACATTTTATTTTCAGATTTTTTATACTACATAATTAAATAAATTGCATTCCCGATGTCGCACTGGTAAGTGTAACACTATTACACAGTTCTTACACCACTATGAGGGCGAGGTTCCCACACATGATTCCACGGCCCTCCACTCCAGATAGATATACACTGAACCTCGTTATGTCGGATGGCAGTAGTAGTGTTCTTAAATATAATTGGTTTAGAAAGCGAACAGCAACAAAAAGGCCATCATAAGACAGAAGAGACCCATAGCCTCTGACAGAGCAAAACCCAAGATGGCATATGAGAAGAGCTGTTGCTTAAGGGAGGGGTTCCTGGCATAACCGATGATGAGGGAACCAAAAACTGTTCCAATTCCCGCTCCTGTAATAATAAAAAAAATTTATTACTATACCATTCATATTGTCCTACATTCATACACAAATTTATAAAACATTTTCTATAGTACTCTAGCTAGAAACCTAACAACACTAGCTAGAAAATCATACAAAATAACCTCACCTATTACCAGTCTTCAGAAGTAAAATAAGACATGCATCCATATAATATTGAAAATTATAATACAAGTTGTACTAGTCTAGAAAGCAAACAGCATAAGGAATGCTATCATTAAACAAAATAGTCCCATAGCTTCAGATAGCGCAAATCCCAATATAGCGTAAGAAAATATTTGTTGCTTTAAGGAAGGGTTTCGTGCATAGCCAATGATTAAGCATCCAAAGACCACACCTATACCAATACCTGTAGATGACATATTAATATGTTAGTAAAGACTAAATGTTAGGTTTCACTGCAATGCAGAGGTATTATGTAAAAAAGAAATCAATAAAGTTCAACATTCCTGTTATGCAATCATGATTTATCAGTTATATAAGATGGGATTTACAATATGGGTTAAAAACTCATAGGATAGTGCATTGTTAGCAGCTAGATATAAAAAAGAAAATTAAAACTATGTAGTAAAATAATTCTTTGTATGGATTAAGAATGATTAGAAAAATGTAACATAAAACTGTAGGCTACATACAAAATGCATGCATGGAAATCAATTATGGACTTACCGGAACCTGCTACACCCACCGTCGCTGCACCAGCACCAATGAACTTAGCGGCGGAGTCAATGTCCTTCGTCACAGATGTGGTTTGGAAGGAACGGACAGCAGAAAGCTGGGCTGGTGCTGCGGGCACAAGCTGTGTGTGTGTGGAAACAGCAGCCAGGGGCCTCACCAGGGCTGTGTTGCTGAAGATCTAAAATTAATTCATCATTACATTTAACCTATAGGCCTGACATTGACAGTGAATGCAGGTCAATGGTATAGTTAATAGTCTACAGTTTTCATAGTTTGTCTTGTTATCAAATATAATATTTATAATTATTTCAACGAACAAGCAGGATACAACAAATGATTATGTAATTACATAATTCGCGATGGACTTGTGATAGTGTTCGTAACGTTGATAAATAAATTGCATATACTTTAGGAGCACAAAAAATAAGAAAAAAACTAATATATTAAAGTTAATAAATTAAATATCCATCAATAGATTAATAATTATCAGTTGAGTATTGCACCCACTTATTCGGTTAGTTAATTATTTAAGGTTCTTTAATGATAATAGTAAAAAAGATATTACTTACAGCAGACCTAGCTGCAGGAGCAATCAATCTGGCGGCAAACAGCATTTTTGTGTTTATTGGGTGCGGCGATCGACTACTGAAAAATCGAAAGACTGGATGAGAAATGAGGTGTTCCTTTGGACAGGTTTCAGTTTAGAATACCGAAAGACTTGACAGTTCGACCGACGACTCTGTGATCGTTACGTAACGAAGAGACTACGTAACGAAGACCTAGGTCGAGTCTTATCTATATATTTCTTAACCAAGTATTGATTTTGGTACCACTGTGAACTAGATATTACGTAGAAAAATACCGTAAATAAATAGGAGTGATGTAATTGGGGGATACGGAAAATGGCCGATCGGCAACCTAACATACAATTTTGATGTTTCTGATGATAACTAAAAATTTCACCGTAAAATATTAACACTTACACCCGGGCAGTGCCTAAGGAAAGCGATAGAAACACTTTTTTTTTAATGATTTCCTACGATATTAGCACTTTTTCACGATTAGATATTCTCGACACTTACCAAAGAACACCGAGAAGGAGGAGACCGGCCTTTGGAATGTTCAATTTCTGAGTGGTGAATTGGAACAGAGTAAAAATCTCGTGCCCCTATTGGTTGAAACGCGCATGTCGCGCCAGTTCCGCTGAGACTATTGATTATTTTCTGCGAGTGACAGATACTTTCAATACTTTTTACTTTAATACATTAATTCTAAGAACTATGATATTTTTAATATATCTGCGAGTTAAAAATAAAACAATGTAAGTTATATAACGGCCGAAATTCATTGTATAAATAAAAATAGTTAAAACTTAGTATGCTTAAAGTTGCATTAGTATAGTTTCATCACTGACTAGTGTATTATACTCCGCACGACATGGCCGTCTTCATGATAAACATCTGTAAATTTAATGGCTGCGGTATCACCTTTCCAAGACTAGCTGATTTAATTGAACATATCGAAGACGTGCACATAGGTAAATACTTTAATCATCTAAATATTTATTTTCGTATCCTTTTTACATAAATAATATCCGTGATTCTCCCGTTTGTCTTATCAATATGTAAAGGTTGTCAACATTGGAAAATTAATGTATCGTATCACATTTAAATTATTGCGCGAGTTTTAGTATACAGTATTTATTCAGTTACTACCAGTATTTACATATAAATTAATAAATTATAAGCAATTATTTATTATAGTACTATCGTTGCCGCGATAATCAATAAGTAATTTTTTTTTAGATTACGACCCCGCAGTTATTGAGCAAAAAGAAGCTTCTCAACCAGCATGTATTCCTTTAAGCTACGTGTTGCGATTTTTCACGGAAGCGTCAAGGCGAGAATTTCAAAGTTTACCCCCAGCAGCTGATGTCCGTCGCCGGTTACTTTCTGCACCAAAGACTCCTTCTGTTCGTAGCAGCACACCTACAGGTACAGCTCGTATTATTTAAAACTTTTTATATTGCTGATACATGTTATAAACAAATATTCCATTAGGAGTGCAAATCTGAAGGAGGATAAACAAAGAAACTCCAATATGATAACACGTACCTACTTAAAGATTACACGGTTTAGCTGATGGTAAGTGATCAATTTGACACCTATACAGATTTACTTCTTGATGAATACAGTTCCAGCTATATTATAGTATCCCTAATTTGTGGATAACGCCGCAACAAAAAATCTTTGTCGCCTTATGGTGAACTTCAGGTAAAAATATACTGCGCAACAGCTTAGGCGAAAAAATACAAATAGAGAAAAGGTTAGATTTATATTTGTGTTTATATATATTACTTAATAATTTTGGTGGAAATAAATTATCCTTAAGATTTTTAGATATGTATTTGAAATATTTTATTAGAATTATTCAATTGAGGAAACACTGCATTCCTTATTCTCTGAGACAATGATACTTCCTCGTTCGAGTGGACGTTTTATGGCCTTCTGCAAGTTTCTAGCCGAAAATAATCACCCAGACCAACAAAGATGTGTTGGGTGTATTTCCAAAACTTTATGGCAGATTACTTGTGCATCCAAAATTCCGAACAGAGTAGCAATAACTGCCACATGCGATTTACGAGAAGAAATGCAATTATATAATTTGGAATATTCGCCCTGGAGCTCATATTCCGACGCTCTGATATTTCTGCACCTTGGACTCATTCATTAATCATTTGGTTCTCTTGGCAATATTTACTGGCTAGCGCAGTGGAGGACCATTCATTAAAGCGACCACCCATAGATTTTTCTGGGCAATCAATCGATTATTTCTGAATCATATTTGGGGGATTTTTTTATTTATTTAAACTTTATTCATACAATAAAAATACAATGTTCAAAAAGGCGGACATAAGGCCAAAAGATATTCTCTCACTAGCCCACTTTTGGGTTGAGCAGAGATATATTACGGGTATATAATTGTAATTAACAATATATTAATAGAAATAATATACATACACACAGTACATACAAAACTAAAATATGATAGCTTAATGTCAAAGTAAGACATATTACGAAAGTAATTGATTAAATTTAACAAACAGTTTTTTTTTATAGAAAATACACTATAAGTTTTTGTGGCGCGGTCTTGCTTTAGCTGTGCAATATGTACTTATATGATGACTTATTATTCAAGCAAACGAAAGTTGACTAAAATAATTCGAGTAGAAACGAAAAAAAGTATTTGCGTTTAGTAGTTTTGTTGCTATTATTTTTTTTGATGGATAGTGATGTTATACAAATTAATACATAAGGTGCTTTGGATACGGTAAAACTATTAAAACTTCGTTGAGCTGACTACCACATAAATATGAAAAGAACCTTTGTATCATATAACGTCCACTAATATTTAAATTTTAAATATATGTGTTCATTATATAAGAACATCTTTTTTTTTTTTTAGGAGCGAAGTTGATGACGATGAGCTGATGAGTCCATCCGAAGACAGCAATGACTCATGGACGACGGTCGAAGAATACAGCTCCGAATTTATCCTGCGATATGGAGTCAAGTATGTCCCTTAAGCTTTTTTAATGAATCGTCATTGGGATATTTATATTTTGAATTAGAGGCCGCGCAGTTTCTGACAACTGATGTTAACAATCTGGTTAGAAGCCTATCTAGGAACATTCTCATGTTTGCCTCGGCGTAGTAGTCACATTACCTGGCTTTTGTATTGCGGGAGCAGGATTCCCAACCGGGGAACAATATTTTTTGCATTAAAAGAATTGGTTTCTGGGTATGTTGTATGTCCCGTGTCCACGAAATTTCCTCAGGACCGTCCTCCTATCTTATTGCCTCCGTGTTTATTATTTTAGTGCCGTAAAAGTAAAATATTTCTTGCTCAGTTGATGTCGTCTGGGTGGTCTAAAAGGCGGCAATTGCTCGGATACACGTTTACTTTCTATAAAATTACGCATATTATTAATATTTAATTATTATAAATTTATTTACGCAATACATTTATATATTTATTTATTTAAGTTTTATGTACACAGAGCATGTAAGCACGGGATAGGAAGTGATATAGGGGAGCTATATACAAAGGCGAAGTTTATTTTACAATTCAAATCTCTTCCAGCAGGCCTGGTGTTGGATATATTATCGGGGAAAAAAAACATAGTGTACTCACAAAATAAAAATAAAAATGGAGAAAATATTAATAAAAATAAATACAGAACTATATTTATTTACAAACATACATAAATTTATTGATTAATACAAAAATAATATTACATATAATTTTTAATGTAAACATAAATTATATATATCTATATATATATATATATATATATATATATATACACCATACAATAAAGCTAACATAATATTTCATTATGACGATAAACTGGATAAAGACATGTAGTGTTCGTCCATTCGTTTTTATAAATAGCACAACAGTTCTCGTGGCACAATTTTTTTCATTTGCGCATGATATTTTCTATTTATGCATAAGTTAGTTTCCGCACGATGTACTACTTCATCACCGAGGAGTTGCTAAAACACACATCCGATATATTATTAGCATTTAACAAATAATCTTACAAACATTTCACTTATCCATAGTTAATATTTTTGGAATTTACAAATTTTGAGTTCTTAAGATTATAGACAAATTCAGACATGAGATTATAGACAAATTCAGACATGAGATTATAGACAATTACGTCGACGAATAAATCGGTTATAGCACTGGTCGAAATTGGCATTGCTGGTCTGCATGCTTTTGCGGTACCACACTTTTTGAACTCAATCATCAATCATCTCACCTGTATACAGTAAACCGTAAACAGGACTTCATGCGACTTCATGTGATCGGAGCGAATGGTATAATAATAATAATTTAATATTTGCTCCCACTAGGCTAAGGAAATAAATTACAAAGTCGCCATATATACACATCACACAGCTGCCCATCTCTCGTCTACATAATAGGGGCGTATTCAATTATCGGATCTCAAGACTTGAAAATAATCGATTATAACAATGTCAGAAATATTAACACCGCATCTGAATCTTCCTCTCATCTTGGACAAGGGAAGGGGATGACGAGGGAGTCACATATGTGCTAATACTTAAGGCACTATGAATAATAAATCCAGCGCACTCGATGTCAACTGGTGATGATCTTTCCGCAGAACATCATCTTACTATGCGGTATATTTTCTTATAAAAATCATCTTCTATAAATGTGTAATGTTATGTGCTGCTTATAATTTCAGAATGAACACAAATGTAGCTTCAGGCGCTTTAGGTCCCGCGGCTTTGGAGAAACCTTTCGCTTGTCCAGTGCCCGGCTGCAAGAAGCGCTACAAGAACGTAAACGGCATCAAGTACCACTCCAAAAATGGTCACAAGAAAGATGGCAAGTGAGTAATTTTTTTTTTTATTATTAACATTACTAATATTCCGGTTAACCACTCCAACTAAGCTGAAAATGCTCGTGCTAGGAGATGGTTGGTGCGGACTGGAACCTATGACCTTAAGTTTCGCAGACCGTACCGTTGGATCGTGTCGGAATATTTACGATATTTTTGGAAATCCTACTGGTATTGAGAGTTAATATTTAGACCCCAATGTTGGACATAGGTTTCCTATTTAGATATTTGAGCATAGCGTCATTGTGATGCACTGCATATTCGGATTTCACTGATTAATATTTTATTTTCTTATATGTGCGTAATTATATCTTTATACACAATGTTCTTACATTGCCAAGTACGTGGTAAATCGGCATTTAAAATTGCAATTTACAATCTCATTGGGGCACCATGGATCGAACTCGGTTCACTCGCGTACCGTGAAATTAAAAGCGTGGTGAATGATTTACCATTGGCTCACTTGGTTATTTAGGGACCACTGAACTCGTATTTAGTTTTAGAATTTTTATTTGTTTGTTTATTATATAAAGTAAAAAACAAACTGGTACACGGATTTTGATATGGTTTTCGGGGTGTGAGTTATATATTTAATTTGCAATAAAAAGTTTTACGCAATTGAAGCAGCAAGCAAAGCTACTTATATATTTTTTTAAGTTTAGGAATGCCTATGTTTTAGGAAATACACTCTTACAAACATCTGATTTTGTAGAAAATGTATATAGACCGGTGATAGGCGGTAACTTGTAATGTACAAGGTGATATAGTTTAGCAATCGCAAATTTGTCTTTCAAGCATTGCGCGCTCACGTCTTGACCTCCGAACTTGAATGAGATAAGGTCCACCACTGTTGACGGATGCTATTGAAAATATTGCTAAACACGTGACGTGTGTATTGTGTGTATTTTTAATGCAGTTGTTACTATAAATTAATAATCATTACTACGTTCTTGGAACATTGTACAGCATGATATATTTGTAAAACATTAATTAATATGTATGTATATTATTTCTATAAATGTATTATTTATTAAGAGTATATACTTTTGAGATTAATATCACTTTCCTTCCACCCATAATATATTTTCTTCTTAACCCAATGGAGGGCTAGCAAAAGAATACCCTTTGGTATTAAATCCGCCTTATCGTACATTGTTTGTTTTACTTGTGCAAATATAAACAAATAAATAAATAAAATGGAACAACAAATTATGATTTAATAATAATAATTCGTTTCATGATATATTGTTTTATGTTTTCAAAATCATTTATTTAGTACAAGTGCTCCTCATTTAAATTACATTCTTGCAACACCAAATACATACTATTTGGTGTTGCCAGAATGTAATTTACATTAATTACATTAACTACTTAAGATCTGCTCAAATGGGACAACAGGCGCTATTACTTATATTTGTTAACTATTATGTGATATTTAATGTTTAAATTATTTAATGTCTCAAAATCATATGAATATTTATAGTTTTACACGAAAATAGTTTTCGAGATTATATCCAATATGTTTTTTTTTAAATAGAAGATATACAGCAGTTGTCAACTCTGATCCGTATAAACAAAAGATACCTGCTCCCAAGAAAAGATTGAGTGCTCAAGAATATTTCTGGAAGAAATGGGTATTCGTAGCTGTTTTTGATTCCATATGTTTATTGTTATTAATAAGTAATTAAGTACTTAGTAACATTTTTTTATTTACTTACCCTAAGTTTGGTTATTTAATAATATAGTGAAATTTCTATAACTCGAACCCTTAAGTCGTAATTCTCAGTAAGTCGATTCCTTTCCGCTGAACCCCTAAATACAAGGTATCTCGAATTATTTAAACTTTAAAACTAGAATGAAATGTTATTTCCTTGCGAGGTATTGATAAAACATATTTATACTCTATATATTCAAAAAGGAGACACAGTAAGTCGTAGTTAGTAAAATATAATGATACCGTACTTGGAATTCCCCGAAAACATAGCAATAAAATTCTCTAAAATTTATATATATATATATATATATATATATATATATCAGATTTTACATAGAAAATATAATAAATATTCTTTCTCGCTAATATAGGCGTTTTTCGTCGTATATTCGCTTCAATAAATTTAGTTTAATTTACAGTTTTTCAGATCAGTTAATTGTCATACAATTCCTGGTCGGTATCATGGGTAAAGTCTCTGGGAACATGGCTGGTTAGGCCCATAGTTAATTACTCGCCTTCGATGAGGAAATAGGATGCGAGATATAGTTTAGCAGATTGAGAGGAAATACGGTTTTCCTTCGTGTCGGACGTTTTTTTTATGGTGATACGGCGAAAACTGCTTAGGGCTGATACATCGGGCAATTGAGTATTTTATCCCTTATGTCATGCTTTGATGCCAGCTGCCATAATGCTGGTTAGTTGAACAGGCAGTACGAGCCTGAGTCGCAAATTAGTCTAGTAGTGTCCAAATTAGCCACATCTCGTTTTGGCTCCATAGCTTTTTGGTACCTGGCTAAGATTGTCGTGTCGATTTTCTGTCTTGAATTTTGCTATTCCCACTGAATAAACCTGATGGAACGCTGCTATATTCCGTCTAGTACAAAGATTATTTCATTTATTTGCTTCTCTGTTCGCGGCAGCCTTGGATTCTGGCAAAAACTTACCACCCTTAGTATCTCATTATAAGCTTCATATGCTGGTTATCCATATCACACTAATGTAGATTTTACTGGTTATCCGAAATCTAGATGTGAATAAAACCATCGGTGATCCTGTGGTATACCACCTATTATGCTCAAAAATCGAATTGTCTATTGCACATTATACCCTTGTCGGGTAAGAACGACGAAAACTTTAGAGATAAACGAGCAGTCACAAATATTTATTTATTCAACAATTTGCGGACATTTTTTTAAAATAGAAGTCGACTAATGTAATACCAGCAAAAGAAATTTATTACTCTATATTTGTTTGGTTTAACACTAGTAAGCTATAATAGTATGTAAAAGTGTTTTCCGAGGGAATCTGGCCGGAATTTAGTCGCAAGATTGGAGCATTCTATGCGATTCTACTGTCTTGATTTGTCATGACTATAAAAAAACATTTAGTTACTAAAAAATTAAAAAAGGTTTAACGTCGTAAAACATTTTTGCATTACCAGCCGTGGTTATTCAAGATAATGTTTGTAGGCGTTTTTCGCGATCACCCATCACCGCGCAAATTTAACGATGACCAGAAATAACTTCACCTTGTGTATATGTGATAGATAAAATCGAATCGTGAGAGAAAAAAAAACATTTATGGTATACTGACAGGTGAACGAAAAATACTTAAGATTCCTGAACTCGGTGTAAATGAGAATGGTTTAGCATATAATACCATTTGACATGATCCTCGTATTTGTAGATAATTCTTAGTCAGAAGCAACTGACCGAGCCGAGGTTCGGCCCTCTCGGGCACCCTCGAGTCAGACGCTCTCGCGGAACAGGGTAGCGGTCCAAGCCGAGGCGCCCACTTGGGAGCCCTTGTGCTGGTTACCCACTAATAGAGGTCTTGACTGATCGTCATAAGCGCTCCGTCACCTAAAACCCGGTGAAACTGTAAATGCCCTCGGCCTAACAGCGGCCCTGAAAAAAAAACCCAAAATGAACGAAAGATTCTCGTACTGTTAGTGATTGTTTTAGTTTATGAAATCACACCGTCATACGTTGGCGATATCAATAATAGTATTAGTAATGTAACTGTAAACAAATAATACTGAACGAGTAGTGTTAATTAATTAATTATGTGTACTCGTAGGTCAAATTTGTATTCACGGTACTTGTATATTGTTGTTGGTACTTGTATACTTTTGTCGGTACTTGTATGTTGTTTTTTGGTACTTGTATTTACAACTCTTTCTTATATTCCAGGGTAAAAAAGGCTTACAAGTGCCAATGCGGCAAAAGCTACAAGACAGCTCAAGGGCTTAAAAGTCATTCGATAACTCAGCATATCGCCACCAGTCAAGCGTCAACGTCGTCCGCATCTCCGCCCACACCGCCCACGCCGCCCACGCCGCCCACACCGCCCGCCTCTGATACAGGACGTCTCCACGCCACCAAAATGCCCGGTCTAGTTGTAACAGCTTCCCTGGCCCATAGTCGCTCTCTTAACATCATAGATGGATTAGATACGAATAAACTCGTTCGCATATATGACAGCATCAAAAAGAAAGATCTACCTTCTTTCACTATACCCAAACATAACCTCAATCTCGTAGCTGCGAACCAAAATCAAGCCGTTCGCCATTCCGTACTTCTGACTCCTAATTCGAGCCCCGTCGACAAGTCGAAATATGAGCGATCTCCAAAGGTTACGGTCAGCGTCCAACCACCCGCTTCGTATGCGTCGTCTTACGACATATAAAGGCTTTTAAATAGCATACAAAACAGATATAACGAATTTAAAAGTCATTAACACTAAGTCAAGTTCGAATGCTCGAATGTTCCTATTAATAAAAATTAAAAAAAAATGTCCTCATTTATTATCGGCATGTTAGCTTTTTTGTCGAGAGTAAAAAACATAGAATTACTACTTCTACTATAGCAAAAAATGTTGTGAGCATTTTTTACTATAGTCGTAAATCTATTTCTTAAATCGTTTTGTCTGTCAAAACCTTGCAATTGAGCAGATGTTATTTTGACAGATTAAATGGTGTTGCCATCATCAGATGCACAAATTATATTTCTTTGCACTTTATTATAAGACATTAATTTATTATCCTTTAAAGGAAATGAAAAGCGATTATTTCGTGCTGAGAAGTTATTTTACGTTTGTTTTAAGGTACTTTATTTTATAGTTTTGTTTGCTGTGATTCCAGTTATTTAATTGTTTTTTTTTTATAGATTTGTAACCAAAGTAACATTGAATGTTCTATTTATTACCAATTCTGTGTGTGTTTTAATTATTTGTATATTTGATTTGTGTTTTGTCACATTAAAGAAAAGTTCCGGCACTAATCTTGAGCGCTTGTGCTAACCCTTGCGCGCAGAAGTGAATGTTTGGGATCGTTTCGTAGACTGAGGTTAATATTGATTCTTTAAAACGTGCTCGGATCTGTGTCAAAAACAAGTACTCGTTGGTAATTTATCCCTAATTTTTCACTAAACGTTCAAGATCCGTACCAGTAACTTTTTAACGAGATAGTACTTATGAGAAGTACTGATAAGAATATGAGCGATTTCGTTTTAATTGTCAATGACAGATTATTGTGTCCCATAACAATATTTTTAACCTTTCTTTACAATCAGTTTCCTCATCCGTGCTAATGACATTTACGTACTTATCATACAGGCGGTTAGTCATCTTGTGTAATTAATTACACGTGCTTAAATGTTAGATTTTTGTAATTAAGTGAGAAAAAACAAACAAAAAATGGCATTTGCTCTTAAGTATCGGTTAGGTTAAAGAATATACTCGTAAATGTGATAATATATTATAGAAAAACTAAAAAAAATGCTTATAACTGTATACCTGTTTGAAGATTTATTTAATAAGGCTCATTTCCTTGTATCGTATCGTCTACGTCAATATCGAGAAATGTATAAATGGAGTAAGAATAATCTGGAAAGTGGTAATGTCTACAATTAAACAATATTTTTCCGACTCACGTGCTCACTAGATTTAAACGTTAATACAAGAGTTAAGAAGTCTTGTCCGAGAACAGTTTAGTTTAAAGGGTTATGTGTAAAAGATATGGTATAGTCGACGCATTATGAACTGAGGCTTCGGTTCATAAATCATATTTATCTGTCTATCTCGCTCGCACTTACAGGTGTTATGGAGAGGTGTAGTGATGTGCGTAAGAATTGTAGAGGTGTATACCGATAACGGGTTAGGTACGATCGATATGCTAAATTATGTTAAGTATTAATAGTAATAATTTTTCGCTATCTTAAAATATTTCTTTAAAACCACGTTAGAAAATAATTTCTCCATTGTGCGTATTGCGTAACGCGTAAGTAATGTAACGTCAAAGTGTCATAACAAAAAATCTTATATTTATAGTAAAACAACAACTCTTACTCGTAACCACCAATCAGGAGTCAGTGTTTTAATGAAGGTCACGATGACGCATCGACCCCGCGTGCGCAGGTAGCTAAGTATCGATAACGGGTTGCATTGCGTGCACATTCCTACTGTCAGTGACATTTATTGCCCGACGACTCAGTTTACAATGCGTCGACTATAGTAAAAGTTATAAACTATTAATGGTTAGTTTTATTGTAGTGCTACGATAGGAGGCAATTCATCAATTACCCCTTATACTATCGTGCATGATACGTCGATGCATCATTTACTTGACGGGGTTTTGATATTATTATATCTACCATTACATCCTCCACGTATTTACCATGCTTTAATTTGTCACAACTATTTTGTTTCTCGTATGTATACATATATATCTTAAAAATTCTCAATTGTTCCATTTATAACTGTGGCCGACTTGTCTATGTATAGTTATTGTTGTGTATAAATAACTTTGTGGAAATGTTAGGTAACCAAGAAAACTGATTGAGGTGCTAAACAAGTGATTGGGGAAAAAAAAAAAGATATGAATAAAAATAAGTCTAATGTTTAATTACAAGGGAAAGTTGGGTGTGCGTGCGGTTGTTGCCAAGCAATTCAGTTTTTAGTATGGTGTGATATAAAAAGTAAATTTTTACGTTAAATTGTAAATTATACTAAATATCGGTTAGTGTTGAAAAATAGGAAGGAATAAAGAAAGCTAGTCCCCCCTACAACGGCGACATAAACTAAACAATAAGGTTGTTATGTTCGTGTATTAATATAAATTAATATGTAGTGTTTCCTAAATAAAAATATGGAGTTGTATCACTGGTATACCGTGAGAATTTTGTGATTCACAATAAATTGGATCTAGTCAAAAATTCGAAGAGTATTCAAGTAATAGTTTTCTATTTTCTATGGGTCGTTTCATATTTTCAAAAAACGTAAGCGTTTTAAACTGATGATTTCCGACAAACGACCGAAAGACGTTACTATAACGCTACGACCACCTCTTCGACGAACATACGCATTTTGTTACAAGCATGGCTGAATCATTAGTTTAATATGATGCTTTTTTATTTATATGCAAATGTTCAAGTCGATGTCGGTAAATTGCTACGCTAAAATCACAAATAGCAAAATCACTGTAAAGATTTCATCTAATATGGTTTCGTAGTGTGATTGTCATTAACCTATAGGTGTTATTGCAAAACATTTAACACGGTGTAAATCAAAATATAATAACACACAAGTTTTATTTTGAATTATTTTGGTCGTCATTTTTAATTTAATTGTTGTGTCTAGTACGGGTATCACTTGAAAGGTGATTATCTTATAAGTTATAATTTTCTTGTCTCTGTTTTTAATGAAAACACCTCGGTAACCTTGTTTTGTTATTTTGTGTCGATGACGAGTAAAAATTATTTTTCTTATTAATTAAAAAAATGTAATCAAAATTCTTAGTCGATCATTGTCAATACATATATGATGGATTGGGAATTTCAAACCAATCTGTTTCGGAAATATGAGCGAATAGTATGAGAAACAAGTCCACGGGCGATAGTTGTCCCTATTCGTTAGAATTTTTATGATCGCCTCCATGTTATTTGCATGCTTTTTCTGAGCAAACGGTCCATCATGCTTTCTTAGTCCATTCTGTTTCTGTAGTTATGTATATAGTTCAAAAATATTTGTGATAATTTGATGTGTAATCTTTTGTGGAACGAAAAGTATGCTTACGTGTTATAGTCAATAATTTACATTTGATATTAGTAGTCATTTTTTTTTCATTTAAGACTGATCATTGAGATACTGACTTGAAAGTTGTGTTTGTTTTGTATACGTTTAGAAAGACATTTTATTTATTCACCGTTCGCAGCGCCCAAGTGCATGTAGAATGGCACTTTAAATTAATTTTCATTTAAAAAATATGCTGCAATTTTTTTTTATAAATACGGACCAATTAATGTATAGGGAAAACGTCACTCCCAAAATGTGAAATAGATAAAACCGGCAAAGTTAAACTCCGTATTATATATAAATATAAACAAACATTGCCGGTTTTGGCTTCAATACTTTGTTGGTGACGGTCTCTATATGATGTACATTTATTGATTTGAGTTTATAGTTACATATACAATATTTTCAATATATTTTAAGATTTAAAACTTCGTTAAAATTTTACTTACTACACTACCTGTATTGTTTAAATCCAAAGAATTTTTGTGTAATATATGTAATTTATATTTATAGGTGTTCAACAAGACTTTATACCCTGGCCACTGAACTTTTGATGATATCTGTGAAATTAATATTTTATTATTTAACATTGTTATCTAGTGTATAAAAACCGTTTATGTAAGGACATAATTATATAATTTTTGTTCGAATCTAAAACTCACAATGTTTGTCAATTACAACTCATGACCAATTATTTGTTCAATGAAAAAGGACAAAATTGAGTTTAATATATATTATTTCGTCCTAATTTGAGTGTATTTTATCTCGGGAATTATTTGACATTTCGAGAACTGACAAATCATTATATATTCCTTTATGTATAATTATATGTATATAAAATTATAAAGTGGTATTAGTTCATAAATGGTTGTGATGTTTTTGCACTTGTGCAGCAGAGTTGTTACACTTTTGTCCGATTAACACTAATAATATTTTTCCGTTGAAGTAAGGAACCGTCATAGATACTGCTGCAATGTCTTAAAATAAATTATAGCAAGATATATTTTACCTTTAATTTAAGCATGGACACATTATAATATATATATATATATATCCTTGTCGTCATATAACGATATATTTAAACATCTGTGATGTGAGTTTACACACCCATTCGTGCATGCATTCATGTCTTCCCATTATTGTTATGCCGGTCGGTATCTGTGACGGCGTTATTGCCTAATACATTTATGTACAAAATTTATTTGATATAATGACGAAATAACTTCATTTTAGTGTTAATTCATTATCATTTGTGGCACTCATCCTTTTCAAAGGGGAAATGTTATCATAATATATACAGGATTCAAATAGAATAGTTGAAAGATCGAAATAAATATTGTATTTTAGATACAGCCTTGTAAGTTTTCATATGTATGTATAAGTAAGAATGACTGATTTTGTATCAGTTTGAGGATGTCTTAATACGCTTCTAGACGGCCGAGTGAGCGGATCTGCGCTATTGCATGCAAGTCCCGTGTTCTTGGAACTATTTAAACCTTAATTGTATGAATCTTACGTAATGGATGTGACATCGGAATAGGCATCTGGTATTAACCAAAGATGGAGCCACGGTCGATACCATACCAAAAATGCTTAAAACGCCATTAATTAGAGTTGTATAAAATAAGTGACCTAACAGACTGTAATGGTTAGAAAAGAAAAAAAACCAAATGCAATAACAGATATGTTCGCGGTTGCATAAGCCGCTTATATGAAGCTATATTGTACGGTTGCTGTGTAGCTATACCTGGCAACATTTTATAGATGTGATGATATAATTTGTATAATATTCATATATAATAAAACCAAACCATAACCATGCTGTTTTTATTTTATTTCTAGTACTTTAACACCTTTAGAACGACATATACAAAACTCTATAAATAATAAAATATATGACAAGTTTACTAAGAAGGCTACATCAAATAAGCAATGTAAATGTTTTATAGTTATAACGTTAGAATATTTTGGAATAAAGGATATTTTTAGTATTACACACATGGAAAATCAACTATTTATTTTTTGGTATTTAGTTGTTCGAGCAATGCTGATATTTTGGCATGCTGGCTTGACTCCCGGATCGGGCATTTGCTTTGAACGAAGCATAAAGCACTCCTGTCTTTCTGCTCAAAGGCTACTCGTGCTGCTTCTTCATAGAATCTGAAAATTTTAAATAAATTTAGTAAACAAATTCGTGTTATATGTATGTATATATATAATATATATATATATATATATATATATATATATATATATATATATATATATATATATAAACGGACGGTTTAATATATCCTGTATCGATCTCACAATACTCGCTCAAGATCCTGTCTAGTCAATGAATGCGATACAGTTTTCTGTCTCAGGGGAGGTCTATGTTTTATAGTAAACTAGAAAAAATGACTAGAGAGTCATTGAAAAAAATATCCCACAACTATTAAAGAATTTGTAGCCGCCAACAATATAAAGAAAACAAAGAAAAGTTTAGCCGAGTGTAAATTTTCTTAAACTTACCCAGCCTTGACGTAATATTTCACTTTGATATCGTCTCTGCATTTTGGCAGATATTTGAGGGCCTCGTCGTTCATGTTATATTTAAGACAGGCGTCAACAAACGGTTCATAGCCTACTGGAGATTTCTTTGCCTTGGAGAAACGGTCCAGTTCCACCCAGTCGTCTTTTTCAGCCAATGTTAGTATGCGAAGCCACCAATATCTGGAAAAGGTACCATTAGCGGTTATAAAATTTTACCTTATTGATTATTACTAATCCTTTTGGATTGAAAAAACGTTGGAAACTTCGTACTGGCAAACGTAAATAATAATGCTTTTATCATTGCGAGATATTCACTTGGTTGGTCAATAAAATTAATAAAAAAAAATATATAAAAAAGCAAATATATACAATAGAATAACAACAAGGAGCAACCCAGACGAGAATCTCACGTGGGTTACCAAACGGTTGAGGGTCAGAGGAAGAGGTTGAGTTTGGATCTCATCCTTTAGTTGTGACAATCCCTCAACCAACAACCAGAACGAAGCGCTTTGCTTCGTCTTTCATTATTCGTACAGCAAAGGACTGGAATAGTTCACCCGCGTCTGTCTTTCCCTCCGATTACAATGTGGGTGTTTTCAAGAGTCGAGTGAATAGGCATTTACTGAGCTAGTGCGCCTTACCATCCAGGACTGCATCTCCACTTAACATCAGGTGGGATCGTGGTTAAGCACTTGGTTTGAAAGTTTAAAAAAAAAGAAGAAGGTATTTTGTCATTTGAGATGCTTTAATAAGTAAAAGAAATACCTCCTATCCGGCATTTTATATTCGGAGCGTAGTTTATCGGCCAATTTCACTTCCCCTTGATCTAGAAGCTTTTTGACGGTGTCGTGTAGAGACAGACCTACAAAACTGACGCCGTATGTTTCCTGTAGACTAGATTGCTGTTTGCACAGTCTGCGTGCATCCTCACAGATTGATACACCTGGAATATGAAAATATGTGTGAACTGCTTTTTTTTATTACGTTTTTATAGTGGTTGAACTACGATGCGGTTTCAAATGAATGAGTCAGCTCGGCCGGGGTTGGACCACGGCCTCATACCGAAGAAAGACCACACCCTCAGAGAATAGCAGCATAATGTTGCTGTGTTTTGGTATGGTGAGTGTCGGGATCCGGAGACCTTTAGTACTGGTGACGAGGCATTCCATCTCAGCCCTCGAGGGTGATTCCTTGTCAAGGATGAAAGTAGACGTCATGGGCCCTAGGAATCACTTGCCATTAAGTGAACTGTGTGCTCGTTTGTTACTCTCAACATAATAAAGAAACGCGTGAACTGTTATATATTTTTTTACATTTTACAGCATGAATGGGTTGGAAATGCTGCTGTGTTTCGTCTGATGAGTGTAAAGAGACATCTACATCTAACCTCAATAAGGATTCAAGATACCTCTGAAGACTGAGTTGGAAGGTCCCGTTATTAGTTTTGGGTCTTCGGTGACCAATAACCACAGTAGCCTTGTTAACTTGCTACTATTTCATGCTGGTCTCGTTCACACTGCCGCAAAAATTCTGTATAACTGTATGCGTTCGAACTTTTCTCCAATACTCCAATATGTTTTCGAGTGAGAAACACTCACGCACCCGTTGCCCACCGTTGGACTTACTTTGTACTCCGGTGTTGATTAACTTATATTTTGACTTATGAGGAAGACAAATCATGAATGAATTTTGTCACTATCTAATTTCATTTAAAAAATGCCGGTATCTGTGACGACTTTAATGCCCAATACGTTCATATACAAAAATTATTTGATATAATCACATAATAACTTCAAGTTAATTATTTATCATTTTTGGCATTCAATCTTTTCAAAGGGTATATATTATCATAAGAAAAACTGGATTCAAATAGAATAGTTAGATAGAAAGAACGAAAAAAAAAATGTATATATTGTATTTTAGATACAGCCTTGTAACTTTCCATGTGTCTAATATATATCTAACATTCTTCTACCAAATTAATTACATTTTTTTAGGACACTGGGGGTAATAGAAAAAGCCCATGTCGCATACATTTATCTTCTATAACTAATCATACGGTAGATGCTTTGTCACTCTTGTAGATTAGAAATAAGGTCTTTGGTTTCTTTCATCATACGAAGCCTGGCGTAGCGTATATACAGGGTGTCCTAGAACTCAACGTCAAGCCGAAACAGGGTGACAGGATTGATCGTAACCATCATGAGAAAAATCAGAAAATCATCATCAATCATCTATTTCATGCAGTTTGAAAATTATGGGCATTTTAAGAAAAACCTAGAAATTTTTCTGATTTTTCTCATGATGGTTACGATCAAACCTGTCACCCCGTTTCGGCTTGACGTTGAATTCTGGGACACCCTATATATACGCTGGATTTTCTAGCGGATGTCCTTAATTGTTTCTTAAGTTATTAAAACATACTTACCGGCACTGATCACAGTTAACACAGCCTTCAACCTTACCTAAATCGCTTCTGCCCTTCTTATAGCACTCCCTTGCGGATATAAGTGAGGCCTCCACACTCCCTGGATTTGTCTGATCTATACCATCTCGTATATGAGTGGCGGCTTGACCCGGGAAATTGTCCTCTTGAACGAAAACTTTGCGGAGGGCTTCGCGATTGTGGCCAGCGCAGTACTTAATGTATAGCGCTTGGGCAAGTGGGAAACCACGAATTGTCATCTGTAGACAAATTAATTTTCTTATATGGTGACATTTTATTCCACATCAATTAACAGACTATGCCAATAAAAAATATATAAATACAAATAAGATACCGTTTTTTCGCATCGTTTTTACATAGACTCAAATTTTGGGTGCGTCTTATAATCCGAAAAATATGGCACGCCACTGAAGGTAAGTATAACCCAAGTTATCTTAAGATAAGCGGGGGAATCACCGATTTACCTACACTCTTTGTCTATGATCGTCTATACCTAGTATCATCTATAGTGTATAGATATACATCGTCTATAGTAGCTTAGCCTGTAATTCATGAGACAGGAATGAAATCATGGATAGTAAAGATATGGGTAAAACATGAAGGTTTTTTCATTGCCAACCATTGTTTAAATAGCCTGCGATGTTAATGTGGGATCAATTAAGAATGCATACAACAGAATCAACCAAGAAGTTTCTAAAAGGAATGAATACAGAAACCAGTATGTACCTGGTCGAAAAATTCATTGGAAGCTGTGAAAGAAGTTGGGTGCGTCTTATGCTTCGAAGGTAACATTGAAATATTTTTCTAATAAATCTTTAAAAAACATTAAAATATCTAAATTTGAGGTGCGTCTTAATAGTCTAAAAAAATGGTAGTTTTAAACATGATGTACTTTTAAATTTTTTAGTAGTTGCTCTTGTTAAATATATATTTACAAAAAATATTAAATTTAGGCACAATAAATTTCAGAATAAAATCAATAAAGTTCAGAATAATAAACCATATCAAAAAGGAGCACCCAACATTTTTTAAAATGTGAATCACTATCTAGTGCGTATTTCCATTGATTATAGACTTCAGACAGAAAATATCTACCACACAATCTATAAGAAATAAGAGCTGATTAGGCGGAGAGTAATGAAAAAATCAAAATCGAATGTGCTTCATGATCTTCTGATTGATATAATTGAAGGTGATAATAAAAAGATACAGAAAATAATCCAAAACCACCACCAATAATTGTCTATGGTATTAAAAAAGTTTATAAATTAAATGAGCTCATTAACAGATGGTACCCAGTAATGCGCAATGCAAAATGTGTCACAGAGTATTGGAAAAAAAAGATATTTTTATTTGTATATGCTACAACATTATGGCGTCTTTGCCTCAAATTCCAAAATATACGTCGATTGAAACGTCAATAGTCTAGTGGTCTAGGTACAGTCTGCGAAACTTAAGGTAGTAGGTTCGAGTCCACCATTCGACTCTTGTCGTAAAACATCTCCTAGGCTTGCTAGATAGTGCATCAAGGTCCAGATGCGTAATATATGTCATATCTACAAACTAAGATGGATTGTCTCGTTACCTGTATACCACTTTTAATACTTTTCTTGTTTTTTTTTCATTATACCTAAGGAAGATAGTGGCTAAGCTGTTTGCGGTTTCACCAGTAGAGTCGACACATGGACGCCAAACCCAGCTTTTAGTTGGAGGGTATGTCTAACACGTAACAAAAGTAAATAATTTATTAAAAAGTACCACCTCGAATTCGTGTTTGCCCATCTTTTCCTTAAGATGCAGTAGCACTATATAAACGAGATCGGTGTCGCCGCTAGCGGTGGCCTTACGCAGGGCGGTTGGGCCCTCTCCCAAAGTGAGAAGCAGTGGCACTTGTAGTTTGCTGTGCGTCTCGTATTCTAAGATCTGAAAACGTATTTTTTTTATATTACATTGAGAGTAACAAACGAGCAAACGATTCCTGCGATCCATGACGTCTACATTCATCCTTAACAAGGAATCATAATGCAGATGCGTTGTCACCTTTGAGGACTGAGATGGAATGCCTCGTCACCAGTAATAAAGGTCTCCGGATCCCTACACTCACCAGACGAAACACAGCACCGTTACGCTGCTATTTCACACTGGTATTTTGTGAGGGCGTAGTCATTTCCCGGTCGAGCTGCGCCATTCATTCTGTAACTAGAAACAAACTGCAGTGTAGCTTTACCACTGTTAAATATTTATGTATATATATATAAATATTTAACAGTGGTATTTAGTAGTGGTATTTATATATATAGAAGGCTTATATACATATATATATATATATATATATATATATATATATATATATATATATATATATATAAGCCTTCTCCCTCCGTTGCGGTTTGTCTAACATCAGATATTTTCGAATGATTGTTTTTATTAATTTCTTAGACATGCATATTTCCTCACGACGTTTTCCTTCATTGCCGAACACGAGGTAAATCAGCATTTAAAATTACAATTAACAACAACATTGTTGCCAGAACGGTAGTTCGAACTCAATTTTTTTTATAGAATAGGTGGCAAACGAGCATGCAGCCAGCATACATTTTTGTATTATCTGTACAAAAACACGATTACCGCTTATCAAATTTGACATATTTCACTTAAATAAATTTTAATAGATTTTTCTTTATTTCTCGTTCGATTTTTAATTCTGTCAGTCATAGTAGGTAGTTCTCTGTCAACGCATTTGCGACTCCTCTGGTGTTGTGGATTTTCATGAGCGGCGGTGATCACTTACCATCGTACAAAAACATATACACATATTAAATTATATCATAAGTATTCTGTACAGTATAGAGACATTCTATATAGAATAGTATACAGTTGGTTGCCTCCACAATAAGGCAATAATTGATCAAATTCAGAATTTAATTGTGTTTAATTTTTTGGTAACATTGATAATAAATATATATTTGTTTTTAATTTTTTTGAATGAATTCAAGTAAACAGGAACCAAATGGCTCATATAGCGAAACGATAACATCATACAACTTTATTAACGTTCATTGACTTTATTATTCAATTAATTACTTTTTATATGCTTCGCGGTAGTCGATTCGATTTATAGGATCTGTTTTTTGTTATTTTGATATCTAAATAGAACTGAATCATTCCGCTTTGAATGTTAGAGTTTGATTCTATGTTAGTGTATTGCATTTTATTTCATCAAATATACTGAATATTTGTAACGTATAGCTTACTTTAATCGCTAAGGCCTTCCTCCCTTTCTCGGCCGCTTTCATAGCAATGGTAGCATAAGAAATTCCCGGTATATTGCGAAGCTTCTCGCCGATTTCTCGGGCAGCGCTCTCGTTATCTAAATGCGGCTGCGTAACCTGTAGAATATATTTAAAAATAGCAATGACCTTTAACATTAAAAAAAACATTGTATGAATATTGAAAACGAGACAGCATCATATTAATTAATTTCATATCATTGTACTAAAATAATACTTTATAAATAGTAAAGATACGTCCTCTAGCCCAGTGATTCTCAATCTCTTTTTTCTCGTGGCATACTTTCAAAATTTAACACCACACGATAATTTAAAACAAAAAGGTAAGTTCAAAAGTTGTTTATTTACCTATAACTTAATATAATATATAATTATTCTTTTTAAATTATATTATTTAATATTTTAACATATTCATATACAGGGTTTCATTACATTGGTAATTCGACGTATTTCCGTTAGATGATAGGGTGACTATTTGCGATAATTTAAACCCCCCATATGCATTACGAAAAAGTGAACTATTTTTGAGTTATCATGTTTTTAAGTTTTTTTTAAAAATAAGTCAAATATGCAACAAAAATTTATAAAAAAAAGGTATTAATTTAAATCATATTTTCTTCTGATTTATAAAAATGATTAAACACTGGTTATTTGTCAATATTAAAAAAACAATTATCGGTCCAAATTTTAAGACGGAAAAAAGATATTATTTCAATATTTCTTTGAAGTAAAATGCCTTACAAACAAAAAAAAAATTATGAAAGTTGGCTTGCAGATTATTTTAAAAATATAACCGTTTTCTTAGCTCTCCAACAATGCATAACAACTAGGAACTTATTTCAAAGAAGCTGAAAATAAAAAATAATCACAAAGGTAGTAGGCGGAAATTCGAATTAATGCAATATCCCTGTATATAAGTAATTTTCATTAATTTAAAATTCACTCGTAATAAAGAAAGCATTAAAATTTTTGCTATATATATTTCTAAAATCTTGCAGCATAGCCGCTGTTAGCCCCAAGGGCTTTTACAGTTTCACCGGGTTGGGTGGTTGATCTAGCTAATCAATGTTAGAGAGTTTACACATCAAGATTTTTTGGTTAAAGAACCAAGATATAAGCTATGTAAAATTTATTACAGTGCCATCGTTATATGCGTAAACAGAGGCGCCGCCTCGGGGTCTTTCTAAATAACTCGCAATAAATAATATAACTGCAAACTTGGTCAAAGTTGTTTAAAGTACTTTAATGGAAATGGGGAAAATAACGAGAACATTTTTGACATATATATAATACATATTTCTGTTTGTACGCTTAAGTGGAATTACAAATGGTACCAAGATGGATGACGTAATAGAAAGAGAAGGGATGAGAATAAAAGAGCAAAGATAGACATAATTAAATATATACACCTAAATCGTAAGAAATAAGTCAAACTCCAAAACGATTAGTATATATATATATATATATATATATATATATAAATAAACTACTGTAAATTCATCTTCAGCAAAGATTTAATTAAATTTCACCTTAGGATTGCCGAGATGGACTGCTATGTTTTTTGCAATTGAGTCTGAAATCTGGTTGAAGTGATGCAATACAAAAGTGAAAGTTACTTTCAAATTAATGGTATTACCTTATAGCAGGCCCAATGTGAAAGTACACGCGTCTGTCCGTCTTTCAGTTGCAAATATGAAGCGATGTGTCCAGCGAGGCAGTGCAGACGACGCCATATCAAACGATCGAGCAATATCCGCTCGCCTAGATTTTGAACTCTGTTGCATGGTGATAAAGAAAATTTTATTGCTACATAGGTGTCATTAATAAATGTAATTGTATTAGGATTTGACGTTATATTTCAAAAATTGTTTTCATTATTGCATAAACCATTCATAAGACGCGACCAATTTTAGATTACTTGACAGTGATAAACTGGAATATATAGTAGAAAATATTCTTTTCAAATTGAAAGTAAACGTAAACTTTTTTTTATCTTTATTATATTTTGATGGTTGTCACCTCTGAGGACTAAGATGCTTCTCCCGCTCTTCACCACTAATATGACCTGTTTCTTTTACTCACCAGACGAAACGAGCTACTATAACATTTTTACTATTAAATAAGCTATTTTAAGCTGGTGTTCTACGAAAGCGTCAGCCTTCCTCGGCCGGACTGACGTGTTACTTTTTTTTTGTTTGTGTATGTGTATTGCTGTTGGCCCTGCGGCCTCTACAGCCTCACCGATATAGACTCGCGAGCGGGGGGCCCGCGAAGTAAGGAGTGCGACAACGCTGCTGGCACGATGACGGCTGTAACCGCTGCAGTCCGACCCCTGGGGACGAAGAACGTCAACGACGATAGATAGAGGGGGGGCGGGGGCGAATACGATCCGATACGATATACGTCACTATAAAATACCAAACAATATTGCTTGCGTAGTCAATTTCATCTGTTTACCAAGAGTAGGTTTGATTGTCACCAGATTATGTTCTGTCAGTCTGTCAGAAGTAGCCCTCTCGGGCACCTCGGATCAGTTTCATTCGCGCCCGGCCGGTCCAGGTCTCTGGGACCCTTGTGTTGTTTACCCATTAATAAAGGTCTCCACTGAGTGCCCAAAGCGCTCGGCCACCTTTCAACCCGGTAAAGCTATAAAAGCCCTCAGGCTAACAGTTATCAATCACGCATAAAAAAAAAACAGATTATATCAATTGTGCAGGAATAACGCTTAAGGTCACGTCGTCCTTAATCTGACCATAAATGATTACCACTGACCTGAAACCAACAAATTTTCGTTGCACAAATATTAATGTCAGCAAATGTATATACCATTAAGTATTCTTATCATATAATAAAGCAAACAACTTGTATATATATATCTTGAAAGGATACTGGAAGAAAGTGAGCGGAATGGCAACTTTAGGGTCCCGTATCGCATTTAAAACCCTCAACCAGCGACACGTTTTCACATAATGTTCCGTCAGTACTGGATCCATGATGAAACCCTTGCCAAATTGCGCGGCTCTAATGAGCATTTTCTGGACATCCGGGTTGAATTCAAAGGCGGCAGCGTCTATACAATCTTGAACGGCGTTCGGGAGGTCTGGTTTTACTAGGCGTATATATTCGTCTGCTCTGTGGCTTCGTTTCTGAATATGACAATATTTAAAAATAATATTTAATATTTTCCTTATTCGTGGAATTGCAAGAATTTTAGAAAACAGTACCTAGGGTTTTTTCTTATGCCTCATAAAGAATTGTGTTGAAATAAAAAAGGGAGACTGCTTGAAAAATATCATGTTATGTACAAAGTTGCCACGAATTAGTAAAATAATAAATGGAATGAATAATAAATACAAATAACACATTAAAAGCTACTAAACTCATGAGTTACTGTAAAAAAATATACCATAGTAAATAAAGTGTTCAGCCAACGAAATGTGTCGTGTATAGAACATAGGATGGATATGCCACTCAGTAAATTTATTCCGTGGCTCTTTTTTTATAAAAAAAATGTTTCATTCATAGACAATAAGTCATTTCAATTTGATCTTAAATATAAACAAAGTTTTAAAAAAAAGACATTAATAAAGACATTTATTATACCTGGAATTGTTTAGACGCTTCAACCAAATACGAACCAGGCGCAGTGCTATTAATTCTAAGTATCTTGTCCACTACAACTGGCACCTTTTGAATTAATTCGTGTGTCATTTCAGATATAACACGGACACAATCCATTTCCGGAATGATATGGAATGGTCCGTCGTATGGGTAGGATACAACGGTATTGTTGAAACCGTATATGCACATCATGTCATCCCAATGGCCCACTATAGCCTGGGACCCACACCTGAAACGTAATAAATCAAGGTCAGATTTTTTAAATTAGTAATTAATGGTAATGGACCATAGCTGGTATTGGCAAGGTAATCTAATTTAGTTTAACAGCTTGGTAGCTCGGTGTTTGGTCACATTTCTTTTTTTTTGGGTTGATTTCCGAGGACTTTCGAGGATTGTTTTGGGTGTGCCTCGGTCTCCTTCGGACGCGGAGGATATTCGACATGGGATTGTAAGTGACGGCACTTACAATCAGCAGGTTTGGGTGTGTGTCATGTAGTCGGAAGCCAAGTAATCAATTTGTGAATTAAAGTATTATGAGAATATATATATTTTTATAGAATAGGTGGCAAACGAGCATGCAGCCCACCCGATGGTAAGTGACCACCACCGCCCATGAACATCCTCAACACCAGAGGAGTCGCAAATGCGTTGCCGGCCTATAAGGAAGGTGTAGGCTTTTTTCTTGAAGGTCCCTAAGTCGTATCGGTTCGGAACATCGCTGGCGACAACTGATTACGCCGAGTAGTGCGTGGCAGGAAATTTTACATGAAGTGCAGAGTGGTAGTTTTTTTTTCTCTTTTGTGACCCTCGTTTTTGGATATCTCGCCGACCCTATATTTATCATTCAGAATCTTTTGAAACTGTGCGATAATTTTTAGGAAAATTAGTTTTTCAGGTTTTTTTTTCACAGTGGTGGATTGCCAACCATCGAGATGATGAGGATGAAATTTTGAATTCTGACGTGATGTACGATGTTTAAGAATATGATAATATAACATGTATTATAAATTCGAATTGAACTAACCATACAAGTTCCTTCGGTTGTTTAATATATCCTGTATCAATCTCACAATACTTGCTCTTGAAGTTCGAAGATCCGATCCATAGGAATCCGGAGTCTGTGAATAGTGCTACATGTCGGCCGTTTTGCGATGGCACTATTGACACTATTTGTGTGTACGCATTTTGGATTTCCGGACGCTGAAATTATATATATAATATATATTTATTATTTACATTTAACTTTTATAATAAATATATATATACATATATATATATATATATATATATGTATATATATATATACATATATATATATATATATGTATATATATATATATATATAGCTTCAATATAAATAGTATGCCCTGTCACATGACTGGGTAATATTAAATCTGTCACACAGTTGAATTTTGAAGAAAAACGATTTGTTTTAATACTGCAAACAAGTATGTGCTGAAAAAAAAACGTGGTGATACTTGGCAATGATAACTACGTTAGAAAATGGGTGATATTCTTGTCCACTAGAGAACTGTTCCAAGAGAACTAGATCCAAGTATTATATATGTATGATATATAATACTATGTGTATGATATAGTTATTAATATAAGTGAAAAAATATATATACTGGTGTCCTCCTGGTCACTTAGCAATATATCTTAGTTGTTACCAGTTGACATCAACTGTGCAGGATATATTATAGTGCCGTAAAACATGACCCCACTCATTAATCGTCCCTTTCCCAGTCTAGATGTTATGCATGTGATCGGAGGAAGGTTTGGCTACAATGGTAGGGGGGCATGGAGCTCAATAACCAATTCAATCCATATCCAATGTCAAAACATATCCAATGTCTTTTAGCTGGGGATCAATTATAAGGATAATAACCACTTCTATAGAAATATGAATAGTACTGTAATTGTACTGTACTGAATAGTACATATATACAATAGTATAGTAGTAGTAGTCATTGAAAAATGAATACTACTGTAACTGTACTGTACTGAATAGTACATATATACAATAGTATAGTAGTAGTTGTCATTGAAATATGAATAGTACTGTAGCTGTATTGAATAGTACATATATACAATAGTATATTAGTAGTAGTCATTGAAATATGAATACTACTGTAACTGTACTGTACTGAATAGTACATATATACAATAGTATAGTAGCAGTTGTCATTGAAATATGAATACTACTGTAACTGTACTGTACTGAATAGTACATATATACAATAGTATAGTAGTAGTAGTCATTGAAATATGAATACTACTGTAACTGTACTGTACTGAATAGTACATATATATACAATAATTATAGTAGTAGTAGTCATTGGAAATATGAATACTACTGTGGCTGTATTGAATAGTACATATATACAATAGTATAGTAGTAGTAGTCATTGAAATATGAATACTACTGTAACTGTACTGTACTGAATAGTACATATATACAATAGTATAGTAGCAGTTGTCATTGAAATATGAATACTACTGTAACTGTACTGTACTGAATAGTACATATATACAATAGTATAGTAGTAGTAGTCATTGAAATATGAATACTACTGTAACTGTACTGTACTGAATAGTACATATATACAATAGTATAGTAGTAGTTGTCATTGAAATATGAATAGTACTGTAGCTGTATTGAATAGTACATATATACAATAGTATAGTAGTAGTAGTCATTGAAATATGAATACTACTGTAACTGTACTGTACTGAATAGTACATATATACAATAGTATAGTAGCAGTTGTCATTGAAATATGAATAGTACTGTAGCTGTATTGAATAGTACATATATACAATAGTATAGTAGTAGCAGTCATTGAAATTGAATTATGTTATGTTTTAAATTTCAACTGAATATACAATTTCAACTATCCCAAACGACGGTTTATTATATGTCTATTTATAATCACCATCAACACTGCTCTTGATTCCCCAAGTTGACACTTGTAGATTTCTTTATCTCTGCAAATAAGGAAGCCAATAACCGAAGAGGACCGTTGACCAGAGCTCAATACACACCAAGAACTTATTGGTTCATTAGCTCCTGGAATAAAAGAAAAGTAAAAACCATATAAAATTTGATTATTTCTAGAAAATGGCTGGTTGCCTCATGATATTTTCTTTTACTGCAGAACATGTAATGAATTAACGAAATATTATTTTACTATAACATCATCGTAAAATAATATAACATCAATATTGTTTCCTAGATAAACTATGTTTTTGAAGTAGCTGCATGTTTCAAATGACTTAGTGATGCAGCCATTGTAAAGATTCATGTGGAATAATGGACTGACATGAGCAAGGGGTTAATTACATTACATTTATGAATGGTGTATGTACAACAAATGAGCACACATTTCTCATAATCAATGACATCTACATTCATCCTTGACAAGGAATCATAATACAGATGCATTGTCTCCCTTGAGTACTGAGATGGAATGCCTCTTCACCAGTATTAAAGGTCTCCGGATCCCTACACTCACCAGATGAAACACAGCAGCATGCTATTTAACGCTTATATTTGGTGAGGGTAGTTGTGGTAGTCTTTCCCCGTTTAAGTTGGCCCTTTAATTCTGCAGCTAGAAACAAACCGCAGTGTAGCTCAACACTGTTTTCATTGTAACTAATTACTATTTTTTGTTACAGTTCCCCGGGTTGAGAGGTGACCGAGCGATTATGGCGCTATTAGTGGGTAACCAGCACAAGGGCTCCCAAGGAGCCTCGGCTTGGGCCGTTACCCCGTTCCGCGAGAGTGTCTGACTCGAGGGGCCGAGAGGGCCGAACCTCGGCTCGGTCAGTTGCTTCTGACTAAGAATTATCTACATTAATATCACCATTATTATTATTGGCTATCGGTACCACAACTTAGGAATGCGTGGGCGCAGGAGAAGAAGTGGCGCAAGAAACTCCAGCGACGCTTCTAACTGTATTGACTGAAGAGATCCGGTCTGTGATATTGCGGTATCGCGAATAACCTTGTTTGCGACGCCCTCGCCGTCGGCGTGGGCAGTATGAGGATGCAATGTACGTGTGTAGTGTTTTATGAAGGGCTTGGGCTCTGGTGGTCGCGTCGTCGGGGTCGTCGTGGGCGTGCCTCGGTCTCCTTCGGACGCGGGTGAATCTATGATTCGTGATGGGATTGTAAGTGGCGGCACTTACAATCAAGGGGTTTGGGTGTGTGACCGCAGAGTCGAAATATAGGCGGGAAGCCTGCTTCAGGTACTGAGCTATGGTCAGCAGCTCAAGATCTATGTGTATATTTTCATTACGCAAGAACTATGGCGCACCGGTGGTCTTGCGCGTGAAACGATTTTGTATTACCTGAGGTCGGTGAATATGACGCGGGAAGGCATGCGCAAAGACGGGGCTTACGCAGCCCATGGGTCATTCGTTATCTTTGTATAGTGTAATTTTATTACGCAGGGACATTTTGCTATTTTTATTGAGTAACGGTTGCAAACGACCTAGGGCGAACGCTGCTCGATTTCTTACGCGGTTGATATGCGGACCGAAGTTGAGTCTTTTATCCAATGTGACGCCTAAGTATTTGACTGTCTTTTCTCAGGAATTGGACGATCAAATAACTCTATAGTTGTGATATGAGGCGTTTTGTTGCGCCGAGAGAAGTACATGGCTGCTCCTTTTGGTGGGGTTAACCTCGATCCTCCATTTAGTAGGCTTATGTGTCGATAGGCTGATGGATCAGTTGGGTGTTTCGAGTGCTTAAGAATACCTAGGAATCCTTCCAGGTTTTCGGGAAGGTGCATTTGGATATAGCCGCGAAGTAGATTAACACCAGTAGATGTAAAATAGACATGGGTAAGAGTTTTATCACCTTGTTGGTGATGCCGTCGAGGCCGGGAGCCTTGCGTGGTCGCAGGTTTTTAATTATAGACTCAACTTCGGTGTATGTAACTTGAGTAACGGAATCGTAAGATGGTTCCTTAGTCCTCCGGTCGACCTCGATATCAATAATTGCTCGGTGAGCATTGGAGCTCAAGATTCTCAGCCAGACATTCGGCTTTCTCTTCGTCTAAGAAGGCGGGCTGTTTATTGGGACGCGCTAAGGGAGGCATTGTTTGGGCGGTGCCTCCTTTTAGGGACTTGGGAAGTCGCCAGAAGGCGAGATGACAGTTCGACGTTGGATAGGTTATTATCCCACCGATCATTCCTGTACAGGGCTATACGTGATCGAACTTCGCGCTGAAGAGTACGTAGCACCAGCCGATTACTTTCAGTGGGATATAAGTCGTGGGCACGAGTCACCGCATTCTTGCATCTCATTAGGTCCTTTATGTCGTTTGGCAGGGTTCATCGGTGGTCATCCTCCGAGGGATCCCGCCTCGAGCAATCTTCGACGACGGTCTGGATGTGCCTAGTGATGGCATGAACTGCGAGGTTTGTGTCGTTGACTGAAGATATGTTGCTAGGAATAGCATCTAGGTGCGGTGAGGTGGCTTCGCTCAGGTCGTTCATGAGTCGGTGCCAGTCTGCTATGGTTTTGGTAGAAGGTGAGGTTGGGGCTGAGGGCCCTAACGGAAGATAAGAACGGGGCGATGATCGGAAACGAGCTTGTGGATTACTTCTATCCCTTGTAAGGCGAGGTTGATGTTCTTGTTGATGGCAACATCAAGCTCATCCGGTGCGTGACCCAGTGTGTATAGAAAGTAGGTAGGCGTAGAGGGCGCTACGACCGAAAAGCCGACCCCAGGGGTTGATTTTAGCTGCATTCCACCGAGTGTGCTTGCTATTGAAATCTGCTAAAATGACTGAGTTGTCAAGGGACAGGAGCGTCATGAAGTCGCTTCGTAAAATTTGAGCATCCCGTCTGAAAGGGAGATAGACGGACGCAATTGTGATAAGAGCGTGGCCGGTCATGGCTAGCTGACAAACCGAGGCTTCTAGGAAAGTGAGGGTTGGCGTGTCGACGGGCACTCTGTGCAAGGACTTTTAATAGTAGATAAGAGTTCCGCCCTTAGCGCCGGAAGTCCTATCATTCCTAATGATGTTATAGTTCGCAATGTTGGGATTGCGAGTGTGCGGTTTGAGGAATGTTTTTGCTAGGAGCACGTCGACTTGGTGCTCGCGAAAGAAATTGAAGATTTCGTCGCGTTGATTTTTTAAACCGTTCGCGTTAAAAAATGCGACGTTGAAGGATCGTGGCTTTGCTCTGCCATTGTAGAGGCCTGCTAAGCTTTAAAATTGACGATCGCGGACACTACGTGTTGGTAGCGCATTGTGACGCCAATCCTGACTTCTGGTTTGCCATTCAGTCCCTTAGTGCCTTTGCAAGGGCTGAGACGTCGGCGCCGTTGAAGACGGCGGCGAAGCGACACACAAGGTCGAGGTAGCAATCGTTAACTGGCTGACAGGCTGGTGTCGGGGGTTGCTCCACAGGTTGATCGACCGTTGGTACGCTGACCGGCGTTTGCCATGCGAGGCGAAAAGCTGGGACGGGAACAAGAATGGGCGCGGGGGCATAGGTCGCGATAGCGACCTTGGGCGTTTTTTGTTACTAGTGGTTTTGGCTTGGGGGCCTTTGGGCAGCCAAGGTACCAGTTGCTGTGAGTCCCCGTATTGCATAGAACGCACTCGGGGGGGGGGGCATGTCCTTCGGTCTCGAACAGTCCACGGTTCCGTGGTCACTCAAGCACTTAACACGCCTGGGTTTACCGAAGAAGAACTAACTAATTACTAACACGTAAACAGTCTTATGGAATAATACAAAAAAATAGAACTTATTAGTTATAATATGAATATCTCAGTTGGTTCAGGGTAAACAATTAATATATGTTTTAAATTTATGAATAATAAACATACGTGGCAAATCTGGTACAGATCTGATCTTGGGATCAGAAACATTGTTGACAAGAAACATGCGGTTTGTGGTTGTAATTACTGCTAGTCCAATTCCATGGGCATTGGGGAAGAGTTGCACTCTAGATACCTGAAAATTATTAAACTTCGTGATAGAATACAAACACAAAATAATTTATCTATCTGACTATTAGTAAAACACTGTATGTGGAAGGAAAGTGAAGTCTTAATCTCTTTTAATGCTATATAAAATCTAAATTGTACATACTTTGTAAGATCTTTTTCATTCATTCAGCATATAATAGAAGCTTATCAGGCATCTAAAGGTATAATGAATAAAAAAAACATATATAAAATTACCCACTTTTGTGTCCCTGACCTCCTGCCCCAAACTGAAGGTCTTCTGGTAGGCTCCAAACATGTCGTAAATGAGAACATCCCCACTTTCTTGAACACAGAGAAGTTGTTCCCCATCTGACCAACCCATGTGAATGAGGACTCCATTGTTCCACTGAAAATTTGTGGCAAATTTTGCTTGTTAATTTTAAATTATAGGGATTCAGTATATATATCTATATTATTGAAACAATTAAAATTGAAATTTCGCCATTCACATCATTCATTAAATTTCTTCCAATGATAATTTATAAGTTGTGTTAATCATTATAAAATTAATTGTATAATATATAAATTAAATGTTAATAAATTTTGATATGTTAAAGTAAAAAAACTTGTATGCATTTACAATAACTGTCGGAATGTCTTGACCAAGGATGGACCACAGTCATCATGTTTGTCATCCCTAATAGTTAAAAAAAATTCACTTATTGTAGGTACATACAAAGGTATATATAAAATTGTATTTTTTAATATATTTTTTGAAAATATTTAAAATCAAAGCTATAAGAAAGATGAATATTTTTAACTCAAAAGTATCATATAATCCATACCCAAATACCGCTAAATATAATTGGTAGTATAAAATAATTAATACATACCAAAATCTTCGACATAATATTACCAACACAGTTGTAAATTGTTATAACAGGCTTAGTATTGGTGGCAATTCGGACAAACTGTTTTCTGTCTCTCACTACAGCTATGGGCCCACCATATGGAGCACCACTGACTATCATATTACCCAATCCTTCATCCATAGACCACACCATAGTGTAAAGGTCAAATTTTCTGGTAAACAAACAAAATTGACATTAAAATTTATTCAGACAGTGAAAAGCATGGTAGTGGCATGAAAAAGGAGTAGCTTTTTCAGAGGGTAACATTTAGGAGGAAAATAATGGGATACCAGGCTTGTGTCATCAATGAATGCATAAAAAATATGTCTAGGCTACACTGATCTAGCAGTACCTTCTATGGTGTGAAGTTGGTTTCGAGAACCAAATCATAGAGAAGAGGCCTAGCTTAGCGGTCAACACTAGACTATTATACATATTGATGACCATGACTTTTAACTTAAGAGAGAAAAACTATATTAAAATTAAGTTAATGAAAAATCTAGATTGGAGTGTAGAGATTTTCGCTTCATTTTGACAGACTAAAAAACTTTAAAATTGTAATTGTATATGAAAAAAAAAAATACATACCTATAGTAAGAATCTAATTGAAACCAATCCGCAGTTAATAAGGCCGACATAATGCTATTTATATTGCCACTTATTTGCAGCGTTATTATTAAAGACAGTGATGAAGGGCACAATAATTTTGAACTGGCATTGTTTCTTTATGGCTTGGGCTTATGTTTCTGGGGAATATCGTTTAAAGATATAGAGAATAACGTTTTTTGATTTTACTTTTTACTGAAACATGTTTAGTTTGCCTATAAAATAAACACAATTCCAACTTCGATGATTGGCATTGTTTGGTATCAATAGAATGAAATCTCACAACTGTCAATGTCATTTTCTTATAAACGAGCTGTCATAATGATTCAGTAGTTTATGGTATAGGTTATAAAGATGCTTAATATATTATATAAAATCGGGGTCGGGTCGGAGAAAACGATTTTTCCTATTTTATTATACAAATTCAATATATGTCTTATCATAGTTTATTTATATTTGCGTATAATATATATGTGCCATTCTGTTCCATAACTTGTACCGTGTAATTTTATAGGTAGTGACATAATCCCATTGCTGTAGAGATTTTGACTTATCTAAAAAGTAGTTTTGACAGTCTTGTCTTGATGTTAACCGAAGACTATCTGAAGAATTCTGAAGAGACCAAGACAGGTAAATTCTGAGGGTGAAGATTATATGGTAGATACAGTAACATTTTCCAACTAAGCTCTCTTAATATTTGTTAAGTAGCTACAGATGTGTGGTCTGGCGTTATCATGATGAAAAAACCCTTTTTTTGATCAATCCCGGCTGTTTTTTCCTTATTTTCTCGAGCCTCATCAGCTGTTGGCAGCAGATCCGTATCGATGGTTTTGTAAAGTTCATAATGAACTATGCACTTTCAATCTCACCATACACACAGCATCACTTTAGCGAGTGAACCCAGGTTTCGCTATAATCTGTGGAGCTTTACTGCCCTTTGGCTATGATCTGTTTTGCACGTTCTTGTTGTAGGCCCATCCAATCCAAGTCATCACCAGTGATCAATCTTTTCATTACGTTTCAATATATAATCCCAAATGAGTACTCGATTCATTAGGTTTTTTCATTGAGCACGTGTGGCACCCAAATAGCGACCTCTTATATATATCTCGACTTTTTCAAATCCGTTAGAACTTTTGTTGTTTTGTGGTCAACCCCTAGCTCTTCAATTATGTCGTAACTACTAATATGCCGATTTTGTTCCATTTATTAAAAATGGCTTTACTTTACTTTATATTACTACAAAGTTTATTTGTAACAGATAGACCAGAGCGAGCTTTTTAGTAAAACTTCAAAAATTTCTACGTTAGGTTAACTTATCTTGGGGACAAAAACGATAAAACTACTACCAACAGCTGATCAAGCAATTAATATATGTTTTAAATTTATGAATAATAAACATACGTGGCAAATCTGGTACAGATCTGATCTTGGGATCAGAAACATTGTTGACAAGAAACATGCGGTTTGTGGTTGTAATTACTGCTAGTCCAATTCCATGGGCATTGGGGAAGAGTTGCACTCTAGATACCTGAAAATTATACTTATTATACTTTAATATACTTCGTGATAGAATACAAACACAAAATAATTTATCTATCTGACTATTAGTAAAACTCTGAATGTGGAAGGAAAGTGAAGTCTTAATCTCTTTTAATGCTATATAAAATCTAAATTGTACATACTTTGTAAGATCTTTTTCATTCATTCAGCATGTAATAGAAGCTTATCAGGCATCTAAAGGTATAATGAATAAAAAAAAACATATATAAAATTACCCACTTTTGTGTCCCTGACCTCCTGCCCCAAACTGAAGGTCTTCTGGTAGGCTCCAAACATGTCGTAAATGAGAACATCCCCACTTTCTTGAACACAGAGAAGTTGTTCCCCATCTGACCAACCCATGTGAATGAGGACTCCATTGTTCCACTGAAAATTTGTGGCAAATTTTGCTTGTTAATTTTAAATTATAGGGATTCGGTATATATATCTATATTATTGAAACAATTAAAATTGAAATTTCGCCATTCACTTCAATCATAATAATGGTGTAATAGTAATACCCGTACTTAAATTTAACTTTCAATGATAATTTATAAGTTGTGTTAATCATTATAAAATTAATTGTATAATATATAAATTAAATGTTAATAAATTTTGATATGTTAAAGTAAAAAAACTTGTATGCATTTACAATAACTGTCGGAATGTCTTGACCAAGGATGGACCACAGTCATCAGGTAAACTGTGTGCTTGTTTGTCATCCCTTATAGTTAAAAAAAATCCACTTATTGTAGGTACATACAAAGGTATATATAAAATTGTATTTTTTAATATATTTTTTGAAAATATTTAAAATCAAAGCTATAAGAAAGATGAATATTTTTAACTCAAAAGTATCATATAATCCATACCCAAATACCGCTAAATATAATTGGTAA